>CM061547.1:261387838-262020338 GCA_030864215.1 Capsicum pubescens | reverse complement strand
TGCGACCCCCTAGTGGTAGAAAACTTGATTTGTCCCCGAAGTGCAACCTCAATAGCTGCTGACTTAGCTTTATTTTCAGCAAATTCCCTTTGTTGTTCGTCTATTTTTTCCCTGGCATGCTCTAATTCTTCTCTCAAAACTTGATTGGCTTCATGATGTTCTCGCATGGCTCTTTCAATTCCTATCCTGATTGCAGCTTCCTTATCTATAGGTCCCTTAACCGATCTTTCTGGTTTGACTGGTGGACTCGATTGTTCTTCGAACCATTCATGATAATCTGGATGCACTTCTCCTTTCTCACGCTCTATGACCCTTGTTTCAATCCCCATAATACGGCGACCCTCCCAAATCTGCTAGGCCAAATCTTCTGGAAGTGGAATCTCTGGTCTGACCTCAAATACGAACTCAGTCATGTTTTCCGTTATGGGAATTATTTGACGCCTACCTAGCTGACGTAGAACCCTCAATGGAACATACGGTTGAACACCTCTAATACCCATTAATAACAAGAATGGACGAATGCCAGAACTATATATGACTTGCCTCCAAGGGAACCAATGGAGATTCCAAGTGACTTTATCTGCTGTCAAAGAACGAAAAAGATTAACCCAATCTCCAACTTCTTTTGGACATTTATATTTCTCCATTCTTTCCTCGTAATCGTTGATGCGATTAAATCGCTCAGTATCGAACTTTGTCAATGTAGGACGTTGATAAAGATGCTCCACAATCCACATATGTAACAAGCTATTACATCCTTCAAAAAAACTCTTTCCCTTCTGACAAACAATCAGAGCACGGTAAATATCAGCTAGGATCATTGGTACCATAGTGTAATCTTTCTTAATCAGTATCTGTACCACTCCCACTAAACGAATATTAATTTTTTCTTCTCTTCTCGGGAAGACCATAGTGCCTAAAAAGGCTACCATGAATGCAAATCGTCTGTGAATTTTCCAAACCTCAAAACTCCCCTTATTACAAAGTTGTTTACCGTACTTTTCAAACCCTTCTTTCTTTCCGTATCTGTCATACAAAAATTGTAAGGAAACCTAACCTTTTTTCATTGATTCTTCTTTCGTATTCCGTATGTTCATGAGCTTGCAAAATCTGTTTATTGAAATAATTCTTGGGGCTATAAGTTTCTTCCGATGCATATCCCCATATCCAACATAGCCTGCTATCTCTTCTAAAGTAGGTGTCAACTCAAAATCTGAAAAATGGAATACATTATTCTTCGGGTCCCAGAAATTCAGTAATGCAACAATCACTTCCCTATTAGGGTTGATTCTCATGATACTCGTCAAAAAACCCAAATACTTATGTATCTCGTCATAATCGAATGTATCCATTTCGTTCCACCACAACCAAAGCTGCAAAGGGGTACAATCCACAACCTGAAGTGGTACACTCCCAACTCTCTTTCTCTTTGAACGCTTTCCACGAACAGGGGGGACATTTTATACCTATTGACAGGGACATAAGATTAATAAATATCTAGACTTAGACAAAACTTAATTTATTAATTTTGAAAAGAATTTATAACTTAACTTGTAAAACCTAGTGCGACCATTATTTGGACTTAGTTGCAAAGAATAATTTTATCAAAAATCAAAGCGAGAGAAACAAGATTGATAATATTTTTTAAGAAAAACACTTATTTAAATTGACTCTATCAAAAACTTTGCTATAACAAACTTCTAGACAAATTTATCTATATGTTTGAAGACAATATTTCCTAAGTACAAAAATAAAATAAAAGGACTAAGAAATAAAGAAAAATAGAATGATTGTTTTATGTATGAAGTTGTATAAAAATTTCAGTCTCACGACCCTAAAGGTTCAGGACTGTTAAAATTGATATATATATATATATATTTTGTAAAAACTTAGCCTCATGATCCCTAAAGATTTCGGGCCATTAAAATACATATTTTATTTTTATTTATTTTGTAAAAACTTAGCCTCATGATCCCTAAAGATTCCGGGCTATTGAAATATATTTTATTTTATTATTATTATTATTTATTTATTTATTTTGGTAAAATCTTAGTCTCATGATCCCTAAAGATTCAGGGCTGTTGAAATATATATTTTATTTTATTTTTGTAAAATCTTAGCCTCATGATCCCTAAAGATTCAGGGTTGTTGAAATATATATATATATATATATATATATATATATATATATATATATATATATATATATATATATATATATATATATATATATATATATTAAAACCTTAGCCTCATGATCCCTAAAGATTCAGGGCTATTAAGATATATATAAAAATTGGACTTGAGAATTAGAAAAATAATTATGAAAGTAATCATATTTTCAAAATATTTCCCAATAAATCTATGAATAATTTTTTAAAAGATAGGGTCGTATCCTGGGAAGGACTTCCTACGTATCTCACTAAGAGTGAGAATCAGACCCCCGTAGTTCATAAAGATTGTAAAAACTATGTTGCTGTATATTTAAAAAATTTCTTTATTTTAAAAATAAAATTTTCCTTTCAAAAATGATTAACTAAATTTGAGAATAAATTAATCTCTCGTATTTTAAAATTGCCTAAAGCCGATCAACAAATAAATAGTCTTCCAAGCAAATGTCAAAGAGAACGTAAGATGCACATGTTAGTCTTTATAAATTAGGTCACCTGTCCTAGACAGACCCGGCCCCTGTGCCGAGTCTTGCTAAGTCAAATGCATATGATGCAAATAAAGCGGTACCTAATAAGGATAACCAGATTCTGAGTTTTCAGTTTTTCTAAGTTTAAACCTAATAGGGATAGGTGTCTAGACTGGCTTACCCGAGCGGACACTCGAGCCGGGAGGGACAACTTGGTCGGTAGCAGGGAAACAACGCCTTTGTTGTCGATCCGAACCCCACCTAACATGTGTGACTATATCCTTCACCAGGTGCCTTGACACTCCGGTTATCTCAAAAAGAAGGTGGGATGCATATGCTGCATTCCCTCTATCCTATTTCAGAGACTCAGAGGGGGTACGCGAGAGAAGACAATATATAATACAGTTCAAATAATATCAAAGAAGTAAATAAGCGACAATTAGCACATAAGGCCAACAAACACAATATCAATAATAATTAAAGCAAGTATAAGTCAATATAAAAAAGCTCGAATTCTTATTATTCCCCAGCAGAGTAGCCAGAGATGTCACACCTCTTTTTTTTGCCCGGAGGGTCGAGTCGAAGGATTTTTCTAATTAAAGTGACGGTATTGAATAGGGATTAGTTTTTCTCATTTTTTAGAGTCGCCACTTGGAATTGAGTTATGGTGTTCCAAGTCACCTTTTTGAATCCCTAGTCAAAAGGAAATGACTCTTTTATTTTGGTCTGCGAAAATAGAAGATCGGGTAAGGAATTCTGTTGACCGAAGGGAAGGTGTGAGGCACCCCTCGAGTCCTGTGGTTCTAGCACGGTCGCTTTTATTGACTTATACCTAACTTAAACTATTTTCGATAAATTATGTTAGGGCCTAAATTCGCTCAACCTTAATCGCTGAAAAATTCATTTAAGAAAAATATTTGTCAAAGTGCATTATTGCATCCTTGAATTTTAAATGTCTCGAAAATATGTGTGTGTCGTATTCTTAACTAAGACAAATATTTTAAACGTGACTAAAATTTGCCTAATATTAAAGAGATTAATTTATTTCTTATAAACTCGTAATAATTTATTTTATTAAAAATACTACTTAACCTTCATAATAAATTAATAATATTTGATTAAAATAATTAACTAATTTAATAAATAATTATTAAATTTTATTAATGATAATAAATAAAAATAATAGAATAATAAAATAAATAAATAAAATCAATCAAAATTCATTCGAATAACGATAATCGAAGATAAACAACAACATATTAAATAAAACATTTCAAAACCCACAAAAATAATTAAAACAAAAATCAAAACACTAATGATATTCGTATTGGTGGCCTTTTTTTAATTTAATTTTCTATTCATGTCTTTTTGTCTCCTTTGTTCCCAATACACCAAAAATACATCCACATATATATTTTTAAAAAAAAACATACGCTCACCTCCTTATTTTTCTCACCTCTTTTCTCTCAACATCACTGCCTTTTACCATCACTATTGATTTGAATAATTTAATAGCTGATTTGGTTCAGAACGGTGGAGAACGGGAATGGAGTTGGGTTGGCCGTCGATTTCGACGGGATCCATCGATGGCTGGTGATAAGGAGGGACAGCGGTGGCCAGATCTGGTGAAAAACGAGATTGGTCGCCATATTTTGGGGTTTTCCAACGTCGGTTTTTTTTGTGACGGGGAGGGGATCTTCGATTGCTGGTTGTTGGTTCCGATGCGGAGGGGCAGCGTCTGACTGGTTCGCCGGTGGGATAACGGTTTTTGGTGGTTCGTTGGACGTGAGAAAGAGGAAAGACGGAGAGGGAACCAACGGTGGCGGTGGCTGGTGGAGGCACGACTGGTACCGTCCATGGTGGCGAATCCGGTGGGTTTGGTCTTCATTTTTACGGGCTTTCCAACGAGATGTGGTTTCCAGCTAGTTTCTTGCCGGAAAAAATCAGAAAATAACAATTTTTATATTTCTCTCAATTTTTTATTTTGTTCTCTGTCTTTTCTCTCGCCATTTTTCTCCTAGTTTTTACTCTGTGTTTGTAGTTCAATTGTGTGTGCACACTTACCACCGTGTGTAGTGTGTGTTTGTTTCTATGTGATTAAAGAAAAATTAAAGAACATGTGTATGAGATTGTACAGTATTATCTATTTACATTAACTTTCTTTTAAAATTTGACGAAAAATGAACAGACAAGATACTAATTCAACATGTCTACGGAACAAATATCAGTACTCAGTAAATCAATAATATGTGATAACAAAATTTACATAATCAACATACATACTAAATAATGCATTGAGATTATGCACATATTTTCATTCATGCTTTTCCCATAGGAAATTTATAACAATAGAATAGGATAAAAATAGAACCTGTATTCCAATTTAATTGAATATGAAAGCAAGACGTTATCACCGAAAACTCAAACGGAATTCAAATTCAACTTGATTCACTTTTTCCTCCTCTTGGTTTTCTTCTTTGATTTGCTTTTGTTTCTCTTTGTTTACTCTGATTTTTTTTTGTTTTGGTGGTGAGAATAGTACGTACCTCTTTTTTTTTTAACTGGTTGAGAAGTCCTTATATATAGGGACTTTTTGGGGGGAACGGTTACTTTCAGGGGGGAAATAGTTAGTCATTATCAGATAAAGGATAGGGGGGGGGGGAATTTAAAATTTAAAAATCCCTCTTATTTTTTTTAATTAATTATTATATATATAGAAAATATCAGTAATAATAAATAAATAAATAAATAAAATAAAATAATAATAATAATTAATTAATTTTATATTTAATAAAATATAATAATAATTTATAAATAGACAAAAACAAATATAATAAAATAATATTAAAACTATTATTTATTTATTAAAATTTATATAAAAAAACATATATATTTTTAATTTATATTATTTAAAATTAAAATTAAAATAGAAATAAAAATCAAAATAATATATGATTAAATATAAATATAAATATTTAATATTGATAGACAAGTTAAAATTCAGGGAGGATCAAAAATCATGTGTCTACAATTCTGAAATGCTTAGAGTAACCCCTTGGTAGTTATGATGATGAGTAGACGTTTGTGAATCCTTGGAGGCTTGAGGTGATGTTCTAATGATTGTGAAATTTAATAAATGACATAATTTCTGAGTTTCTTGTGAATATGCCTGAATGATAGTAATGATGCATGAATGCTTGTGATGCTTGAATGAATGATGATGCTTTACTTCTATGTTATCGAGTCCTGGGGGTATTTATACCCAAAAATAGAGTTGTTGTCTAAAGCCTGTGTCAATTTCTCAATAATTCCAATCGAGCCATGATTTTCAAAACTCAGTGAACTATAGAACTCTGTATCCTCTGACAAGTACGAAGCTTAATAAAGCTCAGTAATCTCAGTTATCTCTGTAATCTCGTATCGCTAGTAATCTAGTCTCAGACTTGTACTCAGCCCAGTCGTAATGGAACTCAAGTGATTCAATTCTAATCTCAGAAATGATTCGAATAATCTAATCAAGCTATGTATCGACAGTCAGATGCCGTGATTCGATATTGTTTCTGTCAGATATGGAACCAAGTGATCTCAGCGTATTTCAGCCAGATCATTTGAGAAACAGGATCATGTAAACAGATTCAGCTTTATTGTGTTCATTCTAAGGATTCAGAGAGAGTCTTTCAGTTGGGAGTAAAAACTAGCACCGAGCGAGGGAAGGGATGGAGATTCCTCCAGTTAGAGAGAGAGGCCGTAGTCGTTAGTAGCAATCCCTGAACTTCAGAACTGCGTAGCCAGCGCAGGATACAGGAGTCCCTGTCAGTAGAGGTTGTCACCGTCAGAGAGGTTGACTATTATATTGCCTCAGGTCAACTTCTTGCGAGGGTCATCCCATCATAGAGGCTTGACCCGAGAGTGAGTATTTACCCGTGGAACGGTATTGACGCCCTTCCAGCTAGGGTTACAGGTTGGACCCCACCTGTGGTAGGTCGTGGCATGTAGGTTGAGTGACTACTTCCCACAGTTCGAGTTTCAGTATCAATCTTCAGAAGTCAAGACCGTGTGGTACAGTCGTCTATCTCAGTAAGGAACTCAGATAGTTCCATTGATTCATGGACCATCCCGTCAGATAGGCTTGGCCTCATATACAGATGCTTACTATCATATTTAAAGATCTCCCATCAGAGAGGCTTGATCTCAGTCTCAGATCATGTTGAATATTCTTATTTTATATTCAAAGATCTCCCATTAGATAGGCTTGGTCTCCTTCTCAGAAATTGTTGAGTATTCTTATTGTTGGATTCGGATATAATCCTATTTTCTTATCATTGATAAAGCTTCCGAAGTTATCTGTTAGAAAAGTTGAATCTCTAATTCTGTTGGTTGAAAGCGGTAAGCTCAGAACTCAGTCTTTGATATCAGTATACTCAGATCCTCAGTTATCAGTAGCAGATGAGTCAGTGGTTCAGTATCTCAGTGATGGTAGTGAGTTTAGCTCGCAGTAAAGCGGTATCCAAGGTCAAGTCTCTAGAGTTGTGATGGTTATGAGTATGATTTATGCATTCTTGTATGTGTGCTTGTTTTCGTACGGGATTCTCATGATCATTTAGGTTATACATATTTTGCATGCATGAGCCCTTGTATTTAGCCTTACCCTATCTACATACTCGGTACATTTTGTGCTGACGCATTTGCGCTATGGTGTCTCATTTAACACCATAGGTTTAGAGGCACAGGACCCAGAGTATCATCAGCAGATCAGTCCCAGTCAGCAGCAGTAGAAGTGAGTCCTCTTCTTTAGAGGATGAGTTTTAGTTTTCTATTATTATAATCAAAATTTTAATTACTTTCAGTTGACGGAGTTAGTTGGGGACCTGTCCCATCAACTCCACAGTTCAGTCAGATTAGAGGCTTTTCAGATGGATGTATTGTATAGTATTCAGTTTTATATTTTGAGTATTTATAGATGTGTTGAACCTTATGGCCAGTTTCTGCATTTATTCCAGATATTATACAGTGTACAGGTACAGATATCAGTAAAGGGTTGCTTGAGGTCCTTTGGGGTCACAAGCATTATGTGACATCTCGAGATGGGATCTCGGGGAGTTATATGAGCCTTTTTTTATTTGTGTGGGTATCGAGATGGTATCTGTATGTTGTGGTTCAAATTTGCGTGCATCAGTCTTTTCAGTTCAGTTGGAGCCAGTTAGCGGTTGAAGTTAAGTTTTGGTTATTTGGGAAGTAAAGTGAGGGTGTTAGTTGAAAAGGGATACTTATGGAGAAATCCCTTGCAAATGTTCTCTCCTTGTAGAGGTTACCTGGGAAGTCATGCTTGGTGGATGCGGGCCCAGTACCTCATCCCTTCGAGCTTTTGATATTCTTTCTATTCCTTGACTTTCGGGGACGAAAGACCTTTTAGTAGTGGATAGTGTAATGACCCTTCAGGTCATTTTCCATATTTATGCTAATTTCCATTGTTTGAGCATCTTTATAGCTGCCCCTAGTCATTTATGACTTGTTGGAAATGATAGTTCGGTTACCGGGTAGTTCATTGGTTTTTAGAGCCAATTTCCCATTTTGAGGTCTTCGTTGATTGCTAAGGGTGAGCATAAATACCAAAAAACAAAATACCAAACTGAACTGATTTATTTTGGTTTTTCGATTTTGGTTTTTTGGTTTTTAGGTTAGGTTTTGGTTTATTTTTTTATGAATTCGGTATTTCGGTTTGGTGTTCGAATAAACCAAAATTTTTAATATACTTTTTTAATTATTATATATATATTAATATATATAATATATGTTTATTACTTAATATTTTAATATCTAAGCCCATTATCTATTTAGGCTTTAGCTACAACCCACTACTGTCTACAACCAAAACCTCCAAAATCCAAATACATTCATCAATCAAAATCGAAAGTTACTTTTTGCATTGATTTTTACAATTGAAAGTTAATATATATTCCTCCATCTGATTTTTGCATTAGAGGTGATTATTCTCTTTTGTCACCTAGAAGATATTACAAGTTTATATTGATTTTTCTTTAATGTAAGAAAGTTAAACCAATTCGATTTACAAATATAATTTAGCCCATTAAACAGGCCCAAAATTGAAAAACCAAAATTATTAAACCGAATAGGACCGAACCAAAATTTACATAAATCAAACCGAACTAATTTAGTTCGATTTTCAATACACCTAATTTCATAACCGAAAATCAAAAAAATCAAAATAAAAAACCAAACCCGAACCGAAGTACCGAACGCCCACCCCTATCGATTCCAAATGGCCGCCAAGCAGAAACTTTATTAAAATAATTTCGGATCCAACTTTTGAATATGCCAGCAACTATATAATATTGATTTTAGGGTAGGTAAACCCTTGGTTCGGATCCCACAGCACCCGAGTTCATTTCAACCCATTAGTCGAAAACTTAAAAATCGAAATATATGGGTATAGGACCCACAAGTGGCTTAAATGACCTCGGATATAAAATCCAACTTCACCATTGCGTCCGAAATGTTGAATTTAGTGGGGTTACTTAGTTCTTTTGCAAAAAGCAGAGTCTGAATAAGTCTGGGAGGTCAAAAATAAGTTTTGACCTTGCGGGCCCATTTAAACTAGTATAAGAGGCCCATTTGGCCGATTTATAGGGCATTCTTCTCCTTTTTGAGAACTCTAGTAGCCACAAAGATTTTTTGGCTTAAAAGTGAGTCTTGTGGGTTGATTGAAAGTTTGAATAACTTATGTAATCTATTTTTGCTACAAATCTAAGGTAAGATTTTTCAAATTTGGTATTAATTTCTTGATTTCTAGACCCAAACCCCTAAGTCCTTGAGGCTCAATTGTAGCCATAAATATGATCATTTAACTAAATTTCTTGAGGGTTATAGCTCCCTAATGATGTTTAAACAATGGGTTGGTCTCGAAAACTCAGTTTTCGAAGGTGGGACCTACTTGAGTGTTTGGCATCATTTTGGACCCATGGAATAATGGTGCCATATTGGGTGTTGTTGTTATTGTAGTGATGCTTAGATTATGTTGTTGATAGCTTGGCTTGTGGAAGAAGAAGCTTCAAAACAAGGGAAGGCAGAGTTTGTTGGTTTATGAGCAATTGGACTCGAGGTAGGTTAGGCTTACTTGTAGATAGATTGAGCTTGATTGTAGTATAATCATTGATTTTTTTAGATTGGGGCGGGGTCTTAGATGATAACTAGATGATTGATGATACTTGGGATTAGTTGATTCTTGTAGGCTATTAAACTTGTAAAATGTAATGCTTGACCTTTAGCCTAGAACCTTGGGTAGTTCTACTTGTAGTCTTATGAATAGTATGATCTAATATTATTGCTTTAATAGTTGAGAATGATGTTGTTGGCTAACCTTAAGAGTATATTGACTTAGATATGACTAGTTATGGAATGGTCGTATTGTTGGGATGGCTTAGAAATAAAAATTAAAGAGGATTTTCCCTTTTAGGCCTAGTAATGATTAATAAGCCCTTATGGTATGATTTAGATGACCTAGACTAATTCCAGGTAGAATTTAGCCTTGTAGAAGTGAACTTTGGCATTATTGGGATTTAGGTGTGGAACTTGACCCACCTTAAGCTTGGATGATAAAATTCTCTAGTAACCTAGATATTTGACGAATGTCTAAATCACGTTATTAAGATTATAATGGTCAAACACGGTTGTCAGTTTATGTATGTGGTTGAAGGTTGGATAATATGTACACTTGATTGATTATCTTGTTTCCATGATATGGATAGACTTGGAAAGTCTTGTAAATTTAACTTATGGTTATTCTATCGCTTAACTTATCGATTAGTTTACCAAGTGAACCTTTAATTATGTTACCACTCTTGTTATGAACCAAGTCTAATAATTAAACTAATGCTTATGTGAACGATTTCCCTTTTTGGGTTAGTATTGTGAAATATGGTAATAAAAGAGACGACTAGCAAGCATGCACTTGACTTATAATTGACTTGCTAATAAACATGATAACCTTGAAAAAGTGGTGATTGTGTATATCATTTAGATATTCATGTTCATGCATCTACTTATATTATTTAGTGATGACTAATTGTAAAGTATGATGATATGTGTTACCTTACATCAATTATACTATATTATTGTGGCTTGTACATGTTCATTAATTTGACTACATATGCATGTGAATGTTGGTTGTCTTGGGAGATGTGCTAATAATGTGATAATACCCAGTGAATCCGGAGGATATGTTGATATTATGATGATTCCCGGTTAATTCGGAAAAGGTAATGATGTTATGATGATTCCCGGTTAATTCGGAAAAGGTAATGATGTTATGATGACACCCGGTGAATTCGGAGGATATAATGATATTATGATGATGCCCAATGAAACCGGAGGATATGTTGATGTTATGATGATGCTCGGTTAATCAGGAAGAGGTAATTATGTTATGATAATACCCAGTGAATCCGGAGGATATAATGATGATATGATGATGTCCGATGAATCCTGAGGATATGTTAATAGTATGATGATACTCGGTTAATCTGAAAAAAAGTAATGATGTTATGATGATGCCCGGTGAATTCAGAGGATATGTTGATGTTATGATGATGCTCGGTTAACCCAAAAGAGGTAATGATGTTATGATAACATCCGGTGAATCCGGAGGATATAATAATGTTATGATGATGCCCGATGAATCCAGAGGATACGTTGATATTGTGATGATTCCCGGTTAATCTAGATGAGGTAACGATGTTATGATGATACCGTATGTGGTGAGTATATATGAATATATGGACATATGTGGGGTTATGCCGTGTGTGGGTAGACCCTTTTTTGTGTACTTAGGACATGATGCCCTCCTTGGTTGATTATTAATCATTCTTCGTCACTAATCACTAGATAAGAGATATGACCCATATAATTTCTAATTAGTAACTAGAAGTGGATTACGCTGAGTATTTGGTTAAGGCTAATTGATATGTGTAATCTTGTGTAGAACCAAGGGCTCACCTAGTAAATCTACTTAACTAGGATAAATGGTCATGTTATGAAATTTTTCCTAATAAAGTAGCTTATGTGATAACTAGTTGTCTCTAATAAATGACTATGACTTGTGGGCTAGAAGCCTAGTAAACAAGTTGGTGGACCTTACTTGGTTAAAATATGGAAACTAGTCCTTAAGGTTGTAACATGCCTAATGATATTGGTCTTAGTATTGTATGATAAATAGTTGAGTTGGCATCTAGCAGGTGATGTCATGGTGGCTTAATTGACGACTTATATAATGAGGATGCTAACAAGAAAATGGACTTGAGATAGGTGAATAAATAATAGTGTTGGTCACTTGTAGCTTTTCCTTATTTAATGACTAGTAAACTATAAGACTTGTAAACTAGGGCTTCATGGATATGGATATTAGCTAATATAGACTAGACTTGGAGTTCATCAATGAAATACATAATAAGTAACTATATAGCTATGCTATGGTGATATCGGTTTCATTGTACTAAATTGTGGTATTGATAATGATTGTATACCTCGATAAGAGGCCATGGCCAAAATGTGTAACCCGCGGCTTTGGTGAGTTGCTTTTGTAGTTGTGTCTTGATATATTGATGGATTGATTTTTGGTGTACACTCTAGTGGTATGGGAAGCCGTGATGAGTTCTTTGTTGTGTTGTTTTGTGTGTACTTTTTTGGTGGTATGGGACGTCATGGTAAGTTTTTGTGATTTATATTCTAATGATGGTTGGTGTTGATATGGTAAATACATGGTTGTTATTGTATATATGTGGCTTTACGCTTTTGAAACGATTACTCATTTGAAAGAAGATTATGGTATATATTGATATGACACGTTCTTTTGTTGCCCTAGTAGATTAGTTATTTTATACAGTGATATCGAAGAAAATTTAGGTTCGATCCTATACCTTGACTTTAAGTTATTGTCTTTCTTTATATCGTCCTTATATTATAATTTATCTTAGTCTGCCGATGTTGCCTACTGAGTACCCGTGTTTTGGTACTCATACTATATTTCTGTACCTTTTTGGTGCAGACTCGAGTTCTAGTTGCAGTCGTTGAGTCGAGATCATGTCGTGTTGATCATCAGGAGATAGGGCAGCTCTTAGAGTTCAAGTTGCCCTTTTTCCCCTCTATCCTTATTTTGTCTTTTGTATTCGAGACAAATGTATGAGATTATTTAAGTCTATTTAAGTTTATTAGACTGCGAGCTATAATTTCTGTTGTCAGATTTAGAATTGCTCTTGTACTTATACTATCAGGTCATGAGATTGGTATTCGAATGCAGTTGTTGTTTTTTTGTAATATTATTGTTATATTGTTTCCTATATAGGGTCCATATTGGATGATTCCACCAAGGTAACCCATTGTGTTAGCTCTGGATTATGATGTCGGCTTACCTACTGGTAGATTATGGTAGGTGCCATTATGACTCAAAAATCGGTTCGTGACACAATCCCACTGGGTGTTATAAGTGTGATAAAACTGATCATCAAGTTAGAGATTATCCCGTTTGGGAAATTGAATGGAGAAAAGAAAGAGTTGAGAAAGAATTGAAAGAAAAGGCCAAGAAAAGGGAGAAGGAAGAATTTGCTATGGTGGCTGCTTGGGGATCTGACTCTGAAGAATCGGATGAGGAAGAAGTAGATGAAACTACTATTATGGCAATTGGAGATTCTGGCATGGAAGATGAATATAACACAGCTGAGGTAAGTGTTCCTAAACTTAAAAAGAATTTACATTTGTTTTTCAAAGAAAAGATTATTTCTCTAATAAATACCTTGATAGATGACTTCCAAGAATTAACTTCTGATAGGGATGAACTATTCAATAGTCTTGCAAGTCTTAAGTTTGACCTTATTGATCTGAAAACTTGCAAAAACGTTGTTGAAAAGGAAAACAGTTCTGTCAAGGAACAAGTTAGTCCACTTGACTCTTCAAATTTGAACCTTCAATCTGAGATTTTAAAACTAACTCTTTCTGAAAAGGGTATAAATGTGAAAAGTGATGAGCAGAATAAATTGGAGCTTGAGGTAACCAAAGTCAAATAAGAATGTAACAATGAAAAGGAAAAGGTAGATAGGTTAAGACTAGAAAACTCTAGGCTGAAACTTGATCTTAAAAGGGCAAATAAATGGACAAACTCTTCAAGAATTGTTCATCAATTGGGTGAAAGGACTCACAGTGAAAAGGCTAGATTAGGATTTTACAAGAGTCATACTATGACCAATGATTTGTGCTATATTTGTGGCAATCTTGGACACCCCACTACTGAATGTTAAATTGCTGATAAAAGCAGATCCAGAAGTACTAGTCTGGCAAAGAAATCAGATTTCATAAGGTTTTATAAAAAAAAAAGCAGTCAGAGAAACAGGTCACATAACTTGTTGCCTCATTGGGCTAAAAGAAACCTGATTCATCACTTTTCTCATAAGAAAGGACCCAAGTTTGTCTAGGTTCTTAAAGTTAATCTTTAATTTGTTTTGCAAGTAAGAGTGAAAGGAGGTAAGAAAAATTAGTACATGGTTAGAGCTTGCTGAAGGCATAAGATTGGAAGAAACTAAGGTCCTTTCACTCACCTTATTTAAAGAGGTGATGATTTTATGGCCAGAAAGTGAGAACAAGGATTGTAAGAACCAAAACAAAAGTTCTTTTTGGCTTGTACTGTTAGTGTAAGGGGGGGTTAAGAGGGATGCCCCTTAAAAATAAAATAATCAGATAAGTACTTGAATCTGGTTCGTATGAATCTTTGTGGACTAATGTAAGAAGCAGAAAAGGAAAAAGGATGACAGCAAAACTGATGGACATACATAGAAACAGGTTATTCCACTTGGTCCAACTACTGCTCAAACTGAAGGCATTGTGATAGGGGAAATGAGTCAAGAAACTAATTCATCAATAACACCAAATCAATCTACAAATAAAGTGAAAAGATTCATGAAGTGATACGAGAATAATCACGGCTATGGACTTATGAGAGTGTGTATTAGACCCGAGCCTTAGTATGTGCAATTGAAGTGTAAAAGAGGCACAAAATGCACCAAAATCAATCCATAACTTACACTTGATGGGCTCCCACTCTTTGAAGGGTATTTTGGTTATTTTAACTTATATTTTGTAATAGCTATATAAGGAATATTGTCGGGATTTTAGACTTAGTTTTTGATAATGTTATAAGTCACAAAGAAACACAAGTTCTCTCTCTAAAGAGGCTTGGATGAAACAAAGGATTATACAAGTGTGGAATCACTTGTGTTTGCATTTTTCTTAGAAACGTCGATGCTTAGAAGGTGGAACCTGATCTTGTGTCGTGTAAGAGATAGGTTTTTATTATGTGTGGTGTTAAGGATCCAAGAGTGGAATAAGATCCTGGGTTCTTAAGATTATACCAACCATGGGTCTATCTATCTATCCCTTTACTTTTATTATAATCTTGTTAGTGTTTGAAACTTGTACCCATTTGTGTTCTTGTTTTCTAGTGAAGTCGTGTTCATGTTATTATTATCACATTTTTTCTCTTCATCTTGTGTTGTTAAACTTAGTTTATTGTTTGATGAAATAGGTGTTCACACCTTATTATCTTGGTATCTTTTTTTTGTTGTTGTTGGTCGAATCTAACTCTCAAAGGGGTCCTCGGGTTGCTCTCAATTTATGGACTATTTTGGTGTAGTTTTTGAGCCTTCCGTAGTTATTCTTGTATCATGAAGGGAGTAAAAATTCAACTTGGTAGGTTACCCTGATACTGTTTATACAGGTTATTCTGTGGACAGGAAAAGCACTAAAGGAATCATACACCTTATTGTATCATGTCTAACAACCTGATCCACTAAGTAACAAAACTCAGTAGCTCTATCTAGTGTTGAGGTTGGGTATGATGTTGTTGGATCAAGCAAATGGATTTTGGTATGAATTTAGACTGTGTTCATGTCCTTTGTGATAATACAAGTGCCATCAAATTTGAAGATTCTTTTGTACTACATCTAAGAACTAAAACATATTGATATTAGACATCATTCTCCTAGAGACAATATGGAGGAAGGTCTTGTATCTATCATGTTCTATTCTATGTAAGATCAAATTACTGAGGCACTTAGTAGGGAGCACTATGAAAAGAATAGATTAGAATTAGGGATGACTAAGATTGCATGAACTCCCTTCAATTATTGACTAGAACTATCTGTTCTTGTCTTGTCCTAAGCTAAAATTATTGAATAATTCAGTCTTGCACATTAAGTTGTGTATTCTAATTCCAGGATTTTGACTGATCTGATAAATTGCGTATGGAATTGTGAAGAGATACTGGATCCTATGAATATGTTGGCTAAGAATTAAAACCTTCCAGGTATAATATTATGTTAATTATTTTTAAATTAGCATGATGAAATAGCTAAGTTAACGTTGTCCCAAAATTAATTAAATTTGTAACCTCTAAAATTCCAAGGGTTCCTCTTTTCAAAAAGAGACTGTTACCGCATTCATCTTTCCCATCATTGCCTGCCAAGTCTTTTCATATCAGAACTCTGCACCTATTACCATTACTTCTACACCTTTATGTTTCATCTTCCAATTTCTTTCACCATTTAAACCAAAATTACTTACCAAATCTTATCATCCACACCTTATATCTCTCTTTTTCTCTCTACAAATAGTGTGTTCATTTATCTTGCTTCAATAGCGTCTTTCTCATCATCTTCTGATATGTCCAAATATCACCCATCCAGTAAATCACCATCCACTCAATTGGTGGTTCATGCTACTGCCAACACTTTTTTCATATTCTTCTAAGCATCTCCTCGAAATTCTCCAATTTTGTTGCTTGAAAAAATTTCCAAAACCCATTCTCAAGGTTTTTTACTAGTTCACCTATTCCTCCCGCCTTAAGTTTTGAGGTTACTAATATTGGCCCTCTTCAGATCATTGACACTGATGATATTCCCACTATAAATTTGATCCCTCGAAAAGCCAGATCACAATCTAAACATCAATAATCTTCCACTCCTATTGTTGTCAATGATCTTGAAGTTCCTAATGAACCACTTTCGTTTTCTGTTTCACCTTGAACTCTTCACACTCGCAATAAAAAATGCCAAGAGGAGGCTTCTATGGTTGAGGCACTTCAAGCCAGTTAAAAGATAGGATCTATTCTATATGTTCCTCCATCTCCTTCCTCCTCCCAAGATGTATTACTTCGTTCAATGAGAAAGGAAAGAACAAAAACGGTATTCCTAAACCCTCTGCTTTTAGACCTCCTACCTCTACTCCTAAGACAAAAAGAGAATCAACATCTTCTCCCCCCCTTAAAATCCTCCAAGAATAAACCTTCTTCTAATACTAGGAAAAAAGTTCATACATCTGTTCCTTCAGACACTTCTGAGTCTGACTCCACTTCTACTGTCTCCCCTGAGTCTGATGAGGACTTTGACATTAAGGAGATACCTAATCCTCTTGATTCCAAGATGGATCACATTTTGCACTTTTAAAAAAGGAAACTTGCTCGGGTTAGGGTAGTAACTGGTTATGGAGGTCCTGCCATAGCAGTATTGTTGACAAAATTGGTTGCCTAGGGGTGGACTAACTTGTTTCTTCAAGGTGAGTCTCAAAGAAAATTTGGTAAATCTAAGGTGTATGAATATTACACCAATGGGATCGAAAGTGGTGAATTGTTTTCTTCATCTGTGAGAGGGGTAGCTATAAATTTAGTTGTGGATGATCTGGCAAGGATCTTAGATATTTCCTTGGGGGGGGGGGGGGTCATTATGAGAAGTTTGAATGGCCCCATTTGGATAATCTTACCTCGGCTCTAGATATTTCTAAAAAATTCTCTGGAAATCCTAATCTTCTTCATCATCGACGAGTGCTTAAGCGTGAGATGCCCCCTCTCCATTAGCTCTATTTCGATGTTGTGTACAAGATGATTGTTCCTAGAAAAGAAAGGCGCACTGAGGCAAACTTTCTTGATTTGAATATCATGGAACTTTTGGATACAAAAGTCAGAATTGACTTTCCCAGACTCATGATTAAGCATATGCAGAGGGTCCTCATTAAAGATGGCAAAGGACATGTTTTACCTTATGAGTTCTGGTTGACACTAGTGTTTGAGGATTACTAAGTGGAACACATAGCCCTACCTGTTTTTATGAGGTGTGTTGATACTCCTCTTTAATGTGCAATAAATGCTCTTGCTGAGAAGAATACTATAATGATTGCATCCCTGGCTGAACATGATGCTGAGAAAGCTTTGCTTCAGGCTCAAATTCATTCTCTTCAAGCTGAACTTGCGAGCGAGCGAGTTCAAAATATGGAAATTATTTGAAGGCTGACCCAATTACTTCCATCTACCCCTTTTACCTCTTCCAACCCCAAGAGATAAAGGATCTATGTTCTAAATATTATAGCTATTTCTTCCTGTTAATTTTCAATAATTACGTAATATTATATGATGGAAGTTTAATGAAATGGCTATTTTTGTTCTTACTATTCAGTCTTTGCGTAATTAACATACATCATGTGTCTTTTCTTTCAAATTCTGATTGATTGCCCTAAGAGCCTTGGATTATTAAACATTTTTTTGGTCTTTGGCTTATCTTGAACCAACTTTTCGATGATTTCAAAAGGGGGAAGATGAGTTGTGCAACATTTATAACCTAATGACTAATTCATAGTCATTTTTAGTGCCTTTCTTAACTAAGTGTTTCAGGGAATATAATGGCTGCATCAAGGAAGTAAGTTTGTCATCATCAAAAAGAGAGAATTTGTTAGATCAACGAAGTTTTGATAATTGACTTATAAATGAAACATGTCACTCAAGCTGGTCCAATTACATGAAGACAAAGGATAGACCTCACTAAGGAAAACGGACAAGTTTTGTTGAACGCAGGAATGGATAAGCTCTCTTGATGGATTATGTGTGATAAAGAAGTTGTAGTTGAATACAACACTTTATTGATAAGTTGAAGAAAGATTTTTACCTGTGCAAGGAGTTTTACTTGAAGGAGGACTTTGAAGTTTGAATTGAAAAAGAACTCTGAATAGACAACAAACTGGGTTGCATTGAAGAGTCCATAACAAAGTAGAAGAATGATGAATTTGAAGCACTCTTTGGAGAGTTGTTATATATTGAGGGAGTAACTCATTTAGTCACTTATGTACTTACAAAGATAGCAATATATTGACAAATTATTTGTGAAGTTCCAAAACTTGAAGCAATCGAAGTTGAACCTGTTCCTATTACTTAGAGTTAAGGAGTCTTAGACTTTATGTATTAGGGTGGTTCTTGAGTTGTAGTGTTCTCTAGTTTCAGTGAAGTATAAACTGAGTTAGGAGCTTTGTCTTCAAGTTGGGGAACTCGAATACTTGGAAACACTCACCTTGGGAATATTTGTGTTTTTGTTGTAATAGGAGTTAGAGTTTAATTTCTAGATTACAAGAGTCTTGGAATTTGTTGATTGTTAAGGCTCAATTGTTTTAGTGAAGTTGGGGTTAAATCTACAGGTCGTAGTTTTTTACACCTCTTTGAGCCGGGTGTTTTCCACGTAAACATCACTCTGCAATTACTTATTGTTTTAGCTACATAGGAACAAGTTAGTCAACCTGTTTCATTGATAGGCAACTGTTAGGCTAAATAAGTAATCAGTAGGGCACGTATTGTAACATAAAGTGTTGTTCCATGCAAGTATAATGATGAGCATTTTATTTTTCTCTTCATTCCCCTCTATATTTTCTCTCCTATCCCTTAGGGATAATCTTGTTTTTCCCCCATATTCCAAAAAAAAAAAAAAAAAAGCAGTAATTAGACTAGAGATATTTTCTTATCCTTATCCATCCTCTCATATTCTTCATCTATTCAGGGAGTGCCACCACTTGTGCCAGAATTGTTGGCATATTAGTTAGACAGTAATGGCCATTTTCTGGTTCAAATTGGAATAAGAAAAGGTAATAGTTCATTTGTGATTCACAAATTAACTAGTTGATTATTGATTGTCTTAGTTGTTCATGTTTTGTTTGCACTACCCTTTTATGGAATGCTAAACATTTGTTTTGTTTGCTCCTGTGCATTAAATTTATGTTAGTGTCCTTTGTTTTTTTGTTCTTCTTGATGCTTAGTCTATTAAATTGTTGAAGGTAAGATATTCTTCACTAGCATAAGCAACTATGGTGATGTTACCTACTCTCCTGTTTTGATATTTAATCAGTGCTTTCACTTTACTCTCAATATATCACTTAGTCTTTTTGGACATCTAGTAGGAAAGATAGCCTACCCTTGCACATTAACTAGGATGGTTAGCTTACCTTTGCATCAAGTAGGAAAGATAGCTTACCCAGAGGAGGTTCTTCATGATTGAAGGTGAAATTATGTGTGATGAACTAGATTTATGAATTGTCGGTATCGTTCAGACTACTGGTCATTGTCATGAAGGTGGATTTTGGGGAGATTCTACCAAGCATAACCAATCAGTGATAGAAGGCATGTAGTCACTACTGCTAGCCTTCCTTTGACGACAAGAACTGCTATAAATCTTCTATTCTGAGCAGCTTACTTAACCAAATTAGAAAATCAGAATGTTATGTTTCTGGTTCCACAGCTATGTAAATCTGACGAAGAGCTAATTTTTCCAAACCAACTTTCGTTTAGATCTCCTGATGATCAAGAGCTATATATATGCAATTGGCTCGAGGAGTGAATTGGTTTCAAGGTTGACTGCATGATTCCATTTTACCCCGGGAAGGTAGTCCCTGATTAACAGCTAAATAAATTATAATATGACAGTCGAAAATGTTGAGATGGGTGTGATTATTGACGAATATTTATTCCCTTCCAGTTCCCCAAAGACGGGTAGAGTATAATACCAGCTGGAGACACTTCTTAGTTTATCCCAGGAAGAGATGCCGATATTGCACTTTTAGAGGTGCCAGAACATCTCAATTGGTACCATCCTGATGGGCCTGATAGATCTTAAATCATGTTGTTGGCATTGTCCGCACAAACTATATGGAATATATCAAGACGGAAATGAATGGGACTCTCCCAAGTTTTTTTTGTGAAAAACACTTCAATAATTGGTTAACGAGAACATATTTAGACAAGGTATGCTTAGTCTATGGACTAAATTCTCCACCTTAGAAGAAGAAAGAGGGGAACTGTGGGTCACATGTATTAAGCATTCGGAAGATGCTTTAACTGCATTTTGGAGCACCATGTCCTCTTATAAATTTTAAAATACCCTGTTATTTCATGTGTGTCCTAATTGAGATATCAATATCGCTGTTTAGGTACACATGATTTGCTGGATTAAATTTATTGATGTATGCTAAATGTCTAGTTTAATTATTCTATTATCAAACTTTACAAGTATAACATGTTCTTCAAAGTCTAGTAAAGCAATTGGAGGCTGGAATCTTCATGGTGGCATGTCACATGCATTTATGAATTTTGCGAAATTCCAAAAAAGAAACAAAAGTATCACCAACAAAAGATTGAACTTAAACCCAAACGGGTATAAACAAGTAAATAAAACAAAAGTCTCCCTCAGCTACATTTCTACTCGAGCACTAGTTTAATTACAAAGAAAACTCCAAACATTAGAAAAAACAAAAAAGAGAGAATCCAATGCATGAAGCATCTCGTGTTGATACAGAAAAATTGAGTTGCTTTTGTTTATATCTGAAATTCAGCAACTTTGCGGTAATACTAGATGCAAAAAGTTTGTCTATACTTAGATTCGATACTTTGCCTCAACTTATTAAACTGATTCATAGATTCTTGAAGTTTTTTCCTCAAACCATTCACGACAGATGTTCTTCTATCTGATGAACTTACAGGTACACCTCTATTAGCAGCATTAGATCTATGAACTTGGCCTTTTTCAATGCTACAGAAACATCAAGATCCATTTTTTTCTGAGATCTTTCACATACTTAGCATTATGCAAAGTCTTGCTTTGTTCATGTGAATTATGGACTCGTCTCTAATAGTTTCTACATCTTCAAAGAACTAGCCATGACACCACTTGTTTGTCTCATTTGGATACAGGAATTCTTCATTTGGTGACTGATCTTTATTTCAAAAATGAGAAAATGATCCTGAGAATAGAACATTCATTTCTTCATTATTGTTGAATGAATAACTAGTTAAATTGTTGAGCTAAAAAGGAGGAGAGAGGAGGTCAAGAATTTGATTAAAATTTTGGGTGAGAAGGGATTTTGAGGTGGTAAATGAATTGGGTTCGGTTGGGTGGGGGGGGGTTGAAACTAACTAGTTCTGGTATGGCAGGCTGGAGAAAAATTGTCAAAAGGGTAGTAGTCAGCTTCAACAACTAGGATGACAGAAAAAATTAGAGTTACAAAAAGTAATGTTTCTTAGAAATCAAAACATACGAAAATAGCGCCTTTTTCCTTCTACAAAAGCTATATAAAAGTGATTAAAACACTACACTTTACAAAAACATAACATAACAAGAAAAATTAGAAAGTACTTTCATCTAGTCAACTGAGTTTTGAGTCCGTTTTCCTTCCTCTTATCTGTCAACACCACCAACATCATAAAAAATGCAGTGATTAATAAAAGGAAAAATAAAATCTTCAAACTATTCATTCAAGAAATCTTGGACCTTGGCAATTTCTAATTTCACAGCCTTTGTCAACACATCAAGGTCAGAATGCTAGATCTAAACAGACGATTTCGTTCGAGATCGACAAATAGTTCGCCCACACACACGATCTTCGGGACAGCGACCGATACTTCCTAGCACTGTAGAAACAGAAGGACCGACAGAACCCGCCTGCTGCAAAGCTCGCCCACCGGCCAGCTGCAAAGCACCCCACCAGACAGTTGCAAACCACCCCCACCAGCCAGCTGAAAATGAAGAACGTAAATATGAAATTGCAATGCCCTAAATAAACACATGATGGACAGAGGCAATCAATGGCGTCTCGATAAAACATGATGGACAGAGGCAATCAATGGCGTCTCGATAAAATTAGTTGCCTAAAGCGCTGAGGGCTTGAAAACATACATATACATAATAAATGAAAAAAATAGTGTGACTTTTTTTCTTTTCTTCATAATTGTTATTTTTAGTGTAATATTGTATATCACATAGTAATATTGTTATTTATACTAGTAAGAATTGATTTAGTTAATAAGATGTTAACCATGTCTTTTAAATATATTACTTTGGGTGTTATTGTAAAAATATTAGTATTTATTACTATGAAGATTTGAGTAGTTTAGTTCAAACTTTTAAAATATTTCTATTGCATGATGATAGTTTTTTAAATTTTATAAGTATCAGATTTTGTATTTTTTTATTATATTCAATATTGTTTAAAAATAAGTAAAACCATAAAATTAATTATTAAAAGTTTTCGAGGCTTCAAAATTTTAGAGACCTAAATCAATGGCTTTACTAGTCTCACCCTTGAGCCACCCCGGAGACAATCCACTATGTGCCTGTATTTTACTATAGAGTCAACATCAAATAGATCATATCACAGACATGAAAGTGCAATAACATAACTACTAAATAAATATAAGGAATCATCAGTTATACTGGATCTTCAAAAGAAAAATTGCATAATATCGCAGTAGAATGATCTTAAACCCTAAGGTAAGTAAATGAACATGAACACAGAACAAAAAAAATAGACATGAAATTCGAAACAACTAGGAATAAAACAGAAAGTTCAATAAACATTGGTTTTTCGATCAAGTTTTGAATGACTTTCTAGTTAGATCGTTCCTATGTTTAGGATATGAAGTCTCCTTCGAAGCTTTAGACAAAGGTGTTATTGAGATATTGGGCCCTTATGGTATCTCATACACATTCCGATGATTGGCCGAGCGAATAAGTCAACTTCAAAATGAAGAACATGAAGATGAAGATAAAATCACAGTTACTTCCCTCCTGAATATCCTTAAATAAACCCCTAGTAGCAGATAAACTCCACTGCATGTGTGTATTACTATTGAGTCAACATCAATTGGATCAATCCTCATTGAGAAATCACAAACACAAGAAAATGCAATAAAATAATAAATCACATAAGGCATCAACAACATTCGGTTATATCAATCTCCCGATGTTGCCATACGTAGAGGAGGTGTCATCTGAGGACCTAGCTAAGTGGTTGAAAACGCAAATGAGTTATGCTTCTTTTATTTTTTGTGCAATTCCATTTGTTTGTTAATTTTGTGATGTTTTTGTTGTTCAATTTTGTATCTCTATATGATATGGTGATATGTATGGTGTTAACCGTGGCAGACGCACATGCTTCCTTTGATGGTGAAAATATACTTGTTCATTGTGGTATTCTGGGTAATGCATTCCAGTTACTTTCTATCTAATTTTGCATATAATTCACTTTTTGTTTCATTTGTCTACTCGCTATTGTGATGGTCACTTGAACCCCTAATTGTGCTTGTTCACTCAAGCATTACACTTCCAATATAAATGTTCGTATTAAGTAGCTTTGCGCATCAAAATAAAAATTTAGGCAGGTTATGTTGAGCACACATTTTTAAATGATTTTTTCTAGGGCTGGATTGGCTGATTGCCAGTCATCACTTGATGTATTGAAGCTGGTATGCATGAATTTGGAGACTAAAATAAAAGTGAGTAATGATTTATTGCTCAGGAGCGCAAGGCCTTCTCTGCTATGAAGAAGGCTGTGACTGCAAAGCTTGCAGCTTGTTTGGAAAAGATAGAAGTAGCTGAAATTGGTGTAGCTGCTGTTGAGTTACATTTAAAGCGCCTTAAGGAGATGGCTAACTTTGGGGGGACTATACTCTATCTGTCTAGGTTGACTAAAGTACTTAAAATTTTGATGTGTTCGCTATGGGAGAGATATGACTTTAGTTTTTGGATTCATATAGTATATATACCATGTAAATTGTAATGGTACTGTGACTCATTTGTGTATTCTTAGTCTTTGCAGCATTGAATTATTCTAACCCCACCCCTCTTGAAAACTACATGATATTTACAGTATACTTCAATTCTTTTCTGTCGGAAACTATGTTATAACCCAAACGGGAGAGCTCGATATTTACTTACAGTATACTTCAATTCTTTTCTGTCGGAAACTATGTTATAAACCAAACGGGAGAGCCCAACCCAAAACACTAGTCTAATAGGTTAGAGAACCCATTTGTCTTATAATCCTCTTAGCATTTCTCTATTTTTCCAATGTGGGACAATTGGTTCATAACAAACTGCCTATTTACTTTTCAATATAGGAGTAAGGCGTGTGTATATTTTATCCTCTTACCCCTTTTGTGGGGCTATCAAAGCTTGCATATATTTTATCCTCTTACTCTTTTTGTGGAGCTATCAATGTTTGCATGTATTTTACCCTCTTACTCTTTTTGTAAGTAGGGCTATATTAATAGTATGTGTCATCTCGTACACGAAAAATTTAGGTCTGCCCTTTTTAGAGTCGCATGGGGAGTAGGCCATTAGAGAGGTAAAGCATTTATTATCGAATTTAAAAAAAAAAATCAGCGACTCGATTCTAATTAAGGATGACGTAATATCAACGCATTGATTTTTCCCAATAATTGTGATGGAAATCAAAAGGCATAATACATAAATATGATCCTAAACTTGACATCAAATTATAATATTGATCTTAAACTTTGATAGTGCACAAATAGGACCTTTAACTATTCAAAACCTGAACAAATATGACCTCCGATTTTGCAACCTCCATGCGTGTAACTCACTTGCGCCTACGTGGATATGTAATCCAATCATACGGTGCCACGTCATTAAAAGGGCTGAAATGGAGGAACTTTTGTCTTTCAATTAAGACGACGTCGTTTTGCTTCTATAAGTTAAAATGACGTCGTTTTGCGTATTATTATTATTATTATTATTATTATTATTATTATTATTGTTATTATTATTGTTGTTATTATTATTATTATTATTATTATTATTATTGTTATTATTATTATTATTATTATTATTATTATTGTCATTATTATTATTGTTATTATTATTATTATTATTATTATTATTATTGTCATTATTATTATTGTTATTATTATTATTATTATTATTATTATTATTATTATTATTATTATTATTATTATTATTATTATTATTATTATTATTATACTACTTCTACATATTACGTACTACTATTGCTTCTATCAATATACTACTACTACTACTACGACTAATAATAATAATAATCATAATTATTATTATTATTATTATTATTATTATTATTATTATTATTATTATTGATAATAATAATAACAGTATTTTAATAAAATTTTCATCTTAATAACGTTTTATTAATAACGTTAATTTAATAAAGTTTTAATAACGTTAATTTAATATACTATTACTACTGCCCTTAATAACATTTTATTAATAACGTTTTAATAACGTTAATTTAATATACTACTACCACTGTCCTTAATAATGTTTTATTAATAACGTTTTAACAACGTTAATTTAATAACGTTTTATTAAAACTATAATTTTTTATTTATTATGAGTATAGTTTCATCTTTGAGCTGAAAATAATGAAAAAATAATAGTGAAAAGTCATTTAAATATATAAAAAGGAATTAGTAAGGGCATAATAGTCATTTTATCCTCTCTTTTTTTACTGTTGGAACACTCAAATTTTTAGCCCGACGCACCCAGTTTTGCGTGTACAACATGCGTTTTGCCACATAGGATCGGAGGTTATATTTGTTCAGGTTTTGAATAGTTAAAGGTCTTATTTGTGCACTATCAAAGTTTAAGGTCAATGTTATAATTTGGTGTCAAGTTTAGAGTCATATTTATGTATTATGACAAATCAAAACATAGCATGTGCTACAGTTATTTGTGAATTAAAAGTTAGTTCATTCATCCGATTTCACATGGCACACATTTTTTAGTTTGTCCCTTAATGAATGTCATGAGAGTTGGATCAAAATAGTGTCAAATAAGGGACAATTTTATTAAATGGGGTTGTCAGATATTTCATGACCAAAATGGTGAAAACGCATGGACATAAAGCACCTTCAGTGTGCAATTTTCACGTTAAAAAAATAGACGGACGTTAAATATATTTACACTGAAGGTGCTCTACTTTCACAAGTCTTCAGTGAATCTTTTATATTTTAAGGAAAGACTCATTGTTAGTCATGAGCCTTCTGTGAATTTTACATATTTGAAGAAAAACTCATTTCCTTAATGCACCTTCAACATAAATTTTATTATCTCGAAATCTGAAAAGACTGTCATCATCTGAATTGATGGGACAAGAGAAGACCATTTTTTCACACACGAAAGACTCATCTTTACAATGCACCTTCAGTCAAATTACAAAAACACCCTTGACTTTATCTCAACTTTACTAAAATAAGAGAAAATCTCTATCTTTACCTGAGGTCCCCTTTCTTCATCTCAATAAAATAAATTTACACTGAAGGTGCTCTACTCTCAGAGTCTTCAAGAAATTTTTTACATTTTAAAGAAAGGTTCATTAATCGTCATGAGCCTTCTGTTCAATTTACTGTTCAAGAATCTGAAAAAGATTGTCATTTTCTGAATTGATGGGACAATAGGGGATAACTTTTTCATACCCTAAATACTCATGGACAGCAATGCACTTTCCAGCAAATTAAAAATACACTCTTATGCAGAGTGTCTTCAATATTATTGTTTGTTCCTCTATATATACGCATATCCTCTTCATTGTCATGTATATTACTAAAAATTCACAAAAATTATTGTACTTTACAGTTGACGTATCCTTCAATCTGAATTGGACTAAAAAAGGTTAGTAATTTTTTCTTAGTATATTGCTCTCGCTATTCAGTAAATAATTTATTAATAACTAAAGTTATTTTTACAGGTTTAAAAATGTTGAATGAGCGTCATGTTAGAGTTGCATTGTATTGGGGCGGCGATGTCATATATGAATCTAATACAGTTAGATATAGTTGTGGTGCTCGTGCAGTTGTTAAACTTTCACTAAATGTTGAGTATGATTGGCTAGTTAGAAACTTACATATTAGAATGAAAACTAATTCAAATGAGATAAGGCTTGTTATTTTGGATAAATGGCCATTTTCAACTGTGCAGGGTAATGCTCATTATTCTGAAATTCTCATACTTGATAATGAGTCTTTGTAAGAGTTTATGGTGGCACCTGATACGGTGTGTTATATGATGAATCTTGATTTGTTGGAGATGTATATTAAAACAGAAGCATTAGATATTGTTGAACTTACACATAATTTGAATTCTCTCTCTTTAAATTTTGCTACACTCTCTTTGAATCTTAATGACCCCCTTTCTGATTTTTATGAACCATCTATAAATAAGACTAGTAATTTCTCAGAATTTTAAAGTTTTACGAGCCTCTTGTAATAGAGTATAACACCACAAGTTGATATTTTATCCGATAATTATGATCATGGTTGTACTGATTTTGATACAAATTTTGATGTCGATAATTATCGTCATTATGATTTTAGAGATGGTGCAGGAACTAGTAATTTACCTCAAGTTCCAGAGATTCCAAGAATTTCTGAAATACAAGCTAGGATAGAAGTTGATGCCTATGTTGATACTTATGCGGATGACAATTCTGACAATGATGCTCCAAATGATGCATATTAGTCAGATGAAATGAGTGACTCTGGTGATGATAATGACGGTGATCAACAACCAGGCATTGAGGTGCCACAAAACATACCATTTCATAAGAAGAACATTCCATTTCTGAATAATCTTCAAGATCGTCTAGATATGTATGCTTCTACCCATGAATCAGAGGGTGTTGGATGTAAAATTTGGTTAAATGATAAAGAGTCGGATCTTAAGTCTGGACAGTTATTTCTTAGTAAGGAAAGATTAAAGACAGTTGTAAAAATATGAAGTTTGCAGGGTAATAGAGAGTTCACTGTGTGGGAAATCAAAAAAAATTATTGGACCATTAAGTGCAGGAGATGAAAATTTGAATGTGATTGGATGCTCAGAGGTCGAAAAATACCAAAAAATTTATGGACTATCAAAAAATATTATGGCAGACATACTTGTCAAATGGGTATAATCTAAGATGATCATTTTAACTTGAATTCTAAATTGATTGCTTCTTTGTTGCTACCTTTCCTCGGGAATAACTCTCAATTCAAGGTGAAAGATGTCTAGACTACTGTTGAGGTTGAATTAAAACATACACCTTCCTAAAAAAAACATGGCTTGGACGAAGACGTGCTTTCAAATTCATATATGGTGACTTTGATCAGTCATTCGCACAAATTTCAATGTACATGAATGCACTTCAATATTTTAATCCAGGAACGGTAGTGGAATGGATGCATGCCGATGAATCAACATCAGAGGTAAATATTTTTAAATATGTATTCTGGGCATTTAAACCTTGTATAAAAGGTTTTAAAAGATGTAGACTAGTCATCTCTATTGACGGCACTCCCATTTATGGAAAATATGATTTAAAGATGTTGATTGTTGTGACTGCTGATGCAAATGGGCAAATATTTCCACTTGCTTTTGTAATTTTTAACAAGGAAACCAAAGAAGCATTGTCATGATTTTTATCATGTCTTGGAATTCATGTGGTAGCTGGTCGTGGAGATGTTACGTACATATCTGATCGTGCTCCTGGAATACTTCAAAGTTTTAATGATTTGGTTGAGTTACATGAGCCGAATGCATATCATCGCTTTTGTCTTAGGCATGTGAAGAGTAACTTTCTGTCTAACTTCCCTAACAAGCAGCTTGAGGGATTAACTGCTATTCAACACCAAGAATGTAAATTCAAAACTGTCATGCAATGTTTGAAAGATGCTGAGCCAGGTACGTATAATTTCTTAATGAAATTACATTAGAAAAGTGGACAGTTCATCGTGATGGTGGTAAAAGATGGGGCATTTTAACAACCAATCTTTCTGAATCTTTTAATGAATTCTTAAAGAAATCTCGAGGTCTTCCAATTACTGCAATGATTAAGCTTACATACGGTCAAATTGTGAAAAGATTTGTGTCCAGAAAGCAGTATGTACAAGAGCTCATTAATGAAAAAGAACTATGGCCACCTGTGGTTGCAAAGAAAATTTTGAAGTATGAATCGAATTCTAAAAATCATTAGGTGACAACTTATAACAGAGAAACAGGGGTATTCGAGGTTGAAACACATCGGCGTCAAGGTCGTGGTGGCAGAAAACATATCATTAAATTTAGTAGGAATACGTGTGAATGTCAAAAGTGGCAAGCATTTCTCAATTTTACGTAAATTGTAGTGTAAAGTGGGATTTTACTAATAATATCACATAACTTTATGGCCTACCAGAACTTACGTAAGGAAGCTGAAAGTAAAGCATAATTATGCAGATAATTATAAGGTAGTATTGTACCAAAATTTTGTGTCTGCCTGCAAAACTTTGATAACCTTGTTTAAATTGATGAGCCGAATTATTGATCAAATGACGAGTAGTCGTGTTATACCACTGCACATATTCAGTGTCATCTTCGAGACAATCAGGCTCAGCATTGTGATTTTGTCTGTCTCACCAGATTTTAACCTCTTTAATAAAGAAATGATGCCAATTAAAGTTAGCTCTTCCTCTCCGATCCAACTGAAAATGCTTGGGATCCCACAATATTCTACTCGAAATATTCTGAATCAACCAAACTGACGTAGTACCCTATATGGATAGTGCCACTCAACTGCATCCCAAGCTATTACGGGTACATATAAATTTAGTTAGTTTTTCCGACTTAAAAACTTAAAAAAAGATAGATAAAGCAATTATTCAAAAGTAAAAATACCTGATGTTCTATAAGTAAATCCAGTTGATCATGAAATAATTATAATAGGTATCGTGCTTCTATATCCAGTTGTGAAGCTTTGTTTTTTAGTATGTTAAATAAAAAGCTTGTAGGGTCTTTATCTTGAAGAAAATGACAATGGTAAAAAAGGGGGACCTCAGGTAAAGATGGAGACTTTCTCTTATTTTAGTAAAGTTAAGATGAAGTCAAAGGTGTTTTTATAATTTGACTAAAGGTGCATTGTAAAGATGAATCTTTAGTATGTGAAAAAATGGTCTTCTCTTGTCCCATCAATTCAGACGATGACAGTCTTTTCAGATTTTGAGATAATAAAATTTATGTTGAAGGTGCATTAAGGAAAGGATTCCTTCTTCAACAATGTAAAATTCACAGAAGGCTCATGACTAACAATGAACCTTTCCTTAAAATGTAAAAGATTCACTGAAGACTCATGAAAGTAGAGCACCTTCAGTGTAAATATATTTAATGTCCGTCTATTTTTTTAACGTGAAAATTGCACACTGAAGATGCTCTATGTCCATGCGTTTTCACCATTTTGGTCATGAAATATCTGACAAACCCATTTATTGAAATTGTCCCTTATTTGACACTATTTTGATTCAATATTCTTGTTGTGGTATGGTTCAACAATAACTTTTTCTACTATGATTTTAAATATTTTTAATTTATATTATAAGGTTTAAAAGTTTTTTTTTTACTTTTTAAATTTAATATTAAATTAAAAAGTATATGTAATGTATCGATATTATAGAAAAATTATGTAATATATTGGTATTGTATAAATGGTGTATAGATGTATTGATATTGTATAAATAATATATAAACGCGTATCGATTTTATATAAATGTGCAGACACGTATACAATATAGTATAAATAGTTATGTAATGTATCGGCATTATATAAATAATGTAGAAGCGTGTATCGATATTATATAAGATATCGATATATATATAGATATTGGCTATCATGCATTTTAACATATTAAATATAAGTATAAAAATATATGTATATATATATAAATATTTCACTTTTTCCATAAAAAGTAAACAAAAAGAAAATATTTTTTCCAAAGTTTTTCTTCTTCTCCATCTTGCAAAAACGTGTACAATATATATACTCCAATGAAAGAGAAAAAGAACAGAAAATGTCACTTTCCTACTTTACTTGTGTCCTTTTATTATTGGTCTATTTTTTTTTTTCATTCGACGTTCGATACTCGCATTGAAGTCTGACTAATCTTGATTTGCATCGGGTAGAGCCCTATTTGAAAAGTAGCGCCTCCCTATCAAGAATTTTTTCATACTCAAACTGTAAGTTTTTTTTTTCGTGGTTTCCGGGTGTCGCTTTGCGAACCCGACTAGCTGTACCCATCGAGTCCCGCTATTTCAAGACAGGTTCACCACGATTAGTTCCACGGGACCCTGGAGACGCGATCGGTTTGTATTAAATTATATATGTACATACATATGAGGTAGAAGACAAAATAAAGTATACTTTCACCAACAAATTTACAAAAATCATCACACTAGATTAGGGATGGTAAATAGGAAGCGTTATCCCCCTAATGGGGTCCTATCCTGCACGAATTTGAATTAGTCGAACTCCAATGTGAGTACCAGACATTAAATGAAAAACTAAAAAAATTAGGGTTGGTAAATGAATGATTTGGGTTAAATTTAGGCGATTCAAAATGAATTAAAACAACAAATAGGTCATTATTTAATCCGTTCAAAATATAGATGAACTAAAATGGATTGGGTTAAGATGAGCTAAACGATGATTTATAGGTTTATATTTCAATCCTTCTAATTTAATTCATCATTGAACAATTTATCATTCTAGTAGCCCAATCCGTCCAACTTAATTCATCATTGAACAATTTATCATTCTAATAGAAATTTAGGTTGAAATGATATCTTTTAATTTTTTATTTATATTTATATTTGTATGGTTATTATTATTGCTTTCAAGTAAAAATAAAATATGAAAATTAAAAAAATATAATAAAATATTTGTATATATATTCAACACAAAATAGTGATAATGAATAGGATAAGAGGGTGAAAAAAAATATCATTTTTTTATAATATAAATTTTAAATTTTGGGAGAGGGGTGGGGAAGAGGGGAAAGGGTAAGAATAGGGGTGGACTAAGAAAAAAGTTTTAAAATTTTTCTAAAATGTAAATTAAAAAATTTAATTTTTAAGAGGAGAGCTAGGGGTGGGTTGAGGTCGGAAGGGTGGAGGGGTTGGTAAGAAAAGATTTTCTTTTTTTGGTAAGAAAATAAATTTTAAGAAAAAATTAATTTTCTTTTTAGGGTGGGAGTGGGGGGTGGGGATGGGAGTAGGGGTAGGGGAACTGGTATAGGGTCGTGTTAGGGAGGTGTGGGTCGGGATAGAAAAATGGTGTAAGAATTTCTTTTTTATTAAAAAATTATTTTTTTTTGAGGAGGGGAGGGAGGTTGGGGGTAGGGCATGGTTGGGTAAAAAAAAGATTTTGATTTTTTTTAAGGAAAGAAGGGGGGAGGGGCTGGTAGGGGTCAGAGTAGGGATGTAGGGCAATGGTGTAAGAGAAATTTTTTTTTTTAATAAATTAAAAAGTATTATTTTGGGGGGCGGGGGGGGGAGGGGAGGGGTTGGAGTTGGTTGGAGTAAGTGGGGGTGAGTGGGGAAAAGTAGAATTTTTTTTTAAAAAAAATAAATTAAATTTTAAAAATATTTAATTTTTTAGTGGGGTAGGGGTAGAAAATGGTGTTAGAAAAAATTGTTTTTCTTCATTCAAAAAATTATTTATTACTATAATTATTTCAAAACGAAAAAAAATATAATCAAAGCAACTAAAAAAATTAAAAATGCTAAAAGTGAATTTATAAGTGCTGTGATTAAATATTTTTATGAGTCAAAGTTGAACATCATAATGAGTCCATTTGAGTCGATGATTTATGATGGATTTACTTGCGCTAGTCCAAATCAGTCTATCTTCAAAATCACTCTAACTTAATCCATTAAAACATGAACGAATTATACGGGCTAAATGAATTTGGGCTAATTTTGCCACCCTACATTAGGCTAAATTTGACAATTTTAAAAAAATTGAATTATTTCTTTTATAAATAACTTTCGCCTACAGATTTACATAAATCATGACATTAGGCTAAATTTGGTAATTTTAACAAAGTTGGATTATTTCTTTTATAAATAATTTTCGCCGACAGATTTACATAAATCATGACATTAAGCTAAATTTGGTAAATTTAACAAAATTGGATTATTTATTTTGTAAATAAGCTGACCAAGCGGTCAATTCACTTAATTATCCCCCCATTTTTTTAATCATAGACGTTTATAAAGATTTTCAATTATTTTCTTTCTTAAATTTCAAAAACTATTAATTTTTTAAATTATTTCTTTATGATTATATTTTAACATAGTCCTGAGTTGGGTTCTATCCAAAACAGTCTCTTTATTTCATCTGAATTATGATATGGATTGCGTACATTTTACCGTCTTCAAATCTTACTTTTTGGGAATATACTGAATATATTATTGTTGTTACCGCACATTTTAATGTGCATAGTTATGAAAATAGTCTTATAAAAAGTGTAAGTGCGAAATTTTCATAGCATAAAGAACACAAGTATTTAATTTTTAAATATAAGAGACATATTTAGAACTAATCATATTACAAGGATGTTTAGTGTAATTAACCTTTTTATAAGTAGCAGAAAAGGCCAATATCATTTTAAAAGTAATCTCTAGAATTTAATTTATTTGTCTGATTTTAATTGGGTGAAAATCATTTTCACCCCAACTTTGATTAAAAAATCAAACTCTCCCTCAACATTGAACAATAATCATATTCCCTCATTTATCATATGCAATGTTCATTTCGTCCTTGTAATTTTAATTCTATATTTATGTAATATCTTTTTATATTATATGTAATGAATATTTTTTTAACATGAATATTTATAGCATTTTATTTAAGTTTATTAACTTTTTACGCAAATTAATACTTTTTATAAATTTATCACAAAATTCAATGTTATTTTTTAAGATCGTTATTTTAGTATTATATGTATTAAAGAGTTGTTTGGTGTGAGGTATTATTATAATAATTCATAGATAAAGTTCATGATTATTTATCCTGCGTTTAATTAGATGTATTAGGTAGTCTCAAAATTATTTGTCGCACCATTTATACCATAGTGATGAGATAAGTTATCACACATACATGTTAGTACAACTTATTTTGTAATAATTAACCCCGGAATAACTTGTTTCCAAACAACCCACCCTTAAGTGTGTGTATATACATATGTATGTACATGCATGTGCGTATATTTTTGTGTTTTATCACTCTCTTACTAAATTCGTTTCGTATTACTTAACTTTTTGTTGATATAACACAATCCTTAAGAAAATTTTACTTAGAGGTATATTTTGCTAAATTAACCTTATTAATGATAATTTAAAACTTTAAATTTGTCTATACTGTTACTTTATATAGTTATTTAACACTAAAGGGTAGAAAAAAAACGTAATACAATTCTCTTGATTTCACAAATTAAGCAGATAAATTAAAACATTTATTTTTTAATATGAGGATCAAGTGATAAGAAACGATATTATCTATTGTCTATATCAGTAAATAAGATGTGATTATCATTAATAGAGTATTACATATTTTATAATTTATATAAATAAATATAATCTTTAAAATTTGACCTTATTTTTATTCGAGAAAAACATCTAGTATCCCCGAACTATAACCAAATTTGTTACGACACACGTCAACTTCACGGGGGTCCTACTACCCCTTAAACTAAATTTTAGCGTATTTTTATCAATCTTTTAACTAACGTAATACCTTTTGTCAATCATTTTAGATGGCGTGACACCTTTGATGTGGATTCCATCTTATGTAATAAAGGTGTCACATTAGCACAAAAAATGACAAAAATAAGTTAAATTTGAGTTCAGGGGATAGTAGGACCCCTGTGAAGTTGGAGTGTGTCGTAACAACTTTGACCATAGTTTGGGGTGGTACTAGAGGCTTATCACTTTCATTTATTGTTTGTATTTTCTTCATTGAAATATGTTTATAAAATTAGTATTACTTATTATTTTCACTTGTAAAATAAATATTATAGTTTTGATTATTATTAATAAAACTAATTTTCTTATTATGCTAATTTACTTCATAAAGATCATCATTAGCTTATAGATTTCTTACTTTTTTTTTCCTAAAAGATAATATTTATTTTTTTATGAAAAATTTGTTATATGAATAATGTTTATGTTTTTATGAAAAATTTGTTATATGAATTTTTCTTAAAATGAAAATATGATGATTTTAAAGAAGTTAAAAAAAAAAAAATTGATGATAAAGGGTAAAATAGGAATTTTAAAAAGTCAATTAAGATAAAGGGGGGGGGGGTATGATTATTGTTCAAAGTTGAGGGAGAAATTAGATTTTTAAGACAAAATTGGGGAGGAAAAATAATTTTGACCCGATTTTAATTTGACATTTCCACTAACTAATGATGAGAAGAAAAGAATCTCAATCTATGTCCTAATTTAAACACACCACTTACACGATTCACTTCACTTGTTTAAGAAATGCAAGATAATAGAATTTTAAAAAGTAAATAAGATCTTTTAAATTTTATAATAATCTTAATTAAACTAAAAATATGCATTGTATACCATAAATGGATAGTGCCGCGACTTCAATTAAATTATAGAGAAAAAAATATAATGGGCTTTTGTTCTTAATTTGAATGATTTTTAATTTAACTAGATATTAAAAATTTATTAGTACCCGATACAAGAAGATGTATGTCATTTAATTGAAATAATAAAAATTTTATAACGGTGGATATGAAGTAAAATACATGTTAATTAATTATAATTTATTTTAAAACTAAGCCAAAAGATGAATATTATGAACAATAAAGTAGAAAAAAATATTGAGAGAAGACAAGAGTTGAGAGATTTTCATTGTTTCAAATATCAAATATACAAGTGTTTCAAGTCTTTCAATTGTTCAAGTATTTCACAATATGAACCCTTATGCCTCTATTTAGAGTATTATATAGAGGCATGTAAAAGGTTGTCATAAACATGATATTAACCATTAACATAATGAAGGAGGTTATGGGTGTGTAAGGTCTCAAGAATAATGATCATGAACGGTGGAGGTTATCTTCATAATGGAGGCGAATAATGACGATAAGTAGTGGGACTAATTTCTAGAGTAGTGGACATCCACACTTATTAGTTTGACAACACCCCCCCCCCCCCCTTGGATGTCCATAGATGATGTGCCTCGTTAAAACCTTACTAAAAAAAATTGTGAAATTTTTTTTTCAGTGAAACAAAAAGAGTACACATATCTTATAATATGCATTTATTTGTTGCCTCGTTAAAAATCGTGCAAGAAAAAATTATTGGGACAAAATCTATGTCAAAAAAAGGGGTGCAACACGTATTTTACTCCCCCTGATGCAAATATCATTTCATTTCTCAAAGACGACGCGTCCAAATCTTATATGTCATCTTTTAAATATTGATATTGACTGTGCCATTATGATTAAATCACATTCACGAAGATGTTGCATTCTTGAAATCATCCTGATGTGTTGTTTTCTTATTTCTTGGATATGTTAAGCCTTTGAATTTAGCCAAATAAATTTCTGAAAATCACTTTATATGTGACCTCATCGTTGCAAGTCATTTGCACATTGAACTTGTTCGTAGCAACAACAAATTAATTGTGAAAAATTCATTCGCATGATATTAAAATTGACCGTAGATCAAACATTCTTTCTGTATTTGCATAACCAATAATTCTTTTGGCAATATTTGTTAGAAATAATAAATTCATATCAATAATATTTGATTTCACTCACATGCACATGAAAGTGAAATTATATCTTTCTACACATTAATAAAAATGATTCTCATGTATAAAAATATCAGGATATAAAAATGTACCAATTGCACTAATACATGATATTTTCTAATCATTTTATATGATTGAAATTGATCTTTCTTTATTATAAGTAATCTCGCAATCATTGGGATATTTAATGGATCAATCTCTTTTAAATCCTTTAAGAATTTTTCTATAACATTTGTCGTCTAACTAGACATGACAGTCATTCGTTATACTCATTCAAAATTTTCATACATTGTCAGATTCAAAGAAATCTTATTGCATCCACCATAGGATAACACATCTCCAAACAATAATGCCACAACTTTGTGAATAACCTTTATGCCTCAAGGTACAAATCATATTTTATATCTTACGATTTTACTTTTCGCACAATTATCAATTTGTATCCCATTGGCATTATACGTTAGTTTGTGGACTAATTTCAAAACATCACTTTTCAAGTGAAAGATAATATACTTGAATTGTGTATTTTATCTGTTCATACTATTCGACAGATTTAAATTCAAGATCCTCGTTATCATTTATAATGGTGAGCGTTATATTATACTAAAGATACTGTCGACGGTTATTCGATATCGGTTCCAATAAGACATAACTTATCGAGATCTTTTCATTCTATCATTTTCAGGTACCCGTACCTTTGTCAAAGTTTTATAAAGTGTCATGTCATAGTGCTTTTTAAAGCACTTGCCTCATAATCATTGACTTTTTTTATTATTTGCTCATCTCCTTCTTCAAGAAATTTTATGTTTGAAATTAATTTGTCTATCATGCTTTAGGAGTGTCATAGACTCTGTCTTTCAAGAACTTTCATTGGAGCATTTATAACTGAATTATAACATAGGGTCAATCTGACAATGAAGCTGCAATATTTTACAAATCATGAATTTTCTTTTGAACTTCAAGTTTATTTTTTACGAGGATCTAGATAATTCATTCCACACATTTCAACTATTAATCATATCTCCCCCTAATGTTAGAAAATCTAATATTCACTCCAATTTTATTTGGGGATCCATCTTTGTGTGTGGTGAAGATTACCCATACAAAATTTTAGATGAATTTATTTGGTTTCTGACTCTAAACCAACAAGTAGGGGAATCTTGTTGGCTTGATGCATACAATTGTTGCTACATCTAAATTAAATAGTCTCATACCAAATTTTCTTTTGGGAAGATTTGTTCTCATAATCACTGGTTCAGCTATAATTGAAGGCACACAATTTTCCGCTAAACCAATTAGCATTATCAACTTTTATAGTTTGAAATCATGCTTTCAATTTAATAATTTTAGCAAACAACCTTGCAAAAATCAAATAGCAAGTTGATAGCGAAACACATGTGACCAACCATAGATGCATCTCATTTCATAATAAACGATCTACATGGCAGGTGAACGGACCCATATTAATCTTGTTGTACGTTTCAAAAATATAAGGGATATAACCATAACTTTAACAGTATAGTATTTTATCGTGAGAACAAGCAACATAAGAGAATTCTAGAAGAATTATTTATTTCTTCAATGTAAAACTGCATGAATTCTCAATTATTTTTGTATCACATTTAAATTGAGATGGTCAACCGATCATTGCCAACTTATATATTTTCTGTAAACTTTACATTTACTACAACATATGATTCCGTCATCATGACCATATATTTGTATCAATAAACAGGAGGTAAACGGGTAGTCTTTCCCATAAATATTTATAACCCCTTTCGATTATAGTAATATGAAGATACAATAGTTTTTCATGATTTACAGTCTCAATATAATAATATATATATATTTTTTCAATTCTCTTGAAACATAAAAAGTTTCTTTTGGAGACTTACTTCAATTTTAATGACCTGAATAAGTTCTTTCCTCCGAGTAGTAACGTATTAGCTTTTTGAGGCTATCAAATACTTGTGTACTACCTTATATTTCAAAACATCATTCGCATAGTGACCATCTCCTTTTAGGGAGAAAATTATTGTCATTGTAGTCAAAATCATTATATGCAAGACATCTTTTTTGCTATACTTTTTTCTTTAATAATTTATTTTTTATAATATTTGATAAAGTTCTTTTTGGCGTATCATATTTACGCGATCAGTGAAAAATTTATTCGGCCACACCATAATATTTATTTTGATCATCACCAAAATTTTTATAGGCAAGAATCGCTTCTTGATTTTACCATTTGGTAGATCATGATAAAACATACTATAATATCAATGACCTTTTTATACCAAATTAAAATTTTATATTTCTCTCAAACCTCCCATAGGGGCGAGTTTTGGTACTTATCCAACCATATATAAGCACAAGTGTATTCATAATTTTTGCACCATATTTTGACACATTTACTTTCAAGAGTGACCAAGCATTTACAATGCTTACACGAGTCACATTTTTTTCAAGAATTGGACTATAATCATATGTGTTTCATAATTAATTTTATACTTTTATTGTCATGTCTTGACATTTATCATAGTTATATACCGACCTCAACATCACTTTGAAAGATTAATTGTACCGCCACTTTATGTTCTTTTGATGGAGGATTTATAAAATCTATCAAATTAGGTCGTACGATAATCGTGTGTCCATACCATTCGTACCAAATTGATGGTAAAATTACCATCACCTTTTAAAGGATGATTTTAACAATCCATAATGTTTTTCACTTTCATCATAATGATGAATATTATAATTGTTCCATCACGCTCACATATATTTAAATACTTGTCCTCTTTCGTACTTATATGCACTACTATACATCCATATCAAGGAATGCAGCAAATCAATGTGGAGGATTTCATTATTTTTTCACAAAAAGTACACACCAATCATCATTTTCATCAAATAATGCATTGAGACTTGAACCCAACATCTTACTGATATTAGGCATTTTAGGCCAAAATTCAATGGGACTCAAACTCAATATATTATTATCACAGTGCACCAAAATTTTAACTCGATAGCTTACCCTCTTAATGTGATGAAATTTTATTAACACATCGTTTTATCCTTAATCACTGACATAATAAGTCAAATTGTAAGACACACCCTTGAGCCTTAATCGTATTAGCGTTAACGGTGACAATAGATTTTTTCAAAATTTTTAATCAAGCAACAATTTACAAATGATATTGGACAAGCGAAAACTGTGTAAAGCTCCAAGATTTTTCAATAATAATTTAACATTTTTCTCATCCACAAAGTAAGCGATCATTTTCGCATATCTAACTAGATGACATATTTAAATATCCATAAAACTAAATAAAAAATGTTAAAAACTTAAGAATGAAATTTGCACTTAATTTTAGCACCGTATACACAAACACATAACAATTAATATAATTTCACTATCATAAAAGAACTACACCAGGAAGCAAAACATATATTTTAAGTCATTTCTAATAAAATTGTTTTAATAGATCAAATTATCACAAGGTAGTATACATCGTTCAATTCACGAAGGAACTAACTCAAAATTGAGTAAGAAAATAATCAAGATAATAGAAGAGAAATCATAGCATTTTGCATGAATAAAGACAAACTGTTGATTAACTTTGTTCATATCAATGGTGATATAGTAACTTTTTTAAAAAAACTCACCTTTCGTAGTTACCTTCTTTTGTCTGTGAGTTTCAAGTCACAAACAGAAAAAGCTATTTTATAAATTTTATTAGAAAATAAAATTAGCACTTGCTACAAACAAGATTTCAATAGCTTTTGTTAATACCATGTATAAGTATTGAAAATTTACAAAATATATAATTAGGAACTCAGTTAATATTATAAATTATTAAAATAAAAAAAAACTACAAGAAGTAGCATACTTAAGACTTAAATTATGAAAAAACGCAACACTTTAATGAAATTACATTGTGTAGCTAATATAATATTATTTTAAGTGTGGTCCCCCATTTACTGCCTTTGAGAAGTTACCATGTATAAGGTTTTCTTTTTCACGCCACTTCTCTTTCTCTTTTCTTTAACTGATTTTTACTTTACCTTTTATTGTTTGAAATCTCTCAGATTCCTCTTTCAAATTTTTTTCTTTCTCACGTTTTTTTCACGATTTGATAAGGATAGTGTTCCACAATTTCAGATAACTAATAAATTCAGTTATTGCATGTTATCAATTTCTCTTCTTTTTTTATTTTGTATTTTGTACTGTAAACCATTAGCAACTTCGAGATTGAGGTCTTTATGCTCTAATGGAAGAACACACATCAAAATCACAAACAAATAGGGGTATAACACCTATTAATTTATCGTCTAATAATGCACCATCGTTTAGTCTTAACTCAAGACAACGTATTTAAAAATGTTTCTACTCCTATACAACCGAAGAAATCAGTAAGTACGAAGGAGCTTAGGTCCACATTTCGTAACGGCCCAGTGAAGATAGCTGATATTTTGAAGAAAAAAAATGATTGAAATAAACTTCTTCTCCAAAAGCGAAAAAATTACAAAAATATGAGAAGAAAAGGAAAGCAAAAGAAATTACAAAATCAAGTAATGTTGTAAATGACGATGTTGAAAACTCGTCTGGTAATGAATTCGAAGAAGATGAGAAGGAAGAGGTATTTTTCGGCGTATATATATTTTTATTTAATGATATGTATTTAGGAATTTGAAATATAAATACATTTTCAAATGTTTTTTCAATACAGTATATATAGGTTTGTCATATATAAAAATTGACTGACTAAATATACATTTAAGGTACATGAAAGTATTTTGTATTTTTTATAGATACATATGCACTTTTATTTGTATTTTTGTTCTGTTCAATATACATTTAAATTATGTGGAAGCATTTGTATTATATACATACATATCCAATTTCATATGTATTTTTCTGCAGTGATGATTTTGTATTTATGTTCTGTTCAATATACGTATGCATATTTATATGTATTTTTTTTATGTGTTGATTGTGTTTGTCCAGCTGAAAATACAATTACAATATATTTGTACAACGTAACTACGAATATATTTGTTCAATGTAAAATACAAATACAGTCACAATAACCCTATTCGAACACAACCAAAATATACATAATCGAACTTTACGAAAATGCAAATATACTCTTAAATTTCGAGAATCAGAACTCCAAAAGATTGAGTTTGAGAAGCTTGAAAAATCAATTTTGATCACTATATTGTTCGATCAGTTCAATTTACTGTTGCATTATTTTTTTCTAAATTCGATTACAAAATATCCAAAAAATAATTTAATGAAATAAATTGTTAAATTATACAATGTAACGAAAAATTAATTTTGATCACTCTAATAAAAAAATCGTTAATAGCTCAAAATATTCAAAAACAATTTAAAGAAAAATCAATTTTGATCACTATATTTGAACGAAACATCAGTAATGGCTCAAAAAAAATTGAATGAAATAACAGTAATGGTTAAAAAAAATTTAGAACGAATTTTTTTTTGATCGATTTCAAACAACTGATGAAATTCATATAAGAAAATAATATTACGATTAAATACCTTCAACAACAGTAATGATTTAATTTGAATTTTCGAAGATATTGAATAGAAGAAGCTTCAGTTGAATTTGATTTCGATTTTTTTGGATGAAAAAGATAATGTGAAACTGAAATTTGAATTTTGATTTCGGTTGATAACAAATAACGAAAATCACGTTAATTAAGTGATTTTAATGGCAGAGGAATCTCCACATTTAATTCATGGCTAATTATACCATATTTAACTCAACTGATTTGAGTTAAATATGGGTAGTAAAAACGATTTGTATATGTATTTTTATAGCAACAGTTTGTTCAAATACAAAATACAAGTTGCTAGTTTAAGTAATTATGAAAGTGTTGTTATGAATCTCATAATTATGGTCTTAAGTATGTTATTTATGAATTTTACCCATTTAAAATTACTATAGTATATATCTATAATCTATAATATATTAAAAATGTGAAGACCCTTAGAAAAGTGATTTGAACTTTTTACCCTTCTTTAAAATACTCCGTAATAGATAAAATCGTCTTTTAACTATTTAATATATGGTAAGAGAAAAATATATTTAAGAAATTAAGGAATCTTAAAATATATGGTAAGAAAAAAATATATGGTAAAAAGATATTAGAAAAATTAATAATTAAGGTGTACTAAATCTGTAATAAGCGAAAAATATATTTTATTAATACTCCTTATCTATTTAATTGAGGAAATATTCAATACTTTTATATGTAATTTAATAAACAATAATACAATATTTAACTTGTGGGCCAAAATTTCGTGTTCCCTTTTTTCCTAAAATATTAGAAAGGAGTAGTTATACCTAATTATAATCCATAAATAATATTTTACATAATTGTACATTTTTTACAAAGTATACAAAAGGGCAAAACTTGTTTTTTTTTTTTTTTTAAAAAAAAGGTTAAACTTACTATTTAAAAAATGCACTTTAACATACATAGATTCATAGGGAATAGTAGCATCCCCATAATTATCCCGGAGGCCATCAAACTCTATATTTTAGGATTCCTAATTTTAATCAACCAATACGTTATATAATTTGATAAAAAAAATTTTACTTGAGCTTTTTGTGATCTTGTTGTAGGTTTGTTAGGAGAATTAAAGCAGGCAATATCGAGTTTTTTTTGTATTTAGGGGAAAAACATCTTTAGGTATAGAATATTCTATTAAACAAATTTTTGATAGTATTTATGATTAAAAAGATAATTTTTTTTGTGATTTGAGGTATTTTTTAAAAAAAATAAAAAAAAATTAGCATGTTTTTTAAGTTTACAATAAATAAATTATCATGTATTCTTAATAGACAATTGCTAATTGAGAAGTTTTATTTTGTAGAATCTTGATATATCTTATGATTGAAAGAAACTTTGCTAGTGATTTGAGGTAAATTTTCTTAAATTTTACTATGTTCTTGATGTTTACAATTTTGACAGTATCAATCTATTGCTAATTGAGAAGTTTTTTTGTGTGCGTGAAATTTTGACATATCTTATGATAAATAGATAAATTTTCTTGTTATTTGAGGTACGCTTTTTTAAAAAATTAGTATGTTCTTGAAATTTACAATAATAATTATCACGTATTGTTGATAGAAATTGCTAATTGATAAGTTCTTTTTTTTTTTTTTAAATATTGATAGCGTCTATGATTGAAGAATCAATTTTTTTTTTTATGATTTGAGGTAAATTTCTTAAATTTTAGTATGTTTTTTATCTTTAAAAAAATAAATTATCATTTATTTTTATGGACAATTGTTAATTGACAAGTTATTTTGTTTGTTCATTTATAATGACTCATATATATTACTAATTTTAAATTGGCTTATTTAAAATTTTGAGACATTTCTTTAGATCTTTACATATTGTCACCGAAAATTAGTTAGTCATTCTAATTATATATAAATTCTCTTTTAAAATTTATTTATACGCAATTGTTTCAATTGTAAGTAATGTAAACTATGAAATTTGACATATTGTGGTAATTTTTAATAATATGCTCTAGAGGTTGTCTTCCTTTCTTTTCTATTTTTGGTTGGATTAATTGTCATATTTTTTTCACTGTTTTTCTCTTCTTTATACCTGAATTTACTACAATTGAGTTGAGGGTCTTTCGAAGGCAACATCTTTTACCTTTCCAAGTAGTGATAAGATCTGCGTATACTTTACCCTTCCCAGACTTCACTTATAAGATTTTATAAGGTATATTGTTGTTATTGGTACAAGATATATCATTTAAATAGGTGTAAAATTTATTATGACATAAATTTTTACTTTCTAATAACTTTGCTCTCTCATATATAATTTTATTGATTGGCGAAAGATGCATACTAAACTAGTAATTCATAAACTCTAAATCCTTGATCCACCTCTGCTAGATAGCGAGCACACATTTATTTTTAAGTCACAAACAGAAATAGAAAAAGAGTATAACTGCAGATTTGATATACTGATAGATTTACATCACGAAAAAAGGGAAAATTAGCAAATATGTGCACGTACACAACACATTTTTGGTACACTTGATTAATTTTGTAGTGTTGACCTGACAAGATAAATAAAAGTACTTTAATTAAACTACAATTGTGTATGAGAATATAGTAATGAAAAATGAGATAATAGTAATTAAAATAGAATGTGTATTTGCTAGAGCACGCAAATCACCTATATATTTGACACGAATTTACATTTATCACTTGTTGACGTTCCGACAGACCTTTCTAATCTCCCCTTGATTACCACTAAGTGGATTATTTTCAGACAAAATAATCAAAGCTTTAGCAAACTGATCATTAAAATAGGAATTATCAGCAGCAAATTTCTCCACAAATGGATAAGTTGATTGATCAGAAACTAATTGTTGATCCACAATTAATAATCCTTTGTTGCTCATAATGTTTTTGTAGTACAAATTGTCCCATACCATTGGAGTTACATGGTCAAATCTGGCATATTCAATTGCTTTCGGGTCGGGTTGTGGAGATGGGCATCGGGTTTTGAGGTAATTTGCAAACTTCGGGTCTAAAGTCGGGTCAACTCTTGGGTATAGTCTGTGTACTATGTTTACACAATGAACTCTTCCTACTGTATGTGCCCCTGCATCCACCACAAATCATCGTTATATTTCGAAAAGTCAAATGAGTTTTTCTTTTATATCGATTTGCCTACAATTAAAAACAAAATTAAATTATTAGCTATAGTGGCTTATACTGGTACTCCCTCTATCGTCACCACTTTGTGTGACACTCTTCATTTTCTAAAGTTGAGCATATGTAAATTTTGATCAACATAAGGTATTTTTCATATTACTTTTGAACATCTAAATTTTAATTCTAGAACATTAAGGGGTCGTTTGTTAGATTTTATTAGAGAAAATATTACATGTATTGGTCATGGTATTATTTAATTCCTTGTTTTGTAGGATTTTCAGCCTACGTATAACTAATACTCTATGGATTTGTTGTACATCCTATTCAATACTATAGAGCATATATAACTAATAATACATAGCAAATCATGATATTAGTATTACAACTTACAAGTGTTATTAATACATGAATAAGCATGGTTAAAGACATTATTCACCGTATATGTCAAATCAAACCATGAATAAGAAATAATTCTAACATAATTAATCCCTAACTGATCTCCACATTACTAATTTCAACGTTACTAATATATTCTATTCAACACTATTCTCATACATCCTATCAAACGACCCATAAGTTAATCTATACAATCCAATTGTTTAAAAAAAAAAAAATTGTCAAATTAACTCTCGAGAAGTACTGAGGCAAAAAATAAGTAAGTAATATTTTTTGAGGAAAGTTGTAAGGGATCGGAGGATTGTTTACCAAGTAGAGCAACAGTTCCTTGTGTATCAACACCAACAGAATTGAAACGAGAAAGAACTAATGACATGGAATCATTGTGGTTTGGAATGAAATTCTCAACTTCTGCCAAGTAACTGTCCTTGCTGTCCATCCTTCCTGTTTTCATTTCAATATGTGGTCCTCCTAACTGTGTCAAAACACTTACACAAAAATTAGCTCATGAAAATATGATTCATAAATTGAAAAAATTAGAAGAAGAAAAAGATTCTTTGTTTTGTTTTGTTAGTGAACAAATTAAATTTGGTAAAAAGGAATAGACAAATTAATCCATTTTCAACTGGCCCAACTAACTTTTGGACGTGATTGGGCGAAATGACACTCTAGGTAATTTACAAAATTGACCTCTTTAAACTTTTGACGTAGCTTGTTGCATGGGCACAACTGGAGGTTTAACAAATTTTGACTTTTGAACGAAAAGGTTTTCACATGTAGGCAGCGGAGGGATCAAACGTTCAAGAACCGCCAATTTTCAAGGTCATAATTGGATGTAATTCATGACTTATTTATTGATTCAATTCATTTTACTTGTTCAAACAACCTATTTGTCACTCTTCACTCCTCTATACGTCAAACATATACTTATGTTTATAAGAAAAATAATGAAGTTGATGAAAAGAGGCTAAATACATTGAACTTACCGTAACAATACCATCCCTGGCAGAAAGAACAACAATATCAGCACAAGAAACAGTATTGGGACATTCATTCTCAAGGGCCTGTTTTATAGTCTCTATATACTTGAAATTTCTCATCCCAAAGTTCCTCTGAGATGTCTTCTCTGACTTCTGTTCCTTTGTTGTGTCCAACAGTATTGATGCATCACATGACTTCAACAACAATTTCACATTAATTAATTGAGCTATAAGTTCATACATGCATGTTGGAAATTATGTTCCATGAACACAAAATAAACAAAGAAGAACACAAGATGAAGGCTTGATAATATGAACATCGAACACGGAATTTATTTGAGGCTTGAAACACGCGCGGACGCTTTCCTAAAAATGATATTTGCTCCCTCTCCTCTGCAAGATTGCTATAAGATTATATGCAAATAGTTTTAATGGATATGACAAGCCTATTGAATTTTGCACTAAGCAAATAGTGAAGAGATTCTCCTGAAAAGCAAAAACTTATTGAATATGATATTTTGGGAAGAAAAGAGATTTTTGGAAGAATGTTTTAAAGCCTTCTTCGTAAAAGATTTCTCAGTAAGAGTTACGTTAGAAATCAGAAGAGGTTGAGTTTAATTTAAATGAATTGGTGGAAAGGATACCACCTTTCATTGAAAAGACACAAATTAAAAGGACACACTCTTTTATTTAAAAAGGACCTCTTTATAAAAGGTATTTTATTAATTTAATTTAAACACAAATCCAACAATGCATGCCATAGTGATAAGAAATCCTCTCAATGCCTTTTTTTCAATGTGTTTCGAAAAGAATGACATATCTTAGTATTTAAATTGTAACTTTAATTTTCTTTTACCCTCAGGAGTCGTTTGGTTACTTGGACTGGATACTAATCTCGATATAAAATTTGAGATTGCGTACATTTATCCCGTGTTTAATTATTGGTATTAGCTATAATACTGATACAAATTCCATATCAAAGTCTTGGGACTACCCCATATTGGATGTGAGATTATAATCCTTGTAACAAATAAAATGCCCCCTTACTAACATGAGCTTATAGCCATAAAAATGACATGGTGTGTTTGAAGATCACAAGTTCTTAGGATACTTGTGGTATATGAGCCAAAAGTCTTTTTCTTTTACGTTTTATATTTCACATCTAGTCAAATATTGTCATATAAAATATGTCAAGTATGTCTTTTAGGACTTTCATTCATTTTTCAATTGATGCATGGGCATTATGTATTACTTACCTTAACCATGCAATCATGGAAGAGATTTCTGATCCAAGAAACTGCAGTATTCCCATGCTTATGGTACAACTTGATGACTTGTTCTTTGATGATTTCTTCAGCTCTTGGACAACTCTCTGAGTAGTAATTTAACTTGAGATCACTTCTTACTGCAATTAATAGATACCAAAGCAATTAGCACATACATATATGATAACAGAAACATTGTTCTTTTACCACTATAAAAAGGAAAAAATAGATTTTTTTTATTTTTTTTTACACAAATAGGTCTTTTTAGTTCTAAGAAAGATTTTGAAGTTATATAATTGAAAATGCATGAGTTAATTGTAAGCAACTTTATTTAATACTCTCTCCGTCCAACAATACTTGTCCATTATTCACTTGACACACAACTTAAGAAACAATAAATAATCGAGTTAATTTTACTATCACCCTTTGAATATACTCCCTCCGTCCCAAATTACTCGTCACAAATTGAGATGACACATTGATTAAGAAAAATAATTAATAACATACCTAGTTTACCATAGTACCCCTATTAAATGATGTTTACATTTTAATTTGAAGAAAAAAGTAATTAATACAAAGGGTAAAACATGAAAAAAAATAATTTGTCTCTTCTTGATTAATGAAAAAGGACGAGTAAAATGAGAAATCAAATTAGGAAATTTGAGACGGGTAATTTGGGACGGAGGGAATAATAACTTTAATGCTTTGAGAAATGAATTGGATAATGAATAGTATTTAATACCAAGAGTGAAAAGGGCACAAATGAGTAAATTATCTATTGGTTTTTCAAACTAGACAAGTATTGTTGAATATCTAATTTTAGTAACATGGACAAGCAAAAACGGATGGAGGAATAACATTAATTGGTAATCAGAAATAAATGCTATAACAAGACTCCCTTTATCAGACTAGCTATCCCAATTTATGTGAAGGAGTTTAGAGTACGGGAGTCAAAACACTTAAGTTTGACTACAAGTTCGGTTGTAAAAATTACCCTGTTACACTATCGATGTATATAATTTAAGCTGCAATGCCAAAGAAAAAATAAGATAAATGGTAATTTAATGAAGAGCTGAATTAATATGAGGGGAGAAGTACCATAATGAATGTGAAGGAGTAACATAAAAAATAGACTGATGAATGTAGAGGATGGGCCAAAATGTTGGTTATTGTTGGCCATATCTTTGGTCTTGTAATTTTCCTCTTAAAATGCCAAATCCTTATATAGTAAAGTTTATGTTAGTGTAATGTAAGTGGAAGAAGGATAAAAATGCAAGCATAGTTCCACTAGGCCACTATATTTGACATTTTGGCTACACATATATATTTACCCACGCATTGACTACTCCCACCAAAAAGAAAACGTTTCTCATTATTTTACGTTAAATTTAAATTATATATACTGACAATATAAATATTTTCGATGCTATATATCGAGATTAGACATTGACTAAAACATATTTGATCAACGATGATGAAGGTCCCAATCGACAAGAAGGACCAAAAAAATTATTAGAAAGATAAAGGTTTGATGTTAATTCAAATAAGAGCAATTTTCATAAAGGAATGCTATAGTTTGGGGGATAATAACTAAACTCAGCGATACTTTTCATATTTACGAAACCTAGGGACACTTTCTCTCCTCCCTCCCTCTCTCGCTCGCCTCTCTGCTTCAAATAATGATGTGGCGATGACATGTTATTTTCTGATGTTGAAAATTTAACTTTTAATTCGTCAATCACTCATCACAATTGTAGAGACGACCTATTAGCTAATATTTTGATTTATTTCATAATCCTGGAGTTATATGTATACTTGATCACATTCGTAAATACCATCATATGCTCCTCTTTTAATTAAAACTATTACTAGTTCTCATCCTTCATGCATCTAATTTATGTAATCTAAACTTAAAATTATCTTCTTCTTTTTAAATCTTGAAAATAATTTACCATTGTTTATGTTTCTAGTTTAAACTTTTGGTTGGGTTGGGAGAACATATTGATTATATAAGGAATAATATGTTTGACATTTTGTATGACTTTGCTACCCCTTGTTAGTTAACCAAACAATGACCACAATTTAGTGGGAAATTTTCATAGTGGGAGGAGTGCAACTACAAATTATGTGAAGCATAATAATAAGTTGTGGTTGATATGACTTTTAATACCAAGCACTTACCCCACTACTATTTTTTTTTTTTTTAGATGTTTTAATCCGTAAGTTTGAAGCATTATGAAGACTAATGGAGTAAATCAACAAAATCATCGTAAAGCATGTGGTACTGAATTTTTTTTTTCTATTTTAGAATCAGAGTGGAATTAATAAGTTTAACTAAATTGAGTAGAAATTCTGAAAAATCCTTTTGTGTCGAAAATAACTATAGGAAATTTGATAAATTCTAATAATGGTGATGAGAATTTCTTTTTTAGCTAAGACAAAATGAAAAAAGATTAAACTACCATATATATAGTCATTCAAAAAAAAAAACATTTGTTTTTTTTGTTGTTTTTTAAAGTTAATATTCATACATGAGAAACAATTATAAAGTTAACAAAATGAGAAGCAGTCCATATTACATTCATTATAGGGATTTTAATTTTTTGGATTGGGTTTTAATTACGGGCTTTTGGGTAGTCTGAATTCATATTTGGTAAAAATGATGGTCTGGTTGCCTTTATATCCCTTTATCATGTGTGTTTGTGCGAGTAATTTGTGTAAGCGGTTTGACGCTCGCCTTATGATTCTTAGTCCTCTTTCGTCAAGATGTCTTATAAAATGATTTTTTCTCGCATTGAATTTGTATTACTGAGTTAGTTCGATTTGGGTTAGTAGGCCAAAAATATAGAACGCAACCCATAACTGGGGTTAGGCCAGTTCCCAATTTTTTAAAAAATTTCATAAAATTTCAATTTTTAATTTTTCAGATACATAATATTAAAAGAGATTAATGATTGATATTACAACCTTAAGAAATAACTAATTCACTGTAATTATGAAAAATAACGATAATTAACTAATTTAAGGAGTAATTTACTCTGCATATCTTCTAATTCACATCTAAATATCTCCAAAAAAGGCATTTAGTTAATAATACAATTTTTTTGAAATATTCTTCTCCATATTCAACTTTCCAATTCATTTTTCTTTAACTTTTCTCTTTTTTTCTTTGCGTTATTTTTCTTTTTCAACTTTTTGCAATAAATTTCAAAAACCTGAAAAAAGAGATACAAATATTAATTTAAAACGTATCATGGTAAGATATAATATATCAGTATAAAAAATGAGATTTGAAATACAAAGGTATAGGAGATACAAAATACAAAAATGGTATCAGGTGCAGAGATACATACAGAAACCTTCTAACTATATACATGTATATAAAAGAGATGCATATTAAGAAAAATGTAGCAGGCGTACAGATACAAGAATATGCACTGAAACATGCATATAGAACAAAGATAAATTATGTATCTTCAACTAATAAAAAATGTATCGAATTAGAATGCTTAGATATAAAAATTGTTAAATCTTTGGTAAGATGTCTCTCGTTGTGTAATACTCCGTATTTCCTTAGCTTAAATTAACTCTCAATCCATGAGTTATCCAATATAAAATTTTTGAAGTACTCAGATACGTAGAAAATTCAGTTAGCTTTCCAATGATATAAAATTCGCCCAAATCTAATACCCGGGCGAAGAGTTAGAGCCATTTTTGTAAAGCAGTGTGCCAACTGGCACTTCAACGAGTCCTGGAGCATGACCAAATGGCAATTATCAAATCCAGTTAGCCTTCGCGATTATGGCGCGTCGCACCAAGGCTCAATTTTACAATTGTCCTCTTTCCAGTGAAGCTACGCGATGTCACCGCATCGCGGTGAACTTTCAGGTCGCATCCAGTGTGGCAACGCGATATCACCGCATCGCGCTACCGTGCATTTTTTCAGTTGGCAATTCCCAGTGACACGGCGTGATAGCACCGCGTCGCGCCAAGGGTCCAGGTCGGATTTTTTCAGTGACGACTTTTAAGTCATTCCCAGGGGTAAATGGATATTTTTCCATGGCCCTAATAAGTCTAATCACAAAATTAAATCCCTAAATAATTCATTATCTCACCATTTATTCACTTTATTCAAAGATTAAATCATTCTCTCTCAAAAGGAAAAAAAACCCTAGTTTCAAAAATTAAGAACAAAGCTCAAGAATTCCTCCAGGAACATCAAGAACTAATATTCCCAGGTATGATAGGTGTTCATCTATGGGTACCTTTCACCCATAGAGTCCAAGAATCTCTTTTTAAAATTACAAGTTTATGAAATTGTGAATTTCCATGTTTGAAATTGATTGTACGCATGTCTATGATGTTAATTTCATTTTCAATCCATGATTATAATAAGGTTCATGAAAATAGAATAGTATTTCTGAGATATTTTATGAATTGCATGTTAAATCCATGAAATTGCATGTTGGCTGTTGGGGGCATTGTAGTTGAAAGGTTTATATGTTATTCATGATTATATGCATTAAGTTGTACTCCCCAAGTGTTTGATAGAATGTCCATGTGAATTAAATGATGCAATCATGACATGCTAGTATATGTACAAGCTTATGCCCTACACCTGTTTGATAAAATGTCTCTATGAATAAATTATGAACAAGTGTACATTGTTATGACTTTCAAGATAATGTTATGCTTTTCGTTTCATGCTATCGAGTCCTGAGAGTATTTAATACCCGACAATCTAGCTGTTTACCTAGAGCCAGTGTCAGTTACAGAATAGTATCAGTCATGTCATGATCAGTAGAATTCAATCAGCTACAGAACTCAATTAGTCACAGAACTCAGGAAAGCTCAGTAAACTCAGTATTAGTACAGTCCAGTTCAGTATACTCAGTTCAGTGTCTTTCCGTTGGGAGTAAGATTCAGCACCGAGTGAATCCAAGGATGGGGATCCACCTGCCAGCAGAGGGTGTGATCCTTGTCCCGTAGATTCTACCTTTCTTTGGACCACCTACCACAGTTGTCCACATATTAGTCACATCTGCAGGTGATGGTTGGACCATGGTACCATCCTCTGAAGTAGGTTGGGTTTGACGCCAATCTTCTATGCTTTTTTGAAATTCTTCCTGAAAGAAAAATTATTTTTCAGTATATAAACAAGCAAAGTTGGGTAATAATAAAACAATGTATGTAAAAATTATTATCTTGCATATGCATCCTTAGCACGCGTTTCGACCCAATCTCCTCTTGTACCGTCCTTCATTTTCTTCCTATATGTCTCTTCGTAGACCTCAAGAAAAGTGGGCTTTTTTTCCCCATTTTCATATTCCTGCAAAACTTTAAAAAAAGATATAATACAAGTATGAACTAACTGATTTCTCAAACAACCAAGTGCTAGCTTTTTAATCAAACAGCAGTTAGATTTTTATTCAATCAAACAATAGTTTACTTTTCTCCTCTTTATACCTTCCCTACTTGAAAATTTTCTGCAATGCTACTCTCTGCTAAACAGCCCAGTTTATGTTGACATAGTTGACAAATTTTTCATGGATATGTACACTGATTTTTCGCTTCGAAACCATCAGTCAGTGTCAATATTAAAGCTAGCCAAAATCAAGCCTTTCCTTACACAATAAACAATTGAAGTATATATCTCACACAATCTCATATAACATTGATGTAAACACATCTAATGGCACAAACTATGTACCATCAATATTTAGGAGTTAACATTTATGCCGAGCTAACATGGAAATTGTACCTATTAATATACTTCCAAAAAGAATCAAATTGCTAGTTTGTTTACTGTTATTAGCACACAAAGGCAGATCCAATATCATAAAAGCAGTGGAACACACACACACAAAAGTATGTTCCAGTACATATCTACATCTGTTGCTTATAGGTGGATCAATCTTTCTTCACGCAATTTAACTAACACTGATAAGTCTTGAAACAATTTTCATTGTACCTATCTCATAAAAATTCTTCAACAGTTTTGTTAGATTCGCAAAATTTACATGTGTATTTCAATTGTTCAAATCTCTAGTTAACTTCTTTTTATATTCAACTTAGAATTCATAAACATTGAAATTAAACTAATATGCAAAGCAAAAAGCCTCGATTTCAAATGCACCAGATTGCTTGTCTTTAGATACATAAGGTGCAAATATGCAGCAGTAAAAGAGAGACAAAAGAATCAGGAGAAGATGCCTAGGGAAGTGAAAAACAAATATCAGGAGAAGATAGAGTGGGAAGTGAAAAATGAGAATAAAGATAATACATAGCAAATTCAATTTTTTTAACAAGCAAATACAACAAATTCTCACTTGAAATAGATTCAAGTTTGAGGTAAATCACATCAGGAGGGGAGGAGAAGTTCAGCCGATGGGTCTATATATCAACAAATCTTTTAAAATTGGGACAGAACTTACAGATCGATCCACTAACATGACCCTACGTGTGCAAATACTCCAACCATGCACTAGAAGTAACAGATAAAGTGAACAAAGCAAAAATCAGAAAAATGTATTATCCACATCCTAACGCTGATGACTGACATTTCAGATTCTGATATCAAAATACTTGACTTCAAAATACTTCAACGCTTAACGTTTTAGGGAAGCTGAATCACATGAAAAATAAATTTTTGTATCACAAGCTTAGAGTGACTTGAATAAGCTACCACAAAACTTGCTTAATCACCCAATGTGAGGAAAACACAAAGATGACTATTAGCACCAGATCTTTCAATTTAGCCGTTTCCCAGAACACTTTTATTGAGAACATTAGCAGATAGCAAGACAATGACACTATCGGCATGATCATGACACTTCTTTAATCCATGTCCAAAATAGGAGGGTAGACAAAGAGACCAAAATAACAAATACGATATTACTCAAGTTAATACCATGCAATAGTACATCAGACGTTCCACTTTAAGTACAAAATCATATCTAACAGCTCAATTTTTCCTTGTAATAAGGTTAATGTAACGGAAGAAAAAGCAAGTAAACCAAATAAAAATGTTATCTGGGATGAATTCATGTTGTATAAAATAAAATGGAACCACCAGGCAAAAGTCTCAAAAATTACACGACTATTTTGTGAATCCTCATCAAGCAGCAGTTCAACCAAATAAAGCGTCATATTTAGTATAAACTTGGTGTACGAAACAAGAATTCATCCACATATGTACAAACATATCACCTGAAATAAGCAATTAAGTTCCAGCAGGGGGCAGTGCTACCATGAAGGAATTGTATGATGATTCAAGATCGAAATGGAGTTGACGAGCCTACTGTTCTGTCAACTTATCTGCAGCTCCCATTTTTGATAGCCTTGAGAGCCACTCTCTCATCTTTGTCTTCCCCTAAAAATCAGCTGGCAGAATAAAAAGTTTATTAAGGAAAGATGATAGGTCTGACAAAAGGGGATGGACCTGGTCAACAGCGACCATATTCAGCTTCAAAGAGTCCATGGCAGTGATGAAATTCTTCACACACTCAGCCACAACAGAAGCTGAGGATACAGCTGAAGTTGCAACGGCGGCACGGTGCTCCACAGTGGCAGGTGCCCCAGAGGTCACAAGCCGATTTAAGGCAGCAGAGCAATCCAAAAAGCCGGTTTACTATGAATATACTCCCAAAAAGGATCAAATTGCTAGTTTGTTTACTGTTATTAGCACACAAAGGCAGATCCAATATCATAAAAGCAGTGGAACACACACACACAAGTATGTTTCAGTACATATCTACATCTGTTACTTATAGGTGGATCAATCTTTCTTCACGCAATCTAACTAAATGTCTAAGCCAAACAGTTTTTTAACAAAAAAAAACAAGATTAGCTCACATAAAGGCAATTCACCGTAATTATCTGCGGAAGCCAAACTAATACTCTGCAGAATCATAAATTACAAATGCACTACGGATCAAATCACTAATTTGTTTAGTGCTAATATCATAACACTTATTCATTGTTGTTAAACTACTATAACATTGGCCAATCGTCACTCGATCATTATCAAACTGATGCAATCACAGAGGCGGATCCAGTATCATAAAAGCAGTACAGACGCAAATACACACACAAAAAAAAAAGTATGAGAAAATAGATATTTACACATGCATCCATTTCTCACATGCTGAATCGACTTCTCTACACGCAATCTAACTAAATTTCTAAGCAAATTCTCATCTAATTCCATGAAAATGGTTCTTTAAGAAAAAATCAAACGAGATTTGCTCATAGAAATGCTAGAATCTAACATTTGTGTCATATCTAGGAAGAATGAAATTTTGCTCACAAAATTCTGCACTGCTTTATCCTTCTGTAAACTACATGAAAGGTAAGACAATATAAGCTGCAAATATTTCCATTTCAAAATGACTAACTTCATACACTCAAGGAATTATTTTAATTCCTCTCTGGATTAGTATACACATCACTATTGCCAACTACCAACTTGATTATTATCCAGCTTAATTCCAAGACAAAATATAAACTAAACTAAGGTTTGAAAATGAACAACACCCTATAAGTAAATTTCTTGCAAGTCTGTGTTATCAAAGTTTTATCTCTCGTCGTTACCACTTTTTGAGAGAGACGCAATCTTCATCGCTAATTTTTTAGAGAGACGCAGAGAGAAGAGAGAAGAGAGAAGAGAGAGAACATATAGAGAAGCCTACCCTAGCTTAGAGAGAGAGAGAATTAGAAAAGTTGTGTATTTATTTTATACTTTATATATATTATTTAATAATTAAATATAAATTTTCGATTACTTCAATCGGGTAGAAATTTAATATGTTTAATTATTTAATATTTTCGACTATTTCAGTCGGTTAGATATTTAATACATTTAAATTAATTATTTATAAGATTTCAGACTACAATAGTCGGGAGTATTTTTATTATAGTATTTAATTATTTAATATTTTCGACTATATCGGTCGGTTATATATTTGATATAATTTTATTATATATTTAAATTAATTAATACAACTTAATTAAATATTTAAATTAATTAATACAATGTGAAAGACTACCGTTTAACTTATATTTTATATATAATTATTTATTTAATAATTAAATATAACGTTTGGATCACTACAGTCGGGTACAAATTAAATATAATTATTTAATATTTTCGACTATAGTAGTCGGATAAATTTAATATATTACAGAGCAGCCCTTCGTAATGTATTTAGTAATATATTTATTTAATGTATTTAGTAGTAATATAATTAATAATATATTTAATTAATTATTAATTTTTTATATAAGGGTATGATTATATGTTTAGCCATATATTTATTTAGTATTTTCGACTACAGTGGTCGAAAATATATATCTAATAATTTATTTAAATAATTATTTAATTTTCGTATGAAGGTATGATTATATATTAAGTAATATATTTATTTAATTATTTATATTTTCGACTACAGTAGTTGAAAATACATATTTAATAATTTATTTAAATAATTATTTAATTTTCGTATAAGGGTCTGATTATATATTTACTAATATATTTATTTAATTATTTTTTTTCGAATACAACAGTCATAATATATATTTCCCGAAATTTACCGCCAAATATTTTGACTGTTGTAGTCACAAATTATATCAAGAAATATTTTGTAAAAAATATAAAAAAAAAAGGTAAATATTCCGACTGAAGTAGTCGAAAATTTGCGACTACTTTTTTTCAGTCGAAAAATAGCGAATTTCTGATAGTGATATCATAGGTTTAGACTCTCAGATTCCTGACCGCGCATAGACAGATCCAGTTATCAGCAACAGTTTCAGTAGTGAGTCATCATCTATCGAGGGCATACTTTTATTTCAGTACTTCTGTTTATCAGTAGTTCAGTAGTCGGAATTAGTTGGGGGCTTGTCCCATCAACTCCGCTTTCAGTCAGTTCAGTTAGAGGCTTTTCAGACTAGACTTTCAGAGAGTATTCAATTTTGCAGATTATTATTACAGTTGATATTCTTTATCAGTATTTACAGATTTTGAACCTTATGGCATTTCAGTTTATTTCCGCATTTAATACAGTATTATTATTCAGTGCTCACAGTAAATATCAGTCATGGGTTAGCTTGTGGTCCTTCGGAGTCGTAAGCACCGTGTAGCGTTCGGGGTACAGACTCGGGGCGTTAGATGTTGTGAATTCAACAACTTAGATATCTTAAGTTGTGATTTTGTGATATTAACCCATAATAAAAGATTAGGATACTTGATAGGAGTATACCAATTCTTACATACACATTTAAAGCAACAAGAACTTCACCGGAAGCCTGAGTAAAATATTTTCATATAAATCTTCGGGGAAAGGCCGACCACCATTTTTATTGGTGGCCATAGTAGAGGAACACGGGGACGGACATCAATGGAGACAAATTTGAAGAAGATTTTAACGATGAAAGAATTATTGAGATTTCTCTCTCTACTAATATAGAATAATTGTGATTAATGTTCCATTCTGAGGCGTTGGTCATTTTTTCTTTAATTTGCTGCCCATATTGGACTTACCATACTAATCTAACTACTTTTACGTTGCCTTTTTTCATGAGCATTTAATTTGGAATAATAATAAATATTGACAATATATATATATATATATTTTAAATTTTTAGGATAGAAGTTATGTAGTTGGAGATTTTAAGAGAGAGAAAGTAAATAAGAGATATTTATAATTTTTATTAATTGGAAAATTTTTTTAGTAATTTAGATATCTTAAGTTGTGGTTTTGTGATATTATCCCTTAGGAATATAGAGCTAGTTTAAGAATGTGGATGGGGCATTTACACTTTGGGTAACTTTCGTAAATCTCAACTGATTAGTACCTAATTATATTTATCTCCACTTTTTTATAATTACATAAAGTTTTGGATTTTAATTTTTGCAATACATCACTGAGGCTCGAATACATAATCTTCTTGATACAGAAGTATCAAAACATAACTCATAGGTATTAATACCACAGAGATACATTCATATACATAAGTTTTATGTATCACCACACAAATAGTATTTAGTAAGATACATAGCTTTTGTACATTTAGTGGAGGGTCGCATGATGTATTTTTTATCCCTTTCAATCAGACACATCATTCTTATGTATCTCCAAACTCCGATACATCATTCTTATGTATTTACATTAACGTCACCTTCTTCAACCTCCATTGACAAATCTTTGATGGCAAACCCACTAGCAACCGCCTTTGAAATATAATTTTTGAGTTTGCAGCGGTAACAACTATTACGAGGAAACTTTAAAATTTCAAATTTTTAGAATTAAAATCTGACTTTAATTCAATCGGATGAAAATTGAAGCGAAGGGAAGAGAAAAGACGAAATTTCAAACCTTTGAAGTTAAACTCTGACTGTAATTCAATCAGAAAAAAATTAAAGCAAAGGATGAAAAAAATGAAGGAAAGAAAAAACAAAGAAGAACAGGATTGTTCCTAGGTATATGCATTTGTTGTGCGGAATGATGATGAATTGAGCAAGTTATTGTGGTTTGCTACTATAACGATCTAATTTTTTGGTAATTTTTGTAAAATATTTATTTTTGTATGATTTGATCATTTTACTTCTCTTTGTGATTGTTTTGTGATATTTCTGAGGTGTGATTGTGGTATTTCTGGGGCGTGAAAATGATTGGTATGATTTTCGATGCTGACAGTGGCGGACCCAGAATTTAAGGATAGTGGATGCTTAAAAAATTTAAAAGCTGAGAAATAATAAAAAATGACCTCAATGTGGTTCGAACCCGAGTCAACACTTACAGCGAAGCACATTAAAATCAAACTAAATGTCAGTGCACCTAACCAACTTTTTGTTAGAGTGAGTGCTTTTACATATTTTATACCTATTTTCATATATTTTTATGTAATTATACATATTCCGCATCGAGCTTAGTGGGTGCCGGAGCACCCCAAATTATAATGTAGGTCTGCCCCTGCCGATGCATTTTGATGCGATTTATGTGAATTGTGATTTTTAGTGGCTTTGAGAGTCTTATAGTTGACTTTGACCAACATTTATTGATCTATGTATCGGATGGTAAACCGGACTACGCCAGCAGATCCAGAACATTGATTTTAGTTTGGTAACATGATTGGTGTGGTTTTATGACTTTTAAATCTCATTTCAACCCTCGATTCAAAAGGTTGTGAAATTGGATTTCGGGGGTTAACTTCGCGAAAATGATATTTTTAAAAAAATATGATATCGTCATTGAGTTCAGAGTGTCGAATTTGATAGGGCAGCATATTTCGTTTGTATTCACGGGATTCTCGATGAATCTCGATGGGTCGGGATTCTTGATGAATCTCGATGGATCCGCGGAGACTTGGACCCTATATATGCCCATGATTCGCCTTTTTTATCTATTTTTTAGACTTGGACCTTAGGGTTTCACACTTTGGAACAATTTCTTTCATTTTTAAGCTTGGGTGAGCTTTTAAACACCTATTTCAACTACTTTACTCCAATTTATCATCTAATTCTTGTTTTAACGCGGATTAAAGGTAGAAATTGGGGGTTTTAGCTCGGAAGGCCTCAAAATTGTATTTCTTCGATTTAAACCCCATTTTCACTTGGGTAAGTTTCTAATCTGATAATTATCAGTTTTCTCTTAATTTCATCTTCAAAACAATTTCAGATTCTTGATTTCAAAAAGAATTTTGGGGGACTTTTCCGGTAAATCTTAAACATGATTTTTCTTCAATTTGAACCTCATTTTAACTCATTTTCTCTTGAGTTTTCAGATGTAGACTCCTAAAAATATGAAAAATATATTTTAAGGATAAAATTATGATTTGCCCTTCTTTTTTTGAAAATCCATTTCAGGGGTTCGTTTTGATACCGACTTGAAAATAGTCAATATTGATATCGTTGGCTTTCTTTTGACGCATAGATTCTCTATTTTCATATTTTATTTATTGTTGAGTTCATTTGGGAGGATTAAGTCTTTTGAGTGCAGGTTTGCGGATCGGTTTTCGATATTCAAGATAAGTTATGGCTTAACTTTCTTCAGACTGGGTTGGATAGTGAATGTTGATACAAAAATCATATTAAGGTGTGAGAACTAATCATGAAAATTAATTTATTATCATATTGTGTCCGTGTGGGGGCCCATATAATGATGTTACTTGATGATCTTGGTATACTATTTGCTATGTGTGACCATGTGGGGTCCTATATAATATTGTTGCCCTTGTGTACATGAAATTAGTTGTGTCTTAGTTAAAGGAAAATCCTAATGTGGTATCAATAGTCTATTTTTATATGTTTCATTATGTTGGCATACAATTTATGTTGAAATTCATGGATGGTTGGAAACATTGAGTGATACAAGATCGACAAGGAAGACACAAAAACAAACACCAAAACAGTCCACAAGTTGAGGAAACAACAAAAACAAAACTAGAAGATCAGATTTTGAGCTTAAAATGATCGTGTGAACAGTAATTTAATGATGCGGTAGTTCACTATTGGCCTCGGGTTTGTCAAAAATTTACTTGCCAATTTCAAGTCTTGACCATTTCACAATTTGGACTTGGTAGATTTGGTTAATAGAGGAAATTGTAGTCTTGAAGTTTCTTTTTCAAATTCAAAACAAGACTTGGACTTTCTTGTATTCCTCCTAATAACATGGGTCCTTGAATCATGGAAACTTGTTGGTAAATGGTTGTTAAAGGCTTTGAAGTGATGTGAACAAAACTCTCACCAATAAGTACTGCAAATTTATCTTTCACCTTTTTAGATCTATTTTGTAATTTAAAGCTTAACAAGATGATAAATGTGGTGAAGAACTCCAAGAACAAAACAACAACATCAAGAACATCCAACAACAATTCTCCAGGAACTCAACAAGTCCACAACAACAAGGCCAAGGCTAAAACACCAACACCAACCACGGCCACCCCTTGTTCACATCAACAATTTCAACAAATTCAAGTTCAAGCCTAGATTTGGACACTTTTAGTGTTGGTCAGAAAGAAACCAACACTTGAAACACTCTAAACAAATAAATTACTACCAAGATCTAGACACACAAACACAAATCTCGACCAAGAACAAGATGGACAAATTTCAACTTTTCTGGAATTTTTTTTAATTTTCTAAGTAACAAACCCAAGATTGACTTCATAGGAATGAAGTCAAACTCGACTTTGATACCAAATGATACAAGATCGAAAAGGAAGACACAAAAACATACATCAAAACAGTCCACAAGTTGAGGAAATCCGTGACTATTTTGGTGACCACTCTCGAATTCGCTACTTATAACAAGAATAGAGAGAACAACGAGTGTTAACACCTCAAAACAGACAACCAACAAGTTATATTAGCACAATACAATGAAGAACAACAAGGCTACAATAACTAGAACCTACAGGTTTTACAACAATACAAGGGAAATCCAAAACTAGAACAAAAAACAAAGATAGATAGTTAGACACAATGAAGTTGTAATCTTAAGAACCCAAGAATGGTAACCCTTGGACCCTTAACACCACACTCAACACTCACCTAACTCTTACAATGACACAATAGGGCGTCCACCTCTCAAGCACCAAGGTATCAAGCTTTGCAACACACAAGAGAATCCACCCTTATGCTATGCCCTAATTTTGGTTTTGGAGATCTCTCTCACAAGAGGAGTGTTCTTCCAATCTCAAACATAAACTAAGTAAATAAAACCTAAATTGTTCTATTTATACAACATTACAAACAAATAGAGAAATGAAAAAAGAGCCCTCCCATAAATGGGCTCCAAAACCCCCTTAAGTGTACTAAAAGGATGACTTTGGGCCTCCTTTACACTTGGCTTGTGCACTCCTTTAAGTGGTCTTCAAAAATGCTCAAAAAGTGTCCATGGTCATGATCATACTTGTATCATTGAGTGGATTGGCTCACTTGATTGGTGTATTGGTTAGACATGAAAATACTCATTCTGGTTTGTTGTGGGCATTACATCCTCATATTATATACATTTATGAGACATTGGTACCACCGTGAAAATACTGAAAATACTAAAAACACTGACATTTTCTAATAGAAAATATGATATCTTTAAAATCCTCTATCGAAGAGAGATATAGATATAGATTGAATATGAATTGTATACGGGTTGACGAATTTTTCATGGGTCCTACGTTGAAAAACTTTAGCTTTGTAGGTATATATGGAGGTTATGTGATAACCTCATGCGTCACATCATCATTATCATCATTACCACCACCACCACCACCACCATCATCATCATCACCATCATCACCATCTTCATTGTAATTGTGTCACATTGTGCCTTTATTTGTGTTGTATTATCTCACTTGATGTATACTTGTCTATGTGTAATCCCTCCCTAGTACTTGTATGTGTGATATTGATTTACTTGTATTATATTTCTTCCTCTTATTTGCTATGATGTATGTGATATTATAGAACTGTTAGTGGAAATGGTGTGGGCTATCGTTGTGAGATATTTTTTTATTGTAGGTGACGTGTCCTTATATTTTGTATGCTTTATTTTCTACTTTGTTTAGTCGGCCTATGATACCTACTAAGTGCAAATGGACCGTATTCACTCCTATTACACCTTTTCGGTGCAGATCCTTGTTTGAGTGCGCCGCACGGTGATTGATTCGGTCTACCTTTGGAACTATTCGAGGTAGCGGTTGGATTCTTGCTTCCAGAGTTGACTACTACCTTTTTTATAGACTATGTCTTTATTCGTATTCAGAGATAGAGTGTTCCTGTTTTGAATATCTTATGTATTTGATCTTGAGTTGTACTAGTGATGTTCTTACACTGTGACACCAGATTTTGAAATTATGGTATTGTTGGTTATGTCTTTTCGCTTTACTATATTATGTGGTTCGACTTCATTCTAGAAGCCTTACTTGGGTTATTACTATTATTTTTCCTTTTATATCAATTTGGGTGGTAGACATACTTGTCAAGGCTTACCGCGATAAGTGTCATCATGACCCCTAAATTTTTAGATCGTGACAAAATAATATATTTCACACTATAACTATTACCATCAAGATACCATAATCTATATCGCGTGCACCATAATGTAATCAATGTCCTAATGCAATCAATGTTCCTATTTCGATCAAAACAACTTCAGCACTACATTTCTTACTACTACCAATTATTTACCAAAATTTATACTAATTGTTTACCATAATCTATACATAATGTGCATCATAATAGAATAATATTATATGATAAAAAAATATCTAAATTTAAACGAAATTTATTGTAACACATTTGAACTTTGCGGGGTTTTTATGACCCCGCTAAAACTTTGCAGGGGGATGCTATGATCCTCCTAGACTAATTATTAGTGTATTTTAGTGACATTTATAAGCTAATGAAAAGTTAAAATATTCTAATAAGTAAAAAAGAAAAGAAAAATAATTTAGTGTATAAGCTAATGAAAAGTTAAAATATTCTAATAAGTAAAAAAGAAAAGAAAAATAATTTAGTGCAAACAAATATCAGACGTGTTACAACAAATTTCATCAAAGTTTGAATATATATTGGACATTTTTTCCTATATAATATAATCTATACAAAAAGTGTACCACAATATCACCAAGATATGTATCACGCAATACAAAAAAATTAATAGTTATAACACAATGAATAAAATAGGTAGAATAAATCAAAGTATTACACAAATAAAAACTAATTTTATAATAATATGATCATCCATTACATTAACAACTAATGTAGATATAGCTTACTTACTATGTGAACTCAAATCATGTTCAAATTTGAATAAAGATTTCATATAAGAATTTACGAATTTGAATAAATATTTCATTTTTTTTTTTATCTATTATGTCACATCTTTCTCAGTATTAAATTACTAAGATTCAATTATTGCTACCATCCGTTATACTAAAAAAGTTATAGAATAAATAATTCGTTATAGAAAAATTATAAAGTTTCTCCAAGCATCAATGAAGTTTTTATCAGAAAAAAGAATATTTAAAAGAGATAATTTGATTAATGAGAGGGAACTGTGTAAAAAGAAAAGCAAAAAATTTAAATTTTGTTAACAGATTGTCGAAAAAAAAAAAAAAAAAAAAAAAAAAAAAAACATAAACCTTACCTTATTTATCATGTGTCGTTTTTTTATTACCTTATTTACCGTTTTTTAAAACTTATTTGAAAAATAAAGTAGGAGAATTTATATGAACCATTAAGTTGCCCTCTTAAATCATGATATTTTATTTATTGTCTTTTCTTTTTCCTTTAACCTTATTTGGTATGTTAGATTTCTATTGTTATATTTTGAAACCTAAAAACTATTGATAGTTTTTGTAATATTGATTCTTAAATTGTATATTTATGTGATTTTGCCCGTTGAAAAATGACATCTTTATTCGAATGTTAATAAGGAAACCATAGGTAGAAGCAAGAGCAATTAAAATGAGCTAGTTGTACCTTATCGAATACCGTACCAAATATCGAATTATCGAATGTTAAAATTTTTAAATTAATTTTGTAATTCAATTTTAGGTATTTTATATCCGGACCTAGTTGTACCTTAAATAGTACTCCTGTCATTCTATTTTATGTGGCACTATTTAATTTGATTCGATATTTAAAAAAAAAAAAAACTTTTAAACTTGTAAATTAAAACAATTTATAGATAGTTGTGTGATTGTAAATCATCTCATTAAAGTTATAAGGGTTATTTTGAAGATTTTTCAAAGGTTAGTCTGGTTGAATGAAGCTGGTCCACTTTGCTGACTTGGATGAGATGTAGTTGGAATGAATATATTTGAATTCGCGACCAAATAAGTCACCTTTCTATTGTTAATCAAAATAGCCTTCTTAGAATTATTTATTTCAATTTATGCAATTTAATTAACGGAATTAAAACCGCGAGGAACAATTTGAAAAGGATACAAATCGAAATTAAGTATAAAATGAAATTTCAATTTCGACTTATAAGAAATTAATATTTTATAAATCAAAATTAAAAATTTCATTTTATAATTCAAAATAATTTATAATTCTGATTTACAAATTATTATCTTCTTCGCCAAATGAAGCCCCCCCTCCCTCCCCCCTTCCCAAACCCCCAAGTGAATTTGAATATATTATCAAAATGGTCAGCTCCCCCACCCCACCCCAAATAAAGAAATCGCGATAACTTTCAACCAAATATATACTACTTCCGTCACTTTAAACAACATAGGCTCTGGTATCAATTGTTGGGGGGTGCGGATAACTTAAATAGATCTATTATAACTCTAATGGATCTATTTTTATTTGTGCGTGGATGTTTCTTAACTTTTCGAAACATTTTTATTTTTAATTTGTTTATTTTAGTTTTATTGATGTTCATATGTTGGGGGTGATTAAATGGTATTTGATTAAATGCTTTACTGTAATATTCTTTAGTTTTTTCTCTTAGTCTTTGTAATTTTTGTATATTATTTTGAAGTATTCTAAATATTCTATATCTTTTGTTCTAAAATATTCAATTAAATTCTCTTTCATAAGTATTTCTGTTAATCTTATTTCTTCCATATCTGGTCTCCAATATTTTAAATATTCATAGTTGATCATTTTATCCTAAAGTAGTTGTAATACTGTAAATTTCTATGTAATAATTTATTCTAATTGTACTATATCTGATATTAAATTCTAGGTTATCTATTTCGTTAATTATCCTGTCTTTTTCTTCTATGAATAATTCTATGTCTAAATCATATTCTAAACTGTCTTTTAATTCTAGTTGATTCATGGTTTTATCTATCCAAATTAATCTTTCTTTTAATTGTTTTCTTCCTTTTCTAAGCTGGTTTCTATAATTAATTTCTTCGTATAGCCAACTTTGTTTTTCTCTAACTTTTTTTAGTATATTGTAACATTTTAAATATGTATAATATCCATCTGAATAATAACTATTATTATCTGAGTAATAACTATCTGAATAATATAAACTAAGATCATGCATATCTTCTAACCATTCTAGACTTAATGATTCTTCATGAAATATTTTTTCCCATATTATTTTCTTTATGTCTTCTATTTCTAAGTCTTTAATAATATATAAAACAAGTATCTTAATTTCATCAGATATATAGGGTGCCATATTGTTCATATGATGGTTAGGTTTCTACGAATAACTTGGAATTGGATTTTAGTAATTTATGGTTTATTAAATGCTTTATCATAATATTTACTGGTTGTTTGTTTTAATCTTAATAATTCTTGTATATTTTCATTAAGGAATTCCATATATTTTGTATCTTTAGTTCTCATATATTTTTCTAGATTTGTTTTCATTTGTCTTTCTATTAATTGTATATTTTTCATGTCCATTTTTCAATATTCTAAATATACGTAATTTATCATGGTTGATGTGTAGGTTTGGCATGTAGATATTTGTAAGAGTAGGTAGGTAGGTGTGGTATATACTTTATTCTAGTCATAAAATATTTACTAAATATTTTTTCCCATATGATTGTTCTTATATCTATATTTTCTATATCCTTAAGTACATACAAAACAAGTATTTTAAATTTATCTACCATTTCGTCAGATAAATAAGTATTCATTTTTCATATGATGTTATTTCAAAATATTCCCTTCAATCATACGCATAACAAAATATGATCATTTTAGATTACTATATACTAGATTATTCTTAAATAACATGTTCTTCGGTCACTATTAGCATGATAATCTGGATACTTTTCCCTTAAACAACGCCTCTACTCTGGCTACTCCCCTATCACGACTTTCTTGCCTCACCGGTTTTACCTTTAGAATGGGATAGTTCTTAGGGATTTTTCTCTTTTTCCACTTTGCTAATAAACTTCTTAACATGCTATTCTTCGAATAATTCTACTATAAAGTAACTAACATGAACTTATTTTATCATATCATGATTGTCAGGAATTTATGAATTTAGCTATTCATAATCGTAAATAAATATACCTGTTCTGGTAGGTTTGATAATTCTAGGCTTTGTTTATCCATAGCTTTTCCTTAGAAATATATATATTTTTTATTAAATATTCAAAAAGTTTTTTGTGTACAAGAGGGAAGGTTTGCTTTCAACACATGAAAATCTTGCCTCTAACTTAGCCGAATGACTTACATATTTATAGGAGGAAAAGAACTATTTACTATTCCTAACTTTACATCTGTCAAAAATTAAAAGACAAATAATGGTCCTAAAAAGGTAAAATGGCAAGTGCCAAAAAAAATAAGAAAAGTCAAAAAGGCTAGTCTAGCCTACATAATAAGAATAGTAAATATTTACATAATTTACGTATTTCACATTTCTCAAAGTCATATCATTTTCCATATGTCATTTTCATATTTCAATGTTTTGTCTTCTTATCTTTCTATTATTGCTCCGTGTCTTTCTATCTTTTGTTGTGTATCTTCCAGCTGTCATCCTTATCTTCGTCTATTTCAGTTGAACTTCTGGGATAATATTATTTTCTCCATTACATCTTGAACATAGATGGTCTGGATATTTGTGTCCTATCATTTTGCAATATCTTGTTAATAATTCTTCTCAAATAAATCCCTTCCTAATTGCTCTTGCAGTTGGTTGTTTCTCTGGGTTGATTAATGTCAGAATCCATTGTCTAGCATCTTTCATATCTGTTTGTCGTAGTTCTCTTGAATTTGAATAAATCATTTGATAATCTCTTAAATAATAGCTCCATATAGGGTTTTCATTGATATAATTATTTGCTAATTCTTGAACAATTGTAGATGTTCCAATAAGCTGTTTATTTGCATAAAAATCAGGTATCTCAATTTTAGGTATCTCTGGCTGTTGAACAATATCTTTCGGTATAATCATATCCCTGGTTAATCCTATTTTTACAATTTGTATAACTGGTTTGATCTCGTTATATAATATCTCTGCTGGTGCAGTATAAAACTTTATAAAAATAGATTTCCTTTGGTTATTCTTTTATAAGTGGTGAATGCTCTATATAATTCTGGTATATCTGTTAGTTCATTTCCTTCATGGGTATATACGGTATTTAATAATTCATAACTGAAACAAGTTTTAACTAAGACTGGGTTGGTTTTCGGTAGTGCGATTAACTTGTTGTAACCTTGTAATGTTTAGGTTATATAGTTTGTGTTTGGTTCTTGGATATCTGTGGTTCTGGGTTTAAGGTTTAGATAAGTCTGTATTTTGTGAATATTTTCTATTTATGCTCGGGTTATGTGGTTATAGGCTTTTTTATCTTGGTTCAAACTTTCTCGATATGTGGTAATTTGTGAGGGTATGAACAAGGGGTCTTTTTGTTTTTTTGGTATAAATAGTTTTTCAAATATCTTATTCATGTTCATGTTCTGATATTTTTGTCCACTAACTCCTTTGCTTGTACCTGCAATTGTAGATTGATAAACGTTATGGGTTTTATGGAGTGTCTCAACGTCTCCTTTTAGCTCTGGAATTTTGATGTCTTCCGATCGACATAGCTCTGCACACTGCTGAGTTAGCTGATTCATAGCTTTAGACTTCAGTTTAACTTCATTAGTCTTTAGCTTTTCTATTTCATTACTCATACTGTCCACTTTCATTGAAAGCGTAGTTAGGGTTTTGAGTATTTTTTCTAAAGCATCATCTTCTATTATATCAGTCTGTGTAATTTTGTCTTGATATGTAATCTGCAATAACACTTTTGTTAGTACTAATTACTTCAATTGTAAATGTAAAATTTAATATATTTAATACTAGTCTCCGAATCTCTTTCGTTGTAACTGAATTTTGTATTTTCTTTGTTAACCACCAGCGTACCTGTGTATTATCTGTTCGTACAATAAACTTGTTATATACAATATATGGCTCAAATGCTAATAAACATTTATATAATGAACATAATTCTTTTCTATTTATTTTTCATTTTATTTCTGTTTCATTAAACGTACCTGAGTAGTATCTACAATGATGTTCAAATTTTTCTTCTTCATATCTATATTTAAGTACTCCTCCATAACTATATTCACTAGCATCTGTTTCTACTATATATATAAATTTTTTATTTTCGTCTGGAAATTGTAATTTTGGTAACTCTTTACAAAGTATTTTTATTTTCTGAACTTATTTTTTATCTTCTTCATTGTAATTATATTCTATATCCTTTTTTAATTTTTTCTGTAATGGCTTTAGATTTTCTGCTAATTTTGGTATATATTCTCTTACTTGGTTTACTAATCCTAAAAATGATTGTAATTTCTTTTTTTGTATCTAATTCTTCTTTTGAATTTATTATTTTTTTGTACTATATGTTGTTGCATTTTTACTCCACTTTTATCTATTTGTATTCCTAAAAACTCTACCTGTTTTTTCATAATTTCTGCTTTCTTTTCACTTAAACTTATTCTCGATTTTTCTATTATATTTGTAAATTATTCTAATAATTTTAAATGTTCCTCTTTAGTTTTTGTATATAGTAGTATATCATCTATGTATACTATAAAATTAGGTAATTGTTTAAAATAACTATCCATAAAGTGTTGGTATCTACCTGGTGCATTTTTATATCCAAATGGTAATACGTTCCATTCATAAAATCCTTGTGGTACCGTAAATGCGGTTAATTCCTTAGAATTTTCATCTAACTTTAAGTGGTAAAATCCTGATTTACAATCAAATTTACTAAAGTAGTTATATCCTTGTATTTGTCTTATTTTTAATATCTTATTTGGTTTTGGATAATTGTATGTTATAGTTTTTGCATTTAAATTTCTATAGTCAATCACCATTCTACTTTTTCCTCTTTTTTGTTCACTATATTTATTTACTATAAACGTTGGGCTATTATGTTTACTATTGCTTCTTTGTATATACTGTTTTTCTCATAATTCATCTATATGCATTTTAAATTCTTTTAAATCGTCAAAATTATATGTTAATGATTTTTGAGTTATTATACTATTTTTATCTATTAATTCAATTTTTATAGTAGTTTTATGTTTTTCCCATCCTTTTAATGGATCTTCACTGTGTAATTGTCTTAATCTTTTCTTTATTATTTCTACCTTATCTATTGAAAATATAGTTATTTCTTTTTTATTTATTGAAAATACAACTAGTTCTATTGTGTTTTCTGTATTTTTTATATTTTCTAACTTTTGTGTAATTTTTTCACTTCCTTTTATCCAATCAGTTTTCTTTCTTATTTTATTAATAACTCTTTTTGCTCTTACTTTTTATTTGCATGGTGTTATAAACCACCAATCTGTTTTAGTTATTATATGTGGGTATAATTTATCTAAAAATGGCATTTCTAAAAGCATATCTTTTGATGTTAGTTCATAATTATAGATTTCATCTATCGTTATTATTTTATCCCATATTTGTATTTTTACATTTTTAGCTTTATATGCAATTAAACTTCCTTCATTATTAAATTTTTTGACTACTATTGGTGTTTTTAATTTATCTCATTTACTTTCTGGTAAACAGTTGTATCTACATAAGTTTGCTTATGCTCCTGTATCTATCATAGGTGTATAATTCCTATTATAATATCCTTCTACTATTATTTTTACAAGTACATATATTTTCATATCATGTCAAAGCTCTTTTTATTAATAATTTTTCTTTATTATATGTTATAGATTATTGTGTCTGTTCTATATTGTATGGTTTTACTTGTTCTAACCATTTTATTCTTAATATTATGTCTGATTTTTGCATTTCTTCCTTTATTTCAAATTCTATTTTTATTTTTCTGACTCCTATTATTATTATTTTTTCTGTCGTATCTTTAATGTTTATTAAACTCCTTGGTAGATCTGGGCATATATTACTATTAGATTTTATTTCTTCACTTTTTACTAGATATTTCGCTATATAATTTTCTTCTTGTCCTGTGTTTAAGAGTATTAAATATTTTTTTTCATTTATTGTTCCTGTTATATAATATTGATTTAAATTAATTGTTGAAGTTGTTTCATAACTTGTTCTTTTTGATGAGCTTGATGATTCTGTTTTTTCATGAGCTATTCTTTTTGTTGTACTTATTCTATCATTTATTATTTCTAAATCTTCTTGTATATCTATATTTTTGTAACTATAATCATTATTATCAATTGTTTTTACAAATTGTTCGAAAGGACTTTCTATTTGTATTTTATTAATTTTATTTTTTCCCATTATTTTATGTTTTGTTGTTAATACGTATAGATTTTTACATCTTGTTGTAAATATTTTACTTCCCGGGGTTAGTTCTATTCGTGATATTTTTCAATATAATACTAATGATTTATCTATATTTTTATCTGTTATTGCTACTGAATAATTCACACTTATTATAAATTTAAATTTTTAGTATATTAAATTTCCTTTTATGACAGTTATTATACTTTTTTCTATAGGTTTTATAATTCTATCATCTGCTAAATATAATTCTATTGGTGTATCTATTCCTTCTCTAAAACATGCTTTTATCAATATCTCTATTCCTCCAAGGTGTACATATTTTATTGGGTCTTTACTTTTTATATCATTTATTTCTTTATTAATTATTCTTTTTGTTACTAGTGGTATACTAGCTCTACCTTTTGCATATCTACAGTTTATTTGTAACACCTCGAATCCAAGTTTAATATATTAAGTGAACATGAGGTGTACGTATTTTACGGAGAACTATAGTGCATATATGCACACATAACTACTGTGTATATAAGTTATATGATTACTGCTAGTAGGAAAAATAATTTGAAAAGTCTTGAACCTTAAGAATTGTTTTTTTTTAAGTGGGTCCCATTTTAGCCTAAAAAACATATTCAAATGATAAGAATATAAGGAACGGAATTTGGTTTTTGGAAAAAAGTCGCTACAATAGTAGCAACATTTGACCAAAAAAAAAAAAGTTGTATATATGCTATATAGTGGGATTAAGAAAGGAAAAAAGGGGAAAGAGGAATATTTCTTTGTGCATTCCAGAACAACAACTATACTACCCTTTTGTCTTTATTTCTTTCTTCATCAATAAAAAGGCAACCCAAAGGGGTTACGAAGAAGATTGTAATCGAAGGAGGATACCTTCGTCCTTATGTAACATACGAGTTAAAGAGCTTTGTGGCATCCTAAAGGAATTTCAAGAATTTGATTTATAAATTCCTAGTTGAAAAATTAAATCTCAGAAGGTAAATTCCCTATCCCTTCCTTTTGAATTTAAATTTTAGACAAGTATTTAAGTGTATCTGATTTGCGTTTTTGCACTACTTTTGAAGTGGGTTCTTGAAAAAGAAAAGGGGGAAAAGGAAAAATTTGAATATAAGAGGAGATTTTACGGATTTTTATCGATTGGATGGATTTAATGTTGAATCCTATTAGTTGGAAAGGTTAGGATTCATTTTGGACTATTGTTGAGAAATTCGATTGATTTCGGGCACGAGTGAAAAATATTGAAATAAATTGTTAAATGTTCCTTCGGGTTACTAATGAGTGTATATGTTATCCTTGTAGCTAGTGAATTGTCTATTGGATAACGGAAGTTGGTGGTTCGAAAGATAGAAGCTATACTCCTGCGGGCTAAGTCATTTGGGACCGAAATACTATCGTAGCTAGTTAAGCAATAAGGTATGTAAAGATAAACCCTTCTTCGCCATTAAGGCACCACCCTACGTCATGTACCCCCTTCCTATTTATATTAATATAATTCTCATGAAATGCGGAAGTAGAATCTTTATATTGCCTTACATACCATTCCCTCGCCCTACCATCAAGCTTATGAGTATCTATCTTTCCCTTTTTGTGTTAAGTTTTCATGATACCTCCATATTATCAAAAGTTTCTGTACTTGAAGCACTTACACGTTAAGAGTAAATAGTAATAGCATAGCTTCACCTGTATATGGTAGCTAAACGATCATTATCGTAACTCATATGTCATAGGCCTTTAAGGAATTATTTGATAAACATTGACGATGGGAGGGTACATAGGTTTGGCTTGGCATATCGCTCGACATGATTCTGTACACAAGATCGAGACCAGACCACTATAGCGAGCCCAACCATTGGGCGTACCCGCCCTTGTGGCATTATTAGTATTTGAAGTCAGTTGGAACGTCATGTATTAGTTTCCCCTGACTCGAGCCAACATATGGCATACATGGCCTGCGGGCAGACCCTCATAGTGAGCCCCTGGGCGGGGCGTACCTGAATACAGACTGCGATTACAGTTACATATATCAGATCACAACAATGAGTATGTAAGCAACATATGCTTTATACTTGCCTCAGATTACCTTCGGAAGGCCATCTTGTAATCATTTGTACGACTTATAGGATAAGTGCATCACCTAGACAAAGTATAGGTTCTATATTATAATGAACGTTTTTCTAAATATTATATATGATGCTAATAAAATTGGTGCATAAGTTATTAGTTCATATCGTATAGATGTTATTTGTTGGCTCATACGTTTTTCACTTTACCTCTTGACTCATATGAGCTTCTGAATTTGTCTAGCTGTTATTTTGTCTGCTTTCATACCGGTACATGTTGTTTATGTACTGACGTCTCGGGCCCACTATGTTTTAATAATGCAGGCTTCGACCCTCCCGATAGCAGACGTCTACGTTAGGCTCTATTGCCATTTTCAGCTGATATTTTGGTGAGCTCCAACTCTCTCTGGAGCCAGTCTATGCCTAGTATTTTTTGATTATATGTACGGGTCTCTGGTTGGGCATGACGGGCCTAATGCCAACTAGTCACTTGTAGTATAGTGTGTTAATTGACTAGAGGCTTCATGGACACCGTGTAGTATTGCATAGTTTTGTTAATGTAACTCCCTCGTGTATATATGTAACGCTTATTGAATACCCTATCCGTTATTATCTTATGAACTCGCGTACGTCATAAAATGCTTGTAGAGTAAGTGTATACGATTCTTGTCCGTTATTTGCCTTTTTGGAGCGTGACACTATTACATGTTCCTTTTGGCTTACTACGTAGTATTCTTCCTTTTTTCTACTAAATCTATTTTTTATTGTTGGTATTTTGAATATTTTTTCTACACTTAGGTCTAACTCTTTTTCTTTTATTTCGTCAAATATATTATTATCAAATATTATTTTTTGATCAGTTCCTTCTTCATTTAAATATTCTTCCTTTGTTATTATTTTTATATCTTCTTCAGTTATTTGGTTCATTTTTATATCTTCTTCAGTCATTTGATTCATCTAAATCACTATCTATTTCATTATCTGTTTCATTCTCCGAAATTTCATATATACTATCTTCACTTTCCAATTCATAATCGATATAATCTATCTGCATATATTCTGTATTTTCTATTTTTATTTCTGATATTTGTTTCTTTTTTGGGTTTTTAGGCATTTTACAATCTCTAGCTAAATGTCCTAATTTTCCACAATTATAACAAGTACATTCTTTTATAGATTTCTTTTTCCTATATGGTGTTTTATGTTTATAATTTTTTACATAATATCTTTTTCTTGGTTTCTTATATTTATATTTTGATTTTTTGTATTTCTTATATTTCTTATGTCTTTTTCTTTCTTATAATATCTTTCTTCACATCCAAATTGAGGTGCTATTTTATCTTTGCAACATGCTAAATTTCTTATTAATGTTTTTTTCATTTTTATTTCTTCTCTATATTTTTCACATAGATTTCTATACCATTGTTGTAAAAATCTTATTCTTGCTCATAGGATATCTACTATTTTTGCTCCATCCCAACTCTTTATTATTTTTGAACTAAATGGTTCAGGTAATTTGCTAAAATATAATCTTCTTATTTCTTTACTTTCCTCTGTATTATATGTTCCCTTATAGTAGTATTCTTTAAATGCACACGTATATTCATCTATATAGCACATATTACATATTTCTAATTTTAACATTAAATTCCTATTCGTATCTTTTTCTTTATTTTGTTCTTCCTCTTCTGTTGTTATACTACTAAATTCATCTCTTATAGCTACTTCATATTTTTTCAATATTTCTGTTGGTGATATTTTAGTAGTTGTTGATGTTCCTTCTGTTTTATTATCAGATCTTAATACTTTTTTACTTGCTTCGGCTAGGTTTAAAAATCATAATTTTATTGTTCCTATTAATGTTCTTTCTATATATTCTGGTGTATTTGTTGTATCTATATTATTATCTAATAATTATTTTGACGTGTATCTTGCCCATAATTGTATTGTTTTATTTGTGTTTATTACACAGTCTAAATCTAAAAAGTTATAATTTTTATTAATTATTTATTTTGGTGTCCATTTGTTATATTCATTTTTTAGGTTATATTTTTTAAACTTATCTTTATAATAATATGTAGGTTTTCTTATTTCTGATGTACTATGTATTATGTTTTCATCGTCTTCTTTATTAAAAGTATTTATTTCTGTGTTTGTATTTTCTAAGTTTTCTTTATTAATTACTTCTTTTTTTTCATTAATTTTTAGTTTTCCTATGTTTTCTAGAATTTTCGTATATGTTTCACTACCTTCCGAATCATAATTATTTGTTTCTTCAGCATCTATTGTATTTATTTCTAATTCACTGGTTTCTTATTCTTTATTTTTTATTTCTAATTTTTCTTTAAATTGATTTATCTCGTTTAATAATTTTTGTTCTTTATCTTTTTCTTCTTTTTCTTTCTGTCTTTTTTCAGACAGGTCTTTTAGTATTCGTAGTTCTTTTTCTAATTCAGCAATCCTACTATTTTTAGTTTCGTCTATTTTTTGTATTTCTTCTGTGGTTTGTTGTTTTATTTTATCTATTTCTTTTTTCCTATCTATTTCTTCGTTTTCTCTTTCTATTCTTACCATAACTGCCAACTTATCTTCTAATTTTAATTCTTCTTTTTCTAACATTAAATATAAATGTTCACCTATTTTCTTATATCTTCTTCCTAAATTAGAGAATACTATTTTTATTTTTAATTATGTTTTTTCATCTATTATAAATTCTTCTTTGTTCATTTTATTTAAATGTATATAGGTTATGTTGATATATATATTCTAGACTATCTATTGTTGATTCTAAATTTGATATTTCTTCCTTTTGTGCATTTATTGAGTTTTTACTAACTCCGACAACTATGTTATACTGTAGTCTTTCTATCCTTATTTTTAATTCTTTATGTTTTTCATATATTATTTGTTTTAATTCTTTATATTTTTGTAATTTTTGTTCGTTATTCATCTAAATAATATTTGCTATTAAATCCAAATATATACTACTATTATAACTCTAATGGATCTATTTTTATTTGTGTGTGGATGTTTCTTAACTTTTCTAAATATTTTTATTTTTAATTTATTTATTTTAGTTTTATTGATGTTCGTATGTTGGGGGGTGATTAAATGGTATTTGATTAAATGCTTTACTGTAATATTCTTTAGTTTTTTCTCTTAGTTTTTGTAATTCTTGTATATTATTTTGAAGGTATTCTAAATATTCTATATCTTTTGTTCTAAAATATTCAATTAAATTTTCTTTCATAAGTATTTCTGTTAATCTTATTTCTTCCATATCTTGTCTCCAATATTTTAAATATTCATAGTTTATCATTTTATCCTAAAGTAGTTGTAATACTGCAAATTTCTTTATAATAATTATTCTAATTGTACTATATCTGATATTAAATTCTAGGTTATCTATTTCGTTAATTATCTTGTCTTTTTCATCTATGAATAATTCTATGTCTAAATCATATTCTAAACTGTCTTTTAATTCTAGTTGTTTCATGATTTTATCTATCCAAATTAATCTTTCTTTTAATTATTTTCTTCCTTTTCTAAGCTGGTTTCTATAATTAATTTCTTCGTATAGCCAACTTTGTTTTTCTCTAACTCTTTTAATATATTCTAACATTTTTAATCTGTATAATATTCATCTGAATAATAACTATTATTATCTGAGTAATAACTATCTGAATAATATAAACTAAGATCATGCATATCTTCTAACCATTCTAGACTTAATGATTCTTCATGAAATATTTTTTCCCATATTATTTTCTCTATGTCTTCTATTTCTAAGTCTTTAATAATATATAAAACAAGTATCTTAATTTCATCAGATATATAGGTTGTCATATTTTTCATATGATGGTTAGGTTTCTACGAATAACTTGAAATTGGATTTTAGTAATTTATGGTTTATTAAATGCTTTATCATAATATTTACTGGTTGTTTGTTTTAATCTTAATAATTCTTGTATATTTTCATTAAGGAATTCCATATATTTTGTATCTTTAGTTCTCATATATTTTTCTAAATTTGTTTTCATTAGTCTTTTTATTAATTGTATATTTTTCATGTCCATTTTTCAATATTCTAAATATACGTAATTTATCATGGTTGATGTGTAGGTTTGACATGTAGATATTTGTAAGAGTAGGTAGGTAGGTGTGGTATATAATTTATTCTAGTCATAAAATATTTACCAAATATTTTTTCCCATATGATTTTTCTTATATCTATATTTTCTATATCCTTAAGTACATACAAAACAAGTATTTTAAATTTATCTACCATTTCGTCAGATAAATAAGTATTCATTTTTCATATAATGCTATTTCAAAATATTCTCTTCAATCATACACGTAACAAAATATGATCATTTTAGATTACTATATACTAGATTATTCTTAAATAACATGATATTCGGTCAAGATTGAAGATCCAAAAATCTAGATTCAACACTGCCATGATTGCTAAGTTAATCTTACTTAGGTATTTCTTTTTTAAATATATTTTGTATTATTCAGATTTAAAAATTATCCCATTTTATGAATTATTCATTAACCCATTTCCAATGCACTCAAGAAAAATTCTAACATCGGCTCTTCACATAGACATGAATAAAAAAATACTTAGTAATTAAAAATTTATTGTCGAAGTTTGAGGAGACAATTTACTGCTTGGGACAATAGAAGTGCATTCATATTTGTGCTTGAGACTTGAGAGTGCATTCTTCCCTCGTCTGCCTATGTCTATGTGAAGTGACAAAAAACATTATAAACTCCGAAGTATGGGTGTTAAGTGGGCCAGGGCGGGTCAACTCGGAATCGGCCCGTGAAATTTAGCCGGGTTGTGGTTAGGTGGCTCGGGTCGGGTCCGGGTTCAGTAGTAAATTTTTTAAATACAATTCTGAACCGGCCCACTTAGCCCAACCCGGTCTAACCCACCTAAATCCGGTCAAACTCGATTAAAAATTCGGTCAAAATCGGTCAAAAACAAAACAAAAAAAGTTTTTTTTCCAATATACGCTATATATACCCACCTCTATACATTTTAAATACGTTAAACAATATATATACACTATATATATAGTATATACTACATTAGAATTTAAAAAATATATACACATTTACACAATTACACATGTAATCGTGTATACGACTATACATTAGTTAAATATATATATTACTCTAAATAAAACATATACTACAAGATATATACTACAATATAATGATATATATAATAATTTATTAAACATATACACATGTATACGTTAAATACATACGTCAATAGAAGATATATACACATATATACGTACCATTCAATATATACGTACTACTTTAAAAAAAATATACTACAATATATACACACACTATATATATAGTTATACACTAATTTATAAAACATATACACATGTATACGTTAAATATATACGTCTATAAAAGATATATATACATATATACGTACCATTCAATATATACGTACTACTTTAAAGAAAATATACTACAATATATACACACACTATATATATAGTTATACGCTAATTTATAAAATATATATAATTGTATACGTTAAATATATACGTCAATAGAAGATATATACACATATATACGTACCATTCAATATATACGTACTACTTTAAATAAAATAAACTACAATATATATATACTACAATATATACGCACACTATATATATAGTTATACACTAATTTATAAAACATATACACATGTATACGTTAAATATATACGTCAATAGAAGATATATACACATATATACGTACCATTCAATATATACGTACTACTTTAAATAAAATATACTACAATATACACACACACTATATAAATAGTTATACACTAATTTATAAAACATATACACATGTATATGATAAATATATATGTCAATAGAAGATATATACACATATATACGTACTACTTTAAATAAAATATACTACAATATATACACACATTATATATATAGTTATACGCTAATTTATAAAATATATATACATGTATACGTTAAATATATACGTCAATAGAAGATATATACACATATATACGTACCATTCAATATATACGTACTACTTTAAATAAAATATACTACAATATATATATATATACTACAATATATACACACACTATATATATAGTTATACATTAATTTATAACACATATACACATGTATACGTTAAATATATACTATTTTAGAAAATATATACACATATATACACTATTTTAAATAAAACATATGCTACTTAATATAATAAATTAATAATAGTATAATACTTAATAGTAAATTAATAATATATTAAAACTAAGTTTTTAATTTAAACTAGAAATTCAATTTAAATCATTAAATGGAAAAAATTACAAATTAAGGACTAAGGAATGAATGAATGTTGAATTTTATTTATTGCAAAATGATCCAAAATTTATAATTTACATGAATGAAAAATCTACAAATTTTACATCATTCTCTCCAACTCATTCATGTTAATATTAACGGGAACTTGCATAGGATAGTCAAAGTCAACGGGGGCAAAACCATGCATTGGATTTGATACTGCTGAGTTCTCCCGTGAAGTCATAATTTCTTCAAGTCTCTGCTCGTCGTTCGGCTTCGCTTCCATTCCTTGATTTCTTTGTTCGTCTCTAATCCAATCTCTGAGGCAAACGAGAACATTCATTGCATTACTTCCCAATGAATGTCGGTTGTCTCCAAGTTGCTGTCGTCCTAGACTAAAAGCGCTCTCCGATGCAACGGTTGACATTGTAACATTCAAGATATCTCTAGCTAATCTTGAAAGCATAGGATATTGTGTTTCATTACTCCTCCACCAATCCAATGAGTTGATCAGTCGTCTATGATCCTTTAATGGTGATCGAAGATAATACTTAAGCTCTTCCCGATAAGTTGATGTGTAAGCTCCCTCCTCGATACTGTTCCAACAATTTAAATCATAAAAGTGATCAGGAAAACCACTATGTGCTGGCCTTTTAGAAGATGATGGCTCCTCGGGAGGATGAGGAGCGACAGTTGGAGTGATATCTGTAGGTATGGCTAAATCAACTAAATCAGCATAGTGATTATATAATTTATCTATGTATCCACTCGCATCACCCATAGCCGTCCACAAATCAGGTTGTACTTGTTGAGAATCATTTTTAGTATTTATTTCTAAATTAGCATAAATAATAGTACTAAAGTGGCACATAGTATTATATTTCATGCACGGATTAAGCATAGCACCAACCAAGTAAATAGGGAGAATCGGAAAAAAATATTTTTTAAATTTAGCAAACATGACACCAACAACATCTTTGTAACCTTCTTTATTTTTATATTCTTTGAGTAAAGAAGAAATATCAGTTATATATGCCAAAATATTACAAACAGTAGGATAATAAGCATCGAAAAATTCAATCGTAGCTATATAAAATTTTTCCAAAAACTTATTAATTACAACTCAATCAGAATCATGTAACATGCAATCAGCAGAATCAGCAAACGAACCATAATATTGGTTAAAAGATAGTGTAATAGGAACTCTATATTTATAACAATTTTTTTAAAAATCATACGTAGCATTCCATCTAGTTTCACATTCTTCAGGCATCAATATCGGTGCAAGTCCATTTTGTTCACATTTAAGTTTAAAGTCTCTAATTCTACTTCTACGATTATTTTCTTGAATAAAATCAATGGCAAGCCGAATGTTTTTAATATAAAACTCAAAAAACTCAAGATCATCTCTTACAATTAAATTATATATATGACATGCACACTTAATATGAAAAATTTCAGATAATGGCGGAGATAGCTTAGATTTTAATTTTGTTATAGCAGTCTTGTTGTTAGAAGTATTATCAAAAGCAATACATAAGATTTTATTTTCGATACCATAAAATTCTGCAACTTTAGCAATCGAATCAGCAATAAAATTTTCAGTATGTTTATGATCTTCATCATATCAAAAAGCAAAAATACGTTTTTGCATAATAAAACTACTATCTATCCAGTGACAAGTAATAGTTAAATAATTATTTTTATTTACAGCACGCCCAAGATCAGAAGTTAGGGACATTCTACATTGAATATTTTTTAACAATGTTGATAAATAAAAATAATATTGTAAATGAAGTCTAAAAATATCGGCCCGACAAGTACTTCTAGGAATACCATTAAACATAGGATTATAAATTGCTTGAATATAATGAATAAAGGCATCAGAAGAAGGAAAACTAAAGCAAACAACCCACAGCTACCATTTTAGTTATTTCTTTCCGGTCCCTCAATTTATTATACTTCTTCATTACCTGATCGGTTGCTGGATCCATTCTAGTTTGCATTGGCCCACCAACATCAGCACCACCTCGTGCAATATTTAACTCTCTTTCATGAGCATCACCTATATGTCTCATTAACGTACCCGTACCCCCTTGCTTGCCTCCACTTTTATGCTTATATGTTTGTTGACAAATATTGCATTGCACTTCAGTATCTGATATGCGTTCAAAATATTATCATACAATACTAGTTGTTTACGAGCTCTTGGGGCATGGGGAGGACGGGGAGAGAGATTAACCAATTCAGATCTAACGTTAGCATTTCCTATTGCGGGTGTCTCACTAATATTTTCATCATCTTCGTCTAAATTAACTGCGTCTACTTCAGTTTCTTCTTCTATACCGTAATTTTTCTGAGCTTCTACATAATTCATATCGTGGGCACCTACACCTAAAGGTACGCCTACTTCTTCCTCAAAAGGTTGACTAAGCGGTGCCGGAGGCACACGGGTATATCTACTACTTGAAGTACCTCTACCTCTAGTAATTCGCTTTTTACTACCACTACCACTTCCGGGACAAATTTTTTTAACACCTTTAGTAGCGAGGTTTCTTAATTTATCCATAATATCAATTAAACTAAAAAAATTTAAAATACACAAATATAATAAAATTAAATATTTAATAATTAATACACTAAATAAAAATTAAATGTAAGAGATGGAACGACAATATCAAATTTTGGAAGTATCCGAAGATTGCGACTTTAGAAACTTCCACTCGTACTTTGTAATCGCCAAATTAAAAAATTAAAGTGAGCACTTTAGGAAATTAAATATATAGAATGTTTGAGAATTGAGATTTGAGAGAGAATGAAAAATTGTGTGGAAAATAATTTGAAAGTGTAGGGTATTTATAAGAATTATTTTGGGGTTAAAATATAATTTTAAAAGTATTTTTTTTTTTAAATAATAAATGCCAAACTAGCCGTTTGGAGCCAAAAACGGCTAAATAGCCGTTGGGACAACGGCTAGTTTGGGCCCAACGGATCAAAGCCCACCTTTTAAAAAAAAAAAAAAATCGGACCGGTTAACAGGCGGGCCTGGACCGGGCTTGGTCCGGGTTGGGTTAATGGGGCCCAACCAAAAAAATAAATCGGATTGGAACCCGGTACCCTACAGCCCATGGGCTGACCGGGCCGATTTTCTTAAACGGCCGGATTAGGCCGGGTCAACCCGGCCCGTTTGACAGGCTTACTCCTAAGTAAAGCATCTAGTACTCTTGAACTATAATCAAATTTGCTATGACACATTTCAATTTGGGTCCTGTTATCTTCCTGAATTCAATTTTAGCATATTTTTGTCACCCATTTTAGCTGACGTGACATCTTTGACGCTAGGCTCATTGTTATGTAATAAATGTGTCATGCACAAAAGAGTGACAAAAATACAATAAAATTAAGTTCAGGGGTAATAGGAACTCCCATGAAGTTGAGTGTGTCGTAGCAACTTTGGCATAATTCGAGGGAACTGAATACTTATCTCTAAATTCCTTTAAATATCTTACACAATCAGTAAGGCACTATAATTTAAAAGGTAGGGATTTAAAAGTTCCATTTTATAACAAGGAATGCAACTAGTTTTAAAAAGATACAAAACACAGAATTTATAATTTTGATTTGTATCTTTTTAAAACTGTTCACTAGGGATATGACTCCCTTAATTAAATTGCATAAATTGAAATAAATAGTTTCGAGAAACCTATTTTAATTCTACGATAAAAAGGTGACTTATTTGTATCACTTTCTACTTAAGGCGGCTTAGTTCGATTGCGAATTCAATATAATTGTTAGAATACGGGTGCAATTCTTGTTCTTCGATTCAGCATTACTTGAATCTCTGATTTCAGGATATGGAAGGAGCATGAGCACCAGTATTAAGATAAAAAAAAATACATACATACATATATATACACACACACAAGTATATATTTTTACAAGTAATTAAAGTTATATCGAAAGAAAGAAAAGGAAAATATTCATATTATAAAATAAAGAGAAAATACATCAAATTTACCCCAAACTTATATCGAAAAGTCATTTACATACTTAAATTATTATTGCGGTCTAATACACACTTGCACTTGTATTTACATGGTACAAGTGTGTATTAAATTGGGACAATAATTTAAGTGTGTAAATAACTTTTCGTCTTTTCCCCAAAATAAACACAAAGTTAACGTGGTTATCTATTGGCTAATTGGAGCTAACAAATATAAACAATGACATTCGAGAATTGGATCAAAATAGTCTCAAATAAGGGACAATTTCAACAAATGAGTTTGTCAGATTTTTCATGATCAAAATGGTGAAAACGCATGGACATAGAGCACCTTCAGTGTGCAATTTTCACGTCAAAAAAATAAACGAACGTTAAATATATTTACACTGAAGGTGCTTTACTTTCACGAGTCTTCAGTGAATCTTTTACATTTTAAGGAAAGGCTCATTGATAGTCATGAGCCTTCTGCGAATTTTACATTTTGAAGAAAGACTCATTCCTTTCCTTCAACATAAATTTTATTATCTCAAAATCTGAAAAACTGTCATCGTCTGAATTGATGGGACAATAGAAGACCATTTTTTCACACACTAAAGACTCATTTGTACAACGCACTTTCAGTCAAATTACAAAAACACTCTTGACTTCATCTAAAATTTACTAAAATAAGAGAAAGTCTCTATCTTTACCTGAGGTCCCTCCTTCTTCACAATTGTCATTTTCTTCAAGATAAAGAAGACCCTACAAGCTTTATTTAACATACTAAAAAACAAAGCTTCACAATATTATTTGAAAGATGAAAATTTAGAACGTTAATCATCATCCAAATTAGAAAAAGGTAACTTTATACTCTCTTTTTTCTTACATTAGTTGTAGTCACTTTTAGAATTTGTATAGTAATCTTTCATCACATTTTTTTCATTATAATATTATTGTGCTACTATTATTGCCTTTTTTCTTATAAAATAGCCTATAGAATATTTTTGTAATTTGATTTATTCAAAGTGCTCTTAGAAATCAGTTAACTTCATTTTTTGTTCTAGTCTGGCCTTTGTGATTTTTAATAAGCTAGTCTTGGTAAATGTCACTATTTAGTTTTCCATACTCAATGATTTTTGAATTACAAAAACACATACTTTATATTTTAGGTCTTATGACACCACCTACTGTGCATCCGTGTTCATTTATTTCGAGTGTCCTTGTAGGACAGATTAGTCATCGTAGTGAAGATATTTGAAATAATAGCACATGTGACACATTGACATGTCGTCGGTATGATGGTGAATTTTGGGACTACATAAGTAGAAATTCATTACATGAGCCTGTGTGTCGTTACTTGTTTGATGCTGAATTTTATGGTATATATGCAGCTGGACACACGCCACTTGATCACGCTATAATCACTGCGTTGGTAGAAAGATGGCTATCAGAAACACACACATTTCATTTAAACTTTGGAGAGGCGACAATTACATTGCAGGACGTAGCTATATTATATGGGTTGTCAGTCGATGGATTATCTGTGACGGAAATAGATTTTACCTTAAACCCTACAGAGTGGCAAACACGTATGGTAGATCTTCTTGGTTGGGCACCGGTAGATATTGATTGAGAATTTCAGGATGGTAGATTGCTTATGACTAATTTGATTAAACATATTACAAATATTCCTTTGATTACTGATGCGACATGTGAGGTTGATGTTCAACAATGGGTACGTTTGTACTTGTTGTGGATCATTGGAAGCATGCTTATCGTTGACACATCGGTTAGCAAAGTTAAGTTGATGTATCTACATTTGCTTGCGAATTTATTTAAAGTTCGTCAATATGCTTGGGGTGCAGCGACACTTGCAATACTTTATCGATATCTTTATCGTTCATCGCAAAAAGGAATTAGAGTCATTGGTGGTTTCTTACCTTTACTTCACCAATCGTATTGGAGCAGGTTGGATGAAGTGGAGGCTCGCCTAGGGGGTGCTGTGTGATAATAAAGTGCCCCTTAAGCTTAAAGGAAAATTCTATAAAGTGGCCGTCCGTTCGGCCATGTTGTATGGCGTGGAGTGTTGGCCAGTCAAGCACTCCCACTTACAAAAAATGAGGGTGGCGAAAATGAGGATGCTGCGTTGGATGTGTGGGCTTACTAGAGGGGATAGGATTAGGAATGAGATTATCCGAGTGAAGATGAGAGTGGCGTCGGTGGAGGACAAGATGCGGGAAGGAAGGCTGAGATAGTTTGGACATGTGATGAGGAGGGGCACGGATGCCCCAGTGCGTAGGTGTGAGAAACTAACGTTGGATGGCTTCAGGAGGAGTAGAGATAGGCTGAATAAATACTGGAGGAAGGTGATCAGACATGACATGAAGCAGCTGCAACTTACTGAGGACATGGCCCTAGATAGGAAGGTGTGGAGGTCGCGGATAAGGGTAGAAGGCTAGCGGGAGGGTGTGGGTTGTAGCAAGCCACCAGGAGAGATCTTGTGTAGCCGGGTTAGTAACCTTAGGTCTGTGTCTATAGGTGTCTATGGCGGCGAGTATGTGTTACTTATACGTGGGTGTCCCTTTCATATTTTCTCAGTTGCTATCTGCTTATTTTGTGTTGCCGTATCTCTCGTATTTTTGTATTGCTCTAATTTACTTTTTATTATTCCTTACGCCCTTTCTGTTATGTAATCCATCTCCTTGTCTCCTATTCTTTATCTTGAGCTGGGGGTGTATCAGAAACAACCTCTCTACTTCTTCGGAGGTAGCGGTATGGACTGCGTACATCTTACCCTCCCCAGACCCCACTTTGTGAGAACACACTGGGTTTGTTGTTGTTGTAATGCATTTTTAATATTTATTTATTGTATTTATATGAATATGTGAATGTATAGATATATGAGAGGATTTTGCCTCTTAGGCCTCAGAGAGATCCTAATCTCTTAGTTGACAAGTGGCTTATTTCTATCCTTCCAGGACCACCACGTGCTCGTGTGTGGTCTAATGAGTCATGCCACGATACAGAATTACCTCATCTATTATATTTATTTTGTGATCAACTAGATTTACTTATAGAATATCAGGTATTTTTTACTTTTGAATAATTGCTTTATCTATTTTTTTAAAACTTTTTAAGTCGTTAAAACTAACTAAATTTATACATATATAGTTTGTGTGGCAGCCATATAGTCCCGATGTTTTTGCTACATTATCAGATTATTGTGTGAATGATTCCAGTATTTGGCATGCTATTGTACCCGTAATAGCTTGGGATGCAGTTGGGTGGCACTATCAATAGAGATGACTGGTCTACATCTTTTAAAACTTTTTATACAAGGTTTAAATTCCCAGAATATATATTTAAAAACATTTAACTTTGATGTTGATTCATTAACATGCATACATTCCACTACCGTTCCTGTATTAAAATGTTGAAGTGCATTCATGTACATTGAAAGTTGTGTGAATGAGTGATCAAAGTCACCATGCCTTTTTGTAGGAAGGTGTATGTTTTAATTCAACCTCAACAGTAGTCTGGACATCTTTCACCTTGAATTGAGGGTTATTCCTTAGGAAATGTAGCAACAAAGAAGCAATCAATTTAGAATCCAAGTTAAAATGATTAGCTTGGATTACACCCATTTGACAAGTATGTCTGCCATAATATTTTCTGATAGTCCATAAATTTGTTGGTGTTTTTCGACCTCTCTATTATCCTGCAAACTACATATTTTTACAACAGTCTTTAATATTTTCTTACTAGGAAACAACTGCCCAGACTTAAGATCTGACTCTTTATCATTTAACTAAATTTTACATTCAACACCCTCTGATTCATGGGTAGAAGCATACACTTCTGGACGATCTTGAAGATCATTTAAAAATGAAATGTTCTCCCTATGAAATGGTATGTTTTATGGCACCTCAATAACTGGTTTTTGATCATCGTCATTATTATCACCAGAGTCACTCATTTCATCTGACTGATATGCATCATTTGGAGCATCACTGTTAGAATTATCATCCGCATGAGTATCAGCATAGGCACTGTTATAAACCAAATGGGAGAGCCAAACCCAAAAGACTAGTCTAATAGGTGGGAGAACTCATTTAGCTTATAATCCTCTTAGCATTTCTCTATTTTTCCAATGTAGGATAATTGGGTCATAACAATTACCTCTGCTTGAGAATCAATGACCTCGTTGGTCACGGCTGAGCCCAGTTGGTCACGATTTGCACCCCTCTTAGGTCCAGGCCACCACTCCTGGTGTACAAGCCACCACTTCGAGTCGAGGATCCACGCGTGGATCGATCCTCGTTGGTCACGGCTATGCCCAGTTGGTCACGGCTGGCACCCCTCTTGGGTCCAGACTACCACTACTGGTACACAGTCCACCACTACTGGCATACAATCCACCACTACGAGTCACGGCCCAACGCGCAGCTCTCCACATGTGGATCGATCCTCGTTGGTCATGGCTACACCTAGTTGGTCATGACTGGCATCTCCACACGTAGATCGATCCTCGTTGGTCACGACTATGCCCAGTTGGTCACGACTGGCACCCCTCTTAGGTCCAGGCCACCACTAATGACACACACGCCACCACTACTGGCACACAGGCCACCACTACGAGTCATGGCCCAACGCGCGGCTCTCCATATGTGGATCGATCCTCATTGGTCATGGATATGCCCAGTTGGTCACGACTGGCATCTCCACACGTGGATCGATCCTCGTTGGTCACGGCTACGTCCAGTTGGTCACAACTGGTATCTCCACACGTGGATCGATCCTCGTTGGTCATGGCTACTCCCAGTTGGTCATGGTTGGCATCCCTCTTGGGTCCAGGCCACCACTCCTAGCGTGTAGGCCACCACTCCGAGTCACGGCTCTACGCGTGGGACTCTCAATGAAAGCACAAATTTTATAAACCAAACGGGAGAGCCCAACCCAAAAGACTAGTTTAATAGGTGGGAGAACTCATTTGGCTTATAATCTTCTTAGCATTTATCTATTTTTCTAACATGGGACAATTGGTTCATAACAGGCACCAACTTCTATCCTAGCTTGTATTTTCGAAACTCTTGAAATATCTGAAATATGAGATAAATTACTAGTTCCTGCACTATCTCTAAAATCATAATGACGATAATTATCGATATCAAAATTTGCACGAAAATCAGTACATACATGGCCATAATTATCGGATGAAATATCAACTTGTGGTGTTATACTCTGTGACAAGAAGCTCGTAAAATTTTAAAATTCTGAGAAATTACTAGTCATATTTGTAGATGGTTTATAAATATCAGAAGGGGGGTCATTAAGATTCAAAGAGGGTGTAACAAAATTTAAAGAGAGAGAATTCAAATTATGTGTAGGTTCAACAACATTTAATGCTTCTGTTTTAATATACATCTCCAACAAATCAAGATTCATTATATAACGCACCGTATCAGGTGCCACCATAAACTCTTGCAAAGATTCATTATCAAGTATGGGAATTTCAAAATAACGAGCATTACCCTGCACAGTTGAAAATGACCATCTACCTGAAATAACAAGTCTTATCTCATTTGGATTAGTTTTCATTCTAATATGCAAGTTTCTAACTAGCCAATCATACTCAATATTTAGTGAAAGTTTAACAACTGCACGAGTACCATAACTATATCGAACTGTATCAGATTCATATGTGACATCGCCGCCCTAATACAATGCAACTCTAACGCGACGCTCATTCGACATTTTTAAACCTGTAAGAATAACTTTAGTTATTAATAAATTATTTACTCAATAGGGAGAGCAATATACTAAGAAAAAATTACTAACCTTTTTTACTCCAATTCATATTGAAGGATACATCAACTGTAAAGTATAATAGTTTTTATGAATTTAGTAATATACATGGCAATGAAGAGGATGTACGTATATATAGAGGAACAAAAAATAATTTTGAAGACACTCTGCATAAGAGTGTATTTTTAATTTGTTGGAAAGTGCATTGTTGTCCATAAGTCTTTAGGGTATGAAAAAGTTATCCCCTATTGTCCCATCAATTCAGAAAATGACAACCTTTTTCAGATTCTTGAACAGTAAATTTCACAGAAGGATCATGACGATTAATGAGCCTTTCTTTAAAATGTAAAAAATTTACTGAAGACTCGTGAGAGTAGAGCACCTTCAGTGTAAATATATTTTATTGAGATGAAGAAGGGGGACCTCAGGTAAAGATAGAGATTTTGTAAAGTTGAGATGAAGTGAAGATAAAGAATTATTTTTTGGAGAAAACTCTCAAAGGTGTTTTTGTAATTTGACTGAAGGTGCATTGTAAAGATGAGTCTTTAATGTGTGAAAAAATGGTCTTCTCTTGTTCCATCAATTCAGACGATGACAGTCTTTTCAGATTTCGAGATAATAAAATTTATGTTGAAGGTGCATTGAAGAAAATGAGTTTTTCTTCAAAAATGTAAAATTCACAGAAGGCTCATGACTATCAATGAGCCTTTCTTTAAAATGTAAAAGATTCACTGAAGACTCATGAAAGTAGAGCACCTTCAGTGTAAATATATTTAATGTCCGTCTGTTTTTTTAACGTGAAAATTGAACACTGAAGGTGCTCTATGTCCATGCGTTTTTACTATTTTGGTCATGAAAAATATAACAAATCCATTTATTAAAATTGTCCCTTATTTGACACTATTTTTATCCGATTCTCTGATGGAAGCTCCCAACAGGTGTAGAAAAAGTAAGCTAGTGCATATACATTTGACTATTTTTGTTTTTGAGGCAAGTACATTTTTTGACAATCTGTTTTGTAAAAAAAGAAAACATGACTATATCTTTTTACAAACTAATTACTTTATTGTATATATTTGAAATTATAAAATAAGAAAAAAAAAAAGGAGTAAACATGTTATAGTGCTCCTATCCACTAAACAATAATGAATAACACTGTGTAACACTAACCAAGCTGGCATTTTGGTCCTTTCACTAGCCAATACAGTTGCAGAAACTTCACTATAAAGGGATCCTTCTTCCCCTTAACCAATACAGATATATAAACTTTACTATATAAGAATTTTGGTACTAAGAACAAGAGAACACTTCACTAGACTGAAGATATGGGCACCAACAACCAACATTTCAGCCACTTCTCAACATTCATCCGCCTAATAATACTATTATTACTCCTCCAAATTCAACATGGTACTTCTCATCACTTAATATTAATTCAAATGACCAACTCATCATTACTTACTATTTATCTATTTCTTCTTTGACAACAACTATGTGTGATGAGTTCATATCACCTCCATTCACTTTTACTTGTCAAATTTACATTTTACACGTACAAGATCTTCTTAAAAACATATTTAAATAACTTTCATCAACTATATTTTCGAAATTTAAATATTTACTAATGCTCTCTGATAAATTTGGAAAATGGTTACTTAATAATAATAGTAAAACTAAAAGAAAATAATTCTTAATTTGTTACCAGAGACAAGTAAATAAGTATTTATATTTTTATTAAACTAGATAAGTAAAAGAAAAGATCAATAATTAACACTACTAAAAAGTCTTGTTTTGGCCATGTGATTTAGTGTGGAGCGTCCCTCACTAATTAAGATTTAGTGAGGATAGCCATCGCTACAGGTGTCTTGCTAATTTGAGCCTTGCTAATTATTAGTGAGGGAGACCCTCGCAAATTAGTGACGGACTCCGACACTCAACCATTGCTATTTTAATCTCACAATTTTTTAGAAAAATATAATATAGTGAGGGACGTCCCTTGCTATATTAAAAATATATATAATATTAATTTATAATTTAGTAAGGGACGACCCTTGCTATATTAAAAATGTATATAATATTAATTTATTATTTAGTAAGAGATGTCCCTATATTAAAAAAAAGTATAATATTAATTTATTATTTAGTGAGGGACAATCCTTGGTAAGTGAAAAATAATAAAAATTATAAATTTAAATATATTGAGGGATATCCCTCGCTAAATTAAATAAAAAAATAATTTAATATTTTGGTATTTTGAGAGATATCCCTCCCTAAGACCCTTGCTAATATGATATTATTTTTAGCATTTTGCTACACCAAAACTACATATTTCAATAGAAAATCAACGTACAATCAATAACAACCAGCAAAATAATAGGAGAATGCTTTCAAAACAATTAAAACATAAAATTAAGCAACTAAACTTCATACATATTCAGCCAACTTAAACAAGATGCAAACAAATATAAAAAGTATGCAAACAAGTAGCGAAAGAAAGTCTTTCAAAAACTCTAAACTAACAAAATCCAAAACTAAAATAACACCACCACCTAATACTCCATTTCATCCTTTTAATCATCCTCACCCTCTCCACCATCATCATCAGAGCTAAGGGGCGAAGAACGAGGAAGCTTGATTAACGTATTTACTTGAATCTTGAGTTCTTGGACGTCTGACTCAAGTATCGTCCTACGTCGCTCCTCCTCCATCATTCTTTTTCGTTCCTCCGCTTACTTCCTAGCAACCTCCTGAACTTCCTGTCGCATCTTATCAAGTTACTCATCTGACATGGTGACGAACCCCCATATAGCTTGTAATTCACACTGGAGGCGATGAAGGTTCTTCTCGAAGCAAAGGTCGTACGCCCTTTCCTTATACATGCCGCCAACTACATCCAGCCAGCAAAAGAGAGTTTCTTTCTTGATAACATGATTGGATTGCCTTAATCATCTATCGGTTGATTCTTTTTTAGCTCTTCAATTGCTTGAAAGTATTCTACATTAAAAGTAAAATTAGTATATAGTAAATGATATAAAATAAATCATAAGTAAGATTTAAACTACTTTGAGTTTGAATGTACAACAAAAATGGAGTTATCCAAATTTCATGTATTTTTGGCTATGGTGTCTTTCTTGTTCTAGTAGTTCATGATTGGGGACATGATGGTCATTCCTCTGTTTGCAAGATTTCTCAATCAATATTGAACCGAAAAGTAAAAGGAAAAAGATGATCTTAATATCCTAGACATGCTTTTGAGTTGAAATTCAATTCTAGAGATCTGACGGAACCTGACATATATGGTTTGAACACAACATCCTAAAAATCTTTCTCTTACAAGGAACAACATCTTGAAAATTCTCTATATTAAAATAGTTTCTTATCAAATAGACCCGCAACCCCCTTTCATATCTAATGATATTTTGTCACAAGCTTTATACGAGTCATGAAAGATCTTATCCAACATAAAACACTTGATCTAACTCCGTTTAATTATACTTTCCCCGCTCTTTAGGAGGGGAAGTAATTCAGAAATGTGATCTTAATATGTCTATCAATGGACATTTATAGCCAATTCCATTAGGTCAATAATAAGAGATTCAAAGAAACAAGTCTATCAGGTACAAGATATTCAAAAACACCTAATTTTTTTTCTCTCTTAATTACTCTTTCAATTCCATTTTACTTGGCATATTACAAGTGGGCAATATCTGGCTGGATATCTCTTCCCTCAGAAGAAATCTCAGAGGCTCAAAAGTGTAGAATCAGGTAGCTAGCTAGCACTGGGACATAACATTTCAAGGGGATTTTGAGGTTGTACTAATAATCGAAGAGATATTGGAACCTCACCATTGATCATATTTTAACAGTCAAAGAATGCCAACATTAGCAGTCCATAATTTGAAAAAGCTAAACTAAACATTTCAAAGTATCAAATTAAGTCTGTAAGACCAGTAGAACATAAACATTCTTACCCTCTTCCTAAATTAATTTCTTAAGACCCAAAGCAATATACATTACAAAAATTTTCTAATCAGTAGAAAAACATTCAAGTTGTAGAATCATGCTTTCATATTAATGGGCATGGAGAAAGAGGAAGAACATCAACAACCTGTGGAAAAATTCACTTGTGTAGAAGAAATTGGGAGAAACTACCGGCAAAGGAGAGAGTAAAACTCACACGCAAAATATCGAATGGGAAAGTAATTCTTCAAAATAGCAGAAAGGTGAGAATAAAATAAGGCATTTGACGCTGTTTAGTTTTAGTGAAGTGTCGAATAAATGCTCATCACAGAGAGTAGTAAAATTTGGATGAGGCATAAGTTCATTCTCGCTCTCCACTTACTAGTGATGAACAAAATTAAGAGTCACAAGAAAATTTCAAAAGAAACCAAAAAAAAAAAAAAGGACTAAAAAAATAAGTACAGAAGATTGAGTAGAAATGGAAGTAGGAGAAATCTCAAACTTAGGCACGTAAAGGATTTAGATCCCACCCTATCTTAGGCTATGTTAATGAACTCTCATGAATTTTAAATCACAAACCAATGAAGATTGTCAATAGTGAGACCATTCACTGTTTTAAGAATCAGATAACTCACATTCAGCATCAAGGTTATATTCTCTAAATGCACTATTCAATTGTTATGACATTAATTGTTAACAAAATAAGAAGAGCTAATTTTTATTTGTATCTGCTAACTTTAACAATCATGAGATTCATTGTCTACTAATTTCACATACAAAATTCCCTCCAAACTGTAGGCATAAATCGAAGAGATACTCATTAATAGTCCAACTATGCCATAGATAGAAACTTGGACAAAAGAGTTTTAAAATGAGGTGTAGGTGACACAAGTCTTAATAATTGAGTAGAGGTAACAATTACTTAATTATGGTTTAAGAAAGTTTTGAAAATTTCAAAATAATCCACAAGTTTTTAAATTTACACTGTGATCCAAATGTTAGTTAATATATCACGGGGAACGAAGGGAAAAAAGGCGTCTTTTTCTCTCTCTTCATCCGTTGTTATTTTCTCTCTCTTCACGATATTTGTTGTTCATTGTTGCTGTTGCTTTATTCATCATCTTCTGATTCATTATCATCATCTTCTGATTCATTATCATCATCTTATACTTCATTATCATCTTCATATTCTTCTTGTTGACCATTGTTGTTGTTGTTGTTGTTACCCCAACTGCTGCTCTTTGACCAAATTCTTATGTCAAATTTTATTTCGTAAATCACTTTCAACTTTGGAATTTACTTGAGAGGAGACTTTGGTAAGTCAGATTATGTTTTTTTAGTTGAATCTGGGTAACTGCTAGTGTGTTGTCTTTTCAACAATAGCTTGCACGCGAACATGAATGCAATACAAGAGCAATCAGTTTAAACTGATCCATTATCTGCGGCAACAGATAAATGTTCTGTTGTAACAGTAGACTCATGTTGGATGGATTCATGTTTAAGGGTTTTAGGTGCCCGTAATATGAATTGAATAGATGGGTATTCTGTCGCACCAAATTAGTAATTTGTTTCAACAGATAAATAATCTGTTTCATCAGATTACTAAAATGTTTTGAACAACAAAATTCAGATACAAATCCTGTTATACACAAAACCTAACAGATAACTCATATGTTCTTGCTATTGATACTGGAATCAAATTATTCCTTAATTGTAGACATATCATTCGTTAGGAAATAAAAATAGACAACACGGAAATTAAATAAGAAATAAAAAGTCAAGTGCATCAAACATAATTTTTTTATAAAACAAACAAAAAAATACATAGATAACAGAAAAAAAACTTAATTATTATTATCATCATTATTAACATCATTATTATTTATATGGCTAGCCGGCCAATCTTCAAAGGGCAGCAACACCAACTCCCAATGCAAGTCATGAACCTCCTTCTGCAGTTCCCTCATGGCGTCTCGTAAAATAGCGACATACCACACAGGATCAGCCATATCTAAAAAACGCATAAGTTGACAAAACACACACGTAAACACAAAAGTAAAGAAAAGAAAGAATTCGAATGTAATGTAATACAATGTATATTTACACAAAAATCAAGAAAAAAACTTACCAGAGACAGGAAAAAGCTACCAAGTCCTTAAAGAGAAAGTAGTTGAAGGTGTAATAAGAGCGAGGAATAAATAGTGTGTAGTAGAATGAACGATTGAGTAAGAAGGGACCTATTTATAGAGGATTGAACTTGAATGAGTTAGGCAAAAAATCGCAACTGTTCACCTCCATTTATTAATGACATTCTTGATTACTGTAAAAAGTTATGACTTAATTAAATTATTCAATATTATGATAAGTCATGACTTTTCAGCTTTATTATTATTAATAATTAGTTCTTTTCAGGAACCGTCTTTTTTTTACACTATTTTGAACAACATATAATATATCTGTTGCATCAGATAAATCATCTGTTACAACAGATATATCATAATTTGCAACAAATAGATAACCTGTTGCATTAGATAATATATTTGTTGCAACATATAATATATATATATATATATATATATATTTTTTTTTAAAAATAAATTATCTTCATGACATCTAAATTTTCTGACTTTTTAATTATATAAATTAATAAAGCAGATTTAAAGGCACAACTGTTCACCTCCATTTATTAATGACATTCTTGATTACTGTAAGAAGTTATGACTTAATTAAATTAAACACTATTGTGATAAGTCATGACTTTTCAGATTTATTATTAAAATAATTAATTCTTTATAGGAATCGTTTTTTATTTACAATGAGTTGGACAACAAATTATATATCTGTTGCATCAGATAAATCATCTGTTACAACGGGGATATATCATTCGTTGCAACAAATAGATAACCTGTTACATAAGATAATATATCTGTTGCAACATATAATATATGTATTTTTTAAAAAAAATATATTATCTTCATGACATCCAAATGTTCTGACTTTTTAATTATATAAATTAATAAAGCAGATTTAAAGGCACAACTGTTCACCTCCATTTATTAATGACATTCTTGATTACTGTAAAAAGTTATGACTTAATTAAATTAATTAATATTATGATAAGTCATGACTTTTCAGCTTTATTATTATTAATAATTAGTTCTTTTCAGGAATCATTTTTTTTACACTGAGTTGGACAACAGATAATATATTTGTTGCATCAGATAAATCATCTGTTACAACAGATATATCATGATTTACAACAAATAGATAACCTGTTGCATCAGATAATATATCTGTTGCATATATTTTTTTTAAAAGTAAATTATCTTCATGACATCCAAATTTTCTGACTTTTTAATTATATAAATTAATAAAGCAGATTTAAAGGCACAACTGTTCACCTCCATTTATTAATGACATTCTTGATTACTGTAAGAAGTTATGACTTAATTAAATTAAACAATATTGTGATAAGTCATGACTTTTCAGATTTATTATTAAAATAATTAATTCTTTACAGGAATCGTTTTTTATTTACAATGAGTTGGACAACAGATTATATATCCGTTGCATCAGATAAATCATCTGTTACAACGGATATATCATCCGTTGCAACAAATAGATAACCTGTTACATAAGATAATATATCTGTTGCAACATATAATATATGTATTTTTTAAAAAAAATATATTATCTTCATGACATCCAAATGTTCTGACTTTTTAATTATATAAATTAATAAAGCAGATTTAAAGGCACAACTATTCACCTCAATTTATTAATGACATTCTTGATTACTGTAAAAAGTTATGACTTAATTAAATTAATCAATATTATGATAAGTCATGACTTTTCAGCTTTATTATTATTAATAATTAGTTCTTTCTAGGAACTATTCTTTTTACACTGAGTTGGACAACAGATAATATATCTGTTGCATCAGATAAATCATCTGTTACAACAGACATATCATGATTTGCAACAAATAGATAACCTGTTGCATAAGATAATATATCTGTTGCAACATATAATATATATTTTTTACAAAAAATATATTATCTTCTTGACATCCAAATTTTCTAATTTTTTAATTATTTAAATTAATAAAGCAGATTTAAAGGCACAACTGTTCACCTCCATTTATTAATGACATTCTTGATTACTGTAAAAAGTTATGACTTAATTAAATTAAGCAATATTGTGATAAGTCATGACTTTTCATCTTGAAGCTTAGCTTTATAATTATTAAAATAATTATTTCTTTTCAGCAACCGTTTATTTTTTACTCTAAGTTGCACAACAGATTATATATCTGTTGCATCAGATAAATCATCTGTTACAACAGATATATCATCCGTTGCAACAAATAGTTAACATGTTGCATCAAATAATATATCTGTTGCAGCATATAATATCTATATATCTTTTTTAAAAAATAAATTATCTTCATGACATCCAAATTTTCTGACTTTTTAATTATATAAATTAATAAAGAAGATTTAAAAATAAGAATATTTCTGGTGAGTTTTTTACAGTTTAAATTGTGTTTATCATTTATTTCCTTATTCTTTTCTGTGAAAAGAAATGACATAATTAAATCAAGCTGGAGGTGAGTTTTTTATTATTGTGACAAGTCAAGACTTTTCAGCTTATTAAATTTAAATAACCCTTTTCTCAATTTAAAAATCGAATACACCTGGTTTTTAATAACCGTTTTGTTTCTTTAATAACCATTTTTTATTAATTGAGTTATGGCAACAGATTGTATATCTGTTGCATAAGATAACCCATCTGTTTCAACTGATATACCATCTGTTGCTATAAATCGATCATCTATTTAAGGAGCTTTTTAATTTCTTCTAACTGATTCATAAGTCGCAACAGATGAGGAATTTGATGCATCAGAAGCATTTTTTGTTTGTTTGTTGAATGTGTTTAGACAAAAGTCACAGTCACGACTATTCATTAACTTTTTTCTTAAAAATCATATCATCATATATATAGCTTAATTAAATTAATCCAATGTTGTGACTTTTTAAAAATTAAATAATCTTTCTTTTACGATTATAATATCATTTAGTTCCTTATTATTTATTAACGAACCATTTTTAGGATAATTTCTCATCATGACTGTATCCCTAACTCCAACCGCCGACATGTTGAGAATAGAAAATAAATAGAATGATAATTAAATATTGAATAAGAATTAAAAATTCAAAATCGACCAAACCAAACCAAACCAAACGAAACATATACATGGATTTTTTTGAATCTCTTATAGGTAGATCGGTATAAAAAGGGGAAATACATACGCTAAAAGAAAGAAAAAACATAACCTAATTATTATTATTATTATTATTATTATTATTACTGTTATTATTGTCAACCTGATAATTTTCATCCGGCAGCAATAGGACCCTCCTCAGCCTTGCTCGAAAGTCGATCAAATCCCTCTGAAGTTCATCAAACTGCCTTTGAAGTTCCTGCAAGGACTCGATATGAACCTTCTTGTACGAATCTGGATCTGACATATTAGTATTGTAAGTATAGTAGAATGAACGAGAGTGAGTGAGGAGGCCAGAGGGACCTATTTATAAAATGATTGAATTGGAAGGGACTGGACTTAGTAAAAAAAAAGCCACGACTGTTCATATCCCTTAAAAGGAAAAATTACATAAATCTCATATTTAAGACACCATATTACACAATATCCCTTAATGTTTTAAAAAATTACATAAAATCCCGGATTCATATTTACTAGTGATACATATGCTATATGTATCACTACTGTATACATATGTATATACTAGTGATACATATACATATGTATCACTAGTCCATATATGTGTCACTGCTTAACATATGTATCACAATTCAAAATTCTGGGATAAGATGTAATTAGCAAACTATCTGGAATTTAATGTAATATTGCTGAAACTATCCGGAATTTATGTGTTGTGTGTGTTAGTGTTACTTAAATAAAACTGGTGACTTTATTAATAAGTTAATTAGAAAAAAAACGGATCTAAATACAATATTTTATCTTTTTATTGTATTTCCGAAAGAGAAAGATTGGTAATCTGTTGCCAAATATATTCCACCTGTCAGATAACTTACAACATATGGACAATCTGTTACAACAGATAGATATATCAGTTTGCCTTTCCATCAGTTGTGGTGTCTGTTGCAACTTGCTAGTCATCTATTTATTCAATTTCATCAAGAGCAATCGATTTTTCTAAACACTTCTTGGCCAAATTCAATTTTTGCTCTTGGATTGCTTCTCTTTTTTCTTTGCATCCTTCAACCAAACTAAATTTTTGCTATTGGATTGAGGGCAAAAATTGAATTTGGAGACCAGCTTGAAGGATGCAAAGAAAAAAAGAGAAGCAATCCAAGAGCAAAAATTGAGTTTGGCCAAGAAGTGTTTAGAAAAATCTATTGCTCTCGATGAAATTGAATAAACAGATGACTAGCAAGTTCCAACAGACGCCACAGATGATGGAAAAACAAACTGATATATCCATCTGTTGCAACAGATTGTCCATATGTTGTAAGTTATCTGACAGGTAGAATATATTTTGCAACAGATTACCAATTTGTCTCTTTCGGAAATACAACAAAAAGATAAAATATTGTATTTAGATCCATTTTTTTAATTTACATATTAATAAAGTCACCAGTTTTATTTAAGTAACACACACAACACATAAATCCCAGATAGTTTCAGCAATATTACATTAAATGTCGGATAGTTTGCGTCAGATGTGGAGTCTTGCGTCAGATATGGAGTCTGATGTAACAGATACGGAGTCTGTTGAAATACATAACAACCTTGTTGGTGGTTTGATTTGTTCCACCAGCTGCTTCATCTGTTGCAACATCAACAACAGTATAAACTACAAACAACAAATAAAAAACATCAACAACAAAGAAAACAACAACATTTGTTCTAACAACATCATCAACAACAAAGAAGCATACATCCTATGTTCCAACACCATCAACAACAAGGGACGGACCCACATGGAGTCCTCCGGGTGCACGATCACAGACTGAACTCGCATCGAACTTTATATATGTATGTGGAAATAAATAAAAAAACGTATATAATCTAATCAGTGAGAACCCATAGTAAGAGTTGTTTGGTTAGCCTAGTTGTTGTTTATGGGTGCTTAAGGCTATTTATTTCTTTTGGTCTTGAGTTCAATTCCCACTCAGCACATATTTTTTTAATTTTGGTAACTAACTCTTCTCTTCTTATTCAGTTTAAACTTTTTATCTTTTTCTCCCTTACTCCTTGTGTTGATTGTTCAGACTCCACTATTTTTAAGCTAAGAAGCACCCACCGCCTAAACCACACCATACCACAAGTTCCAACAACGCCAACCCCACCAACAACATCAATAACAGTATCAACAACAAAGAAACAAAAAAAATACTTAAGAAAATGATACTGCCAACAAGGCTTTTAAACTTCTCCCAACAGATGACTTTTTTTCGCATCTTATAATAAAAATTCTAGGTATGTTTATTCAACAATTAAAAGTTCCTTCAAATTTTTAAAATAAATATGATATGGGACAATGGTAATTAAATAAATAAAAAGATGTAAATAAAGTTGCAAGAAGAAGAAGAGAATGAAAGAGCAATAGTGAATCATATCATACCTTAATGTCAAAAGGGGGTGATGTTGGGTGTATTTACCCATGTTATAGCTAAGTTTTGAGGATAAAATATATAATTCCTGCACTTTTAGTCCATTTTCCTGTAAGTGAGCTAACCTACGTGATTAGCATATTTTCAGGTATTAATGATGAAGATTTCAGCACTTTGTGGACCTTTAGGCAGCAAAGGAAAACTTCACAGAAGAGGAAAGGCAGCTTTTGGAAGCTTATGGACTGAATGTGACGCATGGAGAAATTGTCCTGGGCAAAAACAGTATTTTTAAATACTTAGGAGTGCAGCAGTAACCTAGTAGGACTAGGACAAGGATGTTATAAAAACCGAACCCAACAGGGTTGGGTGTCAAATCCCACAGGGAATACTTGGTCACTAAGTGTTGTAATTATTAGTAGACTGTTGATCGAAAATTCCACGGAAAAGGGGGGATTGGATTGTGGCGTGAATTAATGCTATCAAAGTAACAATAGAATGCTTTGTTTAGTAAGATTTAATCACAGAGAAAAATAGGTTAGGGTTATGTCCACCTTATGGGTTCTACATATCTATTAACTATGAGTAATGCGGAATTCAGACATGCATGCACTTATAGAGATTCGTATTCTAATGGTAAATCCTAGTGTTTCTCAACCATCAAGGATTATTTCACTTTAACTCTCTCGAGCTTAAAGCGTATAACTAACGGTACGAACTCTCCAAGAGGTTGTCTTCATTGTTTTCCTTTACAATCATGAGTAGCTAAACTTCTCTATTAGGGTTATGGAAGCCTTTTGATATACTATCTATTACTATGAGTTTGTGAATTCTTGATGTGTATACTACTTATATCATTACTCTCTTCATTTTAATTTAATTCTCGTGGTTGCAAACATAGAGAATAGGCCATTATAGCATTAACTTATTCGAGAGAAAAGTTACATGTTTGGAAAAGAGAGTGTGACAAGGAAATAGGGCTACCAACCCCTATTTACACGTTAGTGCCGTAACTGGGTTAACCTCTTGGAGAGTTCGTACCGTTAGTTATACGCTTTAAGCTCGAGAGAGTTAAAGTGAAATAATCCATGGCGGCGCCTAATGCTTTGCCTATGCTTAGCATAGGCGGCGCCTTTAGCAAAGCCTAGTTGAGCATAGGCGGCGCCTATGCTATGGCATTGTAGATTCAGAGAGCAAAGGCAATGGCTTAGGCGACGCCTTTAGCTTTGCCTAGTTGAGCATAGGCGGCGCCTATGCTATGGCATTGTAGATTCAGAGAGCAAAGGCAATGGCATAGGCGGCGTCTTTATCTTTGCCTAGTTGAGCATAGGCGGCGCCTATGCTATAGCATTGTCGATACGGAGAGCAAAGGAAATAACATAGGCCTTGCCTTGTCCGTTGCCTAGATTTACATAGGCCTTGCCTTGTCCATTGCCTAGATTTGTATAGGCAATGCCTAACCGAAAGCCTTTTGCTCCTTCATTACTCACTTACTACCTTTAACATTGCTCACTTTCAAATCAAAATTTGAGACCAAGCTCCTCCAGTTGGGTTCTATATTTGACAGCGACCGCTTACACTCTTACGAGAGCTGTAGTTTGGGCGTTATCAGGGGGTCAAAACATCAATTTTAGTCGAGGAATCTAAGATATGGATATCAATCGGTTTAGATCCGAACGAAAATTTTTGAGAAAGAGGAGAGAAAAAAAAGGTTGTGATAACCCTAAAGAGGATAGAAAGAAAAAAGATGAGAGATTTAGGGCTGAAGGAGAGGAGAGGGGAGAGGAGAGGAGAGATGAGATAATTCTAATTTCTAGATGTACTACCCTTAATATTAAATGACTAAACAAAGTGTATTTATTCAAATTTATATTTTCAAAGCATAATTAATAAGACTAATTTGGTAGTAAAATAGACCCCTAATTAATATTTTTTTAATGGGAGTGCCAAGTCAATATGAAACGAAAGAAGTATTAGGGGTTTCAATATTCATTAATTAATATTCACTAATAATTTGAGGGGCACGAGGAAGAAAATGGGTGACATTGAAAAGACAAGACAAGACTACTTAATGAGATTTTTGAGTTATCCAAGAAACATTTTTTACTGCTTTTAGTAGTACTACTACTTTATCTACTCGGACAGTAGCTTACTTTAAAATTAAAAGAAAACAAAAAGATTTTCAAATAGATATGTCGTCTGTTGCAACAGATTTAGATATCTGTTTGAGAAATCTCAACAGCTCAGTTATCTGTGACAATAGATGAAAATATCATTTGATAACTAAATAAAAAATGTCATCTGTTACAACAGATATCAATATCTGTTTGAAAATTTCCAACAACTCAGTCATCCGTCACAACAGATGCAAATGTCTATTTGATAATTAAATAAAAAATGTCATCTGTTGCAACAGATATTGTTATCTGTTTGAAATTCTCTAACAGCTCAGTTGTTTGTTGCAACAGATTTCATTGCAATTGATTTAGGATGAACTAGGGATGAAAGAATGAGCTCCTCATTAACTTAATATTAATATTAATAATAGTACCTGCATCGATCTAGGTGGAACAAGGGATGAATGAATGAGCTCACAGGGTCAACTACAAATCCAATTGAGTTGTTGCATTTGCATGGTGTTAGTATTGCATTCATCCCGACCCGAGTTGTTGATCGATCACTCTGAGTTGAAATGTGTTCTCATTAATTTAATTTTAAGATTAATAATAGTAACTAAATTGGTCTAGGTGGAATTAGGGATGGATGAATGAGCACAAAGGGTTAACTACAGCTTTAATTGAGTTTTTTAGCAATTGCATGATGAGACGGTACTGTATTCCTCCCGAAAAGAGTCATCGATCGATCACTCTGAGACAAACCAATTCTTACTACCTCGTATATTCAACTAATACCTTAATTGAATAATCTGGGACTAAGGGTGAGTTCTCATAGGGTCAACTACAACTTTAATTGAGTCTTTTGGCAAATGCATTATGAGACGGGACTGCGTTCCTCCCGACAAGAGTCATCGATCGATCACACTGAGCCGAGTCGATTCTTACTACCTTATATGTTCAACTAATACCTTAATTAATTAATCTAGGACTAGGGGTGAGTTCTCATAATGTTAACTACAATAGATGACAATGCCTATTTGATAATTTACAACAGATGGGTAATCCGTCGCAACAGATGACTTAATCTGTTTGATAATTTACAACAGATTCATGATTTGTCGCAATAAATGACTTAATCTGTTTGAAAGTTTACAACAGATGGATAATATGTTGCAACAGATTACATAATCTGTTTGATTTGCCAACAGAAAAAAATCTTTTACATCAGGTTGAACATTTGTTTATATATAATTCAATTGAGTTCATATGTTAGACTAATACCTTAATTGAATGTGAGTTCTCATAGGGTCAACTACAATTTTAATTTAGTCTTTTGGCAATTTCATGATGAGACGGTACTGCATTCCTCCCAACCAGAGTCGGCGATCGATCATTCTAAGCCGAACCGATTCTTACTACCTCATATGTTAGACTAATACCTTAATTGATTAATATAGGACTAGGGTACTAATACCTTAATTGAATAGTATGGGACTAGGGTTGAGTTCTCATAGGGTCAACTACAACTTTAATTGAGTCTTTTGGCAATTGCATAATGAGACGGTACTGCATTCTTCCCGACGGAGTCGTCGATCGATCACTCTGAGCCGAACCGATTCTTACTACCTCATATGTTAGACTAATACCTTAATTGATTAATATAGGACTAGGGTACTAATACCTTAATTGAATAGTCTGGGACTAGGAGTGAGTTCTCATAGGGTCAACTACAACTTCAATTGAGTCTTTTAGCAATTGCATAATGAGATGGTACTGCGTTCCTCCCGACAGAGTCTTCGATCGATCACTCTGAGCTGAATCGATTCTTACTACCTCATATGTTAGACTAATACCTTAATTAATTAATTTAGGACTAGGGTACTAATACCTTAATTAAATAGTCTGAGACTAGGGGTGAGTTCTCATAGGGTTAACTACAACTTCAATTGAGTCTTTTGTCAATTTCATAATGAGATGGTACTGCGTTCCTCCCGACAGAGTCGTCGATCGATCATTCTGATCCAAACCAATTCTTACTACCTCATGTGTTAGACTAATACCTTAATTGATTAATCTAGGACTAGGGTACTAATACCTTAATTGAATAGTCTGGGACTAGGGGTGAGTTCTCATAGGGTCAACTACAACTTCAATTGAGTCCTTTGGCAATTGCATAATGAGACGGTACTGTGTTCTTTCCGACAGAGTCGTCGATCGATCACTCTAAGACGAATCAATTCTTACTACCTCATATGTTATACTAATACCTTAATTGATTAATTTAGGACTAGGGTACTAATATCTTAATTGAATAGTCTGGGACTAGGGGTGAGTTCTCATAGGGTCAACTACAACTTCAATTGAGTCTTTTATTAATTGCATAATAAGACGGTACTGCGTTCCTCCCGACAGAGTCATCGATCGATCACTCTGAGCTTAACCGATTCTTACTACCTCATATGTTAGACTAATACCTTAATTGATTAATCTAAGACTAAGGTACTAATATCTTAATTAAATAATCTAGGACTAGGGGTGAGTTCTCATAGGGTAAACTATCGATTAATCTAGGACTAGGTGTGAGTTCTCATAGGGTCAGCCACAACAGATGGCAGCGCCTATTTGATAATTTACAACATATGGGTAATCTGTTGCGATATATGACATTTGATAATTTACAACATATGGGTAATCTGTAGCAACAGATGACTTAATCTATTTGATAATTTACATCAGATTTGTAATCTCTTGTTACCTAATCTAATTGATAATTTACAACAGATGAGAAATCTGACGCAGCATGTTGAACAGTTATTTTTTAAAATTTCAATTGAGTTCATATGTTAGACTAATAGTACCTAAATTGATTAATCTAGGATTAGGGCTGAATTTTCACAAGGTCACCTCCTAGAGTACTCGATCAACTACAACTTCAATTATTTTTATACAATTTCAATTGAATTACCCTTTTGGTAATTGCATGATGAGAGGGTTAAAAATTACGCATATATTTTATGATTTTAAAAATAATTAAGATCATTTCGGACCAAATTAACATTTTCAAAACTACTTGTCATTCTATTCTAAAATACAAATCAACCCATACAAAATGTTTCATCATTTTAAATCTCGAGGTCTGGCTCTTTCTCTCTCATTCTCACTCAACAATATAGTACAGACAACAACTACTCAACAAATTTTCTCAACCCTCCATAACAGATCACTTTTCTTCTTATTTCCGACCACATAGGTGTTATTTTTGACTTCATCCTTGCTTGTATCAGTCGTTTTCTTTGTCTTCGTAGGCAACAGAGTTCGAGAAGATCTCTATATTTGTTTTTTTTCTAAAAAATAAGGGCTTTTAAGTCAATGATAAAAAATAGAACTTTTAGTTGTATTATCTTCGAGAATGGGTTTACAATTTTAAGTTTTAATGGTAAAATCATAGGAAGAACTCAAGAAATCCCTAATTTTCGTTGCATTATTCCGTTGATTGTCGTGGTATAGTCGGATGGATGGTGTTTGTGGTGTTGGTGGTGTTGATGGTGGTGGTATTTGTGGTCATCGTGGTGGCACCGGTGGTGGCATTGGTTGGTGGTGTTTGTGGTGGTGTCGGTATTCGTGGTGTTTGTTTGTTTGTTGGCATTGATTGGTGGTGTTTGTGGTGGTGGCTGTTGGTGTGTCGGTATTCGTGGTGTTTGTAATATATTTTTTAAAATCTATGCATACATCAACTGTAATGTAATTTTTATTTTTCTTTATCTGTAGGTAAAACATGTCTCCCAAAAGAAAAGAAAGTGAAATTGGATCAACGTCTGACCACTAAAAAAAAAGGCTACAGTACAGAGGGATTCGGAGGAGCTTCCTGAACAATCTCAGTCAGGGAAAAGTGAAGCTAAGGAGATATGTGAAAACAAAGTTGAGGGAGGTGGACAAGGGTCCGTAGATGGTGATAAAGGAAATAAAAGTGAGAAAGAGGAGGAATTGGAGAGTCAGAAAGATAAAGAGGATGAACATCAACATGATGATAATGGATCACCAACGGGGCGTGAGTTAATATCGACATCCCAGCATGATCCTGTCAAAACTTTTAGTATTGACAGGTTTCAAGTTGCGATGCCGATAAATGACCCAGAAGGAAAACAACTAACTGGTCAAATTGTACTTAAATGTCAGATGGGGAAATTTTTTGAACATTTTATGAAAATTATGAAGAACGAAAACATAGGCGGACTTTTTAAGAAGAGCTGTTTTGGACGCTTTCTCAAGATGCCTGAGGACCCCTCTGCCCATATCTGTTTCCCTATGACGATGGTATATGGTCTTCTCAAACGTAGGATCAAGTATAAGGGGAATGATAAAGATCCGGAGGAGGGAGCAAAAAGAAGATGGATGAAATCTGGATCAACTACTGTGGCATGCCTGTTTGTTTTGGCTTGCAAGAGTTTGCCATAGTGAAGGGCTTGAGATGCCATCGTCCAGAAGAACTACCACCCCACAAAAGATCCAAGGAAAGAAAATGCAAGGAAAAAATAGATGGGTTATTTGACATTGCTCGACGTGGCTACAAAGCATCGAATTTGTTGACAGATCTCGAGGATAAAATCATACCAGAGCAGTACAGGGAGCAATTGTGCTTAGTTTGGTTTGCCCATTCGGTTACATTGGCAAGAGACGTCAACAAGGTCATAGAAGATGATTTGTTGGCGCGTGCTGAGGATTTTGATAAATTCAATAATTATCCCTGGGGATATGACAACTTTTACTTGACTGTTCAATATTTACTGACAAAGCTATCCTCAGGGATAACCACATTATACCGTTTTTCTAGGGATTTCATGATAAAATTAATCACTAATTTTACTCATCCATTAATTTATATTGAATATAGTTATTATAAATTTTTTTTGCTTGCTTCTTGTTTACATTTTTTAGGCTTGGGCATTTGAAGCCATTCCTCCCCTCCGAAAGCAGTTAATGGATTACCCGGATGAGGTTTCTCATCCAAGGATGTTTAGGTGGTTGGATGCAAAGAGCAACACCAATATTAAGGAGGCTGATCTCTTTAACCCTCTGGATGATGCAGTACGTCTTCTTTAAGTAAAATAATTCTACTCAAAGATAAGAAAGATATTGAACAGATGTTATATCTGGTGCAACAGATGTTATATTTGATGCACCAGATGGGACATCTGTTGCAACAGGGTATATCTTGCATCAGATTACCCATCTGTTGCTTTGGTTCTCTGAACTCGACTCCTAAAAGATTAACCATCTACTGCAAATTATGCAATAGATGTTTAATCTGATAACATATTATTCATCTATTGTGACGTACAGATCATCTGTTGCATAACAGATTACCCGTCTTGTGCAACTATTGCAACAGATGATTGATATTTTGCATCAGATTATCCATGTGTTGCTCTATTTCTTTAAACCAGACTCAAACAGATTTTAACCATATACTGCAAACTATGCAACAGATGGATCTTTTTTTTTAAAACGTAGCCTAACTGTGAAAATTATTATATTATATTATTTAAATACATCTGTCTTTTTTTTTCTTTTTATAGGTTGTGCATCCATGGATTGTGCCTACTGAGGAGGAGTCGGTGATGACTTCTTATATTACTCTAGGTCATGTTGATACTATAGCAGACCCAGCGGTCGAGTTAATAAAGAAGGAATTGGCTGGAGCAACAGCCATAAGAAGAGAAGTTAGGCAAGGTCAGCCTAATGTTGAGGCTCTTCATGACCAACCTTTTACTAAGGCAAATTCGGGTGCTTCTTCTGGTGGAGTTGTTGGTGTTGGTGGCAGGCATGCTGATGCTGCTACCACTTATGATGATGAGTATGTTGATGCTCAAGAAAGAATAAATATGTTTGAAAACACCCCTTTTCACCCTTACACAGGTCCGTCTCACCCCTCTTCACCCTCGTGTTCTCGTTGCGAATGCGATGAGTGCAAGGAAACACAGGATAAACTTTTTGAAAAATTAGAGGCTATCTCTAAAGCTATTGAGGAATTCAAATCCAAGAGGTGTGTCATACCATCCAAGAAGATGAGGGAGCCACACACTCCTACAGCGTTGGTTAGAAGAAAGAAAAGAGCAATTAGAGACGTACTCTCCGCTCAGAAATCAAAAGAAATTACAATTTCTCCCTCTCCAAATCCACACGACAAGAGCTAGACCGAGGCAAAAAGGATTTTTGCAGTCATTAGCGTGAACGACATGCATTATCAAGCTGTTGAGATACTACTCGAGGAGGGAAAGATCAATGTTTATGACTCTAACGTACCTCTCATCGAAGATTTTGATCCTTTTCTCCTCGTGGAGCCACTGATGGTGCTGTTGCCCATCTTGTTGAGGGAGAGTAAACTGATGAATCATTTGCCAAAGGAAGTGTTGATAAAAAAATCATGGGATTTTGAAGGTCGAAACAGGGGAATGATCCTTCCAAAAGATGGTGCCGCTAAAGCGAGTAGCTCGCATGCTCTTGCACTCATCGAATGTTTGCTGACCGACACAAATGGCTGAGCCAACGACTTTTCTATGCGACAACATTGTGGCAAACCTGCAAGAGGTCTGGACTTATAGGGTACTAACTGGAGAACTGGACGCTTGAAGCCTGTGTATATAGAAGAGCCTGTGAAATAGAAATTTTTAATTTCATGTAACCCTTCACTTTATTACATGTACATGTAGTGGCAATAATTTTTTTCTGATGAAAGTTGAGTTTTTTATAATGCAATAGATTATATTGTAAATCTGTTGTAAAATATCTTTAATCCATTCTGGCAGATAGTTTATCTGTTGCAATAGGTTGGTCATCTGTTGCATTGCGACGATGTTATTTCTATGAATAATCTAATAATCTAAGTCTAATCTGTTTCAACAGTGGAAAGACCTATTTGATAATTTCTAACAGATGACCTAAATTTTACAACATATGCCTAAATCTTTTTGATATTTTCCAACAGTTACGCTTGAATATTCATGTGCTCGACAACACCAAACAAGTAGCAAATATACACACCACCATGAAAATTTCAGCAATTAGGCTTGAATATCCATGTGCCCAACAACACCAAACCAGTAGCAATAACGGCAACAATGTAGTATCTTCCTGCTCGATTTTGTTTCTCTACAGAAGCCTTGACTTTGTTCAACAAATCCCAGATTACATGATTTGCTTGTGAAGGGTGTCGTTCTTCATACCAATCAAAGTAATCGCATCCACCCAATTTCTATAAAAAAGAAAACACAATTACAAAACAATACAAGTCAATAATTAATCAATTAATTAAATTAAAAAATATTATATTTGAAATCTTACAAGTAAAAAAACTACGATCGGATTTTGTTGAGTCCAAGAAGTCTTTAACAGAGCTTCATGACCGCACTTACAATATCGAAAATCTTTATCACAAAAAATAGTGGAAGATGCACTCGACATTATCAAGCTCAGTTGGAAAAAAGGAAAGAAATAATTTGAATCGATAAAAGAAGATGACGATGAAGAAGAAGGTTTGGGAATTTAGGGTTAAATTTTAGGAGGAAGATGAATATATAAGACAATGGGGGAAAAAAATGACCGTTGGGGGCCAAGTGACGGCAAGTCAGCGAAATGTGCCAGACTGACATTGAGACATTTGATGCCTATTTTATTTTACGTGTTTAAAATGAACACTGTCTACTTGATGCCTATCTTATTTTAGGTGTTTGAACTGAACACCTCGATGGATTGCACCTTTTTTATTTTAATTTAATTCACTTTAACCTTTTTACATGTAGTGATAATTTTTTATGTCCAACGAAAGTTGAATTTTTATAATGCAACAGATTCTCCATCCATTGTAACAGTTATCCTACCTATTCTGACATATAGTTTATCTGTTGCAATAGGTTGGTCATCTGTTGCATTATCTCAATGTTTTTATCTAAAGTCCATCTGTTGCAACAGTGGGAAGACCTGTTTGATAAATTCCAATAGATCACCTACCTGTTACAACATATGTCTAAATTTGTTCGATTTTTCCAATAGATGTGTCGTTTGTTGCAACAAATACATTAGCTGTTGCAATATTTGAATCTAGTATTCCTTTTCAATTAATAAGTTCAAATCTAAGGAATAAATAAAATTCGTAGACAAAATAAAATAAATCAAACCCTTCATAAATTAGCTAAAATAAGTCAACGAATAAATGAAATATAAAAAAATTGTTATGGGTACAGATCTCAACAAATACACCAACAACAATTTAAGTATACTGCCAAGGATTGTTTTGATTTGACAAGATCAAGCTATAAAGATCTACTCAGTATGGGAAAGTTGTTCTTCATCCGGTGCTATGGAATTCGGCTTTGCTTGTCGTGGATCTTTATTGTAGCTTACGTACGGTTTCTGCGCTTTCTGTTCTCCGTATTTCCATAAAAAGAGTAACATATTATCAATACTGTTCTGCAGTAGCTTCTTCTACATCCACCTGGAAAGCCAGAATTGGTCAATGCTAATCACGGGGATACAACAAAACGGAAAAAGATAACTCATCTCTTCTAGCAAATCAAACAGGTCTTCCTCCCATTTTAAATTGTCCCAAATAGATTATATTTCTGTTGCAATAATGAATTAACTGTTGGGATAAATTTCTACATGAGAAAGACCCTGTGTGATAATTTGCAATATATGAACCATCTGTTGCAACATATGAATCATCTGTTGCAGCATATAGGTCATTTGTTGGTACAAATAAAAGCGGTACGAAGAGTTGTTTGATTTGCTAAAACAGACGAGACATATGTTGCACCAGATAAAGTATCTGGTGCAACAGGTTAGTCAACTGTTGCAACAGATGTATATATCTGTTTGATAATTTTCAGCAAATGTGTCATCTGTTAAAACAGATATGTGTCTGTTTATATTGTCAGTTGGAAGACACATAATATTCACCTTCTTCAGCATGTGTTGCTCTCTTTTGGACATTGTACGATGCTCAGTGTAATACACAAATAGAGAAGTTGCAATTTTGCTTTTTTGGATGCTTGATAATGCCCTGGAAATCACTTTCCTTCTCCTCTTAGCCCTAATCTCTAATGGAGCGGATGGAAATAAAATCCTCTTTGATGGAATGAAACCCCTCTTAGATATCAATTCCTTTACAGAATTAGTTAATGCATTAATAACATTAATCACTACATCATGTTTCGCCCTGCAATCTTGACATTTGCATACAGAACATTCACTGGGAGAGGCAAAATCTGTATAACCAGTATGATCATACTAATAATGGTTTGCTTTAAATATTGTAAGAGGAGCATCATTAGCACCAATAGCAGCACCACTACCACCACCAACAGCTCCATCACCACTAAGACCATCAACAACAACAACAACAAGCCCACCCTCTAAAATTATTTTTCTTGTAATGGTTGTTGCTCCAAACAATTTTATTTTTATTCTGTCGATGACCTTAGGGTCCAATAAAATTTGCACAAATCGTAAAGTAAGAAAAAATGGCATTTTCAACTCTCGATTAGTCAGAACTAGCGACGGATGCACAATCTAACATAAATCATTACATATATTAGAATGATGATTTGATCATTCAAAAAAAAATCATTAATTAAAAGAAAAAATTAATTATAATTATACTTACTGCATCCTTCGGGGGGTTGAAGAGATCAAGAAATTTTACACTTTTATCAGTTTTGGCCGACAACCATCTCAAGATTCTTAGACAGGAAACTCCTCCTGGTAGTTCACTTGTTATCTTAAATAAGGAATGACTTCAAACGCCCAAGCCTATAAAATAACGCCAATAAATCAAAACCATTATTGAGCAAAAAAAATGAATGATATCATAATAGAAGAAAGAAACATTTACCATGAAAGCCCATGGGAAGCCATATAAGTTGACTGTCTTTGGCGCTAACGGAGTCAATAAATATTTGACAGCCATTTTGAAGCTTTCATACCCCCAAGGATAGTTGTTAAACACATAAAGATCCTCGGAGAGCTTTATTAAACCAAGGTTTATGTTGTTGTTAACGTCTCTCGCCCAATGAATATTATGTACAAACCAAGCACAATGACTGCTTGTGATTCTTTGAAAGTCCTTTACTTTTCAATGCTTCTATCAAATTTTTATTTTTGAAGCTTGGACCAACAATGGACACCAGGTCATCACGATCACACGACTTTTCTTTGCCTTTTTTGGGTGTGCGGGGTATTTTTTTGGGTTAGAATAAGTATAACTTGAGAAGGAGGATAACATTTTAGTCCAGTAACTATAGAAAACTCCTTCCAACCAAAAAAAATAGGCATGCCACAGTAATTTATCCATACCTCATCCATCTTATCTTTGTTTTCATACATAAACTTACGCTTGAGTAGTTCATATACCATTTTCATTTGGAAACGAGCAATGTTGTCCTCCGGCAAATCAAGATATTTCTCAAAGTAGCTGTCCCTGAGATAAGCATCTAATTTTTGTTCTCGAAGTATTTTTCTGAAGGCGTCGAAAGATTTTCCCATGGCTGACTTAACCACGAAATCACCTGTTAAATTTGCAGCACCATCGCACTGCATTCTCACAGGATAACAATCAATGCTGAAGGCTTTGACTAGATCTTCGGTGGAAGAGCTATTAGCATCTGCATTATCTCTTTTGAAATATCCCTCCTCCCCGTGTTCATCATATTAAGCTCCCGATTGAGATAAAGCTTGTAAAGCAAACTCATAGAGTGGTGAATGTAACCTAGCTGCTTCACTTGTTCCTTTACTTGGACTTGATTTGGTTTCTGTGCTTTTGGGAATCATATTATCTAAAATTAGCAGGAACATAAAATAATATATTATTGTTGATTAATGCATCGTTAAAAAGGGATAACAGTAAATCAAATAAGTAAAACAGTAAAATAACAGTTGCAACAGATCACCGATATGTTGCACCAGGTAGTATATCTATTGCAATATATAACCAAACTGTTGCAGCGGATGAGTAATCTGTTGCAACAATACAAAACATATCACTCATCTTTTAAGACAGATGAATGGTCTATTCAACAGATCACACAACTGTTGTGACATCATCTGTTGCAACATATGAGTGATCTGTTGGAACAGTTGACTAATTTGTTGTGACAATACGAAACATATCACTCATCTGTCGAGAAAGATGAATGGTTTGTAAAACAGATCACATATCTGTTGCAATATATGAGTGATCTGTCAGAGCAGTTAACTAACCTGTAGCAACGGCTGAGTAATTATTGCGACAATACAAAATATATCACTCATCTGTTGAGAAAGATAAATGGTCTGTGCAACAGATCACACATCTGTTGCAACACATGAGTGATCTGTTGGAACATTTATCAACGGTCAATATTGTTTAGATTTCTTCCAACATAGGACCGTCTATCGCGACAGATGAATAATCAGTTCGAAAAATCAAGTCTTGAACATTTCCTGTAGAAAGAGTTGATGGAATTTTATCCAACAGGAGGTTCATCTGTTGCATCAGATCATTAATCTGATGGTTCTTCCATTGCACCAGATGGTTAATTAGTTGCATCAGATTTTTTATCCAATGCTTAATCTTTTGCAACATATGGTAAAGTTGTTGCATCAGATAGTTAATCTGTTGCATCAGATTATTAATATGTTGCATCAGAATTATAATCTGATGGTTCCTCTGGTGCATCAGATGGTTGATCTGGCGCATCATATAATAAATTTGTTGCATCAGATGGTTAATATGTTGCACCAGATGGGTAATCTGTCAGAGAAAATAAAAAATAGTAGCACGATTTTGTTTAACAAAAAACAATAATTTCACCATTTTTACCAAGAACAAGAACAGAACAAATCAAACCAAATTATCGTTTTATTTTTATAAACACAAACAATAAAAAAGCCATTTCAGACCGCATTTCAAATTAGTGCAACAAATATTAAAATTGTTAACCAATACTATAAGAGAAGTTGGCTCAAGTTCCTAGTTTTCTTCAAAACTAAAAAGGCCATAAATTTTTGCCTGTGAAAGAAGAGAGGAACGATGAAAAATTTAAAGTTGTTGTGGTCGGAGAGCAAGGTTGTCACGTCGATTGAAGGTTGAAATCGAAAAGGAACTCGAAGCCCAACTATTTATAGTCGGATATTCAAGTCGTCGAGGATTGAAATGAGAAATTTGCAGAACAGTTGGTTGGGAGAGAGTTGAGAGAAGCTGTTGAGAGAGGGATGAGAGACAGGTTGATTAAATTGAAGAGGAGAACTCGAAGCCCAACTATTTGTCGTCGGAGGTAGAAGTCGTCGGGGGTTGAAGGGAGAAAAGAGGAGAACTCGAAGCCCAACTATTTGTAGCTAGAGGTAGAAGTCGTCGGGGGTTGAAGGGAGAAATTTTGCAGAACTGCTGGTTGAGAGAGAGTTGAGAGAAGATGGAGAGAGAGGAGAGAGTGGTTGATTTGGATTGAAGAGGGGTGTGGGTTAGGTTGATTTTTATTTTTGAAAAGATTAGAAAGTTTTGAAAATATTAATCAAGTCCACAATTAACTTAATCAAGTTTCCTAATGATGTTTGACCCTATCTGTTGGTCAATGTCACCAATCCTTCATTCAAGACTTAAAAGATACTTTTCCTTCAATTTTCTCTAGAAACTTCCAGGCTTAATTTCCTTGTAATGAGTGGACATACACAAGAAACCAGCAAAGGTGCACATAGATGAGTTAATTTACAAACCTAAATACAGTTCCTACCTTTATCTTTTCAGATCTCGACGTGAAATGAAACCATCTCGAACCAATTTCAAAGAAAACAAAATGTAACCTAACCCAATCAGAAAATATAGAATTTAGCACTTGCAAGAAAACTGGATAGGATCCTTCAAAAATATCCTAGACACGAGAATATGTAACCAATAGATTGTATCCAAGAATCTAAAAACATCAAATCATTAGAGCAACAGAAGACATAATCAGTGGTCTCAAAAGTCAGTACAGGATCCATAAATTGAGAAGAACAACACTTCTGCAAACCTAATTAAACTAGATCGAAATCAATGCAGATAAAGAGAGAACGCACCTGAAGCATTATAGTGAAGTAATGCACCAAGTAGAAGCAGTTCTGTGAAATAGTTGAAAAGGAGAAACCTAGAAGTGTATTGAAATTTGAAAGAGAAAAATATTTGAGAAATTATTTTTAATAATGGAGGGAGAACTTCCCGCTTTTTCCTTTCCAGCAAAAACTAATGAAAATTTTGGGCATCAAATTAATAAGAAGACTAAAATATGCGATTGAATTATTGAAAGTGGCTTATTTAGTTCCTCTATTCATTATAGTTGCAAAAAATATTCATTTGTAATAAAATATTTTTATCATGTGACCTCTTATTAAAGGTCAACTCCATCAAATCCAAAACAGTTAATATTATTTAAAATTTAAAATTAAATGTTGAATCCTTTACAATATAACTTGACTTACACCCTATCCAACTAATGAGTTCGATTCTTATTTTAAAAAGTCCAATTTTTATACCAACGATATGGATCAGATTTTATTTTAATGAATTTGATTTTTTATTTTAATTTTAAATAACATTGATTGATTTATATTTGATGACGTTGATTTCTAATTAGAGGTCATATGATAAAATGATTTTGCAAAATTATCGTTAAAATAATGACACGAATAAATATTTTTTGTAACATATGTTGCATAGTTGAGACAAACTTTTAATAAGAGATAATACATAAATATGACCCTAAACTTGACATCAAATTATAACTTTGACTGTGCACAAATATGACCTTTAACTATTCAAAACTACACAAATATGACATCCGATCCTACGTGACAAAACACGTGTTCAACACGCAAAACTGGGTGCATCCAGCTTAAAATCTAAGGGCATAATACATAAATATGACCCTAAACTTGACACCAAATTATAACTTTGACCTTAAACTTTGACAGTGCACAAATATGACCTTTAACTATTCAAAACTGCACAAATATGACCTTTAAATGGCTTTTCACTATAAATTTTTCATTATTTTCGGCTCAAAGATTAAAATGACATCTAATTTCTTTTGTCATTGCGGAAAAAGAGCAATATTAAAGATTTATTAATTAGGTAGGTCAACCTCATACGAAAAAATCGCGCGGGTAGGTATATATATTATAAAGTTGAGGGTGAATTTAAGTTATATAATATATCTAAATATTAAATTAAAGATGAAACTATACTAATAATAAAAAAATTTAAAGTTTTAATAAACGTTATTAAATTAACATTATTAAGGATAGTAGTAGTAGTAGTATATTAAATTAACGTTATCAAATTAACGTTATTAAAATGTTATTAAATTAACATTATTAAATCGTTATTAAATTAACGCAGGGGCGGACCTACATGGTTGTCATGGGGTTCACCCGAATCCCCTCGGTAAAAAAAATATGTTGTATATATAAGGTAGAAAATCTATATTTATGTACGTATATTAATGTTGAGCCATATGAAACAAGACACTTAGATAGCCCAGTGGTGTTATTATATGACATAGATAAAATCTTTACAGTCAATCAAAATAAATAAATAAATAAATAAATAAATATATATATATATATATATATATACTTATATTAAGTTCTTAATCATTGTAATTTATAGTATTTTTTGTTACTTTATGTTTTCCTCTGTCTCATCCCAATTTATGTGCACTAATATAATTTCGATAGTCAATCAAATTTTTTATGTTGGTATATCATTTTGTGTCCATTTTACCCTTTTTATGAAATATTATTAATTTTTTAATGCTTCAATTAATATAATAATTAATTAGGGGTGATATAGTAAAATCATGACGAAAGAAACGACATACATGTCTTAAATGACTTGTAATAACTAATTAGAAATGATATAGCAAAATTACTATAAAAAATACTTGTCAAAAAAAAATACGTGGACCTCATATAGTAAAAAATACATGTCATAAATGTCTATTTTACTTGTTTGTATTAAATATTCTTAGTTTTTTAATACGTAAATGACTTATAATAATTAACTACGGGTGGTACAGTAAAATTACGGTTGAAGCAGCTGAAACAGGCATGTCAACCTGCTACCTGCTTCAGCTAGTGAACTCTCTCTATCAAAATTACTCTAAAAAAAATACCTGTGAAAAAATTTAAGTGGGTCTCATATAAGACGTTAAGTTAATTTAAAATATCAAGAGTTAATTTTTATTTTATGTCCATTTTACCTTTTTTTATTAACTATTATTAATTTTTAATACTTAAATGACTTGGAATAATTAATTAAGGGTGATACAGTAAAATTATGGTTGAGGCAGTTGAAACTTGTGTGTCATAAATGTTTATTTTACTTTTTTTAACTAAATTTTTATTAATCTTTTAATATGTAAATGACTTATATTATTTAATTAGGGGTATGATAATTAATTAGGGGTGATATAGTAAAATTACGATTGAAGCAGCTGAAGCAAACATGTCATATATATTTATTTCATTTTTAATAAATATTATTAATTTACTGATATATGAACGACTTATAATAATTAATTAGGAATGATGTAGTAAAATTACAGGTGAAGCAGCTGAAACAAACATATCGATCTTGTGCCTGCTCCGGTATCTTTAACTCTCTCTCATATACTAGTAGGCTACCCCATGCTACTCACAAGCCCAATATTGAACTTAAAAATTCTATGTTATGTGTAATTTTTATTTAATTAAAACTTTCAATTATTTAGTTGATAAATTCTTAGTTAGACATATATTATTATATTTAAATTAATGAAATTTATATAAGAATATTTTAAGTTGTTAATATGATACCCATGAAATTTCGAGAGTCAATCAAATATTTTATACTTTTAAAATTTTTGAAGCTGATAATTATTATGATTAATATATTTTTACGTATTTTTTTGAAATATATAACAAATTAATTATTTTTTAGATATTTTAGTTGTTAACTATTGTAATTTAGAATATTTTTATGTAATTTTTAAATAATATATTTTTTAAAATCTATAACAAATTAATTATTTTTTAGATATTTAAAGTTGTTAATTATTATAATTTATTAAAATTTTTTGACATTATAATTTAATATTTTAAGTTATTAGCTAATTTATAATACTCTCCTTGTTCAAACTTTTGTGGCATTGATATTTAAATATATTTTAAAATAATTTAAGTTTTTAATTATTGTGATTTATAATAATTTTTTTCTATTCCAATTTAAGCGATACTGATAAAAATTTTGAGAGTCAACCAAATATCACGATTGAAATAGCGAAGTAGACATATCTTAAATGATTCATAATAACCAAGTAGAAGTGATATACCATTATTAATTCAAAACATCAAAAGTTAATTTATCATTTTATGTTTATTTTATTTTTTATTAAATATTATTAATTTTTTAATATTTAGATGACTTATAATAATTAATTAAGGATGATATAATAAAATTACGGTTGAAGCAACTGAAATAGACATGTCATAAATATCTATTTTATGTTTTATTAAGTATTTTTTTTTTTTAATATATAAATGATATATAATAATTAATTAAGAGTGATATAGTAAAATCATAAAGAGGTTGGCAAGCAGACATGTTGACTATCTCCTCTCTGCTTCACCTGCCACACTGTGGCTTCTAATATTGGAGAATAAGTACAAATAATCTTCTACAATAATATTTTATTAATTATAATAATCAATTTATATATATATATATATATATATATATATATATATTCCATCATTTCACTTTTTACTTTTTCATTTTAGATCCGTGCGTCCTTAAAAAATAATGATTGATATGAGTATTATATTATAATGTCAATATTAATCAATATTTAGTATTAGATCTTAGAAAAATATTGAAAAATAAGTAATTAATGTAAAAAATGAAATATGAAAAAAATATTAATTATTATTTTTAATATGTTAAAAAATAAATAAAAATGTGAAAAATCTATTTTTTAAATAGTAGACAAGTAAAAATAAATGGATAAAGTATTTGCCTATGTAATTAATAACATTATTCTTATATGATATCTTCTTCTTTTTTTTTGGGCGGGGGAAATTACGTTATTATGACGATTCTACTTAAACATTTTAATTTATTGATTTACCTTTTACTTAAATGGTGCTAATTTCGATGATTGTCCATTGCATAATTTTTTGGGGATAATTTATTCGTGTTCAAGATTTAACAAATTTTAAGACAAAAAATAATTTGTCACAAATTGGGTATATTATGAAATTCAAGGAAAGAGAATGTAATATAAAAGTATGAAATGAAAGAAAAAAATAAAGGAGTTATTGAGGGATTAAAAAATTGATATCATTGCTATTATTTTTCGGTAAATATATAATAAAGTTATTTATTAAATACTAAATTTTACATATTTAATTTAGTGAGAGACTTTCATTGCATTGAAACAAAATCATAGAATTATTATATGTGCCGCATCGAGAAACTCCTTAGATAATCAATTTTTCATTTTCACTTTTCTTTTTATTAATACATTGTTGGTACCAACAACAAAAAATAATAAAATTATATTTAATTTTTTTAAAATATTAATTTATTTGTTATTATTTAACGAGAGAAATACATCAATATATTTAAAAGACATATTGTTGTTGAAGTCATGTGATGCATCAATACTGTTGGACACAACAAAGGAACAGAAGTCAGAGAAGACATCTCAGAGGAACTTTGGGATGAGAAATTTCAAGTATATAGAGACTATCAAACAGGCCCTTGAGAATGATTGTCCCAACACTGTTTCTTGTGCTGATATTGTTGTTCTTTCTGCCAGGGATGGTGTTGTCATGGTACGTTACATTAAGCCTATTTGGCCAAGCTTCTGCGACGTTTAAAAAAAAATCACTATATTTTATCAATTTATATGACACTTTTTGCTTCTCGAGAGTCAAACAGTTTAAATTTAACTGTAAATTTGTACATAAAATCTTCAAGTTTTTTAAAATAAGATTTATATATTTAGAAATTACGTAAAAAGTACTATAAGACACAATAATTGTCAATTCAAAATATTTGAAAGCTATACAGAGAAATTATTGTCAAAGATAGACTTGTTTGAATTTGAAAATTCAAAAAGTGTTACATAAGGGAGTATATCTTCTCAATGGGAAAAGAATCAGAAATATACTTAAACTTTGACGAAATTAGCTGTAATACGCCTCAACTTTGCGCGAGTCGTATGACCCCCTCGACTATTTATTCTCGTATTTCTGTGGCATATATTTCCTTACGCGCAAGTGCACGTGTATTCACGCAATTGTCCAGCTGGGCAAGTATATGTCATAAAACTATGATAATAAATAATTTAGGGGGTCATAGAACCCCGCAAAATTAAAACGTATTACAACAAATTTCGCCAAAATTTAGATATATTTCAAACTTTTTTTTCTAATTCTCCGTCCTTCATTTTTTTCTTCTAAATTGAGGTGAGTTTTGTTTTACTCTATTTCATTATTTGACACTCAGTTAGGAGGGCCACATATTGAAATGAAAACAGGGAGGAGGGACAGCAAGGAAAGCTACTTGGCAGAAGTTGATAATTTTATTCCAAATCACAATGATTCCATGTCATTAGTTCTTTCTCGTTTTAAATCTATCGGTGTTGATGCTCAAGGAACTGTTGCTCTACTAGGTAAATTAAATATCCTCCCTTATAACTTTCATGGAAAAGTATAGTTCAAAGCAAAGGAATTTATTTATTGTTCGATATATGGAATTTTTTTCTTTAAAGAGCTTATGTTATACTTTCATGGAATTATTTTTTTCTCATTTACCTCTATAATTAATAATATATACCAGGCTTGTACTCAAAGACCATGCCGAACCCTGCATCAAAATCTTGTTACCCTGCCCGCTTGGGGTCTGAGTAAGGAAAGAACTCGTAGCCACGTTATTGGGCTTGTCTTGTTGATAACCTTAAGACCGGCGAAGACTGTGCTCCAGCTGGTGGTGAAGGAAAGGGGAAGCAACTCGTTCCTTCCTTGCGGAGGAGTTAAAACAGACTATGACGGCTCCGTTGCTTTATATCTTTCTTTTCATTTTCTTTTATTTATCTAAATAATTAGAACTTATTGTTGAAGATAAAGTCAAGTTAAAGATCGCTTTTAACCTATATTCCTGATATAGAAAAAAGAAGGCCTGCCAAAGACTGTCCACTTACAAAATAGGCCTAAGCCTATGCCAATGGACTCGTGACATCCATGCACTGAGTCGTCAAATGACGCACGTTAAGAAGACACAAGCCTACACGCACGGGCCCATCCCACAAAGTCCTACAAATGAAGACTCGGGCCTGTCAAGCCTGCTTTTCCCGATCCAAGCCCGGTGAAAAAAAAAGCATAAATAAGAAGAGTCCGATAATGGCCGGTCTTTAAAGGCCCTTAAGAAAGAGGCTTAAGTCATCGATTCTAATCCGATAAGGCTTTTCTTTTTATTGGTATGCCGCTCCGCGAGCAAGGAGCGAGCTAAGTAAATCTTACCTGAAAATGAGTGAGATTCGATTCTTTTACCTTTGTCCTTTTTGTTTTATCATTTTCTTTTCTCTATGATCCCAATTATTATATAATAGAAACTATAAGAATCCCAAAACCTCACATAATACGTATCATTACATTCGAGTCTCAATTTTGGAGAAATTTCTAAACAACTATCGTTTGTGAATGTAGGTTGTGTCGGGGATATACTGCTGTGGGTGTGGGGGGAGGGGGCTATCGCCGCCTGATAGAGGCAGAAGCGGGGGCCACCGGAGCTATCTGCGTCGAGTCTTTCGATTGAAAGAGGAAGGGAGACAACTCAAATGCCAGCATAGAAATAGAAAGAGTCGTGCTTCAAAGTGGAATTCTTCTAAGATCCATTGCTCGATTTTGCTGCATGCTCTGCTCCCAAAATGCAGAGAGACTTGCGAGCAATGCCCGTCTTCCAAATAAAAAAAAGGGCTCGATGGGAAGAAAGATTACGTGCGAAATATGAACAATTATAATTTCAATGTCTATTACTATGCCTGATGAATATCATTAATATGGATAGAGGGTAAAATAGTAAAATTTATCATTCAATTTTAAATTTCTTAGTCACACCATATAAAATGAAATATACCCAACTAAAATAGGACGGAGAAAAATACATTAATGGCTAAAGAAAATTACCTTTTAGTATAAGTATACACTTAAACTCTTCTTCTTTAAGGATTTAAATCATTTTTTGAAAAGATAATAATTGGGGTTAGGAAATGGGGTTACAACTTACAAGGTGGAGAATTAAAATCTCATCGACAAAGCTAAAAATTCAGGTATTCAACCAACTGATCGATAAAGATTTTCCAGGATTATAATTTTTGCGAGGTTGACAACCAGTGCTTATCATAAAGAGTTACACATCTACTTTTTAAATAATTAACCACCAGATAGTGTTAAAAATAATTAATGGAGTTGGCTCCTAAATTAAAAATATTCTAAGCGTGACTTGAGTTTATAATTAAACAAACAGTGAGAAATCATATAGTGGATCGTTAACTTGTTTGGGAGCATAATTTTATTTATTTGTGCTATGTAGGGGCACATTCGGTTGGACGAGTTCATTGTGTAAACATAATACACAGGCTCTATCCAACGGTCGACCCGACCCTAGACCCGGACTATGCAACGTAACTCAAAACCCGATGCCCGTCTCCACAACCCAGCCGAATGTAACGGAGTTTGCCAGAAATGACCGTCAAACTCCAATGGTGTGGGACAATTTGTACTACAAGAACATATTGAGCAACAAAGGGCTATTAAGTGTGGACCAACAATTAGTTTCTGATCCAATAACTTATCCATTTGTGGAGAAATTTGCTGCAAGTAATTCATATTTCCATGCTCAATTTGGTAAAGCTTTGATTATTTTGTCAGAAAATAATCCACTTATTGGTGATGAAGGGGAGATTAGAAAGGTATGTCGCAAGGTGAACAAGTGATAATTAGTGTTTTTATTAAAGGGGAAGTTAACAAGTTTGATTGCTCGGCCAAATAAATTATATTTGCTACCCAATATGCAATGTATGTATATATTATCTATGTTGTTTTTATGGATGGACGATTATTTATGTGAAAGTACTTTTACCTTGTTGGGTATGTTAACAGTACTATGAAAATCAAGTGTGTCCTAGCTTGCTTTGTATCGATTTGTAATGTATTATATTGTAGTGTATTAATGAATAAAATATTACCATTTTATAATGTAGTGTATTAATGAATAAAATATTTAAACATATTGCATCGTTTTCCTTCTTTATTTGATGCATGTGCCACACAAAAGATATGAAGAACAAGCTTATAAATTACGAAAAAAAGGGCTAGAGGGTGGAGTTGTAAACAAAGCAAGGTAGGGGAAATGCCTAATAAATAGTGTAATTATTCAAACCGTTGTTATATGTAAAAATGCCTAGAAAATAATTTACAATAAATTAGACTCAAAATGAACTAGAAAAAAGTTAAATCAGGAAGAAAAAATTGGGGCGTTAAATATTTTAGACAAATTGGCCCAATAGTGGACTGGGTAGGACTGTTGGTAATTATTGCAGCGGTAACAGATTTGTTGCACCAATAAAAAGCAGTAGTTCAGCTGAGTAATTTTTAAAAATTCTCTTTTTTTTTATTTTTTTAGGTCGCCGCCTTCTTCCAAAATTACTTTGAAAAATCCCTTTTCCCCAACCATGAGATTTCAAAGATCAAGGTTCACGAGAGTGATTTTGAGACACATCCTCAGAAAACCCGATATGGAAATACGTCTAACAAACACGGGACAAGTCACTCCTCTCCATGCAATATGTTTCGCCTAAGAGGTAACCTATGATTTATGTTGTAGCCACTAGACTTGGGCTGGATGCACGTAACGTTAGTAATAATGTCGAGAATCTCATGCATTAGGCCCTTGGGTAAGGAGTTGGACGGGTGGATGCTTTGAAATTCAGTTAGGTCTAAATATGATTGCATAACTATTCGCTATGGTGATATCTTACATGTGATGAACGGTGAATAAAGTAGTGGAGTGAGTGTGTGTAGATAATATATTTCAGAGTTTGAACATAATGAAAAATTGTACGAGACGACACGGAATAGTATAAAGGTGAAAATAAGGAAACTCAATAAATTCTTGATTCTTTTGATTTACACTAAAGGAGGTGGTTAAAAGATGAGTTATGGCCAATTGGGGATTGGTAAGTAGTACCAACAAATTCTATGATTGACGAATGAACATAAAAGAGCAATTTTGTGAAGTAAAGAACAAAATCCCCATTAAAATAGTTAGGAAGGATTATAGATTAGTGTGAAACATGTGAGGTTGAGAATATCGCTAGAGAGGAAATGTGTGATAGTATGAACTTGGGCTATGACAGTCGGTAGGAGGTATGGCATGTGAAGGCCGGATATATATATATATATATATATAACTAAGGTTACTAATAATAAATTAAAAGCGAGTTAGACGATTATTGTAACACTCAGACTCTCTTGACTTTGTGCTTGTTTGTGAACTTGGTATTTATAATTACCTTCAAGCATAACTTATGATTTAATGACTGCATTACATTTCATTTGCATTGTGTGATGATATGTTGAGATGATGAATCGGTTACCAATGCCGGTATAAATATGATAAGTGATAATGAATCGGTACCACACCGGTATGATGTGATGTTGATGATGAGGTTGAGAAGTATAAGAGATGATGTGCACATCTTGCATACATGCATTCATTTGTATGTTTTGAATGTAATTCTCTTTTATATATGTTCATACGTGTTTTTGTTGTGGTAAATGGTGAAGGAGAGTTTACGAATGTACGTTAGGTCCCTTGTACGGACCGGGTCAGAGATGAAATCTACGATTCCCTGAGAGGACCGGCTATGGTAGAATATGATTGGCAGTTTTTGACTTTCCATGGAATATGATATAGTGATGTCTTATGATAGGGAGTATCGAGAGAACTTGGGCGTAGGTAGATGCTCGACACGATCCGATTGATTGAGTTGTGACAAATAGAAAGGGCAAGATGCAAAAAAAGAATAGATAGCGCTGTATAAAATCAAATCAACTCGCTATATAAAATGACACTTTTTATCGTTATCATAATGGATTAACAATTTGTTACTATACCATTTAAGTGACAATCGAAATATATTACATTTACAACAATAATATGATACAGTAAAAAGGTAACAACCATCTAATCGTTCATTAACAACAACAATATGATACAATACACCAACATGGGTTGTGGTGTAGTGGATGGGGATGCTCCACCCTTAACCAGACGTCGAGGGTTCGACCCTGGGTATGGAGAAAACCCTGTCGGGAGCGCTGCCACCTTAATAGACCCTGCAACGTGCAATCCGGATTAGTCGAGACTCCAATGCGGGCACCAAATGGAAAACAAAAAAAATAATATGATACAATCCAATAGGTAACAATCATCCAATTGTACATTAACGTGGTAATGTAACGATTTTAATTATGTGCAGATAATTGCTAATTTTTCATTTTTTGTTTGTGATAAAAAGTAAATCAATATATGAAAAATCAGTGGTTATACTTACTAATGTCAAATGAACAGGTTAGACTGGATTTGCAGGAGTTAAAATATGTTGAATTAATAAATGGACAAGTCATTAACCATCCAAAAGTTACTTGAGATGTGTTGAATCAAGATGACTAAACAATTAAACATATCCCAAATTCCCAATTCATCCAACTCTTACATGGTTTTAACCTTTTTTGGTCTATTTTCTTATAACTTGTTTAATGAAAATTAAAAAATATTTTTACAAGATATTTCACAAGTCAGCTTTAGCTCTATATTTAACCAAGATCAGTCTAACATTTAGATAAGGTGAATGGATCAAAAAGAAATTCGTTAATAAATAGACGAATCACTAAACCATTCAAAACTTGAATAAATTGAACCAATCATATTTTTATGGGTTAATAATTATATCGTTGTCATTATCACTACTATATATAAGCGTCAGTGAGCATACAACTCAAGCAGACAGCTGGCGATTGTAATGCCTGCTTTCAGCTGTTTGCTTTAGATCGAGGGCATCTTTGTAATTTTATATTTTTTATTTTAATTTAATTATTTATTTGTACTTTTAATCTGTTACATATTTAAAAATTAAGTAAAAAGTATTATAATTGCAATAATTTATAATTGCAATTATTTGGATACACATAAAAAAATTGTTGACTTAAACTTTTATCATGACAATATAAATTGGGGTATATAAATTTGAATTTTTTTATGAAAAGTAATATAAATCATAATAATAATCAAATTAAAATATATTTGAAAGATATATAAAAAATTTATTTGACTTTTCAAATTCTATCAATGTCATATAAATGAGGATAGATAGATTAACATATATTACTTGAAAATTATCATATAAATCATATAATTAACATCTAAAATTATATAACAAATTTGATTTACTTTCTCAAACATTCCATCAGTGCCACATAAATTGAGACAAAAATAGTGTAACACATAATATCTGAAAATTATGTAAAAGTAATATTAATCGATCATTAATAACTTAAAATATTTAAAAATTATACAAAAAATTTGATTGACTTTTCAAATTTCATTTGTACTATATAAATTCGTATTTAAAAAATATATTTGGTTGGGGCACGGATCCCAATATCTATTTCTACCAATGAGGAGCAACTTGCATTCTCCTCCCACCATTATTTTTTCCAATCATTAACTATTAATAACACGATAACACGATGTGGAGAAGACAAGTGGTGGGTGGATTAAATATGTTGAAAAGTTTCTTAACTTTAGTAATTTTGGCTTAAAAAGAATTACTTAATTTATTTTGTTCTCATATAGTGAAAGTATTGTTAAAAATATCGACTTTCCTTCCCCTTTCCAGTTAGTTTCATATTTTGTTGGTACATTCACCATAGGACAAAGACAAACAAAAAGAATGTAACAATATCGATTGGACCTCCACTCTTATCAACCCATTTTAACTTGTGATAATTGAGTATTATTTGCACCTTTGTCTCTGTGTTAGTCTTTAATTTATGTTTTTTGAGCTTTGAGGTAAATAATTTATTGTGATGTGTAAATTTATGTGTTGGACAATAAAATCGGACAATAAAATTTTCGAGGTCGAAAAATAAATAATTCGAGACAAGAAAAATATTGCAACAATCAATTTATTAATTTCAATCCGAGTGTTACAATCTCTATGAATCTTCTGATTTTACCTTTTCAAATATAAATTCAAGGGCTTAAAGCTTAATCTTCAATTTGAACTTGGTTTGCGGACTTGAGGGACTTGATCTTGCCTTGTGCTTGAATTCAAGGGCTTTTGTGCTTGTTCTTGAATATTGAGGTCTTGATTTTGAATCTTGATGAACTTTATTTGAATGCTTGAGCTTTTTAGCGAAATTGCGACATTTGATCCACGAGCTTTCTCTTGCTACTTGTTAGAGGTTTGGGGGTCCCTTTTCTGAATTACGAGACACCTATTTATAATTGTGGAAAAGAAAGAGTCATGATCAATATGAACTTCTTTTGACCAATCAGATTTGAGTGATGTGACGCCTTTTTATAGGCTTTTATTTCATGGGTCTACTGCATCATTTTGACATGTGGAATGGTCCTATTGGCTCCTTCACTTGACTTGGCATGCCACGTCATTTGACACGTGTCGCTTATTTGGGTCTCTAGAATATGACTATATCTTGGGTTTAGCAAAGTGAGCTCCTCATTTTGTAGCCCAAATCGATAGGCTAGCCCAATAAAAATTGAACTTTAATTAAACTCATATATGTTTGGACTTAAATAATTAATTCAATTATATTAATCCCGCAATATTTATTTGGGACTAATATATTTTGAATTTAATATAATCCGAATTTTGTATGGATTTAAATTTAATAAAATTACATCGCCCACAAATGCCCCCTACTTCAAGACTTGTCGAGGCATTTAATATTTTGGAGACTAGCCTTGAAGTATGATTATTTAAACATGTTTCCTTCGTGCTTTAACGATTTTCATACATATGAATACCTCATTCAAAAATTTAAAGTCGCACCATACTGATATTGTCTCTCAAAACTCTTTTTTTTTCACGAAGCTCTACACTTAAGACCCATTGATGAGGCATGATATCCAATTTCAAACAGATTTTGGAAGACTTTTTCATCGCCTACTTAATCAGGAATAAAACTCTTCCAATTTGAACTTTAGATTAGAGAAGGAAAAAAACTACAATTTGAATTTGTATGGGAGAAGGAAACAACCTCCAATTTGAATTTGTATGAGAGAAGAAAATCAACCTCCAATTTGAATTTGTATGGGAGAATGAAATAATCTCCAATTTAAATTTGGAGATGGAAGGTACTCTAATCTGAATTTATTTTAGAGAAGGAAACATTCCTTCCACAACTCTATAAAAAAGGTAGTTTCCCCACTTTTTAATATCAATTTTGGGGTTTTCAAGCCATCAACTATATTAAGGTAATTTCTTTCCTTTCTACTTTTCTCTTATTTTCGTCACATTTTTTTCAGCACAGCATGTTAGTGGTAGAAAATTCATATCTAATTGTAGGAATATCGGAATTATGAACCGTTTAATATTCCAGAAACTTGATTTCGAGATCTATAACATATCCAAAATTCAGATTCAAATTTCTTCAATATAATTTTCGATAATTTTTTGAAATTACCCATGAATTTTATCATGCTGAAAATTTTAGATCTGCGTTTCTTTACTAAAACTTTCATATCTTGAAGTATGAAGGATGAAATCACAAGCCGCTTAATTCTTGTGAAACTAGACACAAAGATCTATAACATATCCAAAATTCATAATTTAATACAATCGAAATATTTTCAGGTGTTATCCCGAAATCAACATTGAGTTTTGATGCATCAACAATTTTAGATTTATGTAATATCACCAAAAAAATTATATCACAATGTGAGAGTATCGAAATTATGATCCGCTTGATCCTATAGATGTCGGAAACATGCATGTATAACATATCCAAAATTTAGATTTTAAAACTTTTTGAATTGTTCTGGATGATTTTTTGAAGGCGATCTTATATGTTGTCCGGCAGAGGATTCTAGATTTGCATCGCCTCACCAAATAATTTACATTTTGATGTGGAACCATCACCATCAAAGGGAGTTTTGATTGATTAAAACTCTATTTTGAGGGATTTATTCTCATCAAGGCATCGTATATCAATCCAAGTTGGTGATATACAACTTTCAAGATCGCAGCGCCCTGACAGGTAACATCCTTTCTATTTGTATTTTTACTTTCTTTCTTGTTTTCCCCTTTTTTTTTGTAGGGTTAAAACAAATAGCAATATACAACAATTGGCTTAGGGTGCGAGAGTTTAACTTTACCTCCGTACACTCTAAGACCGACCAATTTTGACTTCAAGATGGTGGACGTCGGCTTAAGGTGTGCGAGGCTTTGTCACCTCAAGACTCGACCAATTTTGCTTGAAGACGATGGACGTCGGCCTAAAGTGTAGGCTTCGTCACCTCAAGACCCGACCAATTTTTCTTGAAGACGGCGAACGCCGGCTTAAGGTGTGCAAGGCTTCGTCACCTCAAGACCAAACTAATTTTTCTTGAAGATGGTAGACGTCGGCTTAAGGTGTGCAAAGCTTCATCACCTCAAGACTCGACCAATTTTTCTTGAAGACGGTGGACGTCGGCTTAAGATGTGCGAGGCTTCGTCACTTCAAGACCCGACCAATTTTACTTGAAGACACAATGGTTTTCTTTAAGTATGGACCCTTTTACCTGTGCATTTATGCGATGGTCTTCTCTAAGTATGGGCCCTTTCAATGTTTATCTTAAGGTGCAATGGGGCAAATCTTGTCCACCTTAAGACATGAAAATTTTAAGATCCTTTTAAGGATAAATCCATGAGAGGCCAGCTTAAGGTGAAAAGGGACAAATTTTATCCACCTTAAGGCATGAAAATTTTGAGATCCTTTTAAGGATAAACCCGTGAGAGGCCAGCTTAAGGTGCAAAGGAACAAATTTTGTCACCTTAAGGCATGGAAATTTTGAGATCCTTTTAAGGATAAACCCATTAGAGGCCAGCTTAAGGTGCAAAGGGACAAATTTTGTCCACCTTAAGGCATGAAAATTTTGAGATACTTTTAAGGATAAACTCGTTAGAGGCCAGCTTAAGGTGCAAAGGGACAAATTTTGTCCACTTTAAGTCGTGAAAATTTTGAGATCCTTTTATGGATAAACTCGTGAGAGGCCAGCATAAGATGCAAAGGGACAAATTTTGTCCACCTTAAGGCATGAAAACTTTGAGATCCTTTTAAGGATAAACCCGTGAAAGGCTAGCTTAAGGTGCAAAGAGACAAATTTTGTCCACCTTAAGGCATGTAAATTTTGAGATCCTTTTAAGGATAAATCCGTGAGAGGCCAGCTTAAGGTGCAAAGGGACAAATTAGTCCACCTTAAGGCATGGAAATTTCGATATCCTTTTAAGGATAAACTCATTAAAGGCTAGCTTAAGGAGGGAGCAAAGGGACAAATTTTGTCCACCTTAAGGCATGAAAATTTTGAGATCCTTTTAGTTGTAGGTTTGGAGAATTTTAGCATTCCAAATCCCATTGAAGGAACTCTTTTTCTTTTCGACGGGTTGCCCCCATTGAATCACAAATATTTGGAGTAAGTCCAAAATTTAATTAGAATATTTTCATACTTGGCGTTCGTATGGCGGATATTGTAGGAACGTATTTTTTCTGACACTCATGTAACTGAACTCAGAATGAAATTCCAAGCACCTACGTACCTCAGTAAAGAGGATCAAGTCACAACGTAGTTCTAGGGGTGGGTGTTTTTTTTGTGGTGTGTCCTAACTTTTGCCTAAGCCACCCCTTTCGAGGTTTTCAACCTAGCGAACTTTTATTTTTTTTAGTCGTACACAGTTTATACTCTTGCGGGCCAGGAGTGGACATACAATTTTTACTCATGCCTTAAGGAGTGTACATGTAGTTTATACTCGTGCCTTAAGGAGTGCACATGCAGTTTATACTCGTGCCTTAAGGAGTGTCATCTTCCTTCAAGGATAGTACTTCTTCAAGAACTTGGGGTTGATGGGGCCAACCCTCACGCCATCTGCAACGACAAGCTTATAAGCACTGTTTGAATATGCCTCTTGTACGACATATGGTCTATTCCACTTTGGGGTGAATTTCCCCCCAGACTTATGAGAAGTGATAATGGGTCTTCTTACTGTAAGAACTTGATCTCCAACTTAGAAGTACCTCAAGCGAACTCTTTTGTTGAAAGAACAAGATAGACGGGCTTGGTAACATTTAAGATTTTGTTGAGCCTCCAGCCTCTTCTCATCAAGAGCTTCTAACTCCGTAAGACGCAACTTAGTATTTTCTTCATCAGTGAGCCCTTCTTGAATAACCAGTCTCAAAGAAGGTATTTGACACTCAAGTGGTAGGGCTGTTTCAACTCCAAAAGTAAGTGAATATAGGGTTGCTTGCGTCGGTGTATGGTAAGTTGTCCTATATGCCCATAAAGCTTCTTCCATTCACTCATGCCAGTCTCATTTAGATTTGGATACAACTTTCTTCAATAAGTTGCACAAAGTTTTATTGAAGGATTCAGCTAGACCGTTGGTGGTAGCATGGTACATAGAAGATTTGCGCTGCTTGTAGCTAAAGAGATCACAATTTTTGTTCATCATCTTGTTATCAAATGGATTTCCATTGTCAGTTATTATGTACTGAGGAATTCTAAAGCGATAGACGATAATCACTTGGATGAAGTATGCAACATTTTCTTTCTTTACTTCTTTAAGAGCAACAACTTTGACCCACTTTGAGAAGTAATCTGTCATGACCAAGATGTCTATGTGTCCACCAGAAGATTTTGGTAGTGGACCAACAATATCTATTCCCCAAGCATTGAATGACCAAGATGCTACAGTTGGATGTAGTACCTCTGGATATTGATGTATGAAATTTGCATGGAATTGACAAGCCTTGCATCTTCTAGCATAGTTTAAGAAATCTTTCACCATCGTTGGCCAATAATATCCTATTCTTTTTATGTGAAAATGGAGCTTCGGTCCCGACTGATGTGATCCACAAACTCCCAAGTGCGCTTCTTGCAAAGCTTGAATTGTTTCTTCCTCTCCCAAACACCGTAAGAGTACTCCTTAAAATGATCTTTTGTACAGTGTGTCCTTATAGTAAAGGAAGCGAGGTACATGACGACGAATGTCAGTCTTTCTCCTTGGATCTTCTAGAAGTACCCTATAGCATAAGTAATCAATGATAGGTTGTCGCCAATCTTCTTTTACAGCCTCAGACACGACAACGAGGTATTCAACCTTGTTTTCTACATCCTCATTTGACGGCGGTACTACCCATTCTTGGCGGATAGTAACTCATGTCTGATTTGGAAGAGTCAGGGTTGAGGCCAAAATAGCTAAGGCATCAGCTTGCTTATTTTCTTTCCTTGGAACATGTTGGAGGGTTACCTCTCCAAGCCACCCTATCAATTTTTGTGCATAATCATGACATGGTTGTAGCTTAGGCTTTCTAACTTCATAGCTTCCCAAAAGCTGCTTGATCACTAATTGGGAGTCACCGAAGACTTGTAATTACAGTTGTTTCATGTTATCTGTCATCTCAATTCCAAGTATTAAAGCTTGATATTCAACAACATTATTAGAGCAACGGTTTGTAAGAGTAAGAGAGTATGGGATGACCTCTTCTTGTGGAGTGACAAACACCACACCGGCACCAACTCCATATCGGTGTGAGGCACCATTAAAGTACATCTTCCATAAGGGTCTAACTTCAATAACCATTGTATCTTCATCAGAAAGTTCATCACTCAGTTTCCAATCATCAGGTATCGAGTGGTCTACCAAAAAGTCAGCCACTTGTTTTCCCTTTACAACCCTTTGGGGAACATACACGATCTCAAACTGCTGAAATTGGAATTACCACCTTGCAAGTCGGTCACTGAGGACTAGTTTCGACATTACAAACTTGATGGGATTTACCTTGGATACAAAACGAACGAAATGAGCTTTAAAGTAGTGTTTCATATTTTGGATTGAGAAAGCTAATGCCAAACATAACTTTTCGATCGGAGAATACTTCAGCTTATTTGGTGTCATCATTCTGCTCAGATAGTAAAGGGAGTTTTTCTATTCCTTTACTATTTTCTTGAGCATATAGTGCTCCGACTGACCTTTCTTGTGCCGCGATATAGAGTATTAGTGGTTTCCCAGGTATGGGTACTGCAAGAACTGGTGACTTCATTAAGTATGATTTGATACTCTCAAAGGCATGACTACAAGCTTGGTCCCATTCGAAGGCTGCGTCCTTCTTCATGAGATGATTAAATGGTTGATATTTTTCGGCCAAGTTTGAGATAAACCTCCTTAAATATGCTAGCGTTCCTTGAAGGCTTTTTAACTCATGAATGTTTCGAGGCTCGAGCATCTTCAAAATTGCATCAACCTTGGCTTGATCAATTTCAATTCCTCGGTGTCGCACAATGAAGCCAAGAAACTTTTCGGAAGTAACTCTGAAGGCACACTTCAATGGATTCATCCTAAGTTGATATCTTCGAAGTAACTCAAACACCATTCTTAGGTCTTTTAAATGGTCGTCTCTGTTTCTTGATTTCACCACTAGATCATCCACATAACATTTAATATTTTTATGGAGTAGGCCATCAAAGATGTTTTACATAGCTCTTTGATAAGTGGCACTAGCGTTCTTCAAACCAAAAGTCATCACCTTGTAGCAATAAATACCTTTGGAAGTACGAAATGCAGTGAGATCTTTATCTTTTGGTGCCATGCGAATTTGGTTGTAGCCGGATGAACCATCCATAAAGGACATTGCCTCATAACCAGTGGTGGAATCAATCATCAACTCTGGTATGGGGATTGGAAAATCATCCTTAGGGAATGCTTTGTTGAGATCTCAAAAGTCGACACAAACTCGAATTTGGCCATTCTTCTTCCGCACTGGAACAATACTTGAAATCTATGTGGGATATTTGACTTCACGGATAAAGCCAGCTTCAATGAGTTTGTTAACTTCATTTTCGATCACTGGGACCAACTCTGGCCTAAAGCGCCTTTGGGCTTGCTCAACAGGACGAACACCATTCTTGACCGCCAACTGATGGACTGCTACTCTTGGATCTAAGCCAGGCATTTTCTTATATCTCCAGGTGAAGATATCCATATATTCCTTGAGTATATTTATATAAGCAATTTCCTCATCTACTTCTAGAAACACACTCAGGTAAGTTGGTCTTGGGTCTTCATCGGTTCCAAGATTAACTTCTTTCAGAGGATCTATTATGGCTTTTACTCCTTCTTCAAGTTGCGATGGAGCATCTACAACATCTTCTCCTCTTGAGGATCATTGTCGCTGACGGATATATGATAAAACCAAAAGGCATTTTCTATCTCTTCATCAACCTTCATTTGAGATGAGACATCTTTCTCATTCTGGGTCGTAATATGATATGAGGAGACAACACTCTCTTCATCTTCTTCACGTTGCTTGGTATAAACCACAATATGCGCCTTTGCTTTTAGCACCTCATTTCATGAAACTACTAGTTCCATCTGACCCCTCATTCTAGAAGGAATTAAACTTTGAAAATCCTTCTAGATTTTAGGCGAGAAGTGTATTATTGTACTTTGATGACTTCTCTGACGCTTTTTACTTCTCTTCTTATTTAGAGAACCCAACCTCTCGAATACAGAAGTTCTTGTGGTTGATTCTCCAAGTCGGTAAAAAATAGAGGGTTTTTTACTAGCAGCAGTGGATTCTTCTTCCACGGCGATGTAATTACTGACTGCCCTTCTTATGGAGATGCGAATTGGAGGTGGTTGCGCGTATCCTAGGCCTTCATGTGACTTCCTGGTTGTACCCTCCGACGGAAGTTTGCCCAACCTTGATAGCTCATTAGGATTGTATCTAGCCTTCACAAATAGCTTGTATGCCTTTGGGTAAAAGCCTTCTTCCGTATATAATGTGTGAGCAGATGCTAATACATTTGAGGCTTTTAACTGAGAATAATTGCAATGACTTAAGAAACTTTTGTCATTTTTTATTGTTTTATGTTTGATTTTGCAGTAGAAGCTAAGATGCTAGAGAACCTACAAGGATGGAAACAAACGAGCTAAAATCTGAATTAAATAGAGGCAAAGTGTGGCTGACGACATTTGTGATAAGTTGTCATCCCTGTGATAAGATATCGGCTTCATCGTCATCCATAGACAAAGAATGGACCTTAGTTGAGAGCTATGATGATATTTTATGATAGGTCATCAAGGAGCTGATAATTCGTCAAGATTGACGTCAGCCTAAGGCAGAACATGAGAGCTGAGGTAGAGCCTTGACGATATTTATGAGAAGTCATCAAGGAGTTGATAGGACGTCAAAGTTGTCGTCAGCCTAAGGCAGCAAGTATCAAAAGCAAAGAGGAGCTGACGACATTTGTGATAAGTCGTCAGCCTCCTGATAGGTTGTCACGAATGCCGTCACCTAATTCGGGGGATTATTAAACTCTGTGATTTTGTTTCCTTATTTAGGCTAAACTATTTAAAGTCTTGTTTAGGGTTTTCTTAAGAGTTCCACGCTTGAGTTTTTGAGACACATATTGTTATTTTCTCTCTCTAGTTTTTTGGCTTGAAAAAATAATTACTTTGGAGAGATTATTATCATCATTTTGGAATTTTCATTATGATTTAATCTGAGAATTTCTAGTTTCTATTCATCTTGTGGTAAGTTTATCTTGCAAATCATGAATACAGCTAGTTGTTTTGATTATTACGTCATGAGCGGCTAAACCCCTTTAACCCGAATTATGGGATATAGGGTTAAGTCTTGATAAGGTGCTAAGTGTTCAAGATTCAAAAGGTAATAGGACTTCTTGATAATTCTGTGGTTTTCATTATCTTCTATTGGTTGCAAATGATAGATAACACCTGCTTTGATTTGCTTGAGAAAGAAATCAATTATAGTAGGAAGTGAGTTATCAACAGGGACTTGGAAGCTACCAACCTTCCAGTTAATAATCGACGTTGTAACAAGGTTGATCAACCTGAGGTAAAATCTAGTCAGTGAATATAAATTCCCTAAGTCCGAGAGGATTAGGTAATAAAATGCTTAAGTAGGTCGAGAGACATTTAGGCATAACTTCGATAAAGATAACTTGTTGTCCTATCTACTGTGAGAATCTTGAACCACCATTAGCATCTGTCAAGTACCAAAAACCCTAGTGAACATAATTTTGGTTATTCCATAAACTTTTGATTATGAACACTGAAACTAAAGTAACTAACAATTACTTGTTAAACTCAAACCCCCCTTTCAGGAAACATTCAACTATCAGTTGATTAAATCGCAAACAACTTGAGTTCACACCATATTCCCTGTGGGATTCGACCCCAACCTAGTTGGGTTTTATATTGACAACAATCGCTTACATTCTTATTAAAGAGGTATAGTTTGAGCGTTATAAAAAATGGTGCCGTTGCCGGGGAATATGGTTGTAAATTGAAGTTTGTGTGCACTAATTGACTGTTAGTCAAGTTTCCTAGGTTTACGTTTATTTATTGTTTTTGTTTATTGCAGGATATTTATAGTTTATGCTAAGAACCAAAAGTTTTGGAGAACTATTATTACCACATAATCCGAAATCGCAACGAATTGGAAGAATGGCAGAACAGTAAGAGACTGACAAATTGGCAGCCTTAGCTAGAGCTCAGGTGAATGTGCAGAATGTCGGTCAACAAGTACGACATCCAAACCCTTAGGATGAAGATTTGGGAGATGAGGAGTTGCTAAATCTTGATAACCCAAGGCGTCCAAATCAAGTAGTTGCACCAGCACGACGTAATGTTAACAAGAACCGTCCGTTTCGAGAAAGGCAAGAATATCAGCAGGTCCAGTATAATCTAAATAATAATGATGATGGAATGGACGGAGCAGGTGCAATGGGTGCAATTATTCCTCCACCGTTGGCACCTGGGGAAAAATTCAACATTATGAGTACTATGATCCAACTCCTCAATCTGAAGGGGTTGTTTGGTGGCCTTCCTGGGGATGACCCAAATTTGCATCTGGTGAATTTTGTCACCATCTATAAATCTTTTGATAACCTAGGAGTGGTCCAAAATGCTATCCAGTTGAGATTGTTTTCGTTATCTCTGTCTGGGGTGGAAACTTTGTGGCTGAATGAGCTGACACCGATTCTATAACCAACTGGAGGCAGTTGAAAGAAGATTTTCTAGAAAGGTTCTTTCTTCCTTCCAGGAGGGTGCAGTTGAGGGATGAGATCAGCAACTTTAGGCAGCTCCTAACTGAAGCCTTGTATGAAACCTGGGAGAGATTCAAGAAGAAACTGACATAGTGTTTGAACCACAATATGACGGACATACACTTGATGGAGACTTTATACAAGGCTCTTAACTCTGTTACAAAACCAATTGTTGATAATACTGCTGGTGGTTCGTTTGTTGATCTTACTTTCCCAGAGGCTTCAGAGATGCTAGAAAGGATGACCAAACAGAGTCGGGCATGGCATACTAGAGACTATGTGGTAGCCAGCCCCACTGCTTCTGTGTTACTACGAAACAACGCAAAAAAGAAGAGGAGCGTGACCAAGACATGGCTCACCTTAAAATGCAGATGGACTTGCTAACCAAGCATTTTCTATTAGGAAAGACTGAGAATGTGAAGGCTGTGGGATCTCAAGATAGAGTTGAGGTTGATGGTGAAGAAGAGGTGAACTATGATAATAATTAGGGGGTTTTCGATGCAATAGCCAAGGGAACAAAGGTCGAAACTTTTATGATAAGCCTGGTTATAAAGATAGGGAGCAGGGAAATTGGAGACATAGCAATGATAGGAGTGGGCTATATGTTCCTCCTAGCAATCGTGAGGATGCTACAACAAGTTCGGAAAAGATGTCAATGGAGGACATGACTGCTAAGTTGTTGAAGGGAGTGAAGGCTACCAACTCTGGTGTGACCACCATGAAGACCGATCTGATATCCATCAGTTAGTTGGTAAACTCACACTCCACCGTAATCAAACAGTTAGAGCAGTAGATAAGCTAACTCTCCGCAGCATTCAACCAGAGGAAGAGCGGAACTTTACCAAGTGATATGGTCCAGAATTCGCGAAATGATGTCTCACGTATGGAAATTACCACTAGAAGTGGTAAGATATTACCTGGACCTTATGTGGGAAAAAATGTAGTTGATGAGGTAGTTGATGTTGAACCGGAATGAAGTGATCCAGTGGAGTCTGAGAAGCTGGATAATTCTGATGATGCTTTGGAGAAAGAAACAGAGAAGGAGAAGGAGGTAGTGTTGAAAAATATCCCAAGACCACTACCTCCCTTTCCTCAACGATTAATGAAAAAAATTGAAGATGCAAAATTCAACAAGTTCATGGCAATGCTCAAACAACTGACAGTGAATGTGCCATTGGTTGAGGTACTTGAGAAAATGCCAGGATACGTGAAGTTTATGAAAGATCTTGTCACAAAAAAATGGAAGGTTATCCATGAGCCAGAGGACAATCTCCTTCATTTTGGCGTTATCTCCACAAGGTCTTTAGTGTAGAAAAAGGCAGATCTGGGAGCATTTACCATCTTGTGCATGATTGGGTCCCTGAATTTTACAAAAGCGCTATGCGATTTGGGAGCCAGTATAAACATAATGCCACTTGCCATGTACAAGAAACTGGGTTTGGAGGATCCTACACCGACCAACATGCGGTTGGTGATGGCAGATAAGTCGGTGAAGCGGCCTATGGACATATTACACTATATCTTGGTAAAGGTGGCCGATTTCATTCTGCCTGCTGATTTTGTAGTTCTGGATTGCGAGGTGGACTTCAAAATGCCCATCATCTTGGGTAGACCATTCTTTGCAACTGGGAGAGTGATAGTAGACATAGAGCTGAACGAACTGAAGTTCAGGCTCAATGACAAAGAAACATGATTCAAAATACACTCATCCATGACTCAGCAAAAAGAGATGAGTGTTTTCTCAATCCTGGACGTATTCTATGAAGATGGTAAATGGGTATCAATAGGTTGTCTTAACGAAGTCTGAGTAATCAAGATAACCAAGTCGTGCCGCGACATTAAATCAGGCGCTATGGGAGGCAACCCAAAAAATTTTATTCCAGGAAATTATTTATTTTTGTAGTTAGGTTCTAGTTCAAAGAAGGTGGAATTGATATACCCAGCCAAGAGCTCCTGGCAACATTTTATGATGGGCTGTCACGATTGTGATAAGCCGTCAGATTTGTCGTCAGAGATATCAGCTCTGAGAAAGATTCTGTTAAGGCTGACGACATTTGTGATGGGCTATCACACTTGTGATAAGACATCGGAAAATGTCGTCAGACGGTCCCAAAATTGGCTATTAGACAAGTCTGGGCCCAGGTGGAAAGATCTGACCCGGCCCACGACACTACCTTTCCACCTTCCCGCTTATTTCCTTTATTTTACTTCAATTTTTATTTTCTTTCCATACTTAGCTCATTCTCTTCCCTTCTCTAAAGTGCTTCCAAGTAAAGAAAAAGAAAAACTTCCTTGTGTGTGGGGGTTTGCAATCAAAATCAAGAATCTTTCTTTATTTCCTCTTGCTCGTGTAACCACATTGAAGGCTCCCATCAGGTATGATCGAAACCTAGCCCTTCTTTTCAATTTGTAAGTGATAAACTGAGGTGAACCCAAGTTTCCAAGAAACTTGAATCAAGTTATCTTGAAAATGGATGAAAATTGGGAACTAGGGTTTGTTGTGCAAGCTTGAGGTTTAAAGGTTCATCTAAAAAACGAAAATAGATTTTAAGAAAAAATTGGGACCAAAAATTAAGTTAAAGTAGAGTTGGGGTACTGTTTAGAGCTGACGACATTCGTGATAAGCAATTGACAGCTTGTCAGAAATGTCGCCAGAAGTCAATAAGAATTTTGTGGGTTCTGTTTAGGGCTGACGACATTCATGATAAGCTATCACAACTGTGACGGCTTATCAGAAATGTCGCCACACCTGGGATCTGAAGTATAAATAAGCCCTTTCAAGGGGTGTGAAACTTAAATGGTTAATGTGTTTGTGTTTATACTTTTGAGGGTCGACTAATGGTTTTTCTCTTCCTACAAGTTTTGAAATGGAACCTTAAGGAAAGAACTCAAAATACATAAAGAAAGTGACCAAGGGAAGTATACCTCAGAGACTCTTCAATGAGGAATTTAATTACGAAGAGGAAGAGCCTCTACTCAGGAAGCAAAAGCAAAAGAAAAGCCCTAAAAAGCCTTCACCACCTCCACCAGTTGAGGTGGAGGAGAGTAAAGAGAGTGACACAGAGCCAACAATATCTGAACATACAACTTCTGAGCAGATGACCTCTGAGCAACAAGAGTCTGAACATGCTGAATCTGAAGAGCATGATTCAGATCATCCTGATTCTGAGGAGCATGAGTCTGAGAAACCCGAATCCGAGGGACCATCAACTGAGTCCCCTTCTGCTGAGCCACAATATGATGAAGAATCTCTGATTCGGGGAACTATGGTCAAATGCAAGAATCCTGAAGTCCGAGACAACACTAGGTGGCAGATTTCCAAAGCTCAGAATTTTTTTTTTGATGGGCTTCGTAGAACTAACAGAAGAGCTGTTAAGAGGCCACTCTTTGAAGAGAAGAGAATCATCACAAAGGGGTTGAGCAAGTATCCGGAGGTGGAGCAAAAATTTTGTGATTATGCTTTGGGATGGACTACACGAGGAGGAAATTCATTTTTCCCTACACTTGCTAGGGAATTCTATGAGAACTACCAAGCTCACTTGGAAAACATGTGTAAAGAAGGCGAGAAGGTAGCAGACCAACCTTTGCTAGATAAAGTTCCGATACGGGGTGTAATGGTGGATGTTTCTGAAGCAACAATCAACAGGTTCCTTCATGGCCCAAACTTTACTCCTCAGGCCACTTCACCTACTTTCTATGCCCGGTTGAAGCATCAGAAAAATCAATGGACTTAGTTAGCCACACTCATAGCTGATGGAGAACCAGAATGGCTGACCAATCTGAGTGAAAGGATCTTCAAGGCCTCCTCAAATTCAAAGGAAAGATTTTGGTGGGGGTATTGTACGTACCTGGTTGATGCCCATAGATGGCGATAATATCTTCGGGGATGACAGGGAAATATTAGTCGCAAGTTTTATGGCTAACCTCAAATTGAACTTTGGAGAGATTATTGTCGAAAAGATAAAGATTCGAGTCTCAAGGTCCGATACGGTATGTTCTTTCCCTTATTTAATTACGAGGTTATGTAGGGCATCCAATGTGCTAAAGATTTTTGGGTTAGAAGAAGAACTCCTTGCCAAGAAGACTCACAACCCTATCCGAAATGAGGAAAATCAGTCGAGGCTAATGCTTGATAGGGACACAGAGATTCCAACTGATCCACCAGTTACAGGTACCAGCTCGGTGCCTAATGCAAAAATGCCGAATTCTGAAGTTGTACCTCCAATATCCGCAATAATGGCAGAATCATCAGTGCCCAGAACTGAGACAAATTCTCCAGCTGCAGTGCCTACAATAAAATTTGCCTTCAGTCTTATGAATTTTAGGAGAGTAGCAAAGCATTCCAAGTAGTCAAAGGCTCAGCTTAAACTCTTTGTCAAGTAATTTGCAGCTGCAGTGGACAAGAGGGTTAAGGCTGCACTTGAGACCTACAAGGCTCTGCTTGGTTGGATTGATGAATTGGAGAACCGCTTTAATGCATGGGCGAAAGAGAGGTTAGATCCAGAGGGGGCACTATTCAGGTCAAAACTAGATAAGGTGAAAGCAGAGGTTGGAAAGCTATAGCAACACAAATTTATGGTGTCATCAGATCCGGCATTTGAGGAGTTTGGGGGAGAAATCCCATTGTTTGATCTTACCGAAGAACCAGTGAAGAAAAAAGAAGAAAAAAGGTGAGAAAAAAGGAAAGAGAAAGAGAGAGAGACCCGACAGCGATGAAGAAAGAAAAGCAAAAAAGAGGGAAATAAAGAAGTATGAAAAGAAGGAGATAAAGAAGGTGAGGATTGAGTCCTTAGTTGATAATGAGATATGGGAGGCAGCTATCCGAGCGAGAGCCATATTTTCCTCCACTAGTAGGCCTTCAGAAATTGCCAGGCCAGCTGCACCAGAACAGAGCGAGGCTCCTGATGGAGATAGGGAAACTAAGGATGCGGCATCAGGAACCCATGACCCCCGATCTTGATATGTTCCAGGTATACCCTAAACCCGTAGTTCAGAATTTATTTGATTTTAAGTTAAGGGTGTAGGGTAAATTGTTGTTGTAAAAATTGTGTAGTCGACTAGGAGAAATACTTGTACTTGAGGAAGTTGAATTATTTTTGTGATTTTTGTACACGTCTTCAAGTGTTCTACTTCTTTATCTGTGTGATTTGTATTTAAGTGTGACCACTGTTCATCTTTGTATGGCATTAGTTATAGTAACACAATGATCATTGCTAAACAACTGCATGAACTGAATGAGTAGTAGATTACGATATACCTGTGTGCCAAGTGTGTGTGAGATGTTACTTAGTTCCCTTTGTATGCTGAAGCCAGATCTTGCCCGGTTAGTCTTACCTAGATTGAAGGATAGGGGTTAGGAAAGGATCATAGGCCATTTTGATATTAGCTCACTTTAGCCTAAATGACCTTCCCTGTGTGTATAATATCCCTTGATCCCTCTTTTGAGCCTAATTAGCCTATTTCTTTTTATGACACATGTCACCTTCCCATTTATATCACAATGAACCTATCTTGGCCCTGGTCCTCCTTGGACAATGTGCACATTGACTTAGGCAAATAGCCTAAGTTGAGGGTGATATCATAGGGGTGTGTGATACAAAATGAGTATGAAGAAAGTTAGAATAAAAGAAAAAAAATAAAAAGCTAGGTGCGGAGGAAAAGAGTAAGAAAAAAAATAATGAAAAAGAATTAGTGATTAGGGAAAAGACCGCACCCATCCTAAATAAGTGTGATCAAGAAAAGAGACAAGTAGAAAAGACTAATGAGTGAAACCCTAAAAAGCTAGTGTAGTGTCAAGGAGGCTTAGTCACTCTAAATATCATCGAGTATCATACCGGTCCCTAACATACATTACAAGCCTAAGAGAAAACCTATAGTGATCCTAGCTGACCTATCTGAAGATCTGGGTAATGAAAATAAGGGCAAGCCTATGGTACTTGGCATACATTGATTGGAACTTCGTTCTGAAAGTGAGTGTTGTGATTGTCCCCATAGTTATACATGTGATGTTTAATTTGAGAAAAAGGGAATTTCCTTGTTGTGAGGGCACCAGATATGTTTCTAACTTGTTTGGAGAGTGTAATACTGGTCTATGCATGGGTGATATAGCTGAATTAATGTCGTATCTTGATTCTTGTGTGTTGCATTGTTGGTATTCGTTGTTCTTGAATTGACTGACTTTGAGATGGTGAAAGTATTTAGAGATAATGTGGATGATTGACTGCCAAACGTTCTTTGTATTCTCTTAGTTATGTTTTGGTTGCTTGAGGACTAGCAATTGTTTTAAGTTGAGGGTGTTGATGTGTGAGCAGACGCTAACACATTTGAGGCTTTTAACTGAGAATAATTGCAAAGTCTTAAGCAACTTTTGTCGTTTTTGATTGTTTTATGTTTGATTTTGTAGTAGAAGCTAAGATGTTAGAGAACCAACAAGGATGGAAACAAATGAGCTAAAATCTGAAGTAAATAGAGGCAAAGTGTAGCTGACGACATTTGTGATAAGTCGTCAGCCCTGTGATAAGCTATCGGCTTCATCGTCAACCATAGACAGAGAATGGACCTGAGTTAAGAGATGTGACGATATTTTGTGATAGGTCGTCAAGGAGATGATAAGTCGTTAATATTGTTGTCAGCCTAAGGCAGAACATGAAAGCTGAGGTAGAGCCTTGACGATATTTGTGATAAGTCATCAAGGAGTTGATAGGAAGTCAAAGTTGTCGTCAGCCTAAGGCAGCGAGTATCAAAAGCAAAGAGGAGCTGATGACATTTGTGATAAGTCATCACCCTCCTGATAAGTTGTCACGAATATCATCACGTAATTCAAGGTATTATTAAACTTTGTGATTTTATTTCCTTATTTAGGCTGAACTATTTAAAGTCTTGTTTAGGGTTTTCTTAAGAGATTATTATCATTATTTTGGGATTTCCATTGTGATCTAATCTAAGAATTTCTAGTTTCTATTCATCTTGTGGTAAGTTTATCTTTCAAATCATGAATACAACTAGTTGTTTTGATTATTACATCATGAGCGGCTAAACCCCTCTAACCTGAATTATGGGATCTAGGGTTAAGTCTTGATAAGGTGCTAAGTGTTCAAGATTCAAAAGATAATAGGACTTCTTGATAATTCTGTGGTTTTCATTATTTTCTATTGGTTTCAAACGATAGATAACACCTGCTTTGATTTGCTTAAGAAAGAAATCAATTATAGTAGGGAGTGAGTTATCAACAGGGACTTGGAAGCTACCAACCTTCCATTTAATAATCGACGTTGTAACAAGGTTGATCAACCTGAGGTAAAATCTGGTCAGTGAATATAAATTCCATAAGTCCGAGAGGATTAGATAATTAAATGCTTAAGTAGGTCGAGAGATATTTAGGCATAACTTCGATAAAAATAACTTGTTGTCCTATCTACTGTGAGAATCTTGAACCACCATTAGCATCTGTCAAGTACCAAAAATCCTAGTGAACATAATTCTGATTATTCCATAAACTCTTGATTACGAACACTGAAACTAAAGTAACTAACAATTACTTGTTAAACTCAAACCCCCTTTCAGGAAACATTCAAATATCAGTTGATTAAATCACAAACGACTTGAGTTCACACCATATTACCTGTGGAATTTGACCCCAACCTAGTTGGGTTTTATATTGACAACGATCGCTTACATTCTTATTAGAGAGATGTAGTTCGAGTGTTATCAGTACGCTTCGTAGGGAGTGTCATATCTTGTGGCAGATTTTATCCCATAGATTCTTCAAGAAGTCTTGAGGATAGATTTATTGCATCAATCTTCCTGATAGGTAAAGTTAACCCCTTTACCATATTATTTTGGGAATCCGATGGGTGATATTTCTCTTTCTTTACCTTTGGTACGTAGCGAAGAACGGGAGTTGCCTTCTTTTTCGTAGAAGCGACACTTTCTTTATTTGAAGTGGAGAGTGGTTTCTTGTTGGCGACTTTTTTGACAGTCACCTCGGCCTTCTTAAATGTAAGATCGTCACACTTTTTCTTGGTGACATATTCAACCCTTTTCTCATCCACAACATGATTCTTTAAGTAGAATTTTGCATCGGCAAAATATGACTCAGCTTCAGTGAATAGTTTGTCATTGACAACTATCTTTCTTTCCACTCCATCTTCGAGGTACTTCAAGAATTGATAGTAAGAGGACGATATAATTTTGTTCCCGTGCACCCAAGGCCTACCAAGAAATATATTGTAAGAAGTTTTGACATCGATCACACGCATCAATGGGTTTGATTGAAAATCATCCATACGAATCCCCAACTTGATACATCCCATGGCCCTTTGGCCCCCTTGGTTGAAGCATTGGATCATTATATGACTTTCGTCCAGTTCGTTATTAGTGATGCCAAGTTCCTTCATCGTGCGGATAGACAGGATGTTGACTTCAGATTCCTCATCTATCAAGATTCTATTTATCTTCTTTTCTAGAATTTGACCCGTCATGTATAAGGGACGGTTGTGTAGGACTTCACCAAGTAGAAGATCGTTATTTGTGAATGTAATTTTTGTATCACATACATGTACCTCTTGACCAAGAGGTTCAACAAGCGGTTCAGAGGATGAAGGAACTTCTATGGGCATATTTTCACCCTTTGTCCCCTCTTTGGCAATATTAAAACAAGATTCCTCAAGGTTGATTTGGGCAGTCTTTACATGAAACCAACTTGGTAAGAATTCCTCTAAGGTCACCGGACGCTGAGGTTTCTGGTGGTGAAGCTCCATTACTCTTTTATTTTTCAGAAGCTCAACTAACCTTTGTTTTATTGATTTCCTTACCATCTTCCTCCTAGTTGGTTGCTCGATCGACTCCTTTCGTGGACTCGTCTTCTTGCGTCTGCGCCTGGTTACTAGAGTCCAACCTTCATCATTTCCTTCATCAACTGAAGACTTGTCATGCTCTAATATCCTCTCACTATGCTCTTCGACACATATTTGGACTGGGTCAAGCAATCCAAAAGTGATGGATATTTGATGAGAACTGACCATCTCATCGCCGAAGAAGATTTTCTTCTCTTTTGCCAGTTCCATGACTTTATCCTTAAAGACAAAGCATTTTTCCAGAAGGTGACTTATGAGCCTATGATATTTGCAATAATTAGGGTCATTGGTCCTTCCAGCTTCATTGGGATGCTTCATCTCTGGGAGTTCAATAAGCTTATACTCAAGGAGTTCATCAAAAATCTCAGCAACATCAGAATCAAGGAAGGGATATTCCTTTTCTTGCATCTCCTTTAAAGTTTTTTGATTCGAACGTGCTCCAGAAGTCGTCTTTACACTTTGATTTTTGCTCATTTTTGTGGTGACCTTCATAGGAGACACGTCAATATTCATAGATTTCTTGTTGTCACTTTTGGGAACAAACTCGCCCCATCTTTTGGGTTCCTGCTTATCCTTTTCCTTTTGAGGGTCATGGATGGGTGCTTCCCCCTTTCCAGTAAAAGACATGCTCAACTCCATATCGTGAGCATGGGTAGCTATCTCTTCAAAGGATTTAGACTTAATGCCTTGCAAGATATAGAGAAGTTGCCAGTGCATTCCTTGGACGCACATCTCTATTGCAGAAGATTCGTTGAGCCTATCTTTACAGTTTAGGCTAGCATTTCTCTGTCGATTAATGAAGTCAATAACTGGTTCATCCTTTCTTTTTCGAGTATTCGTGAGCTCTACCATGCTCACTGTACACCTTGTGCTATAAAAGTAATTTAAGAACTCGTGCTCCAATTGTTCCCAACTATCGATGGAATTAGGCTCAAGGTTCGTATACCAATCAAAGGTGTTTTCCTTCAGGGAATGAACAAACTGTTTGATAAGATAGTCACCTTAAGTTCCAACATTTTTACATGTCTCAAAAAAGTGTGTGACATGTTGTTTTGGGTTCTCTTTTCCTTTAAATTGTTGAAATTTGGGGGGTTGATAGCCGACAGGCATTTTGAGGCTATCAATACTTGTCGTGTAAGGATTGGAATAAGCATGGGAAGACTTAGCAACAATATCATACTTGTCTTTGAGGGTCTCTTTAATGAATTCCCTCAATTTCCTAATCGGGATCATTCCCTCAGGAGAAACTTGCACCTCTTTAATCGGTGGTGTTTGTTTCACAGGATTTTTTGTCTCATAAACCTCTAGAGATTTTCCAGGTGCATGGCTAGACTCTCCTTCTATCAGACCTTCCACCCTATCCACTATCTTATCAATTCGAGCATCTTGATCCTGAACATATTTGGTTAGGCCATCAATTGCCTTTGCCAGATTCGCAAGCTGCTCCACCATAGACGAGGCATCAGTTACCATTACTTGCATAATCACTGGAGATATTGGAGAGTAGCATATATTATCGCATAAGTTGATCTTTTAAGTGCTCAACTTATTCGGTGTAGTCGGAGATGATGAGTTGCTTGAACAACCATCACTCTTCGCGCTAGAGTATTTGGAACTAGAATGCTTAAGTAGAGCTAGAGTCTTTTTCAGTGATTCTGCCACACTACTTCCTTCTTCCAAAGCACTTGCATTGGACTTCATTCCTTTTGGGGTTGAAGATCCAAAAATTGGAGTTGGCGCGGACGATATTGAATGTGTTTGTTGTCCTAACATGTTTGCCTTACTCCTAGTGACAACTCCCAAGCTTCCGAAAGTAACACCAAGGATGCCTTCTACTTCGGCAGAGAACCTTGAATCAACAGCCTTGGAAGTAGTTGATTGAGAGTTGACCTTCTTGGAAGTCATTTCAGTGTTGTTGAAGTTTGCAGTTGGAAAAGTTGAGATGAGAGGTAGAGATTGTCCCACTGGGCGTGCCAAAATTTGTTGGACAATAAAATTTTCGAGGCCAAAAAATAAATAATTTGAGACAAGAAAAATATTACAACAATCAATTTATTGATTTCAATAAGAGTGTTACAATCTCTATGAATCCTCTGATTCGCCTTTTCAAATATAAATTCAAGGGTTTAAAGCTTAATCTTGAATTTGAACTTGGTTTGCGAACTTGAGGGGCTTGATCTTGACTTGTGCTTGAATTCAAGGGCTTTTGAGTTTGTTCTTGAATATTACGGTCTTGATCTTGAATCTTGATGAACTTGATTTGATTGCTTGAGCTTTTTAGAGAAATTGCGGCATTTGATCCACGAGCTTTCTCTTGCTACTTGTTAGAGGTTTGGGGGTCCCTTTTCTAAATTATGAGACACCTATTTATATTTGTGGAAAAGGAAGAGTCATGCTCAATATGGACTTCCTTTGACCAATAAGATTTGAGTGATGTGACGCCTTTTTATGGGCTTTTATTTCATAGGTCTGCTGCATCATTTTGATATATGGCATGGTCACTTGACTTGACTTGGCATGCCACGTCATTTGACACGTGACGCTTATTTGGGTCTCTAGAATATGACAATATCTTGGGCTTAACAAAGTGAGCTCCTCATTTTGTAGCCCAAATCGATGGATTAGCCCAATAAAAAATTGGACTTTAATTAAACTCATATATGTTTGAACTTAAATAATTAATTCAATTATATTAATCCGCAATATTTATTTGGAACTAATATATTTTGAATTTAATATAATCCGAATTTTGTACGAATTTAAATTTAATAAAATTGCATCGCCCACATTATGTATTTGCATTATAATATTCATAAGTTATGTCTAGTGTTCTTAAAGAACCTTTGTCTCGCTAGATATAAGTTTAATTGCAAAAAAATATAAATTAAAATCGAGCACATGTAAAAGCCAAATCATACAATTAATTAAATAAATAACTAATTGATGATAAAAAGAGTCTAAAAACATAGGACGAGATCATTGTTATCACCTAATTGTGGGCCTTAATTTGTAGTTGTCAATTTCCCTTTGTTAATTATGGTCCCTTTCTCACCAAATAATTCTCATGTTTGGTCCAATTGATTATTCCTACTTGAGTTACACTAACACATGACACCATTACTCTTATGTTTAGAAAGAAGAACAGTAAGTTAAAATAAGAACGGAGTCGTCTATGTTGAAGAGCGTTTTAATCTTAATATGAAATTACTCCATACAAATTTGAATTTAATCGGACTCAATATGAGACCGAATGGAAAAACGAAAATAAAAGTGAAACAAAAGTGAGAAGAATAGCTACTTATGAGTTCATGGGGAAATTGTATATGTTAAATTGTCTAGATTCATTCATCTGTTTGATTATTTTAGGTGTGTGATTTCTTATTTTATTTAGGTATGATTTTATGTTATCATGGCTAAGTTCACAGTGTGTGTAAAATCATTCATTAAATGTGAGTTACAAGTATTTCTTGACAAATGATAATAAAGTTTGTCTTGTAATTATGTTGTTATTTAGAAGCAGTAGCGGACTATATTTTTACTCAAGGAGTGTTAATTTAAAAAAATTATATTATGTAACTAAGATTAAATTTATATATATAAAAAGAGAAATGCACATTACATTATTGATTTTTTTTTTCATGTATTCAGTTTACTTAATTCTTTACATTACGAATTTCTTCGATGAAAAATCACCATATAGCTCTTTAAAAATAAAAAAATGAAGCTTTTCTAATGATGTAAATGTGCGTCATGTTTATCTTTCTTCTCTATCCTTTTTACTCAACATGACGTTACATAGAATCCACCTAATATTCCAATAATCCATCTACCTTTAGCTAGTAAGTATTTTCTCCGTTTCATATTAATTTACCTTTATAAATTTGGCATACCCATAAAGAAATCAATTAATAGAGATATATTTTACTAGTACTAAATATTTATCCTTGTATGCATTTTAAAGTGCAATAATCAATGCAATAATTAAATATTAAAATTTGATACATATTACACCATCTCATGCATTACATCTAGAATATTGAGAATTTATAACTGGAACTAGTAATAATATTGAGTATTTATAATTGAAACTAGTAATAATCATTTAATTTTGGTATTGAGAATTAAGATTATCTATGCACCATTTAATAATTTTGAAAATTGTGGATGAATTTAGCATTCCTATCAAGGGTGAAATGGTTGAAAATCATTTTCCCCCTTTACTTTAAAAATCAAGCTCTCCCCTCAACTTTAAACAATAAGTATTCGCCTCTCTTTTTTCTATTTATCTTTTTTAAATGCCTATTTTACCCGTACACTATTAATCTTTATTTTTCTTTATTAAAATCATTATATTTTTTAATATATATAGTAATATTTTTTAAAAATAAAAAGAAAAATTATTTTCTAGACTGGAAAAGTGAGAAACATATATTAAGTATATAAGTTAGTGACGTTCTAAATGAAATAAATGATCAGGATAAGAAAATTAATTTATTAATAATAATTAAAACTGTAATATCTATTTATACTAGTGAAAATAACAAATAAAAATAACTTTATAAACATATTCCAATGCAAGCAATATAAATGGAGATATGTTTTATAGTAAATTAATTCCAAAGTTTACTTATATTATAAATATATACTTCCCCCGTTCACTTTTACTTGTCACTATTTTGCTTTTTGAGGTCAACCTGCATGAACTTTGACCAATATTTTAAGATGTATAATTTAATATTTAAAATTTAAAATTTAGATGATAAAAAATTATATGAAAAATGCTATAAGTTGCAATCCTTCTTCATATTAATAAAATGAAAAATATATCTTAAAATATTAATAAAAATTTATGCAGGTTGACTTGAAAAAATAAAACAGTGACAAGTAAAAAAGAACAAAGGGAGTGTATCGAAACACATTACACCTGAAGTTTCGATATATATATATATATATATATATGCACATGAGTTTCAATATAACCCGAAACTATACCTGAAGTTGTTATGACACACTTAAACTTTAAAAAGGCCTATTACCAACTAAACTCATTTTTTCTGTATTTTTGTGTTTCTTTTTACTGACTTGGCTACCAAGTATCAGAATATTTTATACTCCTTTTGGCCAAGTCAGCACAAAGCGAGTACAAAAAAATTCTGATACTTGGCCGTTGCATCAGCAAAAAGGAGCACAAAATTAAAAAAAAAATGAGTTTAGGAAATAATAGAAACCTTGTAAAGTTTAGGTATATCATAACAACTTCGGGTATAGTTTGAGGGGTAAGGGAGAGAAAAAATACTTGTGCGTTATCTCAATAAAATAACAATCATAAGAAATAGCATTAGCTTTTGTGACAAGATTTTTTTTTTAGTTAAAAAGGGGCCATTCATTAGATGATTAAGGGGTAAGAAGTCTGTGCTCCTACTGAATGTATAAGCCAAAAATAAATTGTTTGATGCCACATTCCGACCCTATAGGATACAAGTAGATTGTTTGACACAACGTTTGAATAAAGAACTAATAACATCAGCTTCAACCCTATCTAGAGCAAAAGGAGGGATTTCCAGCATAATTTGCAGTGATTCTATAAGCGGTGCTTTAGTTCCTTCGCCAATTGGTTCGCCACTGAATTCTACTCCCTGAATATTTTGGTTGGAGGGGCTGCCTGTAACTCCCTTACCAATGACTTGCATTCCATCAAAATATTGTGATAAAATGGGTGGTCTTTAGTGAGTATGTGTATCACAACATTTTAGTCAGTTTATATGATTGAAATTTTGAAATTATTATTTTTTACAATAAGAAGACCTTGTCTTAAAGCTACCAAGTCAGCCATTGTAAGAATGATATAGGGTAGGTGATGGAAGTATCCCAGTACCCAGTCTCTTCTGCAGTCCCTAAAAACACCCCTCATGCCTTCAATACCCGGGTTGGCAGATGCAAAACCATTTATATTAAGCTTGAGGATTCCAGCATAGGGGGGTCTATTTGGCTGATATGGTAGTGCTGGGAAAGACAATGTTAGAAGAGTCAGAGGCCAGCAAGTTGAATTCAGTCGCTAAAATAATGATTGGGTGGGTAGAGATTGAGGTATTTTTATTATTGAAGTTGTTGTCATTTCTGGTTAACTAAATAGCCCACAAGCTATGTGGTAAAAGGTCATCCCAAGATAATCAGTTGTTGAAAGGTTTACCTTTGATTTTTTTCTAGACATCAATCCAGTTACTGGAGTCAATGTTTTCCTAGTAATGCACTGATTTGAAGTGACATAGGCTGATTAAGCTAGTCTAAAACTAGCTAGCATTATTGCAATAGAAGAAGACGTGGCTGGTGTTTTCCTCCTGATTTGGTCACAGCTGGCACTAAGAAAGGATATTCAGACCAATATGATTAAGATATCCATTGATGGAAACCTATTGTGGAGGAGGCGCTAAAGAAAGGTTTTAACTTGATTAAGGGATTTGGATTTCCAAATCATCTTAAAGGATTTATTGCTGGTGTTGTTAAGGCTCAAGTCGCTAAGATGGTTGTGCATGTTTTCAATACAAAAGGAGGCATTTCTAGTAATCTTTCATATAGATTGGTCCTCTTTCTTAGAGTTCTGAGGAGGATGACACTAGTGATAATATCCTTGATATGTTGGGGGAGCTAAATGGAAAGGCTATTAAAGTTCCTACTCCCATTGGTGAACATATCACTTATGGTTGTTTTAGCATCAGATATGGTAAGGGGTCCATAAATCATACTCCTGATGCATTCCAGGTGGAGGATCCAGTTATCCTCTAGGAACCTCACCTTGTTAACCTTATTCACCCTCCAACAAATACACTTGAAGTAATCAATCCAGTCTTTGACAAAGTCTTGCCAGGTTCTGGACCTTTCTTAGTTCTATTCCTATTATGGTATTTGTTTAAGAAAATCTGTACCCAAATGGTGCTAGGGTTCTTGAAGAGCCTCCAAGCAAGACTGGCACGTAAGAAGCTATTCCTAAGCTCACTTTTGTGTAAACCTAGCCATCTTTTTGCTTTGAATTTATAAGAGTAACCCAGATAAGAAGGTGTAGCCTTTTTTTCTCAACATGGCTCCCCCAGATGAAATTTCTTTGGATTTTATTAACAAACTCATTGATTTTGCTAGAAAGTTTAATTTACTACGTGATATGTGGGGGTACACTACTTAAGATTGATTTGGATAGGGTAGTCTTACCAATCATGTTAAGAAATTTTGTTTTTCAACCAGCCAGTCTATTATTCATATTGTTAGCTATGAACTGAAAGTCACTATTTTTAGGCTTTTAGTGAAACATGGGGGTAGCCTAGGTATTTTCAAAATTTATCGTTGGGTTGGATGTTGGGGATTTCAGAGCAAAGGGCTGAAGATTCAGCAAAATTATTCTTGAAAAATATGACTTTGGACTTGGAGGCATTAATGGTTTTCCAGATAGGTGGCTGAAGATTTCTAGCATTTAACAATTATGTAACAGTTGGCAGGGTTGGCTTTAGCTAGGAGGGTAAGGTCATCAGCAAAGAACAAGTGAGATATTCTTGGGACTTTGGATGTGATACTAATGAGGGTTCAATTCTTAGTATTAACCTCAACTTCTATGTCCCTAGGGAGTCTTTCCATGCACATGATGAAGAAATCGGGTGACATAGGATCTCTCTACCCGATTTCACTGGAGGGGTTGTAAAAGTTGATTTTCCTTCCATTAACTAAGACAACTATAGAAGTAGAGGTTCCACAAGATATGATCAGCTTGATAAGGTTGTGGGGGGGGGGGGGTATAGAGATGAAGAGTGTCCTTAATATATTACCATTCTAGCTTATCAAAAGCCTTTTTCAGATCAATTTTAAGGATCCTGTTGGGATTCTTACCCCTTATTTTGGTGAAGTGGGAGATATATTCCTGAATAATGATGGCATATATTCCTGAATGATGATGTCATGGTCTTAGGCTCTCCTATTAGCTAGGAAACTGGCTTGGCTAGGCCCAATAATAGCAGAGTGGTAAGGTTTTATCCTGTTTACAATGATCTTGGTAATAATCTTGTAACTAGGGGTTGCATTTATACATTTAGGAATAAGGAAGAAGAGAGTGTAATTATTAATAGGGGGCATGGTACCAGTAGAGAAGACTTTTTTGCAGAGGTGCATATTTTTGGGCCTGTGATATCCTAGAATTTCTGGAAAAAAAAGGAGAAAGATCATCAGGCCCAGGGCTTTGGGGGGCTTGAAGGACTTGAGTGTTAGGAGGATCTCAGATTCCTTGAGAGGGAAAGCTAGGTAACTTTCATGGCTTGGCTAAGAATTGTTGGGGTTGGCAGGAACAAAGTGACTGTTAGGACTACTGATGTGGCTGGAGGAGAACAGGTTCTTAAAATGGTCAAGAACATGCTTGATGGCCTCTTTACCAATAATGGTGTTTCCATCCTCAACAAAGAGCTGGGTGATTCTATTTTACCTCCTTCTATTCATGGTGAATGCATGGAAGAAAGAGGTGTTGGCATCACCCTCAGAAAGCCATGTTATTCTGGATTTGATTTTCTAGAAATCTTCCTCACACTTGAGAATGCCTTCATACTAACAGAGTAAGTCATTTTCCAAATTTTGAAGGAAAAGGCTTATGTGATAGTTGAAAGATTTTTGGATGTCATCAAGTCAGGTCAATATAGTTTGATACTTATGAAAAATATTGCCAAACACAGTAGTATTCCAAGTGCTAGCTTGAGATTGAAATTCCTGGATGGAATGTTGGAGGGGGTGGGGTCAGCAAAGCAGTTATCCACATGAACTCTGAAGGATGGGTGGTTTCACCATATGGGTTCAAACCTAAAGGGCTTATTGTCCTGACCGTGTTGTCTCCTATAAAGAGACACTACAAAAAAAATAACATTTATCAACGAATTTATAGCAACAAGTCACCGTCCGTTGCTAAATAACGATGGATTAGCAACAAAATAGAATTTTTGTCGCTAAATAAATGGAAATAAAATTAGTAGTCGAATTAGTGACGGATTAGCCACAAAAAGTAAAATGTGTTGCTATATTTTGACACTAAATATTGGCGTCTTTATTTTGATGACAAAATTAGCGACATAAAAAGGAGAAAAAAAATTTCACATGGTAGTGACGGATATAACAATGAAAAAATAATCACTGAAATTATTTTACCATTTTAAAAAAATATATTAAAAATTATTGTAATGAAAAAAGGCATTTTGAGGTATTTGTTCTTAAATTTTTAATAAATAATTAGCAACGGATATAATTTTCGTTGCTAAATCCATCAACCTACCAATTAAATCCAACACTTAGGTCTCCTCCGCCTCTTTTCAAAATAGACTCTTCTTTTCCTTTTCTCTCAATTAAGAAAAGGGAATCTCTCAATCTCTCTATCGAAAAGGCAATTAAACTCTCAATTTCGAATCTAAATTAGAGGTACGATTCTAAATCTCCTAATGTGAGTTGTTTTGTCTCTTTCAATTTTTTTTAATGTCCAAGTTAAAAGTCACTTGTAAATGATAGTGTTAGGGTTGTTTGAGCTCCTTCATTACTGCTAAAATTTTTTATTATTGTGTTAAAAAGTTTGATTAATGGTTATTTAATTGAAATGAGAATCAGATTTTTTCTCAGAATTTATGTTTGTGGGGTTTTTGTATTTTCTGTTGCATGTTCATTAATCTCAAATTTCTTCAACAGAATTTCTTGTTGTGGGGTTTAATTTTTACTTTTTGTGTAAACTGATTATGTAAGGTTCTATTTAGTCTGTTACATGTTCAAAAAATTAGAAAACATAGAACTATTTGGGTATTTTTTGTTTATTATTGATCTAATTTTGTGTAAACAACAAAATGTACAATGTTTCATGTTCCTCTGAAATTGTGTATTTGTCGTAATCATTTTCTCTTTCACTATCTAGAGAATTGTAGTAATTCCTTAAGCAACTGTCAATTGAGTTTTTTATAGTCTTTTATCGTGATTTCTTGATTTGCTATGATATACTGTCTATCAGAAATAGCCTAGTAAAATTTGCATACACTTTATCCTTCCGCAGATGCCATTTGTGGGATCACACTTGATATATGTTGTTGTTGTTTTTCTTAATCTGTTGGTGTTGTTATGTTTTGGATTTTCAAAGAGACCCACTAAGGATTTTCTATGAATTGTTTACCATCAAGTGCCAGAAAGTGAGCTAGCAGCTATCTGGTACTATAACATTTTCCTATTTTAGGGGTGTTCAAGATTTGGTTTTTAACCAAATCGAACCGCGATCCAAACCAAATCAAGTAAAAAATTAATATTAGGTTAGGTTTGGTTTGGTTTGGTTTTGAATTTTAAAAAACCAATACTAATTTGGTTTGGTTTGATTTTACTCTAAAATAATCGATAAAATAACCAAATCGAACCGATATATATATATATATTATAATTATTTATATATTATTCATAAATAGAATATAAATATTTGTTACATTTTATATTTAAATCATGATTTAATTTTAGTCGTGACACATTCAGTCATATGTCTTCATTAAGTTGACAGTACCTTATGAGATTCTAAATGAATTTTGCACTTTGAATGACAAATGATACTAATTGTGGAAATAATATCTTGTGGTATATTGAAATTTACAGTTAAGATTCATCAGACTATAGACAACAACAACAACAACATACCCAGTGTATTCCCACATAATGGGGTCTGGGGGGGGTATAGTGTGCCCAGACCATACCACTACCTCAGGTGAAGTAGAGAGGTCATTAGACTATAGACAATCACTAATTTTAACTTTCTTTTTGAACCTTGTTGAGCAAGAAGTTTATGTGTTCACTTTTTTGGAGTTTATCATAATATTTTATTAAATGTAGTTTTAAAATATTTTTTAGAAGCGTTCATATGGTGTTGTTCATGGTTTTGCCAAAATATAACACTCAGTTGACATCTTAGTTTCAAGATTGAGATACAACACTCGGTTGACATCTCATAAGTTAGATTGATTTTTTTTTTAATTTTTAACTTTTATCATTAGCTAAAGTTATAAACTGAAAAAAAAATGAACCAAACCGAACTAAACCAATAAGAACCAAATCGGCGATTATTTTTTTGTTTGATTTGGTTTTAGAAATTTAAAAACTGACTAAGTTGGTTTGATTATGATTTGGACCAATAACTGATCCAAATCAATCCATGAACACCCATATCCCTTTTAAATGATTTTGAATCAATTTTTCATATGTTTCTCTGTTCTCATTTGTGTTCTTGAGTATTCGTGAAACTGTATCTATTTTTTTTTAGTTACCGATTGCTTGAAAAGGAGCAACCATGAATATTTTGATGCCCTTACAGGCCAAATTTTATTCTTGTCCTAACTCCTAACAAACTTTATCTTATTCACTTGGTTGCTGCATCTGTATTAGCTCATACTTTCATTTGGCTATTTTGTCATATGCTTCATCGAATGAGTAACTATTCTTAGTCTAAATTGGTGAGATAAGCAATGGTGTAGATCTATTCATTATCAGAAAAAATAATAGTTGAAAGAAAATTCTGTTTTCTACTAAAGATTACTCTCTAGTCCCAATAGGAGTATATAGGTGTCCCTCGGGATACAACAGATTATGAATTCAGGAGGCGTGTGCTTAAGTGTCGTTATTCATGAAAGTGTAAGTAGGCTGGAAACAGTTTAATTGCAAAAGGTAAAGTAACAATTTAGAGAGGTGCACCTCAAACATTTAGTTCTTACAACCAAGTAGAGTGCGGTATAGTCTTTTTTACTTGTGTCAATTTAACTGAAATAAAATGACTTAAGAGTCTACATACAGTTGGGGATTTGTTCTTAATCTGATTCACCATTCAAATAAAATTAATTTATTTATTCTTAACTTTTGTGATCTAATTTTGTGTTAAAGTTGTAAATTTTATTTGTTTTTGTTGCTAACAAAGTTGTAGCTTACTTTCTGGTTTTTTTAATGTTCATATTTTGGGTATGTAGTTTGCTGAAATTTGATATTCTAATCGTGTTGTCGGGAGCTTTTGCCTCATGCCTTATTATTGTAAATGCATCTATTGCTACTGCTATTCCAACTGTAAGACATTATAATTTTTTTTTCCTTTTGGTGATTGTAAATGCAGGAATAGTTGAAGGAGCAAAAGTTGCTCAGTAAGTTTGACAAAGGGTTGCAGAAGTTTTTATTAACATATTTGACTTTTAAATTTTCCGTAAGTTTTTTTCTCAAAGTTAAGTTATGATAGTTTTCTTTATTTTCAACTTTCAATTAGATTTTCAATTATGATTTCGAGCTAAAGTTGCTCAGATTTTTATTTTGAAAAGAAAAAATGCATGTATGTTATAATTTTTGTATTATTACTTGAATTAATTAACTTATAGTAGCATTATTAATCTTGGTTATAGTGATATACGCTAGCGTCTATTTCTTGCAAAAAGTATAAAGTGAATTGAAAGTTTTTGTTATGAAAAATTTAAGGCTGAAAGGTGATTAAAGTTAGAAGTTTTAATTTTATTTGTAATCAAAATTTTTGCTAATCCTTATTAAGAAGGACAATGAATGATATGCTCTGTTTGTGATTTCTTATTTATTTTAAAAAAAATGATTGATATATTCTATTTTCTTGTAAAAATAGAAAGATATATTCTAGTTTGTTAAGATAGTTAATTTTTTCTTCTCTTTAGTGATAATGGATGTATGAATTATTAAAAAATAAAACTCTAACTGTGTTGTTGATGTCGACATTAATAGAAATATGAATAATCTAGAGCGTGGAGGGATGTATGATAGGTTGGATGATCTAGGAGCTAGAAACTCTAGATTCGTTACTGGTATGAATAACTTTATCCAGCTTTCTTGTTCTCAATAAAATTGCATGAGCGGTAACAACATTATATGTCCGTGTAAAAAATATCGCAACATTAAATACAAGGATACTGAAACTGTTAGATATCACCTTCTTCATAATGAATTTGTTAAGGACTATTTTATTTGGAAACATCAAAGGGGAAAAAATGTGATCAGTGAGATTTTTTTCGGTAATGATTTGAACAATGGTGCTCACCTTGAATTGGAATATGATAATTCATATCGATAAATGATTTTGGATATTGTTGGTCCCATCTTTAACCATGGTTCGAGTTGGCAATCTTACAACAATATTGAACCCGGATCATCTTATCTGTATGAACCTTCAATTGAGGAGGAGCATGATACTTCGATGGAGCATGAGCCTAATTTAGAGTCCCTAAAATTTATGATTTGTTTCAAGCTACTGATGTAAAATTGTATTTCAATTTTTTTCTCTCTCAACTTGTAGTAATCTCTCGAATGTTAAATATTAAAATGAAGAATACTATGTCACGGAGGGGTTTTAACCAAATGATGCAATTGATTAAAGAGGCTTTACCGTAAGATAACCTACTGTTTGATAGTTATTATCAGACTAAGAAGCTAGTACGTAGCTTGGGTTTACCGATTGAAAAAATTGACTGTTGTGAATCGAGATGTATGTTGTATTGGGAAGATGATGAACATCTTACCTCTTGTAAACTTTGTGGCAAAGAGAGGTATAAGCGTCGAGTTAGCTCTCGTAAGAAGAAATTGGTCCCTTACAAGAGAATGTATTATTTTCCTTTGATTCCCAGATTGAAGAAATTATATGCATCCCATACTACTGCTGCAAACATGAGATGACATCATGAATATATAAAAGAGGATAGGGTAATGCGTCATCCATCAGATTTTGAAGCTTGGAAGAACTTTAGTGAAACTCATCCTTCTTTTGCCAGTGAACCAAAAAATGTAAGCTTGGGGTTATGTACTAATGGTTTCCATCCATTCAATCATTCTGGAATAAAAAATATTCTTTATGGACAGTAATTATCACTCCATACAATTTAACTCCAGGAGTGTGCATGAAAGAGGCTTATATGTTCTTAACTGTCATTGTTCTAGGGTGAAACAATCCCAAATATAAAATTGATGTTATTTGCAGCCTCTAATAAAGGAATTTACCTTGTTATGAGAGAAAGGTGTAGAAGTATTTGATATCTTAAAAATTGAAACTTTCAATTGAGGGCAGCTTTGATATGGGCAATCAGTGACTTTCCAACATATTCTATGTTATCAGGATGGAGGAAACACAATCTTTTAGATTGCAACATGGTCGAAAAACATCATGATTTGACTATCAAAGAATGTTCTTTGACTAACATCATCTATTTAGGAGATATCGTAAAAACTTTCTTAAAGTTTGGATTGTCAAAAGATCACAACCACCCTACAGAATCGGAGAAGAAATAATGAATCAAACTTGTAATTTGGGGATAAGAAAAGTGACAGAGTTAGATGCAGAGGAAGTTAATCAAAGAATATGTAGTTCTTGTGGATGAAAAAAGTAAAGCATCTTTTCAAATTTGTCTTATTGGAGTTCTAACGTGATTCGACATAACCTCGATGTCATGTATATTGAGAAAAATTTCTTTGATAATGTATTTAATACAGTACTCAATATTGATAAGAAAATCAAAGACAATCCACAAGCTCGTCTAGATATGATCAATTACTATGATTGACCTCAGTTGGAAAAGGATGTTTCTGAAAAATATCTCAAAGATGTATATACAATAGACAAGAAAGAAAGTACTATCTTGTTTAATTGGGTGAAAGGCTTAAAATTTCAGTTGGGTATGTATCAAATTTGGATAGATATTCAGACACAACTGCAAAAAGGTTATTTGACATGAAAAGTCATGATTGTCATGTGTTAATGCAACGATTGATGTCTATTGCTTTTTGTGAACTACTTTCAAATAATGTATGGCAAGCACTTACAGAATTGAGCTTATTCTTTAAAGATCTTACATCTACTACTCTCTGAGTGGATGGCATGGAGAGATTACAGGAAGATATTCCACAAATTTTGTACAAGTTAGAACGTATATTTCCTCCTAGGTTCTTTGACTCAATGGAACATCTGCCTGTGTACCTTTCATATGAAGCAAAGATTGTTGCACCTGTACAATATTGATGGATGTATCCTTTTAAAAGGTAATGCAAAACTTTATGTTGAACTTGTAACAGTTATGTTATATTTAAATTTTCAAATATAATGGTTTATCCATTTCTTTATTTAGATATCTTAGAACTCTTAAAAGAATGATTGGGAATAAAGAAAGTGTTGAGGGTTCCATATGTGAAGTATACTTGATGACAAAGTCAACACTATTATTTTTTCATTATTTTGAACCACATGTCATGACACGCAATAATAATGCGGATCAAAATAATGATGGTGGTCTTGTGGAAGATTTTGAAGGAAGTTTATAAATATTAACCCATCCAAGTTGATAATGGGAGAATAAAAAAAGAAGAATTTAACTCTTGAAGAAATCAAGGTTGCCCAAACTTAAATTTTACTAAATTGTGAAGAGATTGAGCCATTTGTGAGGTAACAAAAGTTAGTTGTATCAACTTAATTTTATAAGAATATTCATATATCATGACTTGAAATTGAACATATGTTCTTTCAATGAAGTATGTTCTTGCAACATTTGCAAGAAGAATTTTCAAATCTCTCTCAGGATCAAATAAATGAGAGTCTTGAAGCAAATTTCTCTATATGGTTCAATGAATAGGTACGTCTTCAAAATTTAATATCTTCTATACAAATATGCACTTAAATTGACTTATGAAATTGAACTAAATTTTATAATCTTCTAAATAGGTCCGACTCAATCATATTGAGAATGAATTCTTACGTAGTCTTGCTCGTGGACCATTGATAGGCGCTACATCTCATTCAGTACATTTTGTTAATGGATACAGATTTTCATGGTAGCGCAAGATCAACAATGAACAGTGAATTTGTATCTCGGATTCAAATTTTGGTGATTTCTATGGGCGAATAAAAGAGATTATAGAAGCGGAATACCGCGAAGCACCTTTAAAATTTTGGTGATCTCTCATGTATTGGCATTGAGTTGCTCAGTAGATTTATTCAAATTGACATTGTAGCTGTTGATATTGTGACAACTTTTAAAAAAAAATCCTTCTATTAGTTTTTATATGAAAATAGTATGCAGGTGTTGGATGAAAATTTTTCTACTATTTTTATGAAAACAGTATGTATGCATTCCCCACATTTTGCTGCCCATATGAAAATTTTTCTACTATTTTTATGAAAACAGTAGTGATGTATTTCTCACATTGTGCTGCTCATGTATGTGCATTTTTCACATTGTCTCTTGTATGCAACTGTGTTGATTTCATCCCCTTCTATTTGTTGCTGATGTTGTTGTATTGAAAGTTAAAAATAGTGAGTTACACTTTAATATATGTGAAATGAATGATCCAACAATTTCGTTCTTGCACACTGCTCAACACTTCTTTTTTACAGGCTGCTGAAATAGAGATTCAACACCAAGTGAGTTACATTTGTATGTGCACAGACATGATTATGATGGAAAAATTTCCGTTGATGAACGTTCCCGAATTGTCCGTGTAAGACTAAATCTTAATGTAGTAGTTTACTTAATTCTTTTTTTAAGTTTAAAGTAATTTTTGGTATTTAATCATTTTAAAGTACAATCTGTTATAATTTTGCTTTCTCTATTACAGGAAAGGTATGAAGAAATATTACGAAAAAAAATATTATCACAATCTGATATTGATTAATTTGCAGCATATTACCAAGCTGCCATAGGAGAAAAGAAGTGAAGAGTATTTGGTCTTGAATCTGAAGCAAAAGGCTACTATGGGTAAGGTCTTTGTGTTTCTTGTGGAAAGACTTCATCTTCAGCTTCTCATGAATCAGAACCAGCTGCAGATTTGGATTTGAATGAGCTTGTGAAGGATTGATTCCCACACATAAAAGCTTGTTTATTCCTTTTATCATTGAGGAGGTACAAAAGTTGATTTGTTCACAATCAGTTGTGACACCTCGTGTTGTTACTTTTGATGATCGTGCATTGATTTTTTATGGTCTATTTTGTTGAAATGTATAAAATTATGCAACAACAATATACACTTGATGTATGTGGGTTCTTTTACGAATAGTTGGTAGATGTTTGATATTGTGGATGTTTTGGACATAATTATGTGATTAGATTTTGCTATGTTTGGTATTGTGGGTGCTTAAATTTTCCTATCTATATATGTGGGTTCTTCTAGATGAATGTTGGTTATTTTAAGAATTTTATAATATGTTTTTAATAAGATTCAGCGGGATGTATTTAAAATAAAAGATGAAAAGGTTTTGCAAGAAAATTAATGACGAAAGATTTAGCAACAAATATCATCATTGCCAAAGAAAAATATTTGCGATGGATTGAGAAAAAAAAATTGTCGCCAAAACTAGAGCCTAAATAACAAAATTTAAAGCAACGGATTGAGAAAAATTATCTTTTGTCACAAAAATTGGGACCGAAATAACAAAATTTATTGTGACAGACTAGCAATGAAAAATTTGATCACGAAACTATCAAAATAACGAAATACATTATGAAATTAGTAACGACATTTATAAATATAACAATGGAAACATTCGTTGCTACAAATGGCAGCAAATCGCGTTCGTCGCTATGACGTTGCAAAATTGACAATAATTTTTATTTTTTTCATTGCTAAGAGGTTAGCAACGACCAATATTCCATCGTTGATCCATTGCTAAAATGATATAGCGATGAATATATGTTGATTAGCAACGAATTTTGTCTGTTATTAAATGTTATTTTTTTTATAGTGAGAGATAAGAAGTGTGCAATGATCTGACTTAGTCCTAGGAAGATGGGTGACAAGAGAATTCGGAAAGCGATTTATTCATCAGTTGTTAGCAATACACCTATCTAGCCTTTCTAGAATAAGGTTATTTCTATTGTGATGCCTCTTATTGGTCCAGGTGTATTTTCAACCTACATAACCTAGGTCCATCATGTTAAAATAATTTAGACAATTTCAGAGTTGGTTGGCTCTATTATTGCTTATGGGGGAACCTCCTAATCCATACGAGCGTTGTAGTTCGGACTAGCATAAATAGCAGAAAAAGACAGGGTGTGGGATTATCACTAACCTTAACGATGGTGTGGATACCATGGGGAGAAATGGAAAAGTTCTTAAGGTTAAGCAAGTCTTTTTTCCATATAATGGCAATACCTTCTTTTCAACCGTTGCACTAGATTCGAGAGAGGCATCAAAGTGGAGCATCTCTGTTAAAATCTTATGGTCGACCATTTTAGTTTTCAAGAAGACGACCATAGCAGTCTTATGAGATCTTACTAAATCTTCGCATTGACGTCTAAATCTGGCGTTACTGGCTCTCCGAGAGTTCTAAATAATAACATTCATATCTTCAGAGGGGTTGGGTGAAGGACATGGTAGTGATTTGTTCACCTTGTCTTTCAGGGAAGTTTTCCTTGATTGTCGAAAGACTAAAGGCTACAACAGGGTTGGTCTGATATATGATGTTTATCAAGGTCAGATTGAGGGTTGTCATTTTCTTCAGACAAAGTATAGTAGAAGTTGTATTGTAATGCTCGTTGTACTCTTTGCGAAGTGGCTTTCCTAGAATGTGGAACTCTATTTTTTGGATCTCCAAAAGAGGCTGGGAACTACTCCATTTCCTCTTTGCTATTTTATAGTTTCTCTAGTATCGTGGTATTTATTTTTTCTTGGTCGCCTACCATTTCTATTAGTGTTACCACTGGGTTTATTTACATATGTATCCAAGGAATGAAGTTCAGGGTTTCCAACCCCGACAGCTAAGAAGCTGTGGGATAGAAAGAAAGACTCTTGAACATGTGACCCATGAGCGAGTTGAGTTCGTTCTAGTTCATCATATTCAGTGTCCCTAGAATTTGGACTTGGAGGATCATTTGTGTCCAAAGCTGGTAGCCCAGTCCTTCTGCTATTTGGACGACCCCCTCATTCACTATTTATGTCATCTAAGTAGGGTCTTGGATGATTGGTACAATGGGTTGGTCCCTTATTACTACACAGTGGGAGATGGACTTTTCTTTCAAGACTAACTCCCCTAGGACGTCAGAGTTTGATATAGAGGATAGAAAGTTATGGTGAATATCAAGGGTTCCTTCAGTGGCTTCGATGGTTAGGGAGTAGGGGAAGGATTCACTATTTTTAGAGTAGTTGAGGAGAGAGAAGTGTGTTGTGAGTGGTACTTGGGATACGGAGGGTTATGGTATGTAAATAGTGGAGTGGTGTTAATTGACATGACTGTCTTGGTCATGTCAAGCGTTTTAGGGCAATGATTATCCCTAGTGGCGATGGAGTTACTCTCGCCAGAATATGCAGAATCGAGAGTTTCCATGGGAGCTTTCCCCAAGGGGTTGGGGGCTTGGGACCCATTAGGCCTTTGAGCATTAAATAGGTGGATGCAAGATAATAAAGGGCGTGGTGATAGGTAGTTGGGATTAAATCCCTTGTCAGTGCTTGAGCCAGTTTTGATTTGGGGTGGGTCATTACAACCAGGCTCTTTATTAGGTAAAGATCTCGTGGGGTCCTCTTTTAATTTTCTTTTTTTCTTTTTTTCTTTTTTTGTATATTAATTAAACAAATTTATTATTGGTAATAGGATGAATAGGATTGTTGTTATTCCTAGTTTTATTAGGAGAATCCGTTGATATGAGAGTGAAGGGATTTGAATATATGAACATACCAGATGAAGCATCATAAGTTGTTATCTGGGCTTGTTCTTCTTTTCTTGTACCCTTACCTTCTTTTACTCCATGGAGTTTGTTATTTGTTTTCCTTTTTGGAAAGAAAATAACTTGCCATTCCTCCATAGGTGCTTTAGGTTGTTTGTAGATAAAGATGATGGGTTTGTTTATAGTATTGGTGGTGATGGTGATTGGCCATAGTTCTTCGAGATATGCCCAAGCTTTCTACAAAATAGTATATAAAATCCTTTCCCCCTCATAGAATACTTTTTTCTTATGGCCTCCAATGTTAACGAATGTTTTCACTGGCACTTCGAGAGACACTTGTATGCATAATCTGACATAGCGGTCACTTACAGTTGAGGAAGTGCAGGCGTCAATCTTCATAAGGGCTCCCAGCTTCTTACCAATACGTTCTAGGACTTCATTATCATAGAATTCAGTTGGAAGTTGTGGTAGCCTTGTCCAAATGGCTGTGTGGATTTTTGTGGCCTTTTCAGGGACAAAGTTTGGCTCTCTTGATTTTACTGTTAAGAAACTTTCCATCACAAACCATGTACCTCCATGTAATGCCTTTAGCATGTTGTCCGGTTTAATAAAATTTGACAATGTAGAAATCGCAACCTAGGTTGATTAGTATGAGCAGTTCTGTGGGCTTCCAAATTTCTACAAGCTTGCTTTTTAATTAATTGTGGGTTATTTTTTTGTTGAATAATTTCACAATTGCAGAGAACCTTCATGGGTGATAAATCTTTTCTTTATCCATATCACTGAGTTGGATTGCTTCACTGGTGTTGTCCAGTATCATGGCTGCCTTTCCATTATGTTGGATGTAACTCTTGTTTAGGGAGTTGTCTTTATTTTAGAAGTTTCACCTTAAAACTTCCCTTTGAGGTATGGGAGGCAATGGGTTGATCTGTCATGATTATTGGGTCTGGCGACTTTGGTGGAGCGGGGGGCAGGGCTGGTGGGGGTTCGGAAGTTGGGGGCCAAGGATGGGCATATCTATGAGGCAGTCGATCTTCTAGAGAGAGGAGGATGAGTGTGGATGATGAACTTGTTTTACCATTGATAAAATTGTTCTTACACTCGCTAAAATAATATTATATGAATTTCAATTTAATCCAACTTTTTAATATTCAATTGTGGGTACTAATATGAGATACATGGAACCTTTATGAATGTGGAACCAGCCATCATCCAATCCTTTATCAGTCTCAATAACAAGTCTTGAATTGGTTTATATAAGTTTCCAATACTTTAGATTATTTAACTTATGTGATTATCATACATCATAAATTGACATGTTTAAGTTTATATTGGTTGCGAGTCTATCACAACTCTCCTTCATCATTTAGGCTTGAGATCGATAATGTGAGCAAGCTCACACTGTCATATAGGCGGAGTTTGTTAAGTTGTGATTTTCAAATCTTAATTTTGATACCGTCGATGAAAAAATAAAGATTATTAGATTATTTACCTTTGTTGTTTAAAGAGTTGATGTACAATAAAATCATAAAATAAAAAGCTTTTTTAAAATTATAACACGATAAGGTATACAAAAGCCTCATTAATAGCACATCTTGAGTATGCTTATTATCACAATAACTTCTAACATTGTCTATCACCACAACAACTTCTAGCGTTGAAGTTTATGTTAGGGTTTTGCCTTTCACGGTAATTGTGTTAGAGGGTAAGGGCGTCTCGATAAAATTAGTGGTTTACAATTAAAGTTTAATAAGAGGCCTTAAATATAAGTACATAAGAAACTTTAAATATATAGACATAAAAGGCCTTAAATATATACATATAAGAGGCCTTAAATATATATACATGGGTATCGAAATCCATGATTATGTATCACAATCCGTTAGTATGAAACATTTTCTTTTTCAAGTGAAATCTCTTAGTATATGAAAGTGCGCGAAAAAGTATTTTTTTATTGTCGGATGAGAATCATTTGTATCTTAATGCACATATTTAATTAATTTAGAATTATTAAAGAGGGATTCATTTTTGAGAAATATAAGTCAAAGCAATAGCAATAATATTACTAGTATAACATATTTCACAATCTCTAATGATCATGTATTCTTAAAAGACATAACATCTTGGATATTATTATTTATAGAAGGAGATTAGTTATTCTAGTTAATAAGATGTTTGTTATTTATTTGCAATATGTTATCTTGGATGTTGTTATAAAAACTTTATTTATTTATATGAAGATTAAAAGTTATTTAACTCAAAGTTTTAAAATATTTCTGTTGAAGAGTATACATTTTTAAAATCTTCAATACTACTTTAAGAGAAATCAAAATCATAAAATTAGTATTAAAATTTGTACAAATACCTTACTAAAATAAATAATATATAATATAAGAAGATATTGCAAATGTCAAGGTTAAAATAGACATTGTCAAGATAAAAGGGGGAAAATGCTTATTATTCAAAGTAGAGGGGGAGTTTGATTTTTAAAGTAAACTTGAGGGGCGAAAGTGATTTTCACCTGGGTGAAATAAGAAACACATGTATAGAATACTCCAGATTTTACAACTTAAACAACTAAATTGAAATAAATATTTTAAGAAGAGGATCAACTAATACGAAATGGAGCACACAAGCTTGTAAAATTAAGTGATGAGATCACCATGTCCATGTACTTTCTATTTATACAAGACAAGCTAAATACCTCCAGTCTTATTTTAGCTGGACATATTTTATTTTACACTATCATTAAAAAATCATAAATTGAATGATGAATTTTACTATTTTACTATTTACATATATTAATGATATTCATTGAGCATAGGAATGAACATTAAAATTATAATTGTTCACATTTAATTGTATACTAATGAAAAAATTAATTAATTCTATCATGATTTAGTAATTAATCAGTTAATAGTTAATATAAGACATTTATCAACTAAAATGAAACGGAAGGAGCATAAGAATGAAAATTAATTAGTTCTATTAAAGCATATTAAATTCTTTATGTTAGATTGTCAAAAATTAGTAACGATTTTCTTGCAAGAGGTTTCCATTTAAATTTTCTAAAAATCCACAAAATATACTCCCTTCTCTCAAATTATATGTCAATGATTTTTACCCACGGTTATCTCACATTATTTTTCATTTAAAAAGTTTAAGACAGAGTTAATTATATTTTTTCCCATTTTATCATTAGTAGTAATTTGAGACGGAGGGAGTATATTGCTTCTTTCTTGGGCCATAGGTCACAACTCATAAATCACAGCAAATAATCATAGTGTAATAGTTTATACATGCACGTTAATAACTAAATGTAAAGAAAATTTCTCAATTAAATTAGTCCAATCACTTCACGGATTATATATCTTTATATGAATCATCTATATGTATTTACATCATTATGATCCTCTGACCATGAACATATTAAATCAATATCAGAGATCTGGCTCTAATTATGACAGTCTCAATCATTTTAAACTAAATTTACTCAATGACATGTAAGATTTATCAAACAATTAAAATTAAAAATTTGAAATGAAAAATGACTGTATATATATATATATATATACTATTAATTATGTTTAAACAATTAATTGTACACGATGAATGGATCCTAGACCTGCTAACAAATATAACTCTTTTCTCTTGTTTATTATCCATTTTCTATTTTTGTTGATCTCTTTAATTTGAGAAAATCATGATTAATTATCTAACCGCATGGTTTAAAAAATAAAAAAGAAAGAGCATATTTAGAGGAATTAAGAAAAGGAACTAATTAACAAATTATTGTTAGCAAGCACTCTGATGTTGGTAGATTATAGTTAGTATGACCAAAATTTTATATCAACAATTTTTTTTTAGAAAAAAATTTCAGAAAATTGCATATTTAAGACTATAATTACAATAAATAACAATAATTTTGTAAAATTACAGTTTATAGCAAGAGTAACATTATTTTACTCATTAACTAGGCAAGTGCATGTTTTACTCTCACTACTTTACATTTTTCTATTTTCACTCCACTATTTCACCTCCCCCAAATATAACCATATCTTTTACCCTTTTTTTTTAATCTTATTTTGTTTATCATTTGTTTTATTTTTATCTTTTTATTTCCACTTTATTTTCTCTCTTCTATTTCTCTTTTTTTTTTTTCCTTTTTTATATTTGAAGATAATTATCTCCATGATCTTTAAGATTTCAATATAAAACATTATTACTGTCTTTCACTCTCTTATATTTGTACCTTTTTTTTCTTATTAATTTTTTTCATCTTTTTTTTATCATTTTATTTTCTTTTTATTTTTCATTTTTTTCTTTCCATTTTATTTTCTCTCTTCTATTTCTCTTTTTTTTCCTTTCTCGTATCTTTTTTCTTTTTTCTATTTTCATTTTTTTCTTCTTTTTCTATTTTTTTTTATACTTCTATTTCTCTTTCTTCCTTTTTTTTCTTTTTCAATTCTCTTTTTTTTTTTTTTTTTTTATGTTTTTGTTTTTTTACTCTTCTATCTCCAACTTTTATTTTGAAAAGACAAATATGTATATCACATACACATATTCAAAAAACATACAAAATACATAGTCATACAGATCTGAATGTGTATTTCAGTACAAAACATACATATGTATTTACGAAATACATATCATATTCATATTAAACAGTAACAAACATAACTATACTATATATCTTCATATGTATTTGCGAAATACAAAAGTGACTCATATAAAATAAGAATATACATATGGATCAGGTATATATTCTGTAAATACATATGAAAAGCTATATATATTTTATACGGTGTTGAATTTATCTTTGAACTGTACATATTATGTCATTTTAGAGGGTAACATATGTACTTATTTATTTTCTTTTACTGTTTAAGATATGTATCATGTATTTTTTTATTACCTCTATGTATACGTATATAATTGTCATTTTTGTTATAGAGATTTTGTGTCCTATATGTTTATATACACATGTGAGTCAGATATGTATTTCTATAAATACATATGCAAATATATATGTATGTTTTTTTACCATAAATACATATGCAGATCTGTATGTCTATTTATTTTGAATATTTTTTGAATATGTATATATGATATAGATATTTGTCTTTTAAAAATAAAGATAGACATAGAAGAGTAAAAAAAAAAATAGAAAAAAACAAAAACGAAAAAAAAAAATCAAAAAAAAGAAAGAGAAATAGAAACTAGAAATAGAAGTGTAAAAACAAAAGCGGATTTAAAAAAAAAAAAAAAAAAAAAGAAGAATGAGAAAAGGAAAAAAAAACAAAAAAAAAAAAAATTAAAAAACGAAAAAGGAAAAAAAAAAAAGAACTAGAAGAGAGAAAATAAAGTGGAAAGAAAAAAATGAAAAAGAAAAAGAAATTCTAATAAAAAAAGATAAAAAAAAAAAAACTAACAAGAAAAAATAATTAGAGATATAAGCGAATGATATTTTGAAATTTTGAAGATCATGGAAATAATAATCTTCATATTTGAGTTTGATTTGGGAAAAGAATCTACTAATTTAAATAAGAGTAATTTATGAGAATTTAATTAGATGAAATAATTATTGCTAATTTAACTCAACTAATTTGAGTAAAACAAAGACAGTAAATCTTGTTGTATATGTATTTGTATAACAACAGTTTACTTAAATACAAAATACAATTTGCTATTTTTCGTAATTATAAAACTATTGCTATAAAAGTTACAATTAAGACTCTATAATTGCTATTTCTGAATGGATCCTAGACCTGTTAACAAATATAACTCTTTTCTTTTGTTTATTATCCATTTTCTATATTTGTTGATCCCTTTAATTTGAGAAAATCATGATTAATTATCTAGCCGCATGGTTTAAAAACTAAAAAGAAAGAGCATATATAGAGGAATTAAGAAAAGAAACTAATTAACAAATTATTGTTAGCAAACACTCTGATGTTGGTAGATTATAGTTAGTATGACCAAAATTTTATATCAACAACTTTTTTTTATTTGTGATTCGGTATTCAGTATTCGCATTAAACTCGATTAATTCGAATTCTCGCCGCATAAGGTCCATTCAGCGAAACACTCTCTACCAAGAATTTTTTCATAGTCGGGGCTCGAAAGTCGAACCCGAAATCTTTGATTAAGGTAAAAGCAGTCACATGATCGCACTGCATCACATTCTTTGGTGGTATCAACTACACATCTTACCAACCAAAAAAAATATTTTTCTCCCTCTGGTGTTAATTATTTATCTACATCATTATTTTTGTTGTCTTTGTCGAGGTTGTTCTAAAAATTAATTATTGAAGTGGTTGTTTTTTCTCTTTTAGTCTTGTTTCTCAATTATTTTATTTAACAGAATAGACATAATTGCTTCAAGTGCGGTTAGAATAACAGCCATACAAACGCAATTTGGACAAGCTAATTAAGGTGTAATGATTTTCAATGTAATTTCATCGATAGTGTGATGAAACGAATGCTCCCTCTGGAATTTTAAATTTGAGGTTCCCCGTAAAATGGGTAATATGTAATAATATATATATAAAAAAAAAACAAAAAAAAAAACATCAAGGATGGATCTCATGACTCGTGGTCATGGGATTAAGCACTTCAAGGGTCCATTTCATGCCATCAAGTCAATAATGTTTTGTTTATGAATTTCCATCTATAATATTTTATTAACTTATTCTATAATTTCTATTTTTTAATAGGGAAAAATTCAGAAATAGCATGCTTAGCCCCTTAATGATGAGATTCATAGCAACACTTTCATAATTACATAATATAGCAACTTGTATTTTGTATTTTTGTAAACTATTGCTATAAAAATACAAATACAACTGATTTTTACTGCCCATAATTAACTGATTTAAATATGATAAAATTACCTTAAATTAACTATTCAGATTACATTCCCATTAAAAGCTCATAAATCACGCATTTTCAGTTATTTCCTAACAACACTATTCAAATTCAAACATCAATTTCAGAAACGTGTTCCTGAAGAAAAAAATGCAAAATCAAAATTATACCCATCTTCAATTTCAATCAATTTCAAACGTATTTTTTTGTTGTTCAATTTCTTCAGATTAGTAGAATTCAACGATTAGTTTGAACAATCAGTTTGTTTGAATTCAACGCTCAACATTGCCTTCTTCTGATTATTTTTTTCCGAATTGAATTATCGGATCTAAATGCATCCATAACTGTTGTTGAAGGTATTAAATCGTATTTTTTTTTAGTTACAATTTTTTTGAACCGTTTTCATTGTTTTGTTCGATTTTTCTATCGATCTATTTGTGCTACTTCGTTTAAATTTTTTAACTTTATCGTAAATTTGTTTATGGATATTTTCTAACCAAATTTTGAGTTAAAGTTAATGCAATAGTAATTTGACCTGGTACAACAAAAAACTGATCGAAATCAATTTTTCAGGCTGATCGAAATTATATTTTTTGGAGTATTGCTTGTTGAAATTTGAGAGTACATCTGTATATAGCAATCAAATTCAACGATCAGTTTGACAACTTTCTTCAAATTCAACGATCAAGTTTAACTTCTTTTGAAAAAATCCTCCTAATTCAACTATCGATTGTAAATTCATCAGTAACTGTTGTTGAAGGTATTAAATCGTAATATTTTCCCGCATATTAATTTCATAAGGTGTTATATAGTTGAAAAAAATGAATTTGTTCTTATTTTTTTTCAAGCCTTTATAGTTATTTGGTTCGATAATTTTTTATTGATATTTTGTGCTACTTCGTTCAAATTTTTTACGTCATCGTAAATTTGTTTATGAATATTTTCTTAATAAATTACGCTGAAAAGTTAATGCAATGGTAATTTGAACTGATAAAATACAAAATTGATCGAAATAAATTTTTCAAGCATATCAAATTATATTTTATGGAGTTTTGTTTGTCGGAATTTGAGAGTATATGCGTATATCTGAATAGTTTTTTTATATTTGTTTTGCTTGTGTTCGATTCTGGATGTTCTGAATTTGATTATATTTAACGTTGAATCGATAATTTGTAATTGTATTTTTGCTGAAAATTTTTATTGTGTTTGTATTTTTAGTTTAACAGATGTTGTGTAAATGTATTTTCGGTTGTAGTTGTTGGTTGTGTAAGTATATTTTACGTTTATAATTATAGATTTTTTTTGTTGTTGTTGTGAAAGTGTATGTTGTAACAATTGACAGATTACGAATATGTATATTTGTATATTTTAGGTGAAATCAGTTAGCAATGGGTAGCATATCAGTTCTCGTGAAGCACTCTGGAAGGTGGACGTATGATAATAACTATGAAGAGTATGTCACTAATGCTATATTGATGAGTACGACAATATCATTCAATGAACTGCACAATCTCTTGTATCTCACTTAAATGTGAATTTGAGCTGCAAACATATTCAAGTGAAATATCAAATCACTGGAAATGCAGGGCAAATACAAATACATAATGATATGAATTTAAAAGTATTTATTTTGCTAAAAAAAATATATACAAGACATGAATTGTCTACCTTTGTACAAGACAAGTGAAATAGTATTGCCTCTGAAGTACAAACAACGTCCTGGAAGACCTGCAAAGAAGGATCGTGAAAAATCTGAAAGGGATGTGTTTGAAAAGAAAAGCATCAACTCATGCAATGGTTGCAGGTCTAAGGGTCACAATAGGCGTTCATGTAGGAAATAATGAACACATCTGTTCAATTTGTTTTGGGACATTTATCTACCGTTTGATATAATTCTTTATAAATGAATCTTAAAAATACTTAATTGTATTACTAAATTTGAAAGACAAATGCATATGCTTATATTGTGAAGATATATATATTTTAATATATTTGCTAAACTATATGTTATAACAACACGGAGTAATCTATATATTGTATGGACAGATAGTAAATTATATATACGAAGTAAATTATGTATTTCATATTATATGATAATATAGTAAAATAGATATATAAAGCTTCATATGTATTTCAAAATCAAATGGAGAAACAGAAAAATAAATATGATGTTAATTGCATATAAATTTTAAATTTTAATATGAAAATTGCATATGTATATTGCAACTACGTACATTGCATATGTATTTTGAAGTGTAATCTGAACAGTGTATCAAATCATACTGAACACTTGAAAAAAACATGTACTATAAACTTATTAAAAACATATTCAACATATAAGAGTAAAATGAATAACTTTCATTCACTTCTCAATTAGTAACTTTGATTAACTACAAAACATAAGAAAAGAAAGAACAAATACTAAAATTGAGAAATTGATACCAATATCAATTTGCCAAAAAAATTTAGAAATTGATATAAATATGTATTTATATTATACGTCACAGTTAAGAACATATGATGTTATCTGCATATGTATTTTTAAGTTAAACCTGAATACTTCATATCTATACACTGCATATGTATTTTTGAAGCTAAATCTCATTGTAACAAATAAAACTGAATACTGAAATAAAACGCATCCTACAAAATTATTGAAAACATATTCAACATAAAAGACTAAAATGAATTAGTTTCATTCACTTCAAAATTAGTAAGGTTTATTTCACTACAAAACATAAAAAAAGTTTCTACAATTAATATCAATATCCAGGTAAATCTTGACAACTACACAATGTAATAAAATCATGAACAATTAGACTTCTAAAACTTCTATGACACTAGTTATCTTGTTTTCCCTAACCTCAATGGTGCTTCGTCATCACTTTGAGCTTTTGCTTCTTGTTTTCTCATGTCGTAGTCCCACAATAGTGAAACATATCTTGTACGAAGTACATTGGGATTGAACTCAATCGTAGGAACGCCTTGACCATAAGAAAGACACTCTGCGTAAGTAACCATGTACAGACTACAGTCCCTACAAAAAAATATTGAATAATAGTTAAAATATATTTTGCACAAACTTACAAATCTATTATACGTATAATTAAAATACTTATGTGATGCAAATTTTAAAAGTTTTCTTACAATGAATATTTCATCACGTGACACCTATGCAAAGTTAAACTATACCTTATTAAACTGTGAAAAATAACTAAACATAACTAACATATCAAAAAATACATATAACAATGCATATATATATTGAACACACCAAAAATACAAAATCATCACTAAAGCAAAATACATATGAAATTTGATATGTATGTATAAAAATACAAATACTACCCTATACCTTAAAATGTAAATCGAACCATAAAGAAAATACAAATGAATGTACATATGTATCTGTATGCACTTTAAATTTCTATAACACAAACTGTAAAATGTATTTGTATTTTAATAAATACAATTACGTCCAAGAACATAAGTGTATTTGTATTTCAATAAATACAAATATGGTCAAAATCATAAAAAGTAATTGTATCATCAATCCAAAATAGTGAAAAAAAATGTATTTTCCATGCATCCAACCTAGCAAATTCATATAATATACAAAATACAAATAAACATAGAAGCTTCAAATAAAATACAATTAAATATATGTTAACCAAAAATGTTTGTTTAACCTATCATTTTCATAAAATCAGCTTGCTGAAATCAATAAATACATATTAGCATAACATGAAATACATATTAACTCAAATACATGAAAAAATATATATTACCCCCAAATTTAATAAAAGCTTTACTGAACTCCCTAAATACATAATAGTAAATAAAAATACATTTACAACGAAAAATACCTCTTCTTCTATTTCTTCTTCAAATTCACTAGCAGAAGAGTTCTCAACATCATCATCAACATTGCTTTACTCTGCAATTCCTTTGGCTTTCCTTTTCTTCTCGTATTTTTTTTATTTTTTGTTTTTTGAAGAAGAAATTTTCTTCAACCGTTTTTTTTTTCAAAATATCCGCCATCTTCATCGGATCGTTATGAAACTTGGACCTAAGTTCCTTCATAATGGAGAAACTGGAGAAATGAAGAAACTGATGGATTACCTTAAAATTCATTAGAGTATAAAAATCTTAAAATCTTTGTTCAACCATTAGAGCATAAAATCGAAGAAACTGGAGAAATGGTGAAACTTTGTTCAACCATTAGAGCCTAAAAACCTTAAAATTAAAGTTGCTAATGGATTACAGTATCAAAAAAAATAAATGAAGAACCTGATAACGGTTCTATAGAGATCGCGCAATAATCACCATGATTATTCCATCGGGATTGCGGCAAGGCCTAAGGCTATAATGGCATGGAGATTATAGTCCATGCAATAAAGGGATTAATTAGTTACCTGAAATAGAGGAACATTATCCTTATCAGATCTTGCTAAAATCTTGCGAAAGGAAAAAATTTCAAAGAAGAAAATCTTTCAATGGCGTGGAAAAAGGGTAAAGAAAAAAAATTAAGAAAAAAGAAGGAGAAAAACGTGAAAAGGGGAAAGCTATACACGGTAAAAGGTAAAAGTAAGGGACCACTTTTAAAATAATGTTATTGTTGCTACATAGTGTAATTTCATTAACGTCTTGCTATTTTTTATAATTTAAGTCTTAGGTATGCTACTTCATGTAGTTTTTCCTTTTTAATATATTTACCGAATCCACAATAGCTAGAACCTCCACCCAACACTGTAAAATCCGCCCTTGTGCTCCCTCCATTTTAAAATAGTAATGCCCGTTTTTGCCATCTGCTTTGTCAACCTTCAAAACCATCTCATTCCAACAGTATATGTGAAATAGTTTGTTTATTTATTTTTGGAATAAATAGGCTTAATCTTTTAAGTCATGAAGTAGCTTAACATAAATGCAGTCACGAGTATAACAATCTTCTACAAGATTCAGTCATGTGGTGCATTTTTATTTTTAAATATTTTTGCTTGCTTTTTTAGCTACCTTTCTTGTTCCAATTTTCACTACAAGCATCTAATTGGAGAACTTTCTCACAATCCAATGAACTTTTTTTCAATAAAAAAAATACTAACTATTCAATCAAACACGAACAGTTTATAGCTAAAAAGGTGGTAACATTATCCACTGTATATCTTAGCCCACCTTTTTATGGAGAGATCCGTTTGGAACACATGATTTTCATTAAATATTCCTTCTTTTGCGTAGAAGATCTAAATATGATGGTATTTGATTAAACATAGAAAAATATAGATATATATGTGTGTGTATGTATGTATATATTGTTATAAGCGGGGGTGTGTAAAAGATAAAATATACCCACACTTTCCTAGTTTTATGGGATGATAAAATAGAACGAAAATAAGGATCAAAAAAGTAGTAAAATAAACAAAATAACAACTAGCATAAAAAAACGAAGAATAAGATAGATGCATAAACTAAACAAGAAAAGAAGAATACTATGCACCATATAAGACCGATTAAAGAAATAAACGTTTCATTCATTTCAAGAGTTCGAACTCAAAACTCTAGATGAAATTTATGTATGTGTGTTGGTGGTGAAAACCACATTAAATGCCCAAAGTTTTGTCGTAGCTGGTTATCAACTGCCATGCCCTGTTCACTACAATCATTATATATATCCTCTATTCACAAATTACTACAAAACAAACTAAACATGGGACCTCTTGCAGTTAAAAGATAGGAGTAATAGCAAAAAGTATCTTCGTACTTTTACAATGAAAAAATTTCTACCGTTTTAGTACCCAAACTTACTTGTCTTCCAACTGCAAAATCCTGTCTTTTTCTATACTTTGGATTCTCTGCTTCATTCACACCCCTTCCCTGATCCTTCTACTCTCTCTACTTTCTTGCATTTTCACTGTTTCTAAGAACAAAACATAGCTTATCCTTTCTGTAACATCACATATTTCTTGTGGTTGGGTTGAATTTTTTGGTCTGAAAATCTCATCTTTGTGCTATTTGATCTTCATTGTCCAGTGGGGTTTTGCTAAAATCTAGCAATGAAGTCAATTCTTGCAGAAATTCTAGCAAATTTCTTCCTGCTGTTCTCCCTTTAATCCTCACTCTATTGTGTCAGTTTTCTACTTTCTTGCATTTTCACTGATTCTTAGGCACAAAAATAGTTTGCAGAGTTGTAAGTATCACTAATTACGTGTGTCTGTGTTGATATTTTGGTCTGAAAAATCTCCCCTTGTGCTATTTGATCCTCAACTTCTAATTGGTTTTTGCTAAAATCAATTCTTGCAAAGTTTTCCAGCAACATTCTTATAAATTTTTGCTTATTTGTTCTCACCTTAAGCCTCACTCTACTGTGTCACTTTTTCTACTTTCTTGCTTTTCACTATTTGCAAGTCCAAAAAAAAGATTACACCCTCTTTGTCATATCACAAATTTCTAATGGTTAGTTTGATTTTTTGGTCTGAAAGATCTCACTTTTGTGATATTTGATCTTCATTGTATAATGGGTTACTGCTAAAATCTTGCGATGAAGTCAATTCTTGCAAACATTTCCAGCAACATTCTTGTAAATTTCAGCTCTACTCTACTGTGTCAGCTTTCTATTTTTCTTGCATTTTCACTGTTTCTAAGGCCAACCATAACTTATCCTTTTTGTAATTTCACAAAATTCTTTTGGCTGTGTTGATCTTTTGGTCTGAAAAATCTCAACTTTGTACTATTTGATCTTCATTCTCTAATGGGTTTTTGCAAAAATCTAGCAATGAAGTCAATTCTTGCAGATCTTTCCATCAACACTCCTACAAAATTCATCCTGTTGTAGTTTTTGTTCTCTCCTTAATCTTTACTCTACTGTGTCAGTTCTCCACTTTCTTGAATTCTCACTGTCTCTGAGCCTAAAAAATAGTTCACTCTCTTTGTAACTTCATTGGTTTTTGCTAAAATCTAGCAACAACAACATCATACCGAGTGTATTCCTACAAAGTGGAGTCTGGAGAGTGTAGAGTGTACGCAGTCCATACCTCTACCTCGGTGAGGTAGAGAGGCTGTTTTGCTAAAATCCAGCTATGACATCAAATCTTGAAAGTTCTCCCATAAACATTTTTGTTTGGTTCATCCTGTTATTCTGTTTTTGCAGTAGTAGGTTTACATGTGGTACAACTGATTTCGACTTTGACACTTTAACACTGAGTAGTTTAAAGCTTCTTGGCGATGCACATTTAGGTAACAACACGATAAGGTTGACACGTGATCTTCCTGTGCCAAATTCCGGTGCTGGGAAAGTTCTGTATTCAAAGCCAGTAAGATTCAGGCAACCAGGGTTTGATTTCCCCGCGGGCTTCTCAACATTCTTTTCATTCTCAGTGAGTAATTTGAATCCATCGTCGATTGGTGGAGGTTTTGCATTTGTGATCACTCCAGGTGATGAGTTAGTTGGTGATGCTGGTGGGTATATGGGAATCTTGGATGCTAAAGGTACACAAGTTGGTACAATTGCAGTTGAATTTGACACCCTTATGGATGTTGAATTCAAAGATATTAATGGAAATCATGTTGGTTTGGATCTGAATTCAATGACTTCAAGTCAAGTTGGTGATTTGGATTTTATTGATGTTGATTTGAAAAGTGGTGATTTGATCAATTCTTGGATTGAATATTCTGGTTCTAATGGACAGTTGAATATATTTGTGTCATATACTAATCTTAAGCCAAAAGAGCCATTTTTATCAGTTAATATCAATCTTTCTGAGTATGTAAACGATTTCATGTTTGTTGGTTTCTCTGGTTCAACTCAAGGAAGTACTGAGATTCATAATATTGTATGGTGGAGTTTCAGTTCATCATTTGATGCAAGTGCTAAGTCGGGGGTGGGGGCGGCTGAGCCACCACCGCCAACGGCTAGTTTGGTTAACCAAACGGCGGATTCAGTCATGTTGCCACCACCTTCTATGGCTCCATCAGAGTCTAATAGTAGTACCACAGGTGTATTGCAAGATAAGAGTAATGGAAAATGTCATAGCAATTTTTGTAAACAAGGTCCTGGAGCTGTTGTTGGTGTGGTGACTGCTGGTGCATTTTTTCTTGCATTTGCTACATTGGTACTTGTTTGGTTATACTCCAAGAAGTTCAAGAGAATAAAAAATACTGAAATTTTGGCATCTGATATCATCAAAATGCCTAAGGAGTTTAGCTACAAAGAGCTTAAAATGGCCACGAAAGGTTTCAATTCGACGAGGATTATAGGCCACGGCGCATTTGGGACTGTTTACAAGGGTATTTTATCCGACACCGGTGGCATTGTGGCAGTCAAGAGATGTAGTCATAATGGACAAGGGAAAGCAGAGTTTTTATCTGAGTTATCTATAATTGGAACTCTTAGGCATAGAAATCTTGTTAGGCTTCAAGGATGGTGCCACGAGAAAGGTGAAATTTTGTTGGTCTATGATCTGATGCCTAATGGGAGTCTTGATAAGGCATTATTTGAATCAAGAATGGTTCTTCCATGGTCACATAGGCGAAAAATTTTGATAGGTGTTGCTTCTGCCTTGGCATATTTACATCAAGAATGCGAAAACCAAGTGATTCATAGGGACATTAAGAGTAGTAACATTATGTTGGATGAAGGGTTCAATGCAAGATTAGGAGATTTTGGATTAGCAAGGCAAGTTGAGCATGACAAGTCCCCCGATGCAACGGTAGCAGCTGGTACAATGGGCTACTTGGCTCCTGAGTACTTGTTAACCGGAAGGGCAACCGAAAAAACCGATGTTTTCAGCTATGGAGCAGTGGTTCTTGAAGTGGCCAGTGGAAGGAGGCCAATTGAGAAGGAAACAACTAGAGTTGAGAAAGTTGGAGTGAACGGCAACTTGGTTGAATGGGTATGGGGGTTGCATAGAGAAGGGAATTTGCTAAATGTAGCTGATTCAAGACTTTGCAGTGAGTTTGATGAACCAGAAATGAGAAGGGTTCTAATGGTTGGGCTAGCTTGTTCACATCCTGACCCTATGTCTAGACCAACAATGAGGGGTGTTGTCCAAATGCTTGAGGGTGAATCTGAAATCCCCATTGTCCCAAGAACTAGGCCTTCTATGACTTTCAGCACATCACATCTCCTTATGACTTTGCAAGATAGCGTTTCTGACTTGAATGGTTTGATCACACTTTCCCCTTCATCATCTGAATGTAGCTACACCGGTGGTGGCAATGGCATGGACTTGGTCTAAATTTAAGTAAGAAAGTTCCAAACAATTTAGTTAAATGCACCCATAAGAGCCCGGCAATACCTCCCCCCCATCCCCCACCCCGCCCCGGTATGGAGCTACTGTCGTTTCATCCGACAACATGCATTTCATCAAAGAAGCGCGGAATAGGCATAGTGACTACTCTGATTGGGCGTGGACCGGGAAAAAGTAGCTATCAACTCTTAGTTATCTTTTTTGTTTTGTTCATAAATTCATTAATTTAATTCTTACTATATATGTACCAAATAAGCTTGAGATATATAGTAATGTAATTTTCTGTCTTTCCTTTTTCATATGGCTTTCATATACTGTAGTTGGTTGAGTGCAAGATAGAGAAATTTAGTGAAAATAATAATACGAAAGTCCTTTTCTTGTTTCTGGTTTGGTGGATTGTCTTTGTATTGAAGTGACTAGTTGCTAAGTTATCTTTTAGTCAAAAGCCTACATGAGAGGTTGGAGTAGAGGTTTGGTAAAGTGTGAATATTTGTTTAATGTGTCAATCACCAAAAGAAAGGCACATTTATTGGTAGTACATGTTATGCTTCTTTAGTATTGGCTGCTATGGGGTAATAAAACAGTGAAGAAAGGAATTTTCTTCTTTCCTTTTCTCATATGGTCCTCAATGGATAGAATTTACCTATATTTCCTAAAGATCATTTAATGTATGTAATTAATAACTGAATTTTGGGTTGTTAGATCAAGTAAAAGAAATTGAATGAAATTCATACTCTGAAAAGTGTATACAGTCCAATCTTGTTATAGTGGTAATGCTTATTTTAAAAAATATATGGCCGTTATAGTGAGTATTGTCATTCATGTATAGTGATATTTGATGTTTAGATCTCATTTTACCGTTATAAAAAACGATTTTAAATATGATATACAATAAATCAGCAATTTATTTCGAAATATAATTCCGTATTCCATCAACCAAACAAATTTCTTGGTGATACACTTTCATCATTATAGGATGACTTGACAACACTTATTTGGATCTTTTCTTCTTCCAAATATCATTAAATAATTGCTCAATTATATTGGACAATTTTCCAGCCATCCCTTTCTTGGACATTTCTCATTTATACCATGATGTCCTCTTATGTGTGTGTATTTTCAAATAAGATCCAAAGTATCAAATTAATTGATAATATCTTTCGTGTCATTCAAATGGGATTCAAAATATCGACCTTATTACATGTTGAATGTCTTTCACTGTGAATTATCCATTCAACCTAAGTATTAAAGTTGATTCTTTACTCAAAAAAAAAAAAATCTTCTACCATAAAAGGTGTGACGAAATATTATGGGAGGTAGAGATTCAATTTTACAGTCACGATTCATTGAGATTTTTAATCTTTTATCGTTTCGATACGTCGCAAGGCAAAAAAAAAAAAAAAAATGTAAGGCCATTGGAGAAATTAAATCATTTCGAGTTCCTATGTCCAATTAGAACTTCTCAAGTGGTATATATACAATTCTGCAAAATAGTTTGTATTCTCAATAACACAGTGCCAGTACGTATATACTGCTAGGTTACACAATTTGTGTCAGAGATGTTTGGTTATATCATTGTGTATAATTATATGGAGTATCTATTATATTAGCTAACATATCTTATTTTCTTCGATCTCTATTATCATATATATGACGTTGTTGTTATCGTTCCTTTTCTATATGCTTTAATTAGATATTACTTTTTGTATCAATTGTCATATTTTCTTTATTGATAGATTTCCTCGTTCATGACTATTTTGCTTTAATGTACTTGAGCCCAAGGGTCTTTCAGAAACACCTCACTTGTGAAGTTACAGTGGATACGTCATTGTCCTTATATGCAACTCTTCAATTTTCAATTTTTTCAGACAAGAACCTTAACAAATTAAAATATTTCAGCAGACTTTGAAATGAACAATACTAATTGTGTTTTAGTCCTATGACAAATCTTGGAGCTACAAAAAATAAATAAATTAACTTAATGTCAGAGAATAGTTTGTCATTAACGTGAATATTCATCGTAACCCAAATTAATTTTTGTACTTATTATTACTGCAAAAATTCCTCTCCTCTGATTAAATACCGACCAAATAAGATGATAAAATCCCACATGCACACTGGTTCCAGTGAGAATCTTGATTGGTGAAAGAAATAAGTTAGATATATACTATCATTATTATTCACCAAATTGGAACATGAATCTCTGAATGAAATCACATGCAATATGGTATTTTTGGACAGTTATGGGGTGGATTTTTAAAATTAACTTCATTTCAATTAATGATGGAGTCTGAATAATTTTTAAGAATTTCAAAATTCGAATGAACCCCTTGCATCCGCGTGACTCCGCCCCGATTTCAGCTTCATTTTACACACACCATTGAGCTATAGTACAAATTTAATCCATTACAATTATGACACAAAAAGTTTGACATGATTTAAGGATTCATTACTTAAAACTTTTAAAATTTACTTATTTTATGAAATACACATGTCCAAATGACTTTGAGAGAAATCATTTGGTATTTGAATAATTCATTATAATTTAGTTTTGAATGAGTCAGAAAAATAATACCATAAGTTTGATCTATTTTTCTAAAAATATTTGTGTGTATCAACCTACTAAAAATTGAAAGTGGCTTTATAATATAAGGGTAACTTGGACTAATCGTAGCTGCTTCTGATGGATCGTAAAATATATTCAGTTTTTTAAAAAAAAAAAAAAAAAGTTGACTTAAAATGTAAGTATATAATCATAGAAGTGTTAACATGGCTCACTTATCCAAGTCTTAATATGTTGGATTTGGGATAGTTCAATTGACCAATCAATAGTGGTACATCTAAAAGTTTGAATCAATTTGGAGTGTCTATATAGACTATTAAATTGACATATGAACTTTTTTTTAGTTTGGCACGTAATTTTTTCTCTCCCAAAAAAGAAAAAAGAAAGTGGTCTTCATAGTTTTCTATTTTGATAATTAAGCAAATTATGACAAGAAAAACAAAAAAAATAGAAATGGGCAATTGTTATAAAGTAAGTAATACAACTAAGACAGTTGAGAAGAGAGAGGAAATATTATTTCTTTTTGAACTTATGTTCTTAGTGCAAATGATTTGCAAAGTCAACATTAATTATCACTTGTTATCTATTCATTCTGCAGAAAAGTATGGCCAAAGATGTTGAAGTAAAAGGATTTAACTTGATTCCTTGTTGGGAACTATCTATCTATATCTAATAAGAGAGGTAAAAATCTTATGTGTCAATACCAGAAAAATTCTATTTAAAAAAATAAAAATTTATCTATAAATATTTAAAAAAATATATATATATATATAAAATCTATCTATATCTACACATTAACTACCCCTATATAAACTGCACGTTAACTACCCATAGAATAAATACACGTTTTTGAGCCTTCAACTGAAACACATTGTTGGGTTTCATTTTATGGCAAAAAAAAAAAAAAGAAGAAGAAAAAAACAGAAAAGCATAGGTCAAATGCAACTTCACAATCAAAGGAATCAGTGTTGTTGAATGCACTGTCAATTTGTCGTAGAAGGATAAATTTATAGCAACTGAAGCAACACTCTTTTAAATATAATCGCAAAAACAAAATCCTTGCAGCAACAACTGAACCAAAATGCATTTCAGAGACTGACATTGTCATCGTCATCTTCTTTGTTGCCGGTGTCGAGAAGGTATTATTTGGGCAAATTCAAAAGAAGGTTATGTTATGAACCTAATTTCAAACCACTTACTTCTCGCATTGTTGATTTTACTCGCGGAAGGCAACTCCACCAGGTGTTGCTCTCGAATTACTCCTTCACTTTCATATTACTTGGCTCTGTTCGTATGATACAATGATAAAGAAAGCTTTGATTAGAGATAGTTAAATGTGGCTATATCATATGGCGCGGATATGTATATATATTATAAAGCAGAGGGCGAATTTATGTTATATAATATATCTAAATATAATTTATTTAAATATTAAATTAAAGATGAAACTATACTAATAAAAAAAATTATAATTTTAATAAAACGTTATTAAATTAACGTTATTAAGAATAGTAATAGTAGTATATTAAATTAACGTTATTAAAATGTTATTAATGTAACGTTATTAAATTAACGCAGGGGCGGACCTACGTGGTTGCCATGGGGTTCACCCGAACCCCCTCGGTAAAAAAATTATGTTGTATATATAAGGTAGAAAACCTATATTTATGTACGTATATTAATGTTGAACCACATGAAACATTGCATTTAGATAGTCCAATGGTGTTATTTGCTCTTCTTGGGTGCTTCCTTCAACCTACTGTGCGGGTTCGATCCTTGCTAGTGGCTTTTTTTTTTTTAATTAAAAAAAAAGCTAGGTGTTGTTACTATTAGGGATGGGCATAAAATATCGAAAATCGAATTACCGAACCGAATACAAAAATTTGGTATTTGGTATGATATTTGAGAATAAAATTTTAATATTTCGGGATTGGATTTGGTACAAGATATTAATACCGTTTGGTATTCGGTATTTACCGAATACCGAATATTATATATATATATATATATACATACGATATGTCTAACCAACCCAATAAACAATAGTATTAGTCATCTCAAAGAATCTCTTAGACCTTGATAATATATTCGTAAAAAGCAACAAAAATAATGCTAAATAAGGTTTCTTTTAAATATACTCTTTAAAGTTTAAATGTACATTTGCACATCTTCAATTTTAATATGGTATTACCAAATACCGTACCGAACCGAAATTTAATTTACCGATTACTGAATCGATAGTTATTAGTATGGTATATGGTATCTACGTTCAAATACCAATTACCGAATTCGAAATTTGAAAATACCGAACCAAATATCGAACGCCCACCCCTAGCTGCTATAGAAATAAATAAAAAATTTATAATAATAATATTTATAATAATAATAATAATCATAATAATAACGTCGTTTTAACGCAAAAAACAAAACTTTGACAGTGTACAAATATGACCTTTAACTATTCAAAACTGCACAAATATGACCTCCCTCCAAGTCAGCCCTTTTAACGACGTAGCACCGTGTGATTGGATGAGCTTTCCACATAGGCGCGATATTTGTTCAGATTTTGAATAGTTAAAAGTCCTATTTATGCACTATCAAAGTTTAAGGTCAAAGTTATAATTTAATGTCAAGTTTAGGGTCTTTAGTCATATTTATGTACTATGACTTTCTATAACTACTCCTTTATAGCAAGGAAAAAAATCCAGATTGTTTATATTAATTTTTAAACACGTATAGGACTTTTTCTGTGGGAAGTTATAATCTTTTTACTAAATATTTAACTATCTATCTTCCCACAACTTCTCATTCTTCACAGAAAAAAAAATACATTTTTTTAAAATTAAAAATATATAAGAAACAAATTTTATTAAGCACGTTTGGATTTTTTTCCCATGGGAAGTTATCCATTTTTTTTATCAAAGTTTTTAATTTTTTTAACTTAAAAAATAAATTTAATAAGCACATTTAGTTGCAAAGCACACTTAGGAATTTAATTTCCAGTTAAAATAAAATGAATGAAATATTTCTAATTTCCAAAATTGACTTTCTTTAAAATAATATAAACGAAATATTTTTCAATTGTCAAAATAATATATAACATATAATATATAATAGGAATTATTTAAAAATATAAAAATGATGTTTGACAGTTACAAAGTTTATAGATTACATATTTCAATTTTTTTTATTTATTAAATAATGATTTTACATGTAGCTAATGTTTGTGTTTTTCTGGATTCTTATTTTTAAAATTTGGTATTTATTTTTTTTGGATAGATTGATAAGATAATTTTATGTTCATACTAAATGGTATAAAAAGATTTATCCAAATTATTACTACACTATCAAATCTAAAGGAGTAGTCATCTAGAAAAAGGAAAAAACCTGTACAACTATTATCAATAATTTTCTTTACAAATTAAAAATAAAACTTAAAATTTATAGCTTTAAAAGCAGTACGACTGTCACACATTTTTACTGATAATACAACATTATCATTTTAAAAAAATGGCAAGATCATCACAAACCCACAATATCAAAAATTAAACTTAAAATTATAATTTACTGATAATACAACTTTATCATTTCAAAAAAAATATATAAAAACGGAAGGATCATCACAAAACTACAATATTCACTACAGGTTTCCACAACACTCCCACTACTTTTTTTTTTATGACTATTTAAAATTACAAAACTACAGTTTGATCACAACAACTTAACTTTCTGTACGTTGATTTATACTTCTTTCAGAAAAAAATTAACGAATACAGATATGAGCAAAAATTGTATGTTCGTGTGATGGATGGAACTGGTCGTATAACTTTACTGCTTTGGAATCGCGAGGCTGTGCAACTTATAGAAAAGTCTGCGAGGCTGTGATGGATGAAACTGGTCTTTTTAATATAATCTCATATTGTTATTTTGTTTGAATTTATCTTGACACAACTTTACACTACATTCTTTTACAGACTCCCATCAAGAACAATCTTTCAGGATGTGGATCATCCCTAACAGAAATATTGTTGATATGACAGTAAAACAGACTTTCAAACAGACTTTCAGGTTGCTTAAGTATGCATGTGTCATGATCCTATTCTTCATATACATGATAATCCAATTAACATCATATAATATTCTCAAATGACAAATCAGGTAGCAAAGAGAAGCACCTCCATAATCATGACAAAGCAAGAATATCCTAATAAATAAATGGCCCAAAGGAAAAGTTGGCACTTGCTTGCAACTAACAAAATAATTACCAGAATAATAGCTTCTTTCGACTTGGTATGAAGGAGTGACCCTGAATCTTTAACACTTTTACGAGACCATATCTGCATCAACAAAGTACCTCGTGGACATCAATCTTGAATGAGATATGAATACGACCAATATAAGTGTAAGAGAAATGAGATATGAATACGACCAATATAAGTGTAAGGTAAATTTCTCTCCGCTCAACCTAATATTTAGCCGATAATAGTATCAGTTCTTGCTAAATTTGAATGGTTTGTTGTTAATTTCTTAGTTCTCCAAATTCAACGACGAGATTAAACAGCATCAGGACACCTTTACAAGTCCCTCCAGTCATAGTGAGTATATTAATGCTGACGTCTAGCACACCATTTGTTCTAATTTATACAATACTCTTTCTCCATTTCAGGACCTCACAAGATGTTCATCATAATAACATCCCTTTACAACCTTCACACCTTTTAAGAATTCAAATTCATTATTCAAACTTTAGATGTGAAATGATATTTACCAACTAACCTCTTCGCTTTTATTTATGGCAAAGATCTGTAACAATTTCATCCTAACTCATCACTATAAATGTTAAAAATGTTATGTATGTTTTACTTGAAAACGTTTCAGCACCAATCTCACAATAACATTTTACTAACTAACCTCTTTGCTTTCATTTTTGGCAAAGATCTGTATTTGGCTTAGAACACCGAGCTTACTTAAGAGTTCGCGTGCCTGAACTTAAGAAAAATATACCAATTAGGTCGATTTGGCATAAACGAAATACACAATGACTCAATACGACACTGACTATAGAAATGCAGCACACTATGAAAGCCATCAATGTGAGATAATGAATCAAGAAAATAGATAATTGGAAGGAAATAAATAGAAGACAGGAGTTAAAGAATAAGAGAATTTGCAAATCGAATAACCCTCAGGAAAAGAAAATTTGAGAAAGAACTGGTAAAGTTTATCAACCATGACAGAAACAAGGATAACTGCAAGCGTTATGTGAATGATTTTATATATTTCATGAAAACAACATACTTTGATAACTACAGATAGAGGTGAAAAGAAAAGGCCAATGATGCATCTAATTCTATCTTCCTCAAGGTTGAACTTAAAAAACATACTCAACAAGTTATATGGTATTTGTTAACTGGTGAGAGGTGACAGATATCCCATGGAATTAGTACACGTGTGCGAAAGTAGGTCCAAACATCACGGTTATAAAAAAAAGACAGTTCAAATGACAAGTGGTGGTTTAGTAATTGGAACAAGCAACTACTACTAATATTTTGAGTACTAATACATTAACTTTTAATTGGAACAAGAAACTACAACTAATATTTGTGTAGAATTTTCATGTAAACTAATGATTCTTAAGAATTGCAAAGCTGGTAATGCTTTGTAATGTAAGATAGGTAGCCCTACAATTACTAGAAATCTCAAAATTTATGAGCCACCAAATCATTCTTTATATTAATCATTGAATTAAATATCCACCGGACAAAATGGAAAATTGTTAAGAGCAGTTAGAACTAGTGCTGACTAGATGACAACTGTACAGCAAGTGATGTAAAATATAGCTAGCAATTAGTTAGAGTTAATCAGGATATTAAATAGTAGAGCTTGAATCAATTGTAGCCAATGAGATAAATCATTTTCTGAATGAGAAGTTATTTTTCTCTGTTCTAATTCTCTCCAACCAACTCTCCTCTTCTTCCTCTCTGAGTCCATAGTAAACACCATTAATGGTGATATCTGAGAAAATCAAGTAATTCATCATGGTATCAGAGCCAGGTTCGCTGGTCTCTTCGATCCGCCAATAGATCGATCCAATAATTGATTTCCTATTGAACTCATCCTGTGCAAGTTTGAGTGGTTTGTATTTTCAAGGTTACAGCTGCAATGGCGATCAACAATGGTGGAAATCCCAGTACTACTGTAGATCCAGTTAATGGTAACACTACCCAACATACAGTCATCGATCAACATCATCCTTTATTCCTTCATCCATCGGACACACCAGGTAGCTCATTAATCTCGGTCAAACTTACTGGTCCGGAAAACTACTCACTATGGAGTAGTACTATGCGTATTAGTTTATTGGGGAAAAGTAAATTAGGGTTTGTTGATGGGAAATGCCCTAAGAACAATTTTGATACTTCTCTCCATGACCTTTGGGAGAAATGTAATGCCATTGCGCTCTCGTGGATCATGAATTCCGTTAGCACTGAGCTTCTAAGAGGTATGGTTTACGCTTCGAGTGCGTATGCTGTGTGGATGGACCTGAAAGAGAGGTTTGATAAAGTGAACGGTTCGCGAGTTCTGTTTTTGCACAAGAAAATTGCTACACTTACACAAGGAATTTCATCTGTTTCTATTTATTTTTCTAGACTCAAAGAATTATGGGTTGAATTCGATGCACTCATGCCTTGCCCTGGTTGTGGCTGTGAGGAATCTAAAAGATATGTTGAACACTTTGAATATCAGCGGTTATTGCAGTTTTTAATGGGACTAAACGAGTCTTACTCTCAATCCAGTAATCAGATTCTCAACATGTCACCAACAACTACCATTAATAAAGCCTATGCAATGATTATCTCAGAAGAGAGCAGGAGAACTATGTCTCATCAATCTCACATTCCTGAAATCAGGGGAGGTACAGCCCTATTCAGTGGAAAAGGTACAGTACATGGTGGTGGTAGTTCAGCTGGTTCCAATCCTCGATCAGGTGGAGGCTATTCAAGAGACAATAACTCTTCAGGGTTCAACTCTGGAGGAAATTCCTATAAAAGAGAAATCAATTCTCCTGATGCTATGGGTGAAAGAAATTCTGGTCCTAGCTCTAACTTTGGGAATGCTCCTAGAGGAAACAGATATCCTAGCTCAAACAACACTTATAGAATGAAGAAAGGACCAGTGTATTGTGACTACTGTCATTTTAAAGGACATACAAAGGAAACATGCTACAAGCTTCATGGCTATCCACCTAATTCATCACCTAAAAAGAGGTTTGGCTCTGGATATACTTCTGGGCATCCAATAGCTAACTGTTCTCAGGATGTCTCTAGTGATGCAGGTGCTAGGCAATCCGCTTCTATAGCTAACTATGCAGGAGGATCGAGTGCATCTGCAAGTGTTGATAACATCAATTGGATGCCACCTCAATTCACTAAGGAGCAATACACACAGATCTTACAAATGTTGGATAAAGGATCTGACTCATCTGACTGTGCCATATCTGCAATGTCTGCAGGTATGAGTTCTGACACTGTAACTCATGATGTTGTGAGTCAATGGATAGTAGACTCAGGAGCCTCAAGCCATATGGTTGGTTGTCTTAAGTTGCTAGACGAGTTTAAAACATTTCCACAAGATCAAAGGGGCAGAGTGCAATTGCCTAATGGTGATATAGCAAGTGTTACTCACTTAGGCTCTTCTCATCTATTCCAAGGACATAAGATCTCAAATGTAATGCACATTCCAGCTTTCAGATATAATCTCTTATCTGTGTCTAAACTAACTAAGGAAATGAACTGGGTTATTCTTTTCTATCCTGATTTCTGTATATTTCAGGACATCTTAAGTGGACAGGTGAAGGGGATTGGTAGGAATGAAGATGGTCTGTATGTGTTCAACTCAGATAATTCAAAGATCACCCGTGCTTCAGCAAATAACTCAATTTCTACTTCCAGACCAATGTCAGTCTGCACTGTTCAGAATACATCAAGACCTGATGTGCTTCTTTGGCATAGGAGGTTAGGTCATGCTCCTGTGAGATCTCTGAAGATTATACCTGCTGTACCTAATATACTAAATGATACTGCTGTCAAAGATTGTTCTATATGCCCCCTAGCTAAGCAGACTAGGCTTCCTTTTCCTGTGAGTACATCTGTTACCAAGTTTTGTTTTCAGCTTCTACATGCAGATGTGTGGGGACCTTACAGGGTTTCCACTCATGATGGAAAAAAGTATTTCTTGACTCTTGTAGATGATCACTCTAGATATACTTGGATATTCTTGCTACCATCTAAATGTGAAGTAATTGTTGTTTTTAGATCATTCCTTACTATGATCAGAAATATTTACTCTTCTACAGTGAAAGTTCTTAGAACAGATAATGGTAGTGATTTTTTTAACTCTCACATGACTGAGTTACTGCAAACATTTGGAGTCGAACATCAGAGTTCCTGTGTGTATACTCCTCAGCAAAATGGAGTTGCTGAAAGGAGACACAGATACATTCTTGAAGTTGCTCGATCCTTGAGGTTTCAAGCTAATGTACCACTCAAATTCTGGGGTGAATGTGTATCTGCAGCTGTATACATCATCAATAGGACACCCTCCTCAGTCCTTCATCGCAAAGCTCCTATTACTATTCTTAAGGGTGTTGCTCCCTCTCTTACTCATATGAGAGTATTGGGTTGCTTAGGATATGTTACTGATGTCAAAAGGCATGACAAATTTGCTCCAAGGGCAGTTCCAGCTGTTTTCCTTGGTTACTCAGCAACTCAGAAGGGTTACAAGATGTACACTTTTCACTCCAAGGAGTTTATCATCAGCAGGGATGTGGTGTTTAAGGAATCAGTCTTCCCTTTTACATTCCCCACCACAGGATCTCCTTTGTTTTCTATTGTTGATCTTCCCTCTTACCTGTACACTGATTGTCCCTCAATTTTTATACCTTCTTCCACTTCAAGTCATGCTCCTGCACCTACTACTTCATCTAAACCTGAACCACCTATCTCTACTACCTCTTCTTCTTTCATTCACATCAGAAAATCAGCTAGGCCAGTCAAACCTCCCCTGTGGATACAAGACTATATCACCAAAAATAAAGGCAAGGCTAGTTGCTTCTACCCATTATCTGACTGTCTGAGTTATGCTCATCTCTCTCTATCTTATAGCCTTGCTCTTGCTGCCTATTCTAATACTGTAGAACCCCAATCCTTCGAAGAAGCTGTCCAGGATCCTAAGTGGGTTGCTGCCATGAAAGCTGAGATCTCTGCTCTTGAAAATAACCACACATGGAGTGTAGTGGATTTACCCCCTTATAAACATCCCATTGGGTGTAAGTGGGTCTTCAAGATCAAATATACTGCTTCAGGTGCCATTGAAAGATATAAGGCTCGACTAGTAGCCAAGGGGTACAACCAGCAGTTGGGGCTGGATTATACTGGGACATTCTCACCAGTGGCAAAGATGGTCACAGTGAGGTCTGTTCTAGCTATTGCAGCTGCTAGAGGGTGGTTTATATTTCAGATGGATGTGCATAATGCCTTCCTTCAAGGTGATTTACTTGAGGAAGTATTCATGACTTTGCCATATGGATTTGCAAGCCAGGGAGGGACTAAAGTGTGCAGGCTTCACAAATCACTCTATGGGCTAAAACAGGCCCCTAGGCAATGGAACCAAAAACTCACTGATGCTCTTGTGCAACTGGGGTTTACTCAGAGTCATTTTGACTACTCTCTATTCACTAAGAAGGTGAAATCTGAACTGATAGTAGTTCCTGTGTATGTGGATGATTTGTTGGTCACAGGAAGTAGTGCTGAGTTAATACTGAAGACAAGACATGACCTACAACTCAAGTTTAAGATGAAAGACTTGGGTGAGCTTAAATTTTTCCTGGGAATTGAGTTTGCAAGGTCATCAAAAGGTATTGTGATGAGCCAGAGGAAGTATGTTCTTGAGCTAATAGCTGAGATGGGACTTGGGGGAGCTAAACCAGCTGCAACTCCACTGGAGACTAATCTGAAACTCACATCTGTTGAATTTGATAAACTTACTAATCAAAACTCAGGTAATGGTGATCCCATACTAGCAGATATTGGACAGTATCAGAGACTCATTGGTAGACTTTTGTATCTCACTATGACTAGAGTAGATATATCTTATGCAGTACAAGTGCTCAGTCAATTCATGCATCAACCCAAGCAATCTCATCTTGATGCTTCCATGAGAGTTGAAAGATATATTAAAGGTGCTCCAGGCCTTGGACTTCTCATGCCATCTGTAAGTTTTGAAAAAATGGAAGTATTTTGTGACTCTGACTGGGGAGGATGCCTTCAAACCAGAAGATCTGTGACTGGGTACTTAGTCACCTTTGGTGGAGCTGTGGTCTCTTAGAAATCTAAGAAACAGGTTACAGTAGCAAGAAGTTCTGCAGAAGCAGAATTCAGGAGTATGGCCTCAGCAGTTGCTGAAGCAACATGGCTGGTAAATGTATTCAAGGAGCTAGGGATCAATATAAATGTTCCCATTCAGATGTTCTGTGACAGCAAAGCTGCTATTCAGATTGCAGCAAACCCAATATTTCATGAAAGAACAAAACATATTGACATCGATTGTCATTTTGTTAGGGAGAATCTATTACAAGGAATGATCAAGACTTTTCATGTATCTACCAAGGAGCAAGTAGCTGACTTACTCACCAAGAGCCTCGGGAAACATCCACATGATTATTTAATGTCCAAACTGATGTTAAAAGATCTCTTTCAACCATCAGTCTGAGGGAGGGTGTTAAGAGCAGTTAGAACTAGTGCTGACTAGATGACAGCTGTACAGCAAGTGATGTAAAATATAGCTAGCAATTAGTTAGAGTTAATCAGGATATTAAATAGTAGAGCTTGAATCAATTGTAGCCAATGAGATAAATCATTTTCTGAATGAGAAGTTATTTTTCTCTGTTCTAATTCTCTCCAACCAACTCTCCTCTTCTTCCTCTCTGAGTCCATAGTAAACACCATTAATGGTGATATCTGAGAAAATCAAGTAATTCATCAGAAATAGGGGTTCCGTCTATCTATGAACATATGAAACGACCTAAATAACATTCACTGTAGCTCTAACTCGAAAATACAAGAGAAAGGGAAAAAGACTCACTTCTCAAAATTATGACGTAATCGTTCAATGACATCATCTTCTATTCTAATTTCTTTCCATTTCTGAATTTCTGCAGATAAAAGCACGTAAACCAATTAATATCAGATAATAGGAATTAAAACTTAAAAAGGGGTAACAAATTTCTTCATTATATTATGGGTTAAATGGTAGATTTATATTAATGAAGGCAAAGGCATGAAGAAGGTCCATAAGATACAGATAAAAGAAGCGACTAAAGAAACCAAAACTACAAGGAGGTCGAAAGAGCTCGATAATGGTACGAGACAATCATCTTAATCTGTCTGCCTTCCTTGAACCAAAGGCAGGAAAAGCTTAAGGACCTATTGATCAAAAGTGAAACCAAGAAATTGGTCCTTACACTACATCCCTTTGGGTCCATTAGTAAATCGAAAACAGTATTTACTAGAATCAGCTTACCATTTGCTATTCAAGAGCTCTAGGTTCTGTCTGCTTCAAGGAGTGTAGGCTATTCTATCATATTGCAGAAAGATATCATGTATAGGCATTCTTTCAGTTTCTTCTACAACATGTATGTTCTAAATTCTGAATTGTAAAAATTGAACGGAGAAAACTAGATGGAAATTTTGGAAAGAAGATGAGAATTGAAGGGCCTAGAGTGAAAATGTAAGTTGTACGGTACTTCCCTATTTCTAGATTTGTACTTTACTGCTATTAGACCAATCTTTTCTCCAATTAAATTTTTGGCCACCATTCATTTTTATATATATTTCCAATTTTTAATTAAATAGTCTCTGTAAGTTGTACTTTCTCTCTTTTAAATCCATAATTTAAAAAATATTATCAGAATTTTTATAATTTATAGTCTGATAGGAGTATAATTTATTTATTTGTGACTATAAATTATTTCATTAGGGATTAAATTAATATTAGAATTATTGTTATTAAATATATTTTTCTATTTTCAAAATATTTTTAAAAAAATTAATATAATACAAGATAAATACAACGTTAAGCAAATTTTAAAAAAATTGAAAAAGGTAATATACTTGAAAAATTGTTTAAAAATATATAATTTGTGTTCAATTTTATTTAGAATAATAACTATTAAATGTTTGATTGTTTGAATCTCTTGAAAAATTTAAAAAAACTGTTACAATAATAGGTAAGTGGGACCTATATCTTTTTACTTTAGTTACTTAATCCTTTTAAAAATAATTTAATAATAATAAATATTGAACTAATAAATATTTTATATCATAAAGTATTTTAAAATATAATTTGCACTTACTTAATTAAATATGTTTTTAAAATTTCATATTATAATCAACATCTTAAATTATTATAGATAAATTTTAAGATCATCCGCACATCGCGCGGGTACGTTAACTAGTTTACTTTATATTCCCCTTGTTAACTCTGATAGAGTCCTGTCGGAGATGAGAGTTGTATATGATAAGTTAAGTTTGAGTCTTATATCTTATTCGCGAGAATTTCTTCTCTCAGGTCTCATATGTCTGGTTCCATCTGGACTTTATAACGCTAGCAATTTCCCATCATCATAGGTATAATCCTTGAAAGACAACAATTGTGAACTTGTAATGTATTTATCATGGCTTTTCTTTTTAATAGTACACGCTTACAGCTTATAAGAAAATTGTGTTGTTGGGCTAAAAGAAACAAACAACAATAGCTTACTTAAATCCACTTGAGGAATTTCTGATATGGGTAATGTCTGGGACAGTTAACATGCACCTCAACTAATTTATGAGCACGGAGTTCAAATGTCTTTTACTGTACAAAAATCAAACTTGTTGTATGATTAATCCTGATTTCGTATTGCAAATCCATCAATTTTATATGTATACATTACTAGTATATATTATCACCTACACAGTCAAATTTTACATGTAAGTTTCCAGTGATTATGGAAAAAAGTTGTGAAGTATAACCAAGAAGCAAATGGTATGGAATCAATGGCACAGCAGTTGTTATCAGCGACCCATGGTCTGGTCCCCGGGGGCCATCATAAATCGGACTGGTTTGGCACTGAACCCGGGATGAGGAAGCCTACGACGAATTTCACGACCTTCCTGGCAAAGAGCACAAGGGTGGCAGACGATATGAGTTGCAAAGTCACAAGTCGACTCACATTGCTCGCGCCGTTCCTCATCCTCGACAAAGCCCCCATAGCACCCACATGACCTGGTGGCTGCCTCGCAGTTACCCTGCAAAGGAAATTATCTTAGAAAGTGTTCCCAAACATCTGTTGTAGAATAAGAAATGGCAACAGCTGTAAGGTAATTGAAAGAAGAACAAGAGCTCCGCCAAGTACCATCTGCCGAGACAGCAGGACTAACAAAGCTAGATGATGTTAACAACCGTGGTCCCAAAAAAAAAAAAGATGAAATGATGCAGAAACTACAGGATCTAACAAAGCTGGATGATGTCAACCAAAATGTAGTAAATGGCTAAGAACAATCATAGTCCAGATGAGCCATTATGGAACGACATCTGGTCAGTGAGGATTCATATAATCATGACAACGGTACTAAAGTGCACCATTTGCAAGCTTTAATCCAAAGCTAATATTTCAAATGAGGTCCAAGACAAAGCAAATTAACACCTAGCTGCTTGACAAATGTGAAGTGTTAACATATTGCCTTGTAATGTGGCATTAGAACATCTAATCCCGGAGACAAAGAAGTTACAGTAAATTAGAATACAAAGAGCATAACAGAATAGTTCTTTTTGAAACAAAGACCAGAGGGAGATTTTATGGAGATGCTTAAAGTATAGCAGTGTACCTATGGCATACATTAGAGGAATTAAGGGCATGCATGACTAAGTCACGACCCGAGTGAGGAGACTCGGAACACTTCCAAGTCGAGATGGTGCTGCACCAGGGACCAGCTCTCTGCCCCTTTTTATTTGTATTGATGATGGATGACACAACATATTCAAGAAGTTCATGGTGTATGTTATTTGTGGACAACATAGTATTGATTGACAGGACACGCGTAATGATAGAATGGAGATGATGACAGACCCTAGAGTCTGAAAACTTCAGGCTGCGCAAGACTAAAGCAGGGTACATAGAGTGCAAGTTCAATGTCGCATCACAGGAAGTGGATGGGGAAGTGAAGATTGATACAGAATTCATCCCAAGATAGGACAATCCAAGTATCTTGGGTCGAAAGGGGGAGATCGACGAGGATGTTGCACACCGTATCAGCGTAAGGTGGAAGTAGCCTCTGTGATGGACAAGATGCTGAAAGTGTGGCAGAGATGGTTCGGGCAAGTGAAGAGGAGGAGCACAGATGCCCTAGTGAGGAGGTACGAGAGATTGGTTGTGATAGGTTTGAGGAAAGATTGGGTAGGCCGAGGAAGAATTGGGGAGGGGTGATTAGACAGGACATAACACATCTTCAGCTCACTAAGTAAATGGCCCAAGATAGGAGAGGTTAGAGGCCGGGGATTAGAGTAGACGACTAGTAGGTAGTCGAGAGTTTACTCTCTTCCCAGTGGTAGAGTAGGGTTCTAGTTTGTAGCACCTATTTGTTCTCTCATCGGTATTATTATTATTATGTTAGCATTATCTAATTCTTTGATTTCATTACTATTGTTGTTTCTTTTACTTTGGCCATCACTGAATTTACACTGTCAATACTTTTCTTTCTTCAATATTTTTATCACAGCTTTTTAGTTATTGAATTTCTTTCAAACCATGTCCTGCAAAAGAAGCAGGTCTTTCGGAAACAGTTTCTCTACCTCATAAAGGTATAAAGGTAGGAGTAAGATCTGCTTACATCCCATCCTCCCCAGACCCCACTTGTGGGACTATACTGGGTATGTTGTTGAACATTTATCTTCATGTGAAGAATGTAAAAAGGTAAGTTCAACATCCCAAGCCTCATAAAGGGGGCAGAAACATCCATATAAATTATTCAAAACATGCACCGAAAGAATTGCGAAATCTTAGATCAGACATATGACATAGGTAAAGCGTGCGGAAAGGTTTTTAACCACCAAATCCTTTAATTCAACCACAAAAGTCCCCATCTTTAATAACTTCAAGCAAATACTAACTAATGTATGAAAACCTCCACGCACAAATGACAGAATTACCAAAGTTCGCAAGCATGTAATGAAAAATCATAATTAAAAAAAAAAACATATAAACTTGTCTAGCACCAGTAGATAAGACATGGGGAAGTACAAAGAAAATAACATGCTTGGATGAGATTTTAACAAATCAGATAACATCCTCGGAATCGAAATTAAAAAAAGAGCAAAACGTGAATTAAAGCTGCTAGATCCAGATCAATCAAATCCTTTATTAACAAAAAACAAAATACTACAGTATAAAACCAACATAGATAAAGCACTTGATAGTATTTAAAGAAAAAGAGCAAAGAGACAGCCAACCTCAAGATTAAACCTCTGCCGGAGAGCTGTACGGCTGGGATATGAAAACCAGGGTGCCATGCAGTTCCAGCCAAAAAAGGACTGTCCAATCAGGAATAGACCAGTGTAAGGCAAGCAGTGATTAGCAAAACTTCCAGGAGAAGTCCCAATTCTCTCCGCATTGCTCCCATAGAGCACACATGGTGCCAGAGTTCCTAGCAGACCTGTGCAGTGCCACGACTGGCATTGTTAGTATGATGAAGAGATGACAAGAAAGCAAGAAAACAAAACGCATACCATCTTTAAGTATCACGAATGAAATTCGTGAAGCTAAGAGGCAAGAACTTGAACCAAAATTGACTTATTCAGTGAAACATACCGGAGAATACTCAAGAAACTGTGCCCACAGAACTTGTAAAGTCCGAACCCAATGGTGGTGAATGTGAACAAATTATATAAGAACAAGTTAGAGAACAATTTTTGAACAACAACTATGTGTCAACATGTTATTAGTTTTTTTTTCTTGAACAGGATAGTCCATATAGTATGTCGATGCATATGACGCGGTTCCAATAAGTTTGCACCACTGGTATAACAATTGCAGTCGCAGCAAATGAAACATAATGTTCTAGGATCAATATAATGACTGATTGGGCACACAAACTAAGAGATTAAGCGTCTGACACTGCCTCCTTAATAGTATCATCCTTCCTTCAATTGAATCATCAGAAGAAGCGACGCAAATCTTTTCTAAATCTTTTAGGAAGTGTGAACAGTTTCTAAATAACTAAAATGTTTATTGGATATTTTGAATTAAATGACACAAATATATGCACATCGCACATGGGCCTAAATCGACCCCAAAAACTAATCTTTTCTAAATCTTTTAGTAAGTGTGAACTGTTTCTAAATGTTTTCAATTTAACTAAATGTTCATTTGATATTTTGAATTTAATCCGTAAATATATGGCACACTGCACATGAGTCTAACTCAACCTCAAAAGCTAGCTCCTGAGAGGATAATTGCCCAAGCCAATATAAACAAACCACCCGTCCATTCCCTAACCAATGTGAGACTCTAACTCACTCGAAGACCCCCTTCACACTCAAACGGGAATGAACCAAGCTCTAATACCACGTAAAATATGACACCTATATAACTTAACCTCAAAATCTAGTTCTTGAGGGAGGATTTTAATTTTTTGATAATCGTGGTGTCCAAGCCGGCTCCCGGGATACCTCTCGAGGAGGATTCCCAAATACATATAAGCAAACTACCAATCCCTTCCGCAACCAATTTGGGACTCTAAACCAATCTAACAACCAAGTCAATTCCATTAATTTGATTTTTCATCTTAAATACCCAAAACATATCAAAAGATCGATACTATGATATAAATAATTTAAAAAAAAAAAAATGTAAAGCAACAAACTTTATACAATAATACAAATTCCAGCATATATAGCAAAAAAACTCACAAACTTCAACATCGCTGCTAGCGAATTCATCATTCTTGCCAAAACAAGAACAAAGGCCAGATTCCCATTGGGCCCTACGCATAATGGGCTCTCCCACAACGGCCGCGGGCCCAACATCATGGCCCATAGGTAACCCATCAGCTGTCCATCCCATTGGTACAGCAGCTGAAGCCGCCGGCTTAACCGGCTCCGTCGCTGTAGCCGACGGAGCTGGGATAGAAGAATTGGGCTTGATGGGCTTCATTTCATTGCTTGTTTCGGATTTTTGACCCGGTAGAAATGGGCTTGATTCTTCAATATTGGCCATTGGGATTGAATTCCTTTTTTTCTTTTTTTGGATTTTGGATCTAAGAGATGTATGAAGAAGGAAAAAACAGGATGTTAATCTCAAAGATCTCTCGATTCGATTGTGTGTGTTGTTTTTGTTTTGGTTTTGTTTTTTCTTTCTTTCTTTCTTTCTAGTGTTTTGATTGTTCTGGATGACCGTAAATAGTGGAGGATGTAAAAGGTTAATCTCATGAGTCATTTTCTTGGTGAAAAAAAAAAAAAGAGCTTAGGGTTGTGGGTTAAGAGTCGGGAGTCAGATCTTGGGTTTAGGTTTAGATTAGGATCAAGAGTCGAATTTAGGGTTAGGGATAGGTAATCGGGTGTAGGATCAAGCTCGAGGTCAAGAGTCGGATTCTAGATCGGGGATGGAAGTCAGGTTTGGATTTCAGGATGAGTCTAAGTTCTAGATTTTGGTCATAAATCAAGTCTCGAGTCGTGATCCAAACTTGAGTCTTGTGTTAGGATAGGGAGTCGGGTCCCGACTAGAGAACCCGACTTCCAACCCGAGACCTGACTCCTGACTCGGGACTTGACCTTATTTTGGGACTCGACCACCAAACTTGATCTCGGACTCGACCTCGATATGGGACAGGAGGCTCGACTACCAACCTCGACTAGAGTTGCGACACCAAAACCTAACCAAAGACCCATTACTCAACTCCTAACCCAATCCAAGACCGACCTCATGACCTGGAACCCGGCCCCAACCCGAGAGCTGGATCTAACCTTGCCTCGCAATCAGATTCTTGATTCCAACCCCAACCTAGGACCCAACTCTCAATCCTAACCTAGGACTCGACTCCCTCTAGGGTCCTAACTCCTGACCCCGGGAGTTGGGTCCTGAGTCAAGTTCTGATCTTGAGTTGGGATCAAAAGTCATGTCCCAGGTTGAGGCCGGATCTTGGATCTCGCGTCAGGTAGTGAGGTTGAAAGAGAGTTGTGAAAAATATTTCTTTTATGTAGGAAAATCATTTTCTTTAACTTTGAGGAAAATAAGTTCATTCAAATCATTTTCTAAAACCTTTAAGTCAATCAAACCTAAGAAAATCAAAAACTTCCTTCATATCAAATGCACCCTGAGTATATCCTACTTTTTTCGTTTGTCAATGAATCACATTCATACTGAATTTTACTCTACCTTCAAACATTTTTACGAAGTTAGTGATTAATGAACTAGTTAATCATTTAAATTATACTTAGAATTATCAACAATTTGGATTAACTAAGAGAAATTTAGAATGAGTTCTCATCAGCAAATTTGTATCTCCGCATTTTTTTACTATATTAGAAGCATGAATAGATGTTTGGGTTTCAACATGTGTGTTTGAGGGTATAAACCTATTAATGAAGGATATTTTCATCATCTCAGTAAGTTGCCCAAACATTATTTTACACCGCCGATTGTCCAGCCACCATATCACTATACGTGGCTTCCATGCCTATATCCAACTCTTTTCATTCACTAAATTGCTCTCTTTTGCTATGATAATCCTTCAAAGCTCACTTCATCTTTTTGTATTTTTCTCAAAGTGTCAAGGTATTTCTGAAATTTCAAGGTACTTCTCTATTTTTACTCTTTATTTTTCTTTATCAGTTCTTATTTGCACATAATATCACGAATTAAAGAAAATGAGTGAGGTTTTTAATTCGTCTTTGTAAAATTGTTAATTATATTGCACATCTGTCAAACTTGATATTTATTCTATGAATGCATAAAATTCTTATTTTTGTGAACATATGGGATTACGCTAAGCAAAGGGCCTCAAAAAAAAGATAGGAGAAGGTTATTTGTATGTTGGACGAGTCTGGAAAATTTTTAGCTTGGAGGTTCGTTTTTTCATCCTCAAGATTTAATTCTTTTCAATTGTAAAAATTCTTGTTCTTTCTTTAATATATGAAATTTTTGGTCTCAAATTTCAATATATCCTATTATGAATTTGAGTTTTTTTCTTTTGTATTTGTTTAATCTCGAGACAAAATCAAATCACATTTTGTCTTAATTAATTAACCAAACAGAAACGACTAAAATTACAATTAAAAAAAACTGACAACCGGTGAATTTACTTTTTTAGATTTTGACACCCCTAGGTGAAAACTTTAGCTCCACTGCTGCTTGCACTGTGATTGGTGTCGACCTTCCAAGCTCCACACAGATGGAAAGAATACAGGAATTTATCATTATGGATACTTAGTGAGTTTATACTTTCCGGGGGCTATTTCCTTTACTTTATCTTTTTATGAATAACAAATTATAGATAAAGTTATGATTAATTCATTTTCAAAGGCAGCTTATTCTCTGCATATTAACCACATTAATAATCTCTGTGTTGTGAAGCTAAATATTTTGCATTCCACAATTATATTTCACATATCATTTCAGTAATAGCTTCCTTTGCTTCATCAGAAAAAGCCAAAGAAGTTGATAATTTATCGAATATTATGAAAATAAATTTTCTGAAAAAGGTGAAAGACTATCCTGTCATCCTGAAAAAAAGAATGGAAAAAGATTCATCAGGTAAAACATGAAATATTTTATTGATCTTCATTTGTGAATGATTATGATGTTCTTTTTATGCTTTATTTGTCTTGTTTTAGAAGGTGTAACTTTTTCGACTTCTGATGGGGATTAGCATGGGCTTGGCCCATATGAATGAAAAAATATATATTTTCTTACTTGATAGAATGAAAAAATATCTGAAATTCTGGTGGTCCGATTTTAACCATTCATAAAAAAATACTCTTTAAGAATTTACCTGATTAAGAAAATCACTTAACGATTATGGAACATTTGATAGTCTAGCGTAGTTGTTTGTCTATTTTGCCAGGTGCCCTGAGTTGTTCCCGCAGCTTCAAAATTTTGGTGCCTAGGTTATTTCCACTTTTATCATTGTGATATACGAAAACTATTACATTCTCACTTTCCTATCAGAATGACCAACATATCCGAATGCGTGCAGGTTTATCGAACAGATACGATACAACATACACATAGATCCTACCTATCCACAAGTCACCTCCTTAATTGCATGGTAATACACATATATATTACAGTTCTTTCTTGCTTCCATTAACATAAATAAATATCTATACAAAGCAAGATTTAGAGGAACCATCTCTTTCACAGCTCCAAAGAATTCAACAAACTCTCATTATTAAGTACATGGCAAGAAACACATCCACAACAAGCTCTTTTCTTTTGGTACCTTTAGAAGAGAAAGCAATATCCATATCTGATGTTCAAATGCAACCTCTGATAAGACCAACAAATACTGGCTTTCGACTTTTCAATTCTGTTTCAAGATATTTTATCAAAATGCAGATTAAAGTGATTCCTAAATTTTGTAAGGGCAAATATTTTTTATAGACGATCATCGTCAGCTCAATGGTGTGCTCAGATTGTAAGCTCCCATTTATCAGGAGTACATTAGTCATGTCAATCTATTGTGTCCATTATAATCGATCCACACAGCTTATCCGCAAGTATAAGAACTTGATATCTGAGTTGAATTTTATTTTAATCGCAGTAAAGATAATTTTTATTCTTTTTTTCTCAATTCCTGTCACGACCCCGTTTGGAGTCATGATGGCACCTACCATATCCCACCGGTAGGTAAGCCGATACCGTAACCTGGAGCTATGGCAATGGGTTACCTCGGTAAGAAGTTCGAACATGGACTCTGTGCATGAACACAATATATTACAACAATATTTCACAACTAAGGACAACCGATATTCAAACACAAATCCCACGATCTGATAGTATTAATACAAGAGCTTCTAAACTTGACAAGAGAAATTTACAATCCCAGAATCTAAAATATCTTAAATAATCTCATACATTTGTCTCGAAAGCAAAAGGCAAATAAGGATAGAGGGGAAAGAGGACAACTCGATCTCCAAGAGCTCACCCTGTCTCCGAATAGTCAACTCGCACGAACTAGCTCAATGACGGCAACTAGAACCTGGGTCTACACCAAAAAGGTATAGAAGTGTAGTATGAGTACCAAAACACGGGTACTCAGTAGGCATCATCGGCCAACTGAGCTCAAATATAATGTAAAGACGATATAAAGTAAGACACTGATCTTAAAGTCAAGGGGGTAGGATCGTTCCTGAATCTGCTTTGATACCACTGGAAAACATATATACTACTAAAGCAATAACATGACATATTATTTCAATATACTCCATAATCACCATAACAACTGAGTATCATTTCGAAAGAGTATAGCCATATACACAATAGAAAAACATCTACTTGCCATAATCATCGTCAACCATCTTTAGAACATACACACAAGAACTTACCACAACGTTCCATAACGCCGGAAAGTACATGAAAGAGATCACAACAAAGAACTCATCACGGCGTCCCATACCACCGGAAAGTACATGAAAGAGAGCACAACAAAGAACTCATCACGGCGTCCCATACCACCGGAGAGTACACAAAAGAATACAACCAATAATACTATAAAGCACAACTACTCCATCAATTTACCGAAAACCGCGGGTAGCACAATCTCGCCATGACTCATTACTGAAATCCACTTTCAAATACCCATACTGTAATTCAGCATAAAGAAAACAACATTGTCATAGCGTAGTCATGTAATCATTAATTCTATAATTCATTAATAAATACCGCAAAGTCCATACTAATTAACCTTATTTTTTCAAAAGTCAAAAGATTACAAGTCTTAAAATCACTAGTCATCAAATTGGAGAAAAACTATAAGCCACCCATAGTATAGGTTATTCAACTATCATAAGGTCATTCTTTAACTAGCATCATCATGCCATGAGTTATCAACTATGCCATCTCAAATTCACATGTTAGGAGATAATTTAACTAACCATCATGCAATACTAGATCCATCACTACTAAGCATGTCACAACCTTAAGGACTAGTTTCCATATTTTAATCAAGTAAAGTCCACCAACTAGTTTACTAGGTTTCTAGGTTTTAAATAATAATCATATATTTTAGAAGTAGCTAGTTATCACATAAGCTATCTTACTAGGCAAGATTTCATAATATAACCTCTTATTCAAGTCAAGTATATATATAAGGTTAACCCTTGAATTTTTATGCAAGTTTACACATAACGCTAAGCCTTAACTCAATATTAGGCATAAATTTCCTTTAGTGTCTAATTTAGCATCAACAAGGGTCACACTTCTTATATAGTGATTTGGAACAAGAAATGAATAACAATTTACCAAGAGAGACCTCATAATTCAAGTACATAGACGGTTAGCCTCACACGGCCTAACCTTACAAATATTAATGCATATAAGTAAATTTGTCTTACACGGCATCACAATGTTCTTACCTCTTTCGGATTCACCGGGCATCATCACAATATCATCATATTTCTCTGAATTCATCGTGCATCATCATAATATCACATATTCTTCCATACTCGAACCGAGCATCATCATAATATCACGTATTCCTCCGGACTCGACTGGACATCATCATAATATCACATATTTCTCTGAACTTAAACCGGGCATCATCATAATAGCACACATTTCTTCGGACTCGAACCGAGCATCATTTACTCGAGTACATCTAAAGGAAACAATTCAAAATGCTCAGTATCCACACTGAGATGCCAAGTGGCAAGAAATTTCACTGACAATTTAGATAATAGTGTCTCCAAGACTAGAAAGAGGGGCATATCTTTAACAGTTATGGTCCTCCTTTGTCACAAAGAAGATAACATTCTAGGTTCTGATAGTAACAACTCTGTCTAAACATTGGTCAAGACCTTGATAGATATTAGACACTTAATAATCCCGATAACAACAATAACAATTATAATAATAATACAAACTGATTTATATTATGAATAGTTTTCCCTAAGACCAATCTTTTGTTGCTGAGTTTCCCTTTTTCTTTTTATTTTCATTAAGGCTTACCCTTACTTAAGTTAAAGAACGTTCAAGTTCTGCACTCAAGAAAAGAGAATCAGATCTCACAAACTGCCACTGCATGTCAGCTTTAATTTTCACTGATGTGCAATCATCAAGGAGATAGCTAAGCTTTTAATATTTACTTTATGATAATTAATGATAAAACGTATCAGCCTATCTGAACCATTGTTACTGAAAAACAAATCAGTGGAAGAAGCAGGAACCTTGAAGTTCAAATGTAATAATTTAATCAACTACCGTCTAAATTCCCCGCCCAATCTCGTAAGATATCAATGATTACATACAAACAAGCTCAATCTATACTATGGGTAAGCTTAACCTACCATGAATCCAAGCAACTCATGAACCAACGAGCTTTTTCTTTCATTTTCGAGAAGTTTCCCCTTCCATAAGCAATGTTATCAACAATACAATCTAAGCATTACAACAAGAATGACAATACCCATTATAGCACCATTGTGCCATGGGTTTCAAATGGACATCAAAACTCTAATTGGATTTCACCCTTGGAAAGGAGTTTCCAATACCAACCCATAGCCTAATTATCTTTAGAGAGTTAAAACCCTCAATTAATTTGAGTCAAACACTCAATTTTGGGGTTATAATTGACCCATAATGATTTAGGATTTTGAGTCAAGAAACTATGAAATCAATATCAAATTAGAGGAATTCTTATCTTAGATTTATAGCAAAAGGATGGATTACACAAGTTACTAAGCTCCTAATCAACCCACAAGACTCATTTTTTTAAGTCACCAATATCCTATGGATGCTAAGGTTTTAATAAAAATGAAGAATGCCCCAAAATCTGCCAAAAAGATCCTTTTATACAATTTGATATGGGCCCGCAAGGTCAAAACTTATTTTTGACCTTCCGGACTCCATTTTTTGCAAACGAAATATGTAACCTCACTAAATTAATCATTCCAGACGCATTGGTGAAGTTTTATTCTCCATCCAAGGTCATTTAGGCTACTTATGGGTCCCATACCCATATATTTTGACTTTTAACTTTTCGCCTAATGGGTCAAAATGAGCTCGGGTGCTATGGGATCCGAACCAAGGATCTATTTATCCTAAAATCAATATTACATAGTTGCTGGCACAGTCAAAATTTGCATCCAAAATCATTTTACTGAATTTTTTGCTCGGCGGCCATTTGGAATCGACGAAGACTTCAAATTGAAAAAGTGGTTCTAAAAACCAAACAAACCGAACTATCGGTTCTAGCAAGTCACTAATGACTTGGGACGGCTATGGAGGAGATTTATCAGCAAAAATAAGTAAGAACACGGCTAATGACCCAAAGGGTCATTACAATTCCCTTGCTCGATCATCAAAAGATAACTCCTCTTAACCTTTCATTCCATTCTCTGTGCTTTGTGCTTTATTCATTTCAACTAAACTTTAGCCATTGACCTTCTCTTAATTTCTGAATTTGTGGAGTATTTCTCTATTCACATAAATAACTTTCTAACAAGAATAAGATAGCATTTGATAAATTTTGAATAAATTCAACCCAAATAATTATATAGAGCACTCATTTATGTGTATACCATAGTTTATCTATTAAACTTTTCCTTGCTCTTAGGTCCGTTGCAAGGTCAATAAGATCAGGAAGAAGGAGATTGGGCTCTTCCTTTTATCTTGACCAACTCTAATCATGATTTTGACTCTCTTATGATACTTCATCCTATACTCACATCAATGTGATCCCTTTTATGAAGAAGGATATCAAATAATGATTCTTCCATAGCTTTTATTTCAAATTTAGAAATTTTCTCATATTTTCTAAATCTTATTTCTTCATCACCAAATATAATAACACCATCTAAGTTATATTTGGTTGAGTACATCAACTGGGTTATGTGGTGCAAATATTTTCTGGGTTGAGAGAAGTGCCTGGATATGTAGTTACAAGATTGTTCTATTGATAAAGCATGGATTGTAGGCACACTTCAAACTTTCAGGGGAGCAAATAATCTTTCTGAAGTCATTCAAAATTCATGTCAAGGATCATTGAACGTATAGTATATATAGATCCCAACTCCTTGGTGAGTAAATATCAAAGAATATTTTTGCTAATGCACTATCGTTTGAAAAGCTTGGGGCTTTAGGCTAAAAGTGACAAAAGAGTTTGAAAATGAGATGTAGGTGACTCAAGTCTTAATAATTGAGTGGAGGTGACAATTACTTTATTATGGATTAGGAAAGTTGGGTAAGTTTGAGAATAGCCTAAGAGTTTTTAAATTTACACTTTGATCGAAATATTTACCTAATATAACGAGAAATGGAGGGGAAAAGACATGTTTCTCTCTCTTCTCATCCATTATTATTTTCTCTCTTAGCAATTTTTATTGTTCATTGTTGCTGCTGCTTTATTCATCATCATCTGCTTCATTATCATCATCTTCTACTTCATTATCATCTTCATCTTCTTGTTGTTGACCATTGTTGTTGTTGTTGTTACCACTACTGGTGCTATTTGACCAATTTCTTAGGTCAAATTTTATTTCGTACATCACTTTCCACTTTGGCATTACTTCATAGGAGACTTTGGTAAGTTAAATAATGATTTTAGTTGAATTTTTCATCTGGGTAACTGCTATTATGCTATTATTTCAACAATAGATAGCACGCGAACATGAATGCAACATAAGAGCCATTTTTTAAAATAGATCAATCATCTATTGTAACAGATGAGACATCTATTTTAATGGAAGACTCATATGTTAGATTCATGTTTATGATTCTATAGTACCGTAACATGAATCGAACAGATGGGTCATCTGTTGTAACATATGACCCATCTGTTGCAACAGATTAGTTATATGGTGTAATATGATAAATATCTACTGCAAGAGATTAGTAACCTATTGCAATAAAACCTAAACTCGATTCTAACAGACGTGTCGTCTGTTGTAATAGGGCAAATATCTGTTGCAACAGATTAGTAACCTGTTGTAATAGAACCTGAACCCGATTCCAACAGACGTGTCGTCTGTTGCAATAGGTAAGTCATCTGTCGCAATAGGTTAATTATCTATTGCAACATGTCACTCATATGTTGGAATCCGCTTCAAAGGTGCCTTAGTACTGTAACATCTATCCCAATAGGCCCTTCATCTATTGCGATATATGATTTATCTATTGCAATATATGATTTATCGGTTACAACAAATGACTCATCTATTGAAATCAGCTTCAGGAGCATAACATGAATTCCAACAGGTAAGTAATCTATTGCGACTGATCACTTACCTGTTGCAACAAACTACACATCTATTGAGATTCATGTACGACACTATGAAATCACTATTAACTTTTTTAACAAATGACTTTATTAGATACCACTAATGGAGGGATCAATAATAATAGGGGCGGATTGTCATGTCAATGGATCAAGAAAAACAATCGATATGTATGGTGTTGGAAGGAGGGTGAAATGCTAGAGATGATAGCTATGACAGTCTAAAGTGATGTTTCGTACGATAATTTTGTGAACTTAATCATCAGCTATTGTGGACTGAATTGTCAATCGGAAGAACTCGTCATAAGCTACATGAACAACTCCTTTGAAAATCAGAGGGTACTACCTTTCAAAATAACCGATTAGGATCGGTTGCATGCTTATCTTAGTGATTCATCTAGGCCGGTGTTAAGGGTGTACATGGTTGAAAAGATGAGAGAGATGAGAACTAGAATATAGAATAAGAACAACAACAAGACATCTTTGATGATAGGTTGGATGATCTAAACATGAATATTCCAGATGATGATCAAACACCTATGCCCGTTGATGCGACCAATACTGTGGGCAGTTTTTCTCGATTGACAGAGTCTAGCAATCTTCAAGACGATGGGATAAAGTTTTTCAATGGAATTTCATTCAAGGATAAGAAAGAACTATCTAACACTTTGTTTATTTCTTGCTTGAAAAAAGATTTCAGAATAAAGAAGGTGGTTAATTCGAGCGGTGTCTTTTCCTACAAATGTGGTAATCTGAACTGCAAGTGGTGGTTGAGAGCGGTGAAGTACATAAGTTCTGATAGATTCATCATTCATAACACATGACAAGTATCACACATGTGGTTCGGAGCATATCTCAGGCCAAAATCCGCACACCACGTCAAAGGTCCTTGGTGAATATTTCAAGAATAGTTTCTCCGATGGCAAAGGCCCTTCTACAAAGGTTATGGTCAATTAATTCCTTACGAAATTGGGTGTCCTGTCCAGTTATTAGAAGATATATACGGCTATGAGGATTGCCAAGGACTTGGTTAGGAGGACACACGAGCATGGGTATGCAATCCTGGATACCTACCATTACATAATTGAGTCCACAAATCTCGGAAGTAATACGGCATTTCATGTTGATGAAAATGAAAGGTTCAATTACTTTTTTGTATCCTATGGTGCTTGGATTCAAGGTTTTCGACATTTAAGAAAAGGCATAGCCGTCGACGGTACCTTCTTGAGGAGCAGGTGTAATGGAGTTTTGCTAGCGGTGGTGGCGTAGGATATGGAGAATCACATCTTTCCTGTCGCTTTTTGTGTAATGGACAAGGAATGTGATGCTTCTTATGATTTTTTTTTTTGAACAACTACGAAGTTGCATCGAAGATACCAAAGAGTTGTGTTTTGTTTCGGATAGACATCCAAGTATTCCGAAGATGGGTTCAATTTTCTTCACTTCAGCTTACTTTGGTTGCATCAGACATCTTGGAGAGAACATTCGGACCAACTATCATAACGAAAGGGTTGTGACCCTTTTTTATAGAGAAGCTAAAGCATATAGTAGAGAGGAGTTTTTATACTATTTCAATCAAATAGCGGATGTGCATCCCAAGGCAGCAGAACATATCGTACGTATCGGTTTTGAGAGATGAAGCTGGGCATTCTGTCCGGCAGATAGGTACATTCTTATGAATTTAATATCTTGTTTGAGTTACAAGTTAGTATGATATCGTACTAAGTGATTCATTTGTATAGGTACAATATTATGACCTCAAACATAGCTGAATCAGTGAATTCATTGTTTGGCGATGAAAGAGAATTTTTCATCAAGGCTCTGTTTGAAATAATAAACAAGAAGTATGGCTAATTTTTTAATGAAAGGCGTGTGCAGTTCGAGGGCACAAGAACCCCATTTGTTCTAGAAATCAAAAAAATAATATCAACGAACATCAGTCTAGGGAATAGGTTATTATCTTATCAAATAGCAGATTACAAGTTCAGTATCAACGGTCATGGTGATGTTTCCACTGTCGATCTTCAAACAAGATCTTGTACGTACAGAGTTTTAGACTCGGACAAAATATCCTGTTGACATGCTATGGCAGCGCTTCGAGTTCAATACGGTGTAAAAAATGGACCTAAAATTTATGAGCACTCCTCTCCATATTATTTGGTGGAAAAATATAAAATGGCATATAGTGGACATATTACTCTAGTGTCTCCCAAAGAATCTTGGGTTGTTCCTGCAGAGCTTTTGAGAAGATTAATATCTCCTCCATATACTGACCCAAGCACTATCAAACCGGAAAGAAAGCCATATAAGAGGAGGTGTGGAGTCGGAAAATCATTTTCATCAAGAAGAAACAAGTGCTCTGTATGTAAGCGCGTTGGCCACAAAAGAACTACATGCCCAGATCGTAATCCAACATGATCGTTGTAATTGTAAAAACTTGTGTTGTTGTTTGTTGTGGACTTTTATATATTTAACTCATTATTGTGAATGTAATATTATCATTTATTATATATAAAACATCTTTTTTAATAACTTGTGCATCAATAAAAGGAGGCAAAACATGAACTAAATACAGTAGACCATAGTTATTTTCAACAGATTACCCATCTATGGAAATAGATGGACATTAGCCAAAAGAACACAACACAGTTCCATCAAATTGGAATGTTTTCCTCCAACAGATGGATAATATGCCAACAGAAACCCAACCGGTCTGTTCCAACAGATGGTCCATCTATTGAAAGAACTCAAATGCCAAAATTGCTATTGCTACTGGATTCAAAATTGCTCCTTACCTCCAACAGTCGACATGTTAACATGTTTAGAAGAAGAAATAGAAAGAATAAAAATTAAATAAGAATTAAAAAACCAAAGTCGACCAATAATAAATTTTTCATTAAACAAAAAACAAAATACATTAGGTATAGATCCGAGATAGAATTAAAAAAAACATTCTAATTATTATTATTATCAGCAGCATCATTATTATTGCCAGCCGGCCAATCTTCAACCGGCAGCAGTAAGACCCTCCTAAGCTTGCTAATCTCCATGATCATACAGGATCTTATGGAAGACAAATCCCACCACAGGTCGTGAACGTACGACTCAAGTTCTCGAACAATGTCTTGTAGAATTGCAACATCCCAATTTGTATAAGTCATATCTAGAACACGAATGAATTGACAAAAAAAGTAAATACAAAAGTAAAGAAAAGAGTCCGAATGTAATACAATGTATACTACGAACTGGTAGATTTACACAGAAAAAAACTTACCTCAACGAGAAAGGAATATGCTCTTTGAAGAGAAGTGGCTGAAGATGTAATCCAAAAACACAAAATGCAAGAAATAAATAAAAGTGGAGGGACTTATTTATAGAGGATTGAGTCTAAATGTGTTAGGCAAAAAGGCACGACTGTTCAGGTCCAGTGTATTAACTACATTCAAATTGTTGGCTTTTTGTTTTCTGTGAAAAGACACGATTTTTTTTTTACATCCAAACTTTTCACCTTTTCAAAACGTTTTAAGACTTAATAATAGCCGGTATTATTGAGTTGTTGCAACAGATCATTTAGATAAAAAGGCACGACTGTTCATGTCCATTGTATTAATTACATTCAAACTGCTGGCTCTTTATTTTCTATGGAAAGACGCGACTTTTTCTTTTACATTCAAACTTCTTACCTTTTCAAAATGGTTTGAGACTTGAGACATTATTATTGAGCTATGCTATCTGTCCCAACAGATATCTCGTTGTCGTAACAGATTTACCATTAGTTGCAATAGATGGTCTGTATGTGCAACAGATGATACATCTGTTGCAACATATGGATTATCTATTATGACAGATGGACCATCTATTGGAGGGGATATTTTAATTTCTTCTAATAGTTGATTCATCAGTTACAACAGATGGGGAATTAATCCAAATTGGTGACTGTTTTATTATATAAATAGATTTAAAAACAAAAAAGGTGAAAAGTCACGACTTGTGACACTTATTTTTTCTTGACGGATATGTAGTCCTCTGACATTGAAGATGGTTACCCTTTGAGCCTCCGTAGTCTTGTACACTACTTAACAATGTGAAGTGAAGAATAAACAATGTCCGACATTGATGGGGTAGGAAGAATAAGGTACGTGCAGATGAATGGATCCACTTTCATGCGTGGAAGTTATGTATTACTGATCAGGCTATCGTGATAGACACACATAAAGTACAATAATTTTGTGAATGCAGTTTTTTACCAATTAGACATTGATCCTTCAAACGAGATCCTGTATTTTACATTTTAATTTAAAAGGTGCAAACTGATAAGGCCAAAGGGTTCCAAAACGGTGGGGTCGATATCCTGTTACAATTTAATGACGATTTTGCTCATGTTTATGTGTCAAGTTTGGGGAAAGGTTCAAGTTTTTAGTGGAAGCGTAAATATTGAATAGTGATTGGATCGATTTGAAGGGTTCAATGGACTTTTGAAAGGCCTCAGAAGCCTCGCACTTTAGCAAACAAGAATAAAAAACCAATAGAAATTCCCCTGGTCCAAATTTATATGAATGGGTTGCATGAGGAGACTATTATAATGCAGAAGGTGGTTGGAAGAATACCTGTGCGGGAAGAGGGGGTGGACAAGACCATATATCAACTCAGACCTTATTACAGAAGAAACACAGAGAAGCAAGCAAGGAACTTCTAGCCAATGAAATTGGCTTGAAAGACGAAAAAACTGAATGAGCTTCAAATGTGGAAGTGCATCCAAATATTAAAATTCGTCAGTCGTTCTTGAAAAAAAATGGTAAAGAGGATTAGAGCTGGACACTTTGCTAGAGACTGCAATTAACGAGTGTGGCCTGAATGAAGACCCACAAATATGCAGGACAAGAACTCTAAGGAAGAAGCTTGGTGATCACAGAGAATTGGTAAGATTTTCAGCCAAGAATGAAACCTGAACCAACAACTCCTGAAGTAAAAATAAGGGATCAAGCCAAGGCGTCAATTTCTGAAGTTTAACTTGCATCCCATGCCTTCTGTTTGTGGTTCTGATCAGGTCAATGGCAATAGAAACAAAAAGGTCTGAAGTTGGGTAGAAATCCCATGCCTTGTTGTTTCCACTGCCTTTGATCAAACTAGAGCCATAAACAGGAGGCATGAGATGCAAGTTTAACTTGAGAAATTGCCATCTTGGCTTGATCACTTATTTTTACTTCAGGAGTTGTTGGTTCAGGTTTCGTTCCTGAACGACAATCTTACCACCATCGGTGCTTGCAAAGCTTCAACCTTAGAGTTCTGGTCTTGCATTTTACAGGTCTTCATTTAGGCCACGCTAACTAGTTGCAGTCCCCTAACAAAGTGCACAACTCCAAGCCACTTTACCATTTTTCTTTTTCAAGAACAACTGATGGATTTTCATTTTTGGATACACTTTCACACTTGCAACTTATTCAATTTTTTCATTTTTCATGTCAATTTCATCAGCCAGTTTTGCTACACTTTTCTTCCCACCCTGTGATTCTTCTTTAATAAGATCTGAGTTGTTATATGGTCTTCTCCACCCCCACCCCTTCCCACAAGGTATTCTTCTAATCACCTTCTGCTTTATAATAGTCTTCTCATGCGACCTATCTATATAAATTTGGACCAGGGGAATTTCTATTGGTTTTCTATTCTTTCTTGTAGCAGTGCAAGGCTATGAAGGCCTTCCAAAAGTCCATTGAACCCTTAAAATCGGTCCAACACTATTGGATATTTACACTATCGCTAATAACTTGAACCCTTCCCCAAACTTGACACATAAACATTAGCAAAATCTTCATTAAACCATAACAAGGTATCGATACCACTTACTTGGTCCCTCAGCCTTACCCATTTGAACCTAATAAACTTAACTGTGAAATGCAAGATCTCGTTTGAAGGATTAATGCCTAATAGGTAAAGAACTAATATTTACAAAATCAGTATACTGGATGTGTGTTTTCACGATAGGTTGATCAGTAATGCATGCCTCCCACATATGAGTGGTTCCATCTGTAAGCATTTTATTCTTTCGAACCCATCTTTACTCAATCCTTTAATGCTGGTTGGGCAAAATTTGATCCTTTTTCAGTTCCTTTTATCTGCAAACAAGAGAAAAATATTTGATGTCAAATAAGAGAAGAACAAAAAGAACATTACAAAAGGGTAACATAAAATTGAATGAATACAACATATTACAATAATTTAATGCAGCAGATGACCAATCTAATGCATCAAATAATAAATCTGATACAACATATGATCAATCTAATGCAACAAATAATCAATCTGATGCAACATATCATCAATTGGGTTCCACAGATGCATCACAGATGATGAATCTGTTATGATAGATGACCAATCTGATACGATAAATGAGCAATGTAATGCTATAAATTCCTCATCTGTTCAATAAATGAGTCATCTGTTGCAATATGAGACGCATTTGTGGCCACCGATAGATGACATATTGCAATAGATGGGTCATCTGTTGGAATAAATCAAACCAACCGTGCTACTGGTTTGATTTCTTTCATCAGTTGCTCCATCTGTTCCAACAGCTGATTTATCAGTTGCAATAGTTAAGAAACTGTTGCAACACCAACAATAATATCAACAACAAATAAACAACACCATATATTCCAACACCATAAAAAATACTAACACCACATATTCCAAAAACACCAACACCCCCAACAACAGCACCACCAATAAAGTAACAAATAATAAATGCAAATATCTAATTTAAATAACATACAAAAAAGAAGATGAGAAGGAAAGAATATTATTGCACCATACCTGCAATATCAAAAAAGAAATGGGATCAGAACACCTATTTCAGTAGAGAAAAGATATTGATCAGTTGAGATCCGAAAGGATCCTTATGCAAAAGAGAAGAGAAAAGATAAGAGAAAAGGAGATGGTTATGATTACCCTAAAGAGAAGAGAGAGAGAATTTTGGAAAAGAGAGATGACCAAAGTTAATTTATGACTGAAGGAGAGAGAATTCTAGAGATGGGTTTTAAATATTCATTAATATCTTTGAGGGGCACGAGGAGACGGTGACATTAAAAAGACAAGATAAGACTACTCAAGAAGGAAATTTGAGTTATCCAAGAAATATTTTTTACCGCCTTAGTATTTTATCTTTTTCATCTCGAATGAGAAATTGCTTTCAAATTTTAAAAAAAATCTTAAAACATATAAGTCACATGTTGCAACAGATGACAATTTATTTTTGAAAATTTCCAACAGCTCAATCATCTGTTGCAACATATTCAATGATTTGTTTGATAAATTCCAATAGATTACCTACCTATTGCAATATATTCAATAATCTATTTGTTAAATTCCAACAGATTCTCCACCTGTTGCAATAGGTTGAACATTTGTTTTGTTTTTACACAATTTCATGGTATAAACTAGTGTTTGGTATAAAATAGGATTTGCTAGATCTAGGGACGAGTACACAGGGTCAACTACAACTTCAATTGAGTCTTTTGCAATTGCATGGTTTTGGTGTTGGTGTTGCATTTTTCCCGACCCAAGTCGTTGATCGATCACTCTGAGATGAAACAATTCTCATTAACTTATTATTATAAGCTAATACCTAAATTGATTTAGCTATATCTAGGGATGAGTACATAGGGTCAACTACAACTTCAATTGAATCTTTTGGAATTGCATAGTATTAGTATTGGTGTTGCGTTCCTCCCGACCCAAGTCATCGATCGATCACTCTGAGATGAAACGATTATCATTAACTTATTATTATAAGCTAATACCTAAATTTATTTAGCTAGATTTAGGGACAAGTACATAGGGTCAACTACAACTTCAATTGAGTCTTTTGCAATTGCATGGTATTGGTGTTGGTGTTGCATTTCTCTCGACCCGAGTCGTCGATCGATCACTCTAAGACAAAATAATTCCCATTAACTTATTATTATAATCTAATACCTAAATTGATTTAGCTAGATCTAGGTACGAGTACATAGGGTCAACTACAACTTCAATTGAGTTTTTTACAATTGCATGGTATTGGTGTTGGTGCTGCGTTCCTCCTGATCTGAGTCGTCGATTGATCACTCTGAGATGAAATAATTCTCATTAACTTATTATTATAATTTAATACCTAAATTAATTTATCTAGATCTAGGGATGAATACATAGGGTCAACTACAACTTGAATTGAGTCTTTTGCAATTGCATGGTGTTGGTGTTGCATTTCTCCCGACCCGAGTCATCGATCGATCACTCTGAGATGAAACGATTCTCATTAACTTATTATTATAAGCTAATACCTAAATTGATTTATCTAGATCTAGGGACGAGTACATAGGGTCAACTACAACTTTAATTAAGTCTTTTGCAATTGCATGGTATTGGTGTTGGTGTTGCGTTTCTCCCGACCTGAGTCATCGATCGATCACTCTAAAATGAATTAATTCTCATTAAATTATTATTATAATCTATTACCTAAATTGATTTATCTAGATCTAGGTACGAGTACATAGGGTCAACTACAACTTCAATTAAGTCTTTTGCAATTGAATGGTGTTGGTGTTGGTGTTGCGTTCCTTCCAATCCGAGTCATTGATCGATCAATCTAAGATGAAATGATTCTCATTAACTTATTATTATAATCTAATACCTAAATTGATTTATCTAGATCTAGGGATGAGTACATAAGGTCAACTACAACTTTAATTGAGTCTTTTTGCAATTGCATGTGTTGATGTTGTGTTTCTCTCGACTCGAGTCATCGATCGATCACTCTGAGATGAAATGATTCTCATTAACTTATTATAATAAGCTAATACCTAAATTAATTTAGCTAGATCTAGGTACGAGTACATAGGGTCAACTACAACTTCAATTGAGTCTTTTGCAATTACATGGTGTTCGTGTTGGTGTTGCATTCCTCCCGACCCGAGTCATCGATCGATCACTCTGAGATGAAGTGATTCTTATAAACTTATTATTATAAGCTAATACCTAAATTGATTTAGCTAAAAGTAATCAAGATCAATTAGGACTAAATTAATATTTTCAAAACTTGTCATTCTTTTCCAAAATACAAATCAATCCATACAAGTCATCTATTTCCAAAAAAAAGTTACATCATTTCAAATCTCGAGTTCTCGCTCTTTTCTTTCTCTCTCAACAATACAAATAATAACTACTCAACATATTGCTCAACCCTTCACAACAGATTAATTTTTTTCCTAGTTTCGACCACATAGGTGTTATTTTTGAATTTATTCTTACTTGTATCCATTGTTTTACTCTATATTCGTAGGTAAAAGAGTTCGAGAAGAGTTATATATTTGTTCTTTTTTCTAAAAATTGGGATTTTTTAGTTAATGATGAAAAAAAAGACTTTAGTTGTATTATCTTCGAAAATAAGTTAACAATTTTGAGTCTTGATGGTAAAATTGTAGGAAGAACCTTATAAAACCCTAGTTTTTATCGCAGTGTTCCATTGACTGTGGTGGTATTATTGGATGGTATTTGTGGTATTATTGGATGGTGTTGGTGGTGTTGGTGGTGGTTGATGGTGGTAGTGTTGGTATAGGTGGTTTGGTGGTGGTGGTGGTGGCATTGCTGGTGGCATTGGTGGTGTTAGTGGTTGTTTGTGGTGGTGGTGGTGGTGGTGGTGGCATTGGTGGTGTTAGTGGTTGTTTGTGGTGGTGTTGGTGGTGGTGGTAGCATTGGTTGGTGGTGTTTGTGGTGGATATTGGTGGTATTTGTTGTGGCTGTTGGTGGTGTCGGTATTTGTGGTGTTTGTGGCATTGGTTGGTAGTGTTTGTAGTGGTGGTTGTTGGTGTGTCGGTATTGGTAGTATTTATAATATATTTTTTAAAATTTATGCATACATCAATTCTAATGTAATTTTTGTTTTTCTATTGTTTGTAGGTAAAACATGTCTCCCAAAAGAAAAGAAAGTGAAAGTGTATCAACTTCTGACCACCCAACAAAAAAGGCTACTATACAGAGGGATTCGGAGGAACTTTCTGAACAATCTCAATCAGGAAAAAGTGAAGCTGAGGAGAGATATGAAAACAACGTTGAGGGAGGTGGACAAGGTTCTATAGATGGTGATGAAGAAAATAAAAGTGAGAAAGAGGAGGAAGTAAAGAGTGAGAAAGAGGATAATCATCAATATAATGATAATGGATCACCAGTGGGGTGTGAATTAATATCGACATCCCAGCATGATCCTGTCAAAACTATTAGTATTGACAGGTTTCAAGTTGCGATGCTGATAGATGACCCTACTGAAATAACTGGTGAACTTGTACTTAAATGTCAGTTTGAGAAATTTTTTAATTATTTTAGGAATATTATGAAGAACGAAAACATAGACGAACTTTTTAAGAGAAACTGCTTTGGACGCTTTCTTGAGCTGCCTGAGGACCACCCTGCCCGTTTTCAAATGAGGATGGTATATAGTCTTCTCAAACGTAGGATCAAGTACGTAGGGGATGATAAAGATTCGGAGGAAGGGGGCAAAAAGTTGGATGAAATCTGGATCAACTACTATGGCATGTTGGTTTGTTTTGGCTTACAAGAGTTTGCCATAGTGACGGGCTTGAGATACGATCGTTCAGAAGAACTTATCGCCAAGGGAACACCTGTCAAAAGGTCTAAGGCAAGCAGGACAACCAAACCACCACAATCAAATAGAGGAAAGGCATTGTCCCAGCGACCACCCAGCAAAACCAACAAACACAAGGAAAAAATAGATGGATTGTTAGACATTGCTGGACACGGATACAAAGCATCGGATTTAATAACAGATCTCAAGGATAAAACCATACCAAAGCAGTACAGGGAGCAATTGTGCTTAGTTTGTTTTGTCCATTCCATTATATTGGCAAGAGACGTCAACAAGGTCATAGAAGATGATTTGTTGGCGCGTGCTGAGGATTTTGAGAAATTCAACAATTATCCCTGGGAATATGACAACTTCTACTTGACTGTTAAATATTTACTGACAAAGCTATCCCTAAGTACGATAACATTATACGGCTTTCCTTGGGCTTTAGGGTAAAATTAATCACTGTTTTTACTTATCTATTAATTTATATTGAATATAGTTATTATGACTTTTTTTTGCTTGCTTCCTGTTTACATTTCTTAGGTTTAGGCATTTGAAGCCATTCCCCCCCTCCAAAAGCAGGTAATGGATTGCCCAGATGAGGTTTATTATCCAAGGATGTTTAGGTGGTTGGCTGCAAAGAACAACAAAAGAATTAAGGAGGTTGATCTCTTTAACCCTCTGAATGATGCAATATGTCTTTTTTTAAGTAAAATAATTTGACTCAATGAAAGATATTAAACAGATGTTATGTCTGGTGCAACAAATGTTATATTTGATGCACCAGATGGGATATCTATTGCGACAGATTACCCGTCTTGTGCCAACTGGTGCAACAGATGGGTAATCTATAGACGATATTTTGCATCAGATTACCCATCTGTTGCTTTGGTTTTCTGAACTCGACTCTAACAGATTAACCATCTACTACAAATTATGCAACAGATAGGTAATCTGATGTAACATATTGTTAATCTGTTGCTACATACAGATCATCTATTGTATAACATGTAACCCAACAGATTACCCGTTTTGTGCCAACTGGTGCAATAGATTGGTAATCTATTGTGATAGATGATTGATATTTTGCATCAGATTACCCATCTGTTGCTTTGGTTCTCTGAACCCGACTCAAACGGATTAACCATCTACTACAAATTATGCAACAGATAGGTAATCTGATGTAGTTAATCTATTATGACCTGTGTTAACATGTAACCCAACTGTGAAAATTATTATATTATATGATTTAAATGTATCTACCTTTTTTTACAGGTTGTGCATCCATGGATCGTGCCTACTGAGCAGGACTTGGGGATGACTTCTTTTATTACTCAAGGTCATGTTGATACTATAGCAAACCCAATAGTGGAGTTAATAAAGAAGAAACTGGCTGGAGCAACAGTCATAAGAAAAGTAGTTAGGCAAGGTCAGCCTAACGTTGAGACTCTTCATGACTAACCTACTGCAGCAGATCCGGGTGCATCTTCTGGGGAGTTGCTGGTGTTGGTGGCAGACATGTTGATGCTGCTACCACTCGTGATGATGAGCATGTTGATGCTCAAGAAAAAAAAATATTTGAAAACATCCCTTTAACAGGTCCCTCTCACCCTTAAACAGGTCCCTATCACCCTTACACCGATCCCCCTCACCCCTCTTCATCCTTGTATTCTCATTGTAAATGCGAAGAGTGCAAGAAGATCTAGGATAAACTCTTTGAAAAGGTAGAGTCTATCGCTAAAGCTTTTGAGGAATTCAAATCCAAGAGGGGTATCATACCATCCAAGATGAGGGAGCCATACACTCCTACAACGACGGTTACGAGGAAGAAAAAGGGCAATTAGTGATGTACTCTCCAATCAAAAATAAAAAAATATTAAAGTTCAGGGGCTATTGAAGAAGGTCGACATATACGCAGAACTTGGCGCCAAAGAGAAGAGGGATCTACGACGGGCCAAGAATGTCAAGCGAGGCGCACCGATTACCCCAAGTCTCCCTTCCCCCCCAAGACTTCAAGATTATGACAGATATCCGTATACGGTACGAGGACAAGGTAAGTTTAATTTTCCTAACCTAGCCTTCTAGTCTACTCTATGAAGAAGAAGCTACGCAACAGATGTGAAATTTGTTGCAACAGTTGGGTATTTTGGTGCAACTGGTTGTGGTTCTGTTGTAACTTATTATCTATCTGTTGCATAAGTTGCGTTGGATTGATTCAGAAAACCCTATGCAACAGATAGACCATCCATTGCATCTTTATAATTACTATCCTATTTAAAAATTGACCTCTTATATCACGGTATGTTGACAAAATTCTCTGTCTCATGAGGAAAAGACAATTAGCGTACCCGAAAGCTCATGACATTGCCGATAGGATAATGGACCTCAACTTCTGCAAGAAGCTCAAGGATAAGTGATTAACTCAATGATCTAGCGTCAGCCTGTGGTGCGGGATTTGATTCATTAGTTTCTACGTTCGATTGGAATAAAGAAATAATAAAATATGTTAGAGAGAAAAGGCCAAATCCACACGGCAAGGGCTGGACCGAGAAAAGAGGATTCCTGCAGTCATGAACGTGGACGGCATACATTATCGGGCTATTGAGATACAACTTAAGGAGGGAAAGTTCAAGGTTTATGATTGCAACAAACCTGTCATCGATGAGGTCATTATTTTATCCACATGTAGCCATGGATAAACCTATTCCTTATCTTGTTGAGGCAGAGTAAATTATTGTATCATTTTCCAGAGGAAGTGTTGATGAAGAAATCATGAGATTTTGAAGGTCGAAACAAGGGCATGAACCTTTGAAAAATGATACCAGTTTTGCGTGAGGCTCGCACACGCTTGCACACATTGAATATTTGATGACCGACACAGAAATGGTCGAGGCAACGACCTTTATGTGTGACAACGCTGTGGCAAACCTACAAGAGGTCTGGGCTTATGAGGTACTAACTGGACGCTTGGAGCCTGTGAAATAAGAATTTTTTATTTTAAGTCACACTTCACTTTACATTACATGTACATGTAGTGGCAATATTTTTTTCTGATGAAAGTTGAGTTTTTAATAATGCAATAGGTTGTCAATTTGTTGTAAAATATATTCTATTTTTCTGGCAGATAGTTTATATGTTTTAATAGGTTGGTCATCTGTTGCATTATGACGATATTATTTCTGTCTAATCTAAGTCTAATCTGTTGCAACAGTGGGAAGACCTATTTGACAATTTCCAACAAATGACCTAAATTTTACAACATATGCCTAAATCTGTTTGATATTATCCAACAATTACGCTTGAATATCCATGTGCTCGACAACACCAAACTAGTAGCAAATACACCACCATGACTATTTCAGCAATTAGGCTTGAATATTCATGTGCCCAACAATACCAAACCAGTAGCAATAATGGCAACAATGCAGTATCTTCTTGCTCGATTTTGTTTCTCTTCAAAAGCCTTGACTTTCTTCAACACACCCCAGATTACACGATTTGCTTGTGAAGGGTGTCGTTCTTCATACCAATCAAAGTAATTGCATCCACCCAATTTCTATAAAAATAAGAACACAGTTATAAAATAATTACAAGTCAATAATTAATCAACTAATTAAATAAAAAAAATATTACCTTTGAAATCTTACAAGTAAAAAACCTACAACCTGGATTTTGTTGAGTCCAAGAAGTCTTCAATAGAGCTTCATGACCTCACTTACAATATCGAAAATCTTTATCACAAAAAACAGTGGAAAATGAGCTCGACATTGTCAAGCTCAGTTGGGAAAAAAAAGATGAAGAAAGACCAAATGCAAATAATTTGAAGAATTTGGATAGATAAAAAAAGATGATGAAGAATAAGATTTGGAAATTTAGGGTTAAATTTTAGGAAGAAGATGAATATATAATACAATGGGGGGAACCAAATCAGATGCCAAGTCAGCAAAAAAGGGGGTTCAACGAGCCTTGGCTGCGTGAATTACGTGCGAGCTGCCAACAGGGCAAAAAGTGCAAAAACTGACATATTTGATGACTATTTTAGGTGTTTAAAATCAGCGTTGTCTACTTGAGGTGCCAAAGTAAAAGATCGCTGCAACTTTAGGTGTCTGTCGATGAGTTCCGCCTTTTTTATATCAAGTCACTTTACTTTACATTACATACATGTAATGACAATTTTTTTTGTCTAATGAAAGTTGAATTTTTTATAATGCAACAGATTGTCTATCTGTTGTAAAATATATTCTATTTATTCTGACAAATGTTTATCTGTTGCAATATATTGGTCATCTATTGCATTATGCCGATGTTTCTATCCTAGTCTAATCTGTTGCAATAGTTGGAAAACCTGTTTGATAATTGCCAACAGATGACCTACATGTTGCAACATATGCCTAAATCTATTTGATATTTTCCAACTGATATTTCGTCTGTTTCAACAGATAAGGTATCTGTTGCAATATTTGAATCTAGTATTTCAATTCAAATAATAAGTTCAAATCTAAGGATAAATAAAATTCATAGACAACATAAAATAAATCGAATCCTTCAGAAATTATAATTTAAAATGAAATATAAAAAAATTGTTATAAGTGCAGATCTCAACAATAAATCAACAATTTAAGTTTTGATGCCAACAATTTCTAAGAAGAGGTGAGGTTATTACTTTGACAGACTCAAGCTATAAATATCAACTCAATATGGACAAGTTATTGTTCATCCGGTGCTATGAAATTCGACTTTGATCGTCATGGATCTTTAATGTAGCTTGTGTACTATTTGTGCACTTTCGCTTCTCCATATTTCCATAAAAAGAGTAGCATATTGTCAATGTTGTTCGGCAGTATCTTCTATTATGACATCCACCTGGAAAGCCATAATTGGTCAACGCTAATCACAGAGATTTAAAAAAATGGAAAAGGATAACTCATCTGTTTTAGCAAATCAAACAAGTCTTTCCCTTGTTTTTAAATTATCCCAAATAGATTATATTTCTGTTGCAACAGATGGATCAACTTTTGGGATAACTTATAACATGAGGAAGTCCTGTATGATAATTTCCAACGGATGAACCATCTATTGCAATATATGACTCATATGTTTGGAAAAATTGAAACAGTAGGAAGTCTTGATTTAAATTATCCCAACAGATAATCCATTTGTTGCATCAGATAGGTCATCTATTGGTATAAATAAAAATGATATGTAGAGCTGTTTGATTTGCTAAAACAGATGAGACATATGTTGCAACAGATACTATATATAATTCAATAAGTTAGTCAACTGTTGCAACAGATGTATATATCTACTTGATAATTTTCAGCAAATGTGCCATTTGTTGAAACAGATGTGTGTGTTTGTTAGTTAGAACAGACGATATCTATTCATCTACTTCAACTTGTGTTTCTCTCCTATGGCCCTTGTACATTGCTCAATAGTGCAACACATGGACAAAGGAGTTGCAAATTCGCTTTTTTGGATGCTTGATAATGCCTTAAAAATTACTTTTCTCCTCCTCTTAGCCTTAATCTCTAATGAACTGGATGGATATGAAATCCTCTTTGATGGAATGACACCCCTCTTAGATGTCAATTTCTTTACAAAAACATTTAATTTATTAATTGCATTAATCTTTACATCATATTTTATCTTGCAGTCTTCAAATTTACATGCAGAACTTCACAAGGAGAGGCAAAATCTGTATAACCAGTATGGTCACACTCATAATGATTTATTTTAAAAATTGTAAGATGAGCTTCATTAGCCCCAACAGCAGCACCATTACAACCACCAATAGCTCCATCACCACTAAGACCATCAAGAACAACAAGCCCACCCTCCAAAATTATTTTTCTTGTGATGGTTGTTGCTCCAAATAATTCCATTTTTATTCTGTCAATGACCTTAGGGTCCGATAAAGTTTGCATAGATCATACAGTAAGAAAAGATGGCATCTTCAACTCTCGATTGATCAGAACAAGTGACGGATGCACAATCTAACATAACTCATTATATATTAGAATGATGATTAGATCATTCAAAAAATCATTAATTAAAATAAAAACTTAATTATAAATATACTTACTGCATCCTTCGGGAGATTGAAGAGATCAATAAATTTTACATTTTTATCAGTTTTGGCCGACAACCATCTCAAGATTCTTGGACAGAATTTTTTTTTCCTGGTAGTTCACTTGTTGTTAAGGAGTGGTTTCAAATGCCCAAGCCTATAAAATAATGCCACTAAATCAAAACCATTATTAAATTAAAAAAAAATGAACCATATCATAATAAAAGAAAGAAACATTTACCATGAAAGCCCATGGAAAGCCATATAAGTTGACTGTCTTTGGTGTTAATGGAGTCAACAAATATTTGACAGTCATTTTGAAGCTTTCATAACCCCAAGGATAGTTGTTAAATGCCTCAAGATCCTTGGAGAGCTTTATTAAACCAACACTTATGTTGTTGTTAATGTCTCTTGCCCAAAGAACATTATGTACAAACCAAACCAAGCACAACGATAGCTTGTGCTTCTTTGAGAGTCTTTTACCTTTCAACGCTTCTATCAAATTTTTGTTTTTGAAGCTTGGATCAACAAGGGACACCAGGTCATCATGATCACTCGACTTGTCTTTGCCTTTTTTGGGTGTGCGAGGTGCTTTTTTTGGGTTAGAATAGGTATAACTTGAGAAGGAGGATAACATTTTAGTCTGGTAACTATGACAAACTCCTTCCAACCAAAACAAACAGGCATGCCACAATAATTTATCCACACCTCATCCATCTTATCTTTGTTTTCATACATAAACCTACCTTGAGAAGATCATATAGCATTTTTATTTGAAAACAAGCATTGTTGTCCTCCGACAAATCAAGATATTTCCCAAAGCAGCTGTCCCTGAAATAAATATTCAATTTTTATTCTCGAAGTATTTTTCTGAAGGCGTCGAAATTTTTTTCATGGCTAACTTAACCACGAAATCACTCGTTAAATCTGTGGCACCATCACACTGCATTCTCACAGAATAATGATCAATGCTGAAGGTTTTGACCACCTCTTCGATGGAAGGGCTATTAGCATTTGGATGTTCTCTTTTAAAATATTTCTCCTCCCCATGTTCATCATCTTCTGCTCCTGATTGAGATAATGCTTGCAAAGAAAGCTCATAGAGTTGTGGATGTAGCCTAGCTGCTTCATTTGTTCCTTTACTTGGACTTGATTCAGTTTCTTTTCTTTTGGGAGCCATATTATCTAAAAAATTTAGGAATATAAAATAAATTAAAATTGATTAATGCATCGTTAAAAAAAGATAACAGTAAACCAAACATGTACAACAATAAAATAACAGTTCCAATAAATTACTGATCTGTTGCACCAGATAGAATATCTGTTGCAGCATATAACCAATCTGTTGCAGAGGATGAGTAATCCGTTGGAAACAATAAAAATAGATCACTGATCTGTTGCACCAGGTAAGATATTTGTTGCAGTATATAACTAACCTGTTGCAGTGAATGAGTAATCCATTGGAAATAATAAAAATAGGCAACACATCTGTTGCACCAGGTAGGTTAGCTGTTGCAGCCTATAAGCAACCTATTGCAGCGGATGACTAATCCGTTGGAAATAATAAAAATAGTCCACATATCTGTTGAAACAGATCACTCATCTGTTGCCAAATGAGTTATCTGTTGGATCAATATTGTTTAGATTTATTTCAAGCAGAAGAGTCGTCTGTTGCAACAGATGAATGATCCGTTCTGTTCATATGTTGCATTAGATGTTTAATCTGTTGCATCAAATGTTTAATCTATTACAACAGATGATTTATATATTGCATCAGATGTTAATCTGTTGCATCAGATGGTTAATCTGTTACATCAGATAATTTATCTGTTGCATCAGATGATTTATCTGTTGCAACACTATTTTTACCCAAAAAAATAACAAATCAACTCAGCAACACCAACACAACACACACACACTAAGAACATCAACGGTGACAAAAAATCACCAACAAATCGAAGCAACAGTTCGACAATAAGAACTACAATAACAACAAAAAATTATATTTCACACAGAAAAGAATAGAGAAGAAATGCCAGAAATTAGGGTTTTATTCGGTCCACATTTCAAATTTAAGCAAAAAATATTGAAATTGTTAATCAATACTAGAAGAGAAGTTGACTCAAGTTCCTCTGTTTCTTCATAACTAAAAAGACATAATTTTTTACCTATAAAAGAAGAAATAGGACAACGAAGAACTCGAAGTTGTTGTTGCCGGAGAAGTTGGCTCAAGTTCCTCTGTTTCTTCACGTCGATTGACGGTTGAAAGTCGAAAAGGAACTCGCCCAGCTATTTGTCGCCGGAGCTTGAAGTAGCCGGGGATTGAAGGGAGAAATTTTGCAGAACTGTTGGTTGGGAGAGAGTTGAGAGAGACTGTCTCTCTCGAGAGAGGAGAGAGATGGTTGATTTGGAGGAGAGGGGTGTGGGTTGATTTGTAATTTTAAAAAGATTAGAAAGTTTTGAAAATATTAATCAAGTCCACAATTAACTTAACCAAGTTTCCTAATTATATTTGACCCTTTAAGTTGGTCAATGTTACTAATCCTTCATTCAAGAATTAAAAGACACATTTCCTTCAATTTTCTCTTAATTGAAGACCAACAAAAATATGCATAATGTCTGATGCTTAAAAAGAAATGCGGCAACTAATTAGACTTCCCTTCTACTACACTCTAGCTTTACTTCTACTACACCCACTACTAAACAGTTCTTCTTTTTCATTGCTATGCTGCCCTTTGCCAATACCAACATATATATTTGTGTAAATAAGTAATGTGGGATGCATAAATAGTGCCGTGATGAATGTAAACAATATGTCCTACATATCTTCTAAATTTACATTTCAACAAAATTTTATGCAAGTAAATATTGGGCTTTCATTGAAATAATAATAATAATAATAATAATAATAATAATAATAATAATAATAATAATAATAATAATAATAATAATAATAATAATAATAATAATAATGGTTACAATAGCACTAATCAAATTCTCATAAGCCTCATTTATACAATTTTTGGGGGATATATTATCAATGAAAGAAATAAAAACCACATTCTAATGCATTTAATATGTATCTCCAAACTGCAGAACCACTCTTCTTAATTGTTCATCCAACTTTCAAAAAAGAAAACTCCACCAAACACATCAAATTTCTTACAAATTCATCCATGAATTTTCTCCCCCTACGAAAAAAAACAGAAATACTAAATCAGAAATTGAATATCAAAAATGAAAAACAGACAAATAAAACAAGAATCCATAGGAAGAAGGGAATGGATCGCAAGTGCGTGTACTATCTTTGAATCGAACTCTATGTATGTAGCTCAAAACAATTTTGAACAATGTTAACAAAAGATGTTGACATAGTGATATTCAACACCTTTTAATTAAAATCGTGGATCTGCTTCTATATGTGAATTAACGAAAAAATTAAATAGTTCATGATGTATAAAAGAGTAAATGAAATTTCTTACACTAATTTCTCCAAGTTTACTAGCTTTCAAGCCTTTGAATTTACGATGATGTTTTAACATGCTTTGATGATGAAAGTTGTGTTTTCCCCTTGATCCTTTTGGTGGAGGAATGTAAGTATGAGTTTCTGGACCTCTATAATCAATTTCATAAATTTCTGAATCCATCTTTGACAAATCCATTTTTCCTGTCAAGAAAAATAACATTTTCATAATTAGTCACAATTAAATTTCACACACTACAAAAAAACATGAATTTCTAATGAATATGTCAAAATTTAGCTTGACGAAAACGTTTCTGACGGACATTCTATTAGAAAATCTATATTTCTGACAGGCTTTTTATTGGAAATTTCATATTTCCACTAACGTTCTGACATTCTTGTCTTCGTCATAGACTGGACCTGCACGACTCTCCTAATAGTTTCCATAAATAACTTGTTCTTTTGTAATAGATGAACATTACCCTATAGAAAGGGTTCTTCAACTAATGATTTTCCTGTTTCAAATGTGAAGGGCTCATGCAACAGCGAGATCTCCCTCGATTCTTGACGTATGTAACTGACGGCTTCTCTTTATTTCTTTGCTTTGGGGACGGAAGTCCTATGGTAGGTAACATCAGGGACAAGCAAGTTGACCGAGAGGACAGGCCAGATGAAGGCATATGTGTCGAACGGATTCACAATAAACAAAGGCCATTGGAAAACATTCCTCTATGTGGAATGATTTCCTATGAGTAAACTAGTCTAGGGGAATGATAAGCCCTACCATATGAACGTTCGTCAGAAATTCACGCATTTTTAGTAGTGACATTAAGTTAAGAATAAAGAGAAACTATTTCATAAACAAGAGATTCAAGATCCATTTGAAGACAAATTACCTGAAGAAGAACAAGGAGCAATGAGGAGGAAAATCAAGAAAATGCAAATGAAACTAGTCTTCATCTCCATGCCAAAGAGAATATATCAAAAACTTGAGTTTTTTTTCTTCTTCAAAAACTTAAAAAAAGAATGAATTTGTTTTGTGCTAATTGATCAAGAAACTATATATAAAGTAATAGGGAGAAAATGTATAAGGAACAAACATGAAGTGAAAGAGTGAGAAGGAAATACATAGTTAAGAAGGAAGTTCACAATTTTTGGCAATTGAAAATGTCACCATCTAACACAGCAATTAGTTTACAAGCTGGTCCTGATGTAGATGTGGTGGGTTGGAACATTTATGTAGTGAAAAGAAAAACACCAAGTGTAGCCTGCAGGTAACCTTTATTTTTTTATAACTGAAAAATCTACAAGGGACAATCGACACATCACAGATAGCTCTATAGACAATAGGCCTGATCGTTTTAGTATCCTTCTCCATTTAAATATCATACTTTTATTTGTAGTAGAGTTAGCAATTGTGACGTACACCTAAGCAACACATCATGTGTACCAAAGCTATGATGGTATCTTGCTATGTTATTGAGTAGCTTGATTATGTAAATATTATTCATAGTAGATAAAATTCTACGGCTGTACAATAAAACAGATTTTAAATACATTATTCAGTACTAAGTGTGAACTTTATAAAGAACTATACGAGGTCTCATCATCAGGTCTAAAACTTAGCGGAGGCAAACATATGTGATTTATTTTTGTTTGTTCGAGTCTTGGTGGATAGAGTTAGCTATTATTGGTGCTTGTGGAAGGTAGTAGGTTACTTCGTCTAATAGTTGAGGTGTACGTAAATTGACTCGTACACTAATTTTTTATTTTTTTTGCAATAATTTATTTTAATTGTTGAAAGGAAGGTCTGGGAACTATACTGGACAGTCCCATGTGTGTATTATTGTAAATGTCATAGAAGGACATCCTCTTTAGCAGACCCCAATTGGCTGGACCTAATTCCACTAATAAAATCCAAACTTACCCTATGTTTTCTTGCCTGCTATTTTTCTGTTTATTTTATTTTCCTCTTGGACTTGATAAATTCTGCAATAGGATGACACTACACACATTATGGGGACTTTGTGTTCTAATTTTTTTGACAAAAGTTAAATTGTTTCAATTTGATGTGTAGTATTTGGACTTTAGTTGAAAAATATGGGGCAGTTATATCTTGTCCACTTTGTTTTCTTAAAGCAAAGATTGGCACCCTTCACTATGCTCCTTTGTAGCATATAAAATGCTCTGCAGATGAAGTTGAAAAAAATTAATGAGAAAATACCCTATTACCCTGAAATATACCCAAAACGATTGTGATATATCTCAACTTAAAGGGGGTCCTATTACCCCTAAACTAATTAAAAGTGTAATTTTAACACTCTTAGTGCCTACGTGGCACATATGTGGCACACACGTGTGTCTATGTGAACACTTCAGTGTGTTGTGTCATGTATGTGTCACGTAGGCACTAAGGGTGTCAAAATTACACTTTTAATTAGTTCAGGAATAATACAACCCCTTTAAGTTGAGGTATGTCTCTGCCGTTTTGGGTATAGTTCAGAGATAATAGGATATTATCTCAAAATTAATTTTAATTCTTACTTTCTCTACTTTATCATATGCAGAAGTTGGACTTTGTCAGGCAACTTTTTAGTGAAAAATTATTTGGTGATAATAGCTAACTTCTAGAAGGATTGTTAATATTATATTTTTTTTACGAACCGAAGCAACATAGTACTTAATCTTAACGGATCGAAGCAGCAAGACTAAAAAAAGGACGGTCCGGTGCATTAAAACTTTCATTATGCGCAAGGTCAGGAGAAGGGTCCCACCATAAGGGTGTATTGTATGTAGTCTTATCTTGCGTTTCTGCCAGATGCTGTTTCCAAGTCTTGAACCCATGACCTCCTGATCACATGGCAATAATTTTACCGATTATTCTAAGGCTCCCCTTCAAAGCAACAAGACTACTCTGACATGGTTGGGGGTGGGGGAGTGGGGGGTGGGGGAGGCAATATTGATCGAACTCTTTCAAAATATAGAACAAACGCATGTTGACACGTGTGTGGCAACATTTGTGAAAAGTCCGAGCAACATATGGTGTGTTGGGGGTGTGTGTGGGGGGGGGGGGAGAGGAGGAGAGACATATGCTTATATATGTTATTTATACGACAAGGACATGGTCATATGAGAACTTGAATGGCATAACAACAGGCAACAGCTAATGAACATAACTCGGTGGGATGGGCATGATCCTTCCTCGTCTATTTCACCTTCTCTGTCTGACAGATACCCAATGCCTTCGTTCCGAGGCGGATTCAAGTTTTGAAATTTATCTATTTTGAACGTAACATCAAACTGAAAGCTCGTTTTACAAGTCACACTAGGTTGTCAATTAATTATATATCTATATATAGTATAGTTCTTAATACAATTCTGATCAATCTAAGTAAAAGTTATTGAGTCGATCGGTCCAAATCCATACCTGATATTGTAGCAACAACCCTGACTCTACTTCAACTACATCTAGAAAAAGTTTATGAATTATATACATTGATAATAGGATAGAAAAAAATTATGCTATCTTGTATTTTGACCCCTTAGCGGGCCATTCACTCTAATTTTATTTTTTGGTTATATGAACATGATAATTGATAACAACAGTTACGTGTGTTATAATCAACTTAATTAATATGGGGAATTAGATTAACTATAGTATCATTTGTGTTTTTGTTATTCTTTTTCCATTATGCGCGTAACTTTGTTGGTTATCTTATAATATCAGTTATGACCAATCGGAAATTTATTACTGCCATGAGCTTTTAAAAATGCATGAGATTCGATTTTATTAGTTCAATTTCGTTCTCAAATCTCAATCCGATGCTAATATATATGGAGTCCGGAGCCTAAAAGGCAAATTTTTTTAAGTCAAAATTCTAAAAGGGCACTCCAATACTGAAAAATTCCAAAAGGGACAAGGTAAACACAAGTGTTTACCTTGTCTATTACAAAGTTAACACCGTCAGTTCAACTGTTAGAATGTAAGGTAAAATGGTGAGTTTATCTTATCTATTATCTATATGTAAGTGTCGTCAAGTGTAAGGCTACAAGGTAAATGGAGGCGTTAACCTTGTAAGGTAGAATCTCATGTTTACTCTGTAACAACTTCAAAATTTTTGCTGCTATAAAAAGAGTGTGAGCAGAGATTCATTTGTTGCATCAACTCAAAAAAATTGTTAAACTTCATAACTCAAAAATTTGTTTAACCTTATTCATTTCTTACTTTAAAATGGATAAGGTAAGAGTAAATTTACATTGGGTGGTGAAGTTTTGCATGATGGAGATTCGGTGCAATATAGTCGGTATCCTATAGTGGTTCAATTATTTTCTTTATCTCTCAAATATGATCGTTTGAAAAGGTTGTTTAGGAGTAAAATGGGTATTACTAATCCGGAAGATGAAGTGGTTATTTCTGGACGATATTCGAATTATTTTACATTCAACGGACAACCAATATTTGGTGAAACTCCTATTTGGAATGATGATTCTTTATCTTTATTTATTCGCACCGTTGAAATTTTTGGTAATCGCCTTAATTTACAAACACTTGACATGTATGCGTGTGTGGAACATTCTCCTATTGTTGAAGAACCCATGGACAGTGAGTTTGATGTGCAAGTAAGTCAAAATTCTTTGAATTTGAATATTGATTCTTCTAGAATGGCAATGGAACAACAATTTGATGGTAGGTTTGAAACACATTATCAAAATTCACCAGGACTTGTGAATAATTTTGATATGGGAGGACCTAGCAATGTGACTATGAATTTGAAATTTTTTAATTCAAGTGGTCCACAATATCCCTCTTCGGTGGAGGCAATTGATAGGTAATAAACAATCCATTTTATTTAATTAAGTAGTTTTTTTCCTTATAATTAATGAGATAATTTATCCATTTTACAGATTTAATGATTGTGGATTTACTCTCACTCAACTCACAGAAATTGTGAACAACAATGACGACGTACAAGGGGAGTTGGATAGTGATGAACCTTCACAATATGAATCGTCAGATGATGATCAATCTTCTGATGATGACGATGATGATAATAATGATGAAAATGTTAATGGAGAGTCTACACCCGTTGGTGTTTATACTGACAATCATTCTTCTATAGTAATTCCATATTTGGATCATACTGAAGAAAGTCCAGAAGAGTTGAGGTGGATGGTCAATGAAGATTGTTTTCGAACTCCACTTTGAAATCAAAATAATCCTGAACATATTAAGTCAGGTTGGTATTTTAATACATAAACTAGTAAACTAAAAAATTTTAGGCATTTGATATTATTATTAATATCTATTTTGTATCTGCATTTAGGTATGTTATTCAATAACAAAAAGCAAATGAAATCGGCTGTGAGAAAGTATAATCTAATCAAGGGTACAAAATTTCTTTGTGATCGGTCTAAAAGAGACAATTGGAAGGTTATTTGCAAGCAATATTTGTCGGGGTGTGAATGGATGATACGCTTTAGAGCAGTTTCCAGTGGTATGTGGAAGGCGGAAAAAATGATTGAGCATACTTGTAATCCAGATAAATATAAGGAGGATCATTATAATTTAAACAACGACTTGATTGCTACTTCATTGATTCCTTATATTAGGAAAGACCCAAATATTAGCATCAAGATGGTTCGCGAAAACACCAAAGGATTGCACCATTATACCCCTAATTATTGAAAAGCTCAAAAAGGTCGAAGAAAGGCATTTAAGATGGTGTATGGTGATTTTGAAAGTTCTTTTAAGGCATTACCTCCTTATATGACAGCATTGCAGTCGTTCAATCCAGACACTGTCGTTAAGTGGGAGCATGATTCAACAACAATGCAAGGTGAGCACATATTCAAGTTTTTATTTTGGAGTTTCAAGGCAAGCATTGATGGATTTAAAAGTTGTAGGCCTGTCATTTCAATAGATGACACTCATCTTTATGGCAAGTATGATATTAAATTATTAATTGTTGTCGCAATTGATACGAACGGTAGTATTTTTCCACTCACATATGCTATAGTGGCGCGTGAAAGTTTTAAATCTTGGACATGGTTTCTCACATTATTATGGAGGCATATTGTTGGTGAGCGAAAAGATATTGGACTCATTTCAGATCGCCATCCAGGAATTTTGCAGTGTGTTAAATCTTATTCCTGGTTGCAACCACCAAAATCACACCACAAATTTTGTGTTCGACATTTAAAATCTAATTTTAATAAAAAAAAAAATTAAACGGTGAACTCAAAAATCTGATGTGGTTGGCTGTTACGGAGCATCAGAAAAATAAATTCTTGCAGAGAATGCAACAAATTAAAGTAATGTCCCCGGAAGCGTATAGATGGTTATGTAATCATCCTTTTGAAAAATGGACAATGTACATGGATGATGATCGTAGATGGGGGGCTATGACGACTAATGTATCTGAGTCATACAATGGTTTGTTGAAGAAAGCTTGGGGACTTCCAGTGACTGCAATGGTTCGTATGGTCTTTCATGCCTTAGTTGATTGTTTTGTTGAAAGGGACAAACTTGCTACTACTTTATTAGAAAAAAAAGCTCGTTTTCCTCTTGGCGTAGAGGACAAGATTCAAGAATATTGGAAAAGAGCTCAATCACACACAGATATGATGACCTATCAGACTGGAGATGGTGTGCTTGAAATTTTGACATTTGCAAAAAATGGTAAAGGTGAAAACGTTCACAAAGTTTCTGCCAAGGGCAAGAAATGTTCTTGTGGAAAGTGGAGAAATTTGCATATGCCATGCTCACATGCTATTAAATTTTGTGAAATTCGTGGAATCGAGCCAAAGGATTATGTTAGCAAGTACTATGGTACGAAGTATTACAAACGAACATATAGTGGAACTTTCACTCCCGTGGGTCAGCAAGCGTATTGGCCACCTGCTCCATTTTGTTTGATTGCAAATATTGAATATTTACGGACATCTAGTGTGGATTCAAGAACTCGACTCAAGAATGACATGGACATTGCTCCTGCTCGCATGGCACGAAAATGTAGTATTTGTAAGCAAACAGGTCACACTAAGGCACGTTGTCCTCGAAGAAATTAATAGTACCTGTAAAATAAAATTCTATTCATGTATTGTTTGCAGTGAAAGTTCTAAATTTATGTATTGTTTATAGTGAAATATCTTCTTTTTATGTAATCGCATGAAACTCAATTTGATTAATAATATCTAATTTTTTAGAAAAATTATTCTATTAATTATAGTAGTATTACGTACTTTTTATTTTACTTCCGTTGATTTCTTATTAAATAAGTAGTTGTAGATTGATAGTTGAATTAAAATGAATAGTTGAAAAGTGATAATGTTTAAAATACACTGTCTAGTCATATATCAATTCAATGAAGAAAATAGTGTTGTATCAAATCCGTCTGAAAAGTTAAAAGATTCGCAAAGACTTCAAACCTGATGAAAAGAGAAATTAGGGTTTGTGATTATGAAAAGGAATAAGGTAATAGTCCATGTTTACCTTATAAGGTAAAAGTGCCTATATACCTTACAATTTATACATTTTACCATTCCTCCGTTCTAAATTATTTGACCTACTTTCTAGATTTACTTTTTTTTTTTAAATTACTTGTCCTACTTATAATTAATACTTTGCATCAAACTCAATTTGATTAGTAATATTTATATTTTTAAGAAAAATTATTCAATTAATTATAGTAGTATTGCGTAGTTTTTATTTTACTTTAACTGGTTTCATATTAAATAACTAGTTGTAGATTGGTAGTTGAATTAAAACGAATAGTTGAAAAATGATAATGTTTAAAATACACTGTCTAATTATATATCAATTCAATAAAGAAAATAGTGTTGTATCAAATCCGTCTGAAAAGTTAAAAGATTCGCAAAGAGTGAATCTTGATGAAAAGAGAAGTTAGGGTAAAAGGAATAAGGTAATAGTCCATTTTTACCTTATAAGGTAAAAGTACCTATATACCTTACAATATATATATTTTTTCATTCTTCCGTCCTAAATTATTTGACTTAAATTATTTGATAAAAAAATTATTGACATGTATTAACATAAATTTTAAAAATATACATACCAATGCTTCATTTCTGCCTGCCATTGGTTGATATCCAACTTGAGCAATATGTTTTGGATTTTCAATTATAAGGTGTGAGTGCTAGAAATACCATTGATTGTAATCTTCTTGGTTGATCATGTAATGGGGGTGAACACTACTATCATAACGCTCGTTCCACTTTTGTTCCGTTTCATTAAACAACATAACAATCACCTGTGTTACTCGAAATCGCTTATCGTGTTTAAAATGAAATGATTTGTACTCAGGTGGAACAGGTATGCGTTGGACATAACCAAATTATCGCATAACACGATCAATGATGTGTCATTCACGATGAATTCCACAAATAAGTGGAACTTTAGCCATCCAAATAGCACGTCCTCGGCGACACCATTCGGGCAACTCATTAATAAGTTGCTCAGAATATAGCTGTCAAATAAACTACAAACTAATAAAAATATTATGATTAATGTGTCGCAAAAAATTTGTCTAATCTGTGCTTAGTTTAATAAATAATAGACATATATTAAGAATTCAACTCTAACCTCAAATATGTATTTTAAAAATTTCACTATGAAGTGAATAATGTTAATGACAACTACCATTATTTATAAAGAAACATAGTATGATTGTGAAATATCTCTTTAGCAATAATAAAATTTATATATAGCAGGGTCTAGAATTTATAGTCAAAGTTACTACACAGTGTACGTATATGACTCTTCGAAGTACAATAGTTAATATTTTGCATACTATAATAATTTAGCATTTCACCACTCTTATATATATGAGCTTTTTTAGTTGGTGGAGCATTGCGTTATATTACTACAAACAAAATAAATTAAGAAAAAAATAAAAAAATGACATGATAATATAAAAAATACCTGCTTCTCAGTAAGGTTGTCTAATACATCTCTTATTATGACAAGCACACTACGAGCCTCATTTTGATGAGTTCTACCACAAGACCATTTACGTGCGTGTGTAGTCGGGACCTCCGAATTTTCCTCGCTCAAAAGCAGCGAAAGTGATTGCAATGGGACAATACGCTCCCATGCCCATACTTAAAAAATATATATATAATCAACAATAGTTATCATCACAATAAATTAAGTAATTCAAAATAGAAAAAATATACTATATAATTCACGTACCTGTAATAACGAAACAAAACCACTAATGCAGTACGACTTCTCCATCGACGTACGACACAAACAAAAATAGAGGTACGATAGCACAACAGCTCCCCAAACCTGTGTTGACATTGCGGGTAAGTCACGCATGTCAATCAAAAAGTCTGTACTAAATTTATTTCCAGATTTATCGGGGAAATATTGTTCCGCCGAACAATAAAAAAAGATACAATCTAACTCTTCGTTGCACCTCTTCCTCCTCAGTTTCATCAGTTATTTCATTTAGATTTTCCATATATTCCTCTAATCTCATTAAAAAAATTCTATTTCCTTGAAAAAAGTCTAGGTCAGGTACCCATCCTGTTAATTCGGCAAACATTTGTTGCCTGTTAATAGGCAACATCTGAGCAACACCTGGATGAAGAATGAGAGTTCCATCGACGACCATTCCAAACATGAGTTCCATATCTTGTAAGGTTATAGTCGCTTCACCCGTTCTCAGGTGAAAGGTATGCGTTTCTGGTCGCCATCTTTCAACAAGTACAGTAATAAGGAAAAAATCCCAGGGAACAAATCCAACATTTATAACGCCTTTAAAACCACAAATATTAAAATAATTAAGAAGACGAGGATGAAATGGATGATTTTTAACATGTTGCCAAAAACCATTAGCATCACGCCGCACTATCAAACATGTCTTTTCTCCTTTTAATGTGTCTTTTCAAATAACCTCAGACCGATGCTTATTTTGCGTGGCATATACGTCATACTTTGATGGTCCTAGATGCACAAAGTGTTGATATTTCATATCTACACAGAAAGAAGATTAAAATTAGTTTTGAGCATACAACTAAAGGGCAAACTTTTTACACATGCATGACAATACTAACTTAACATAGATTTAGGCTTAATAAGTTGATATGATAACAACAATATTTGACAAATTAGTAAGCTACAAAAATGATTAATAATATTATACTGCATACTTGCTTGTTAGGTATTGAAAAATGTTAAAATAAAAAGATGATTAAAGTAGTATATCTTAAAGTGAATTATTTTTGATAAAGTAGACTTTGAGCAAATATAAACACAACTAATATAGATGAAATAGAGTGAAGTGAAAAAATGAATGAAATGAATGTACGGTATATAAAAGAAAATTAATAAGGTAAGGGTGACAGTTTACCTTGTAAGGTAAGGAACACAGTTTACCTTACCTTATAAGGTAAACTCACCATTTTACCTTATATTTTAACAGTTAAACTGACGGTGTTAACTTTGTAATAGACAAAGTAAACACCTGTGTTTACCTTGTCCCTTTTGAAATTTTTCAGTGTTGGGGTGCCCTTTTAAAATTTTGATTAAAAAAACTTGTCTTTTAGGCTCCGAACTCAATATATATGAGCTCAAAATTTTTTTCCTAATTTTTAGAACTTTTTTGTAGTGACTCCTTTATTTATAATAGCTTGACTTGTTAATTAGGAGTACTTTTAAAATAATGGTAAGTGATTTGTAATTTTATGTATGTAGCTTAACTTTAGCCCCAATAATGCTGGATAACCATATCTTTTTTATATTAATTTCTGGGATATGAAACCCCTTTTAACACATGTTATTGTCACCTTTAATTTTTGTCTCGTTTCACTGACTAGAAGAGAATAATTATCTTTCGGTGCAGCTAGTTTTATTCCCCAACTGACCAGGGGTGAGAAACATTATATTATATCTTAAGAGAAATATATATCCGCATGTGATACTTACACATTTTCTACGAATCCCGCACGCAGCAAAAGCTTTGGTGCACCTGATTGAAAGCGATATAAATAAGTGGATTCATGATAAGCTCTCCCCTTTTTATATGATGTTTACATCAATTCATACCAGCTCATCATACATAATTAAGTGATTTAATACAATAAATATTGTTTATTAACAATGATTAAATAATAATCATATATTAGCAAGAACGTGCAAGATATTTATTGGTGTGTAAATATATTGAGTGCAGATAAGTTTTTTCCTGTAATACGGGGTGTGGAGAATTAACTTTTGATAATTAACAAGGCATTATTAAACTTGTCCCATTTTTATTCTACTGATGTCTTTCTAATGTACAACTTACTATTGGAATCTCAACTATCTCCTCAGTTGTTATTTTATTTAGTTTAAAATACTTGACTTCTAGCACCTAATTATGCACACGGTATCAAAGTGGTTGAAAATCATGAAAATTTAAGTTTCAATTTTCAATAGAGGTAAGAAAACACTAGATGATTTCTGTCCATCGGTCCAAGCATTGAGTGGATAGAGACATAGAATTACCCGGCATATGTGGAAGTAATCAAAGTGTAAACACGCTAGTCAGACACCACAGTTATCAAGAAAATGTACATTAGTTGGAGTGTAACATATAATCATGAATAACCATCCAATAATATTAGCAATATGCTACTTTATAGTTATAGATGTAATACTGGTCACCTGGCCATGTACAGTTTGAACAAATACAACCAGTAAGTAATACAATGCACATTTTCTCTGAATTTTCTACTTCTTAGTTCTTAACAAAAGTCAATTTGATGTATTCTTTCCATAATAGAAAGGACAGGTTCAAGGATTCTCCTTTACAATTCCAGCATAACTTATCTTCAAATCAAACGACTACCGTTTATTAAGGTAAAAAATTATATTATCCGCTAGCACATTATACATTATTTGTTATTGATTACTCTCCTCATTCTAATTTTTCACAATTTTCATGGACTAACGGGCATTGAGTTGAGAAAAAGAGAAACTATTTAATAGACCACAAGATTCATTTGAAGATAAGAAGGAAAAAAATAAGAAAATGCAAATGAAACTATTTTTCATCTCCATGGAAAAGAGATTATGTTATGAAGTACTGTACTCAAGAGTTGGGCCACGAGGAGCATGAATATCAACTTGGGCTTACATGGACTAAACAACCCAATAAAAGATTAAGAAAAGGGCAGTCCGGTGAACATAAGCTCCCGCCGAGGAAGGACCCTACCACAAGGGTGGGTGTATTGTTCGCACCCTTACCTTGCATTTCTGCCAGAGGCTGTTTCCAACATTTGAACTCGTGACCTCCTGGTCACATGCCAACAACAAAGGATTAGCAAATCGTGAATGGGAGTCAGGTTGAAACTACACATTACTCGAGCTATAAAAGAGACACAACCATAAGAAATAGGGAGGAAATATATCAAGGAACAAATATGAATATAGCAACAACTATTGAACTAACAGGAAGCTTGAATTTTTTTTTCCCTTCAAAAACTTAAATGAGTGAATTTGTATATAAAGTAACAGGGAGGAAATATATCAAGGAACAAATATGAAGTGGAAGAAGCAGAAGAAAATACATAGTTTGGGAAGTTCACAATTTTTTTGGCAATTGAAAATGTCACCATCTAACACATCAATTTGTTATAAGGCCCTGATGTAAATGTGGTGTGTAGGAAACATTTATGTAGTGAAAAGAAAAAGACACTGTAGCATACACAGTTACACGTTAACATTTATGAAATAGCTACGTAAAACAGTATTAGTCAAACTTAGAGTTCTAAATTATCATTAATAAGGTTAGTTTAGTAAAATACACATTTAATTAAAAACTCTCTTGAGGGTGTCAGATCAGTAAGTGTCAAGAGAGGAAGTATGTAACTAAGCATGGTCAATATTAATTACTATTTCAAAAGTTTTATAATATACAGGGGCGGATCCAGGTGCTGGGTGGGAGTTTTGGGGATCCCAGTAACTTTCATACGGAACTATTATTTATATAGCGAAATCAAGTAAATATATAAGAATTATAAGTGAGGAACTCATAAATAAAGTATGATGTTGGTCTAGTAGGAGTAGATGAGTTTGTAAAAGATTTATTGTCCTCTTAGTTGTAGGTTCAAATCCCCGTAGCCACTATTTGTTTTTGTTTTTTGCTAATGCAGGAAACCCACAAACTTTAAATCCTGAATTCGCGTCTGAAAATATATATATAATTTTGATATTATTTACGTATAACATACTCCTCGGATCACTTTACTCGTTACATTTCTTATTTACGCATATCTTAAGAAATTACTATTTTATTTACCACCATAACCTTACTTATTGTCTCAAATCATCTAATAGATTTGTCTGTCTTCAATAAATATTCTCCCTTTAATCACTTTTCAATAAATAAAAACAGAGTTTATCTAAATAATCATAATGTATTGAAGTATATGTATATGCTCTTCACCTAATTTTTCTATTCTAACGAGTCATTTTTTGGTATTTGCAAGAATAATTACTAGTACTAAGCTTAAAATGCAAAGAATATATTCAGTTGTATATTTTTATGAATAGTCCATATTTTATTTTGGAAAAAAAGTCAAATTTATTCCTCTACTTTGAAAAACTGTTTAAATATATATATTTCGTGATATTTTGAGGTCATATTTATCCTCGCTATCATATTTTGGGTCAAATTTATCCTCGATGTCATAATTTGAGGCTATATTTACCCTTATTGTTAAGAAACTTTTCACCTATACCCTTCCTTTAACATAAAACTCAAATCAACGTTATATTACCCATTTTAAAAAAAAAAAAATCACATTCTAATCTAATCCACCTGACTCGACCCACAAAAAATAGCAAACAAATAGCAACGATATATTTTTCTGTGTATTTTTGTGGGTCAGATCGGGAGAACTAGATTAGGATGTGATTGATTTTTTTAAAAAATGAACAATTTAATGTTGATTTGAACTTTTCCGTAAAAGGAATGATATATGTTAAAAGTTTCTTAACAATGAGGATAAATATAACTCTAAAATATGATATTGAGAGTAACTTTGACCTCAAAATATAACTAATGATACATTTACCTAATTTTTAATGCACAAAAATAAATTTGACCCTTTCCTTTTATTTTTAGCAAGTAGGACAAATAAAGTGTTCATGAGTAAGTAGTACTCCCTTTGTTTCATAATAAATGAATTGTTGAATTTTGGTACACATATTAAGAAAAAAGCATTAAAGACATAAATTTAACATAATTTTCTATTTTTATCTAAAAAAAAGAAAAAGTTGACCTTGTAATATATTTTCAAAAGTTAATTGATTGTCAAATCATAAGGATAAATTTAAAAAAAATTCAACGACTCATTTATTTTAAAATACCAATAAATATTCCAATAATTTACTTATTTCGAATAGTAGGGAGAAAAGGCTCCCGCTATAAATTGCTTACCACTTTAATCTGTTTATGTCAGAATCTTTTTGACTTCAAAAGAAGAATAAAATAAAAATTACTACTACTAAAATACAAAAACTAGCCAAAAAAAGAAAAAAAAAAAAAAATAGGAAAAGCGCATCCAAACTATACCTAGCTGAAATACAATTTTCCCCCAAAAAACTCAAGTTTAGCTGCCAAAAAAAAAAGTCATCATTAAATTGAGTGCAGCAATTTTCAAATTTATTTTTCAAGATTTTAGTACTTCAAGAACCCCATTTCCCGTTTAATTCAGAAAAAAATTATCATTTCCCTCATTGGAAAAGGTTCATTGGGTAATCAAGAAAAAAAACTATGGCAGATGAAGGATTGGTTTCTCATAAAAGAGACCCTATTAAGTCTTCAGGTATGTCTAACCCCATTTCTTAATTTTCCATTTTGCTTAGTTTATGTAGAAAAATAATCTTGAAATGTAAAGGCTGAGTTTTTATGTGTGATTAAATGTCTTAAGGAGAAATGAGCTTGGTTGTGGTATTTGGGATGGTGGGGTTGGGGTTGTTTATTATTACTCTTCATTTTTACTTATCACATTTAGACTTGACACTCCCATATAAAAAAAAGGCACGATTAACATGGTTATTTTTGCACATTACCCCTATAAATTGATGTGTCGTATTAGGTCGTGGAAAATGATTTGGAGAATAAGTAAAGGGTAAAATGTGGAAAAGAATAATTGTATTTTCTTGATATGTTAAAAGAGACGAGTAAAAGTGATATTCTATTTTTAGAATAATAAATAAGTAAAAGTGAACAGAGGGAGTAGCTTAAGAAAAAGCTAACGAATTAGTTGGTTAGTGAAGTTTTGTTCATTTCCCCTGATTGTTAAAGTTTCAATAGTAGATTAGTTGTAATGTGATAGCAGTGGTATATATGAAGGTTTGAATTTGGTTATGTTTATGTGCTGCTTTTTTTTATTTCCTTGTTGATCAGTTTATGTAGGAAAAAAAGACTTTCTTGAAGATAAATCTTGATAGTCTTGAAATGTAAAGACTAAGTTTTTATCCGTGGTTAAATGTCTAACAAAAATAAGCTTGGTTGTGGTATTGGATTTTTTTGTCTGTTTACTGTTTCGATTTGTTTGTCTAGTTTTGACTAGGCACGTGGCTTAAGAAAGTAAAGATACTTTTGAAATATGCTGAATATACCAAATTGTACTTTTATCTTGTGGTCTTAAACATGTTGCGTGAAAAGTTGAAATTGAAGAGTTGCAGAAAATGGAAAGAGAAATTTTCTTGAAATGGACTAAAAGGAAAGCAAGATAAATGAATTGAAACTGAGGGAGTAGTAAAAACCGTGTTTTTAGTTGACAGGTGAAGTCTTGTTCATTTGTCCTGATTGCTAAATTTTCAATAGTAGATTAATTGTAATATGATAGTAGTGGTGTATACATCAAGATTTGAATTTAGTTATGTTTATTTGCTGCTTTTTTTTTTTTTCATGTTGCTCAGTTTATGTTAAAAAAAAGACTTTCTTGAAGATGTATCTCGATATTCTCGAAATGTAAAGATTAAGTTTTAATCTGTGATTAAATGTCTTTATTAAAAAAAATAAGCATGGTTGTCGTATTGTTTTTTTTGTGTGTGTGTTACTCCTCCGTTTCGATTTGTTTGTTTGGTTTTGAGTTGGCACGGAGTTTAAGAAAGTAAATGATACTTTTGAATTTTATGATTTTAAACTAAAGATATGTAGAATGTATCAAAATGTGCTTTAATCTTGTGGTCTTAAACATATCATGGGAAAGTAAAAATTAAAGAGTTTGCCAAAAATGGAATTAGATGTTCTTTTTAAAATGGACTAAGAAGGGAAGTAAGACAAACAAAATGAAATGGAGGTAATAGTAAAGATCAAGTTTTTTGTTGATTATTGAAGTCTTGTTCATTTCTCCTGGTTGCTAGAGTTTCAATAGTAGATTAGTTGTAATATGATTGCAAGTGATATACATCAAGATTTGGACTTGGGAATGTTTATGTGCTAAATGGTTGTCTTGTCTATTTTTGTCACCTCGTGTTTCTGTTTGATTTAGTGTGAATTTGGGTTTTCAGTTGGCAATGCTGCAGCACAGCGGAGACGGCAACATGCTGTTACAGTGGGGAAGGAAAGGAGAGAAGCCCTTATGCGGACAAAGCGTTTATGCAGAGTGAGAGTAAGTGGTGATTCTGATGATGCCTCTCCTGATGATAATGATATGATGATTGAAGAAGATCAATCAATTTTGGAGGCTCAAACTTCGTCAGCTGTGGAAGAATTAAAGCTTGCCGTTGCCCACCAGTATGGATAATAATTTTTATTTTTCTATGAAGAAAATTTTGTCTGTGGACCGTGGCTTTTTGTTTCATTTTGTTTTCTGTCTTAAATTTTCAGTTATCTCGTTTCTTGTAATTGCTTCTATTTATTTACGTTGTTTACCTTGTTGTCTTGTGATTTTAAGTTTACCCTGTCCTGTTTTAACACCTTTAGCCATCATTGGCTATTCAGGGAATCCCCATTCATATGACATTCTTGGTGTATTTTACTTTAACAATTTCATAGCAATAAGTGTGATATATAGGGAATCTCTAATCTGTATGAAAAGATAACTTATTTAGTATTGGAAAGAAACAGATCCAAATAGAATGAATGGGTATATTAACTGCCAGCAACTTCGTTTGGGATTGAAGCATCAGGGTTGTTGCAGTAGATGTACTTTAATAATGAATTGTGTGGTCCTTTCAGAGTTCGCTTTGCCGTTGATCTTTGGAGCTCCCCCTAGTCTATTGGACGGGGGACCTAGATAATGATTTTTTCTGTAGTCTTCACCACCTGATTTGCTATAAGCTTTATGTATGTGATATGCTTTCCGTTTCAATTACTGATGACATGAGATCCTACAATTGCTAGGGGTAAAGGGCCAACACAGAAAAGGGTGAATGCTCTTCGTGAGCTGAGACGCCTTCTCTCTAGGTCAGAATTCCCTCCTGTTGAAGCTGCCCTACAGGCTGGAGCTATACCTCTTCTTGTTCAGTGTCTTTCATTTGGCTCTCCAGATGAGCAGGTAAAGAAATGTTTAGCCAATTTCTGGTGACTGTTAATCTAAGGAGTTTTGAGCTCTTCTTTCTGGCTTTTCATATGATACACAGCATACTTGAACTTGATCACACCGTATTTTTGGCTTTGTCGGGAGTTGCTTTTTGCTTGATGGAAGATCACACTTTTATTTGGTCAAATTCTTGTGATATTCCTTGGCTTGATTTCACAGAATATTAAGCTTCTATTAACAAGTTACGCACATTACTGAATGGTCGCATATAGAAATTTCTCTCTCATGTTTGGTAACCAAAATGATTAATGGTGGCCTTATCTCTCATTTTTAAGTAAATGGGAAAAAGTTTCAATGACTTGAGACCTATATAGTATATACTGACAATCTCTTTCCTGGATCCGTTGTCTTGCTGTAGTTGCTTGAGGCTGCTTGGTGCCTAACTAATATTGCTGCTGGAAAACCTGAGGAAACGAAAGCTTTGTTACCTTCATTACCGTTGCTTGTTGCTCATCTCGGAGGTTGGTGGAAGCCACTCTTTCTTCAGTTTGATTTTCAAGTATACTTTAAGTTATTTTTTGTAATTACCATAGCCAGCTTGAGATTGCAGTACATAAAATACAAATAATGAAATATTAACACAGTGACCTGTTAGTTGCTTAGCTGTTTGAGGGAAGGAGGGATGGACTTCAAAAATCTTGCATCTATCATCTCTGCTTTGTTTGTGATCCTAAAGTGTGCTCCTTGCCTCCTTGAATAAGAACACAACTATGTGACAGCTCGTAAGTTCTTAACGTTTGTTCTTACGAACTGTGCAGTCTCTGCGAATATGTTCGAGGTTTCCATTTTTTATGTCAAGTGGGAAATATTATCGTGAATTTAACTCACCAAGGTCCTCTTCATTTCTGAAAATAGCTAAGTTTACGAATTTTCCATCCTTTGGTTTTGCTGTTCTTCTGGACATATTTTTATTCTTCTTAATGACACTATCTTGAAGGCATAGTGTTTCAGAATATTGTCTCATGTCTGAGGATTAATTTATTTTTGTAAAAGAAAAGAACAGGAAGAAGAGAAGAAAATAAGAGGACAAGACAACAACAACAACATACCCATTGTATTCCCACCTAGTGGGGTCTGGGGAGGGTAGAGTGTACGCAGTCCATACCACTACCTCATACCACTACAAGAGGTTTTGGAAATATTTTGTTCAATTATTCCCTAAAAGTTTGGGGTTAACTAGACACTAGTGTTTACATATGGTCTAGATTAGGAAAGTACATGTAAGAAAATCTTCACTTTTAATGCAAAATAGTATCTATCTAATTTAAGCTATATGAATATTCTCACAAATCCTTACCACAGTTACTACCTATCTTGGCATGCCATTGGGAAATAAGCACAAAGCACCGGAGATATGGGATGGTATAGTGAAGAAGACAGCGAAAAAATTAGCTAGTTGGAAAGCCCAAAATCTTTCTTTGGGGTAAACTCACCCTGATTAAATTTGTTCAGGACTCTCTCCCACATATGTGATGTCACTATTTCCTATACCCTCCAAGGTTGTCAAAAAACTGGACAATTTAAGGCGGAATTTTTTATGGCAAGGGTTTAAAGAAGGAAGTGGTTACAACTTGGTGATGTGAGAAAGAGTATTACTGAGCAAGAAGATGGGTGGTTTGGGAATCAGGAATTTAAGCATGCAGAATAATTGTCTAATGATGAAATAACTTTGAAGATACAATGGTATGGAAGGAGGTTATCAAGGCAAAGTTTGGTGAAACAAATCGTTGGTGTACAAAGACAATCACAGAATCTTATGGAGTAGGAGTTTGGAGAGCTATTATGGTTCTATGGCCCCTGATGGAAGCTAATCTCAAACTAAAGGTAGGAGATGGGAACAAGATCCAGTCCTGGAAAGAAGCTTGGATTGATCAACTCTCATGGACTATTTCCCAGATTTGTTCACTCTTTGCAACTATCCTGAAGCAAAAGTGAATGAGCGTTGGTAATCACAGGGGTAGGATCTGTCTTTTAGGAGGCTTATGAATGATTGGGAAATAAACAGGGTGGCATCTCTGCTGGAAAAATTAGCAACTTAGGGGCTTCACAACGGACTCAAACAAAATTATTTGGAAGCGTAGCAAGGATGGATGCAACACTGTTAACAGTACCCATGGAACTATATCTGAAGAAGTCCTCCTACCAAGGTGAAATGCTTCACTTGGTTGGTGGTAAAGAGAGCTTGCTTTACACATGAAGTGCTACAGAAGAAAGTAATGCAATTGGTGTCAAGATGTTTCCACTGTAACAAAACAGAGGAAACAAACAAGCATGTGTTGCTCCATCGCAGCTTTACTGCTCAACTGTGGACACTTCTCACCCTAACAAAACAGAGGAAACAAACAAGCATGTGTTGCTCCATCGCAGCTTTACTGCTCAACTGTGGACACTTCTCACCCTCACAAACACCTAGGGGGATCATGTCTGAAAGCACAGCTGATTTGCTAAGCTGGTGGTTTAGAAGGGGAGGAAGTAAAAGCCAAAAGAGATGGTGGAGGATTATCCCATCTTGCATCTGGGGACTGTGTGAAAGGGGAGTAATGGCAGATGCTTTGGAAACAGATAAGTAGAATTGTTTTGTATCTTTATTTTTTTGGTGCAAACAACAGTGTATGTAGGATATAAATCAGCTTGTAGATTTGTTAGGAGCTTTGCAACTTTTTGGAGGTTGCGAGCATATCCTTAATGCCGAGAAATACAACTTTACCAGTTTCAAAAAATATTGCAAAGATTGATGTAATTTTAAAAATAGCTTTTTTCCGATGCAGTCAGTTCTGGAACCTTGAAATTATTTAGGAATATTTACTAGTTGGTCGTCTGAATTTATGACTCATAATTACATATTCAATCTTTTGTTAACAATCTGTTTCTCTTTGGCGAAACGTGGATTGTATAGTGGCTTAATTGTGTCAATTTTCCGTTATATTTTAGCTTTTGAAGAAACAATTTTTCATATTCGCTCACGTGGTTAAGGCCATGGCTCGATACTAGGTTCACACTTGGTTTGGTCATCTCCTTCTTTTTTTGTACTTTTCTAAAGAGACTCGATGAGGTGGATTGTCTATCCGAGGGAGTTTCTGCTTGCCTGCAGTAAAATACCCAAGAATTGATACATTTCCTCTGTTTTTTTTTTAAAAAAAGTTCTTATCATGGTGATTGATACACCTGAGAATGCGCATTGAAGCATACCAACAACTGTTACAAAAAGCTGGTGGAATCTGGATTACCACGCTAACAATGAATGATATCAGGTTGTGTGATTTTGAGAAATTTGATTCTGTGAACAAGTCTCCTATATATTCCTAGGCCATTTAAAAGGCTTCGTTATATAGGAGGGTGAATAAGTCGGGATCCAGCATACCAGAATTCTTTTAGCAATATCCAGTATATTTTTTTGTAATGAAAGTACCACTACTAGATTGTCGCCTTTATTGCTAAGAGGTATTTAGTTGCTCCAAAAATGACAGGGTGCTATTAATTGATCAACCCTTTATGATCATCATATGTAATGATAGTGCCATGAACACAAACAACTAGGAAATTCTGAGCTTTGATCTAGTGGTAAGATCACAATTTGTGATGTGTGGATTAGGTGCACGTCACGAGTTCGCACCCTACCATAAAGAAAATCTTGGTATTTAAGTGGAGAAGGATAAAGTGGCGGGCCCATTAACCATCGAGTTTCGGACGGTGCATAATGGCTCTTGGAGATTTTTCTGTTATCAAAAGAAAGAAAGAAAGAACAAAAGAAGAAAAATGTTGTAGAAGACTTGATGATTTGCTTCATTTTGAAATATGAGCTAGAACAGCCAAACCATGCCCTTGGAGATTGAGGCCATAAACAGATTGGCACATTCGACGTTGATTACTTAATTTAACTTCCTCAAAAGTTATAAACATCTTTTTACTAATTGACAAAAGGGCCAGCGAAATATGACTACCACAGAGATGAGGATACAAATAATACCATTTTAGCCACCAGAGAAAAATATGATTCTACTTAGACCTTATATCTGATTGTATCCTTTGGAAATTAATCAGACTTTAAGGCGACAAAATTTCACCTCTGTACCACATTGACTGTAAAGACGTAATGACATTTCATTATTGTTTTTCCATGTGGTAAATAACTACTTTCAAGTGTCATTATTATGTAGAGCAGTTATTCCCTCAGTAACAGGGTCTGATGCCAAAAATAATAAGTCATTGCTTCTTCACAGTTAAGTTATTGGGACAATGGATTAGATTTATATAACTTCTTGTTGAGATATTTCTTTTATTAAGGTTACATTTGATTAACTATTCACTGTTTTAATTTGTAGAGAAGAGTTCCTTACATGTAGTAGAGCAGTGTGCATGGGCATTGGGTAATGTTGCTGGTGAAGGTGAAGAGCTGAGAAATGTTCTCCTATTACAAGGAGCCTTACCAGCTCTTGCAAGGATGCTGCTGCCTAACAAGAAGTCAACAGTGAGAACAGCTGCTTGGGCATTATCAAACCTAATCAAGGTTCAGGAATAAAGTTTCTCTCCTTGTTGTGCATAACTGCATATTATCTGATTAATTTTTTTTTCAATTACTGTCTGTCCCCTCAGTACAATTCATCTTTAGGTGACAGCCAAAAGCAAATTCCCTATTACCTTGCTTTTATGCTAATTACTCTTTGACAATCTGAGAAGATGGTTTGCTTGTTACTTTTTCCCCCTCTTGGTTGTGTATGTCTTCTGAATTTTCTTTTTGAACATTTGAAATAAAAGATTCTCTTTGTTTTGCGTAGGGACCAGATCCTAGAGCTGCAACAGAGTTGATAAAAATTGACGGGATACCCGATAGAATTGTTCGACATTTAAAGAAAGGGTAAGTTGTTTTGGAATCACTTGCTTTGTAGTGCTGCACAACTCCAGAATTTTTGTACTATCTACTGTACCTTGTTGGTAATGTTATTATTGTTAAGTGTTCCACATTGGTGGGATGAGTTATTTGTCCCCTTATATGATCCTGACAATCCTCATCCCATGAGCTAGCTTTTGTAGTTGAGTTTGGCCCCAAGTCCATTTGTTTACACGGTATTAGAGCTAGGTCCATTACTGTTATTGTATGTCCCATTTTTGGGTCTCTATGTTGTGTTGTGCACGCTTCAGTTGACAGGCCTGGGCATGTGGAGGTGTTAAGTGTCCCACATTGGTTGAGGGATGGGTTGTTTATCTCCTTATATGGTCTTAGGCAATCCTTACCTAATAAGCTAGCAAGAGTTGTGTTAGGCCCAAGGTCCAAGTATTGAATAAATACTCTACCTCCCCTCTCCGCCAAAAAAAAAAGTATAAGTTGTTTCTAAGTACATCTGTATATTTACTCTATTAATTTTGTTATATTTATGGTTACTATCCACAAAGATATACATTTAATTTACTTTCATTTGTTGGCCATAATTCTTATAGTGTATGGCACTATTTTTTTTGTTGTAGATGTTATGGTAATATCTATTGACCTCATAAGGAGAAGTGACTTGCCTGTTAAATTATATAATTATTCAAATTATCCTATATCTTTCTGCAATGTCCTTTTCTAATTACTTAGCTGGCTAATCCAGGGATGATGAGTTGGCCACGGAAGTAGCATGGGTTATTGTGTATCTCACTGCCCTTTCAAATGTTGCAACTACAATACTGGCAAAGAGTGATCTCGTAGAAGTCCTGGTAGAAATATTGGACATGTCAACTAGTCTGCAATTGCTTATCCCGGTAAAATGCATACTAATATATTTAGTGGATTTATGTTATGAGAAAGATTCTTATTATTTGTACTTACTGAGCTTTGAAAACGATCACTGATGAAACTTACATATATAAAAGTAAAAAATAAAACACTGATGGAATAAGAAGGCTGATCTGACTTCATTTTTGGGCCTTTCGAAATGAAAAGGATCGGTATCGTTCTGAAAATCTAAAACTATTTGCTGAATAGAAAATATATGCGAATGTGCAACATTGTGTTCCTCTTGGTTTTTCTGTTCCCCATTTGCAATTCTGTTTTCCTTATTCTCAACTTCGGATTGCTAATTGAGTTTTCTGTAGTTCTTGCTGGATACTAGTTTTGCTTGATATTCATGCTTATGAAATCGTAGGATAAGATAGTAAAGCTGCAGTTTTTGTGTTTTGACATGGAGGAAAGAATCCTGAAAAGTTGTTGCACTCGATCCGGATGTTGCTGCAGGCAATTTTAAATTTTAGGACACAATTATTAAGTTGACATAGCTCTTCTAGTATGAAAAAGAGCCACACTTGCTCTCATTATTTCATGATCAGCATAAGAGTTTGATTGAATTACAGTTGATGCAGAATGTCTATTATAACTAGAATAGGTCCTTTGCAATGCTTTTGACAGCATTTGGGAGTTAGGTAAATAACCGTCAAATTTCTTCACTTATAAAAATTAATTAATTAAATCTTTTGTCCAATTGCCTTTTAAGTGTTGCTGATGGAAGATGTTCATCTTTCTACTGATCAGCATTATATGTGCGAGCTCCTTCATCTATGTGTACATCATCAATGTTGAGTTTTGTTTATTCAGGTGCTCCGAAGCTTGGGAAATCTTGTGGCTGGTGAGACTCATATAACTAAATTTGTTCTTGTTGCGAGACATGACCTTACAGGCTAGTTTTTGAACTTCTCCCTCCTTTTTTGGCATAGAAACTACATGACATCTATAGCTCTGACATCCTAATTATTTCCAGGTAATGCCATCCAAGCACTAGTGAAGTGCTTAAAGAGTGAACACCGCATCTTGAAGAAGGTATGCTAGTGGTACTTACTATTTTTATATTTAGAGATTGTTACACTGTTTATTAGAAATTCTAGAATTTTCCAGGAAGCTGCATGGGTGCTATCTAACATAGCTGCTGGTTCAGTGGAGCACAAGCAGTTGATATATTCAAGTGAAGCTATGCCGTTTCTTTTAGATCTTCTTTCAACAGCTGCATTTGACATTAAAAAGGAGGTAGCATATGTCCTGGGAAACATCTGTGTCGCCCCTGCTGAAGGTTCTGGAAGGCCAAATGTGATTCTGGACCACTTGGTCAATCTTGTTCGTGGAGGATGCATAACAGGTTTTCTGGATTTGGTAAGATCTGCTGATGTTGAGGCAGCGAGATTGGGACTGCAATTCATTGAGCTGGTAAGCAGAGGAATGGTTGTTGTTGATCGATCTTAGCTTCTATTTGCTGCTTCTTTCTTTTCCTTCTAAACAGAGTACACTCGTTATGGTTTTCATTCCCCAACAAGATCATAATGAAGGCAGTCACGGACGCACGTTTATATTTACTTGTATATATAATGACGGTTGACATATTGGTGTGTTTAGTTGCTCCAGTGTCAAAAGAAAAAAGATTATAATGATGTTGCAGTGAACAAGAAGCAAACGAATGAAGAAGATTCTAAAAATGCAAGAACTCCACACTTGGAATTTGAATCTGCGGCCTAAAGCAACTTTTAAGCCAACCTTTGCCACTACATTAGAAGCTTCCTTTATGTAAAGGGATTCAACACTTAATATATATATATATATACCAAAAAAAGTTGTTTTTACCCGATTTGCACTATCCAACGAACTAGATTCAGTTGAACCTCCTTCGGATCATGTAGCTCTACCCTGGCCGGTTGACTTGCTATCTTCTGTTGTTTCAATTGTATGTTGATATAGATACAATGGTGATTTAGGAACTTCTCTTTTGACAGGTCTTGAGAGGAATGCCGAATGGAGAGGGTCCAAAGCTTGTTGAAAGGGAAGATGGTATTGATGCAATGGAAAGATATCAATTTCATGAAAATGAAGAACTCAGGAGCATGGCGAACGAGTTGGTTGATTGTTATTTCGGAGAAGAATATGGGCTTGATGAATAAGAACATGTTCATGTGCCAACTGATTTGGTTCCCTAACTACTGTGAAGCTTGTAGCTCACCAAGGTGTGCATATATTAGATAAGCACTTACCTGGTTTTGTGTAATCTGAATTTGAATCGTCGGGTTTTCCAGATGTAGTTGTATTGAATTGAGTGGTGGGGGTGGGTGAGTGTTGGGAGGAGGGTAGATCATGGATGTACAAGCTTCCAATGTTGTAATAGTATGTTTCTAACATAAAAAAACATAGGATTTGCCAGTAGATGTGCTTAAAGATTCAATGTGTTTTTCTTCTGTCTTTTTGTCTATGTTGCTTTGACCCTCTAAAAATGCTGATCTGACGTGCACCCATGGGCATTTTTAAAAAGTTCGAGCAACTTAGGTTTTTGTTGTATTCTTCCTTCCAAGTCTGAACTCTTAAGTGGAACAATTTAAGTTTCATCTTGTCCTTTAGTCCTTCAATCCAAACAAGAACAGAAAATTGAAGTCATTTCTGTCATTGTACTATCAATCAATCACAAGGTTGGAAGAGCTGATAGGTCGTTTAGCCCGAGCTTAGAGCTAAAGCGGCATTCTCCCAGTGGTAGTGGTTGGATTTCCACCGGTGGCGGAGCCAGAATTTTCACTGAGGGGTTCAGAAGTAAATATACGGACTAGTCGAAGGGGTTCAACATCTACTATATATACATAAAAATATTTTTGATCATATAAAAATAGTATAATTTTCCGATGAAGGGGTTTGGATGAACCCTGAAATGTATGTGGCTCCGCCACTGATTTCCACTAAGGATATTCAACGCACATATAAATAATTTGACCTTATATATATATACAGTATGATTTTCTAATGCTCTATACTTTTTCCTACAAGAAGACCAAGAGGAAAATTTCCTCCCAAAACATCTTCTCAAGTTTCAAAATCCTAGTTTGTATAAATTCCCTGTCTGCATGTCATCCATTTTCTTCTTGGTTTTATTATTGTCACAATCACATTCTTGGATGATCTCAAAAGGTATGGTGTTTTGAACTCTTTTTAGCCCCTATGAGCAATTGCAATTCTAGTCGATGGACCGAACAACAACAATTCACTCTTGAAATTCTACAAGTGACGTCTAAAAAGAGTAGACTATACGCATATTTTATCCCTATCCTGTGAAGATAGATGAACTGTTTGGAAAGAACCCTCGGCTAAAATGCAACTAATTGAACAAAGTCTAGTTAATAGACCATGTTTCTAATTTATTAAGTAATTAATGCCAATTATTTTTACATTAAGTGTTGCTTAAGGGATTCTTAAAAGTCAACTATGCACCTTGAATATTGGCTTCATAGAGGAATAATCCAAGAAAATCTTTGGTCAAATTAATAAAATCAACTTATTCTGAGAAGTGTTTTTCAAAAAATACTTCTGGTGAAAAGTAGTTTGTGTTTGACCAATAAATTTTAAAAAAACACTTTTAAACAACAATTAGTGTTTGACCAAATTTTTAAAAGTGTTTTAAGTGTATTTTTCTCAAAAATATTTTCTAAAAAAGTATTCTACTACCCCCACAAAAACACTTATTTTCTCTCAAAAACTTGGCCAAACACCCCATTTTTTTTTAAATAAGTATTTTTGAAAAAACGGGCTATAATTCTACAAACACATGGAATAATATGAGACTCGTTAATCTCAATACTCCCACCATTTTAATTTATGTGACGATGTTTAACTGAACACAAAGTGTAAGAATGAAAAGAATATGTTTGAAACTTTGAAGTCTAAAATACGTTATAGATATTTGTTTCGCTATATATAAATCATTTTACTAAGTGTAAAATAAGAAGTTTAAAGTCAAATTATTACTAAATTAGAAATGTGTCATTCTTTTTCAGAAGGTTCAATATTGTAGCTCACAACGTCGCTAAGCTTCCAACTTTGTTTGTATGAGTTTTCTTGAGAAAGAGTATTTCCAAGTTGGATTGTGAATGATGATGTACGATCCTTTGAACATATTATGTCCGCAATAAATAAATAAATAAATAATAGTTTCAAGAAAAAAAATCATTTTGAGACACCAACAAAGAATGAGCATCGCATAAATTAGGACGGACAAAAAAAAAATTGATTCAATATTCATTAAAAAGAAGAGAAAAAATAATTGATTTAGGGACATGATGGCAAATGGCATTACTTTATGTGGCAAAAAGGTGATTATTTAGGAGGGTGCCATTAGAAGAAACTGAGCAATTTAAATGATAAAAATGTCCATTAGAATTTCAAACTTTGGTTTTAATAGTTTAATTCTTTGGATCCAGAAAGATGGGGCCATACCTAGACAGCTCACAAGAATATAGTACTTAATTTTCTCAAATTTGTTAACCTATTAACATTAACTTTAATAAATTCTATTCATAAGAAGCATTATTGCGTTTGGACAACCAAGTACTACAACATTAACAACTAATTATACTCGCAAAAGATGTTGGGTATATAATTAAGATATGGTCGACACGTGGACAACTCAGAGGTCGACACGTGACAATGCAAATCATTAATAAAGGTTTTTTTAATTAGTAATTGAGATATCCCGTGACCTAGTTCACTTGAACTCATTACACTGATACGAGACAGTCTTGTCTCGGAGAGTCGGAGTCAAGTATTGGATTGGTCATCAAAGACATGATATGCTAAGCTTTCAAGATTAACAGACTCTCAGAAATTCGAAATCCATCATTATGACAGTGACAAATCAATATGCATTACGTAATAATCTTTATAAGTAGCTAGCGTAATAATAAGGAATTTATATTGTTAGAAGGTTAATTGTGGTTACTATAGCTCACCTTTTCTTGACCCTAGCTTACAAACTCAATTTAAATTTTAATCCACATTTTAAGTTAAAACACATATATAGTTAAATGACAATACCAAATATTCTACCAAAACCCTAATTAAGAAAACAAGAAAATAACAACTAAATACAATAAGATTGATTTTCCAACTAATATGACTCAACCTCAGCAAAAATGAAATAAGATGGAGAGGTTCAACAGCACCATTTACACATAATTTAATTAATTAGCAGTGAGTAATTAATTAATTAATTAATCAGACATTCAACTACCATCAACTATTTGCAGATACTATATAGTTGGCTTCTTGAGTTTTGTCTTTTGGTTAGGGAACAAAATTATTGTAGGAGATGAGAATAAATTACAAATCTCCGGAATTTTCAGACCTTCGGATCGAAATATAATTACAATTTTAAATAATAATAAATCAGACAAAAAAAAATGATAAAAGAAGAATATAATATATTTATATAATTTAGTTAATTGACCAATATATAAGAAATCTAAGATAAGAAAATATAAAAACTATCGAAAGAATATTTCCTATAACGCTGAGATTATTTGACACTATCAAAATATGGGTAATTTCCACAGATAGTCACCCATATTTTGACAATTGCCTACAAATATTACTTTTGTTTCTTTTAGGATAAGAATATCATCCAACTATCTATATTTTCCTCAAAAAATACTTAACATTTTAAAAACCTTCTTCTCTCCTACTTGGCATGCCATGTTGTTAAAACCTTATTTTCTTAATCATAAACCTATTTAATTCTTCAAATTCATTTATTCAAACCTACGTCTTATAAATAACAAGAAAAATCTAAATTATGTAAAATAAAATTATTGAAAATTTGCAAAAGAATTTACCGCTAACCTAATTCTCTACAAGTTTTTCAACCAAACTAATTCGATGAAAAACCTACAAATTTTTCTATCAAACAAAATTTGAAGGAAAAAATCTAAGTTTTTTTTTTTGTCAAACAAAATTCGATCGAAAAATCTTAAAGGTAATTATCACTTGAAAATTTTAATTAGCATATAGATCACCTGCAAAATTTTAAGCAAGATCTTTTTGATAAAAAATGAATTCGTCTTGCGAATTTTCCCCAAGTAAATTCATAAATGAATCAAATAAATCCGCAAAGTTAACATAGGCAAAAAACTTTAGAAAATAAATTCTTTTTATTTTAATTTAATTTTTTCATATGAATTTTTATTTCTATTATACTATATTTTGTATTAATATATAATTAAACGCCAATTTATATTCTTTTCTAATCCTAAACCCACAAAAAACAAGCGATAATTGGTTGCGTACTATTTTAAAGATTCATTTGTAATATTAGATTATTTTTTTAATATTTTTAAAAAAATTTAATTTGTTTCATGACTAAATAATTTTTTTTCCTTCAAAAATAGTACATTTAGTACGTATGAAAATCCGAAAGCCATCATTTTTATTTCATTTACATTTTAAGAATCTTTAATATATGAAATAAATAACCAAAAAATATTAAATTAGTACCAATTTATATAAATACCTTGAGTTTTAAAAATATTATTAAGTAGTAAAATAAATAAATTAGAAAAACTATGAAAAGTACCAAATAAAATAATTCAAACCTTTACATATCAACTACTTCATTGATGAGTAATGTGCATAGCATTACCAGATGAATTATTTCCCTTTAAGTTGTGTGGTTATATGATATTTTTATCATGTATAATAATTTTTCTCGTATCGAATAGAGAATAAATATAATTTATATATATATATATATTAAAGAAGACAAAATAAATATAAAATTTAAAGTACATAATTAAATTGTTCCTCAATGATAAATATATTATATGTGTTTATTTTTTTTAAAAAAAGGATAAAATTTTAGTTAAATAAATTTGATAATTTAAATAGATCTATTTATTATATATATAAAAAAGAAATTTTAATGACATGACATGTCAACTAGGAGAGAAGAAATATTTTTGAAGTATCAAGTATATTTTAAGGAAAATATGAATAGTTGAGTCATATTTTTGTCCTAAAAAAAATAAAAATAATATTTGTAGGTAATTTTCAAAATATGGGTGACTATCCATGAAAATTACTCTCAAAATATCAAATACAATGACAGCCTTATAATACAACTATCAATAAAATAAAAAGTATATTACTTATCCATCAATAATTCATTTTTCTGCTCTCTATTTTCTCTTAATTACCATATTGTTCAAGGATATTTAAAATATTTTCTTCACAAAAAATAAAAATAAAAAAAATTCATCATGTGTTTTTGGAGACATCAAAAGGACCGACCACATGTAGTTTCTGTGACCACTTCTGCAATTGTAATAACTGAATGAAGGGATAAATGCTTTATTAAATTTGGTCACAAGTCCTTTATTTTTTACAACTGTATTTCATAATTAAAGACGAATTTAAATTTTAAATATGAAACACCATTCGAACATCACACCTCAAAAAGCTCTTTCAATTTTTTTTTATGTAGCAATATACATGGAAAAAAAATTGAGTAAATAAATAAATTGTTCATAGAACCCGTGAGACTTTATTGTGCTAGATTTTTATTTTTTTTCCTTCATAAATAGCAGAGTTATATTACTTCAAAATCTGATTTACATGTTACAATCCAACTCGAAAAGTTAGACGTCCAAGAAATCTTATGTAAAAGTAAAAGAGAATACTTGGTTAGTGCTAGATGAATTCACTTTTATGACTTTTTCTATTTCTCATACGTTTCTGAGTGTGTTATCTCAAATATTTTATTACACATTCAATGAACGATTTTTAATTTTAAAAAATTATAGTCTATAAGGTATGTACATTGTGTATGTAACTGTATATATGTTTGCTAAGGTTGTATCTATTTGTGAATTTGAAGCCATAAAAAATTGATATTTTGATCTGTGGGATGTAAAAACTTTTCTTCACTGACGCCATCAATCCTCAACGGTACAATGAATTGTGTCGGCGTAATCATTGATTCATCAGATACTACCAAAATAGTGAGGGTGGTTGGTGTGTGGTGGGGTGTGCAGGTCAGCTTTGTAATCGTTAACGTTGTTGCCACCGAATATAAATTATGGACATAGCTTCTTGTAAAAATGTAAGATCATATTGCGTATAACAGACCTTTCTGCATCAAACTGGTTCTTTCAGGAGGTGTAAGGTGGGGTTGGGGTCGTTCATTTTTATGCTTAACATCCGAGCAACTCCTACGGTAGGATATGTAATAATTTATATTATAGGGTCCACTGTTCCAGCTCCCCCACACTTGCCAAAACCAGCTGTTCTTACTGCAATTTCTCTAAATTCATTAGTTGGGATTGTTGTTAATCAAGATCTAGTTTCTCTCTCTGACTATACAAATGCAAGAAAAGGTCACCTAAGATAGAGGGGTCCAACTCCTTTTTCTTATCTTTTTGTTTTCCGTTACACAGAAGAAGATGCCACATTGTGATAAAAGAAGAAAAAGCTGCAGTCTTTGAAGAATAGAAGAATAATAATAATAGAAGCTGTCTGAGATCTTGTTCAGCTCCAATTTAAAGGGTATTGTTCAAATCAATAAATTTTATGTTTCTTTCTGGTTTCTTGTGATATTTATCATAGTCTGTCGTCTGTTGTGTTTCGACTATGGCATCATTTTGTTGTTGTTATTATTTCTCTCTTGTAGACTTTGCACTGTTCCATTGTTAGGTGTTATATTTTCTTCACTATTTCCTTCTTTGTACCCGGATTTGCTGCACATCAGCCGAGGGAGGGTCTTTCAGAAACAACCTCTCTACCTTCTGAGGTAGTAGTAAGGTCTGCAGCGTAACTTATCCTCCCCAGACCACACTTGTGGGATTTCACTGGGTATGTTGTTGTTGTTTTCTTGAAGTTCTTGCTGTTGTTTTGGTATGTGGGTAGTGCATAATTTTCTGAAAACTCGATATCTTTCTTTGAAATTGAACCAATAGTAATTGAAGTGTCAATATTTTTTCAAAGTTGTTTTTAAGCTATAGGTGCATTATCTTCCAAGTTTGTATTTTGTTTCTTCTTTAGAAGAACAAAAATAGAAGCTTTCTGAGATCTTTTTTTGAAGTATTGAGTATGAGAGCCAATTGATGCATTGAGGAGATTCTCTTGTCAGCAGCCTAATTTTATGGATTTAGAATCTTGTTTGCTTGGATCTCTGTTGAGAAATCAGATTTCGATAATCCAGGCTCAGCTCAGACTGAAACTTGCCAATTTATGCATAGATCTTTCAGTTATTTCATTTTTCAGCTTGTACCTTGTAGTCGTAGTATTGCTCCTGTTGTTTCTTGTCCTTCGAATTGTGTTACTATCTGTTGTTTCTTGTACCTTGATTATCATATTGTTTTGTTGTAGTTTTTTTTCAGTTACTATATATGTTGTTTCTTGTACTCCCATTACTTCTTTTTGGGACTGCCTTGGAATATTTTGAGCCGAGGGTCCATCTGAAACAGCCTCTCTGCCTTAAGGTCTGCGTACATCTCCACCCTCCCCATACCTTACTTTGTGGGAATACACTGAGTTGTTGTTGTTGTACCTTGTGGGGATTTTAGCTTCTCCTTGCCTCTCTCCTCGAACACAAGCATACGTAAATTATATGTACCCAAGCTTCTCCTCACGTGATACCTCATACCAAGTACTTTTTGAGCATTATGTTGGATATTTCTCTGTAATTTTACTTGGTTTCCCTGAATCTTTAATTGAAAAGGTTGAGTCATCCTTGTAATGTAGTGTGTTTTGTCTTCTAAATAGGGGTAATTGTTGAATACGAAGATGGGGAAGAAAGGAAACTGGTTTTCTTCGGTAAAGAAGGCTCTGAGCCCAAATTCTAAGGAAAAGTCTGACAAGGTTATGTTGAAATAATCATATACTAGTACTTCTCTAGCATTAGAAGATTTTTTTGACACATGTAACTGGTGCCTGACACTTCTTGAGTGTAATTTCAGAAAGAAAGTAAATCAAAGAAGAAATGGTTTGGGAAAGAAAAGCATCCAGTTCCGGATTCTTCTACTTTGGTGGTTGCCTCTGTTTCTCCTCTTCGACCCGTTCCTCCTGTAGAAGACGTCAAGCTGGCTGAAGTGGAAGAAGAACAGACAAAACATGTTTATTCTGTTGCAGTTGCCACAGCTGCAGCAGCTGAAGCGGCTGTTGCAGCTGCCCAGGCTGCTGCAGAGGTTGTTCGGTTAACGACAGTCAATCAATTTACAGGCAAATCCAAGGAGGAAATAGCTGCAATCAGGATTCAGACTACATTTCGAGGATATCTGGTATGCATTTCTACTCTCATATTTTGTCATTTCAAGTGAATTTTCCTTTTTGGGAGAATTTATTTCACTTACATTGTGATAAACTTGATTCTCTCAGTTAAAAACAAAAAAGCAACAGATAGCTACTTTGTTGTTTGATTTTGCATTACTTGTGAGAACGTCAAACAAATGATTTGGTACTGAGATAGAACTTGTTGTCGGGGTTTCTCATTTGCAGGCCAGAAGGGCATTGAGAGCTTTAAGAGGACTTGTCAGACTCAAAACACTAGTTGATGGACCTGCTGTCAAACGGCAAACTGCAAATACTCTGAAATGCATGCAGTCTTTATCTCGTGCCCAGTCTCAGATTAGTTCTAGAAGAAGCAGATTGTTGGAGGAGAACAGAACTCTTCAAAGGCAGCTCATGCAGAAACATGCAAAAGAACTTGAGAGTTTAAGGGTCAGTATTATTCCTTTACACAAGCTTTTTCTAAGAAATGGATTTGGTGCTGGAATATGGAATTTCATTTTCCATTAAAATAGCTGAGATGAAATTGTTCTCGAATCAACTGTGGCACTGTTCTAGTGAAGTTTATTGGTAATGCTATAACCAAAATTGTGGGATGCGTAATGCGTATGTCAACACATACAGTAAGATGTCTGGTGTATCCATTTAACCATTATATCGTTGCACAGTAAAAAACTTGTGTTTGGAAGTTTCACCAGGAGCAATTCATCTGTTTGTCCCAAATTTGTGAACAAAATCTTTGAAGTTGTAAATTTTGAATGCCTTTTTTGAGTGGGTCCTCTCATCTAAGGATGTGTGAGGTTTTCAGATGCTTCTCGTCTAACATTTTCTGTTTTGATAGAGAGGGGAGGAATGGGATGATACACTACAATCAAAGGAGCAAATTGAAGCAAGTTTGCTTGGCAGATATGAAGCTGCAATGAGACGAGAAAGAGCACTGGCCTATTCATATTCTCACCAGGTACTCCATTTAATCATTTTTCTTATATACAACTATTAACATTAATGTGAAAGAGGGCAGTTCAGTCACGTAAGGCTATGTTGTGTAGTATGTGGAAGGTGATGTATGTAGCCTGCTACCGTTGTTCCAAGGAGATATGAAAAGTCATAATTTAACCTCTCACATTTGTACAGTCAAAATTTCCAAAATTTATTTTTTAAAAAAGAAAAAGTTAACTTTAATTTAATGACCACTAATCTATGCATATCTTCAAAGGAATATCTTTCCATGTTTAAACATGCATGATTTTCCTTGTGAGCTTTTTAACGACGTTACTAGTCATTGATTATGTAAAAAATGTTGACTTGACAGCAAACCTGGAAGAAGTCATCAAGATCTACCAATTTGTTGTTTATGGATCCAACCAATCCTCAATGGGGTTGGAGCTGGTTAGAGCGGTGGATGGGTACTAGATCTCGAGAAAACCAAACCATGTCAGAGAAAGAACTAAAAAGTGATCAAATGTCCGTTAGAAGTGCCAGTATAAGCTTTGCTGGAGGAGAAATAACCAAGTCATTTGCACGTCATCAGCTGAATTCTGAACTCCCGTCTTCTCCTGCCAGCCAAAAACCCAATCGCCCTTCAAGCCGCCAGTCTCCTACTACCCCTTCCAAGCCAGGCACAGCTAGAAAACTGAAACCAGCAAGTGCAAGAGTCAGTGCAATAAACCAAGATGATGACGCACGAAGTGTATTTAGTGTTCAATCAGAAATGAACAGGAGGCATAGCATTGCAGGATCATCAGTAAGAGATGATGAGAGCTTGGGAAGCTGCTCATCAGTACCAAGTTATATGGCATCCACTCAGTCAGCAAAAGCAAGAACACGGTTGCAGAGTCCATTGGGCGTGGAAAACAGCACAACACCAGCAAAGGGATCAGCAGGATCTGTGAAGAAGCGACTCTCGTACTCACCTTCACCAGCCATTACAAGGCGGCATTCAGGCCCACCAAAGGTCGAGATTACCCCCACAAATACCGCTATTGCTGAGGAATATGTGAATGGATTTGTCAACTAGCTCATCTTATGACAAGCTGTACCGCGGCCCTTCTACACCAGCTAAACGCAGAGGAGATATAAAGATCTGTAACAAAGCCATTCGTTGATCGATTCATGCAACTTCGACTTCCTCATAAATCAACACGAGTTCTTCGTTACTATACGTGCATGCCTGCGCGGTGCTTGCTTTTTTTAAATTTATAAAAAAAAAATGATGCTTTCTAAATATTTTCTTTTTCCACGAGTGTTGATTTCAGATTGTGATAGTTGTGAATTTACTTTAGAGGAAACATTTTCTTGTTTGTGATTATATGTGATTTCACCTCTTATTATGTATACAAAATGGTGAAAAAAGTGAGACTATTTTTTTGTTTAGTCAGTGGATATTGTGGTTTTTCTGTCTTTAGACCAAGTGATATTTGCCTTCAAGAATTATGGAGATGGTTGACAAATAATGGCCTTAAACCTTACTAGTAATTAAAGTAGAAGCTCAATCAGAAAAGAAGGTGATGTAATTAGAAATAAAACAGCAGAATTGGAAATTGTTACATATGAATTGGATATCATGAGAGAAATCATAATGACAAATTGAGAATGAAAAAAAATAAATGAAATGTGACATGGAAATAATATGTGCTACTAATGACCATCCAAATGGATCGGGATGCATCTGTATTTTAGCCAAGAAGGGAGGAAGAAGGTGTGAATAATTGTGTACCGTCGAATGTATTTTTATTTTTGAAGTGAAGAAGAGAGGAAATGAGCAGAAGGGATTAGAATGCTCCCACCTTTTTACTCACAATCTTAAAGTTGGAGGTGAAGGATGTTTACTATTCGATCAACTCTCTCTTATTTAGAAGTCGGAGAAGGGATAAGGTTTTGTGTAAAAAGGGATTCGGGTTAGGTTCTAAGATGAGACGAGTTAAAGATAATTGAGATGGATTAAATGAAGTTTAGTTGGATGACATGCGTAATGTCTTCAATCATACTTTAAAGTTGGATTTGTGGACCGTAAGAGGTAAGTGACACGAACTCTGACGTACACTTTGTAGTGTTCAACTTAACGTTTTCACCTCGACTGACCGGCGGACTCTGATGCCGGCGTAGACGAGTCGAAAGCAGATAAGACCTCTCTCTCTCTCTCTTTCTCTCTCTCTCTCTCTCTCTCTCTCTCTCCTTTTCTCTCTCTCCCCAGTCCCTCGTTAGCTTTTTCCCCACCCTTTCCATTTTTTTCCCGTCGCGACTATCGCCGGCGGGTTTAGGGTTCCTGCCGGCTCGACTCAGGTAACAGGGGAGATATCCATAAGCAGCCAAACAGGTAGATCAGTCGAGTTGGTTCGACATCCATCGACGCCCAGATCCCGGCAAGCCCTGAAGACGCTCCGACGAAACTCCGGTGACACTCCGTCGACATAACCAACGACCCCGTTCCAGTCGACGTCGACCTTCTTCTGGCAACCAATTTTCAACATCAAAATCGACGGACCAGCAGCATGCAGGTGTAATACCCCACATGTTTCTAAGCTAGGAAGTGAATAAGTATTCCTACGTATGAAATCTCCTATCTGTGATTCATACTTGAGTACATGACTTACAATGAATATCCTAGTGATAGGATAGCTTATGATGCATTAAGCATGTTCATATGAGTCACTTAAGGTAATACAAGCTAAGAGTTTTTGAATCCATCAAGTTTTAGTGTTTGATTTTGCAAGGGTCATCTTTGAACGAGTATAACTCGATGTTAATGTGGTATTTTGGCTGATTTAGAACCACCAAATTGTAGAGAATCGAATTAGCTTTCCAACGATACCAATTTTGCCTTAATTCAATACCCGAGCGAAAAGTTATGCCCATTTTCGTGAGAGACAGTAAGGATAGGCGATTGGTTAGGCGCCGCCCAGCCAAACATAGGCGATTGGTTAGGCACCGCCCAACCTATCTTAGGCAATCACTTGGGTGCCGCCTAAGTCAGTTCCAGGTGCCAAAAACACTCAATTTTGAGTTATTTTAAGGGTAATTAAGTCTTTTAACACTCCTTCCACGTCCCTAAACTTAACCCTACGAAATATATAGCTTCTAAACATATTACAACCCTATTATCATCTCAAAGCTCATCATCCAAGATCACTAAAAGAGAAAAACAACTAGGGTTGCATAACTAAGCTTGAAGATCCGATTTCAAGGAAATTCCTCCATCAATCATCAAGAATCTTCCTTCTAAGGTATGCGTGAGTTGATTCATGGACTCCTTTCGTCCATGAAGCTCAAGAACCATCTTCTAAATTATGTATTATGATGTTTATGTTGTTGGTGGTTGATGTTCATGTGGTTGGAGTTTGATGATGCCTAAGATGGGATCTTTGTATGTTTTGTGTGAGGATATGGTTGTATTTAACGTATAAATATGTGAAATTGGTGGTTGAATATTTGTAATCTTGATGAATCCACCTATGCATAAAATGTGCATGTAAGGTGTTTGTGAAAATACCTAAGGGAATATAAATCATGCTTTTATGACATAATAAGTTCTAAATGACTATTCCATGTTCTAAGTTTATGATCAACGTGATCCCCATGCTATTGTATTGAATTGAAGAAGTTGTTCGAGATGCTCATGATATTGTTGTGATATGGAATGACCATGTTGTTGAATCCATGCAAGTATATACATGTTGTGTGCATTCCCGATCATGTGATAGTTTGTTGAGAATCATTCTTATTATGAAATCCTTACTTATGATATTGTGAATTGTGGACTCAAATCTTGTGATCAAGTCATGTCATGTGTGTCAGTTTCCTCCTATCGAGTCCTGGGGGTACTTGTACCCGAAAACTATAGCTGTGTGCCTAGAGCCATGTCATGTTTCACGATATCCGAACTCAAGCTATGATTCCATAGTCTTCAGTCAGTCATGTGACTCAGGAAAACCTCATGATCTTAGTCAGTTGTCAGATATCAGTAATATTCTGCCAGTCAACGGAATTCAGTAAGATTAAGTCATGTACAGTCAGTTATTCATGTCCAGTCCCTCCAGATGGGAGTAGAGGTTAGCACCGAGTGAACCCAAGGATGGGAACTCACCCGCCAGTTCAGGGTGTGATTCTTAGTAGTCATCCTTGTGTTCCAGAACTACGTAGCCAACTTAGGTTGAGACATCTTAACCCATCAGATTAGGGTTGATAAGGTGGCTTAACCCGTCAGTTTAGGGTTCCCACCGTTCTCATTGAGTACCCGCCAGATAAGGGTCACTCACAGGCTGTCCTTACCCGTGGCACGGTATTGACACCCCTCCAGTCGGGGCAGAGATTGGACCCCATCTTAGCCATAACAGGCATACATGAGGCATGTCGGTTAAACACTACTTCCCACATTTTCAGTATCAGTCTCAGTAAAAGAACTCAGGGCGTTCTTTAGATTTCAGTATATACAGGACTGTCAGATACAGTGGTCCATGTTATCAGTTTCAGTATCAGTCATGATAGTTATCAGTAACCCATGTATTATCTTACAGGTCATGCTATCACGTATTCACGGTCCCAGTTTTTATATAGGTGTGTTTGCACTCCCACGTTCATATTAGTCAGTCAGTGTTTTTCATGCATGAAACCCTTTATGTTCAGCCTACCTTCCTCGTATACTCAGTACTCCAGTTGTACTGACGCATTTGCGCTATGGTGCTTTCTTTTCATGTTACACCATAGGTTCCGAGACACGAGCTCCAGCCCAGCAGTAGCGGTAGCATTCCAGTCGCAGAGACACAGTGAGTCCTCATTGATTCGAGGACAATATGATTTAATACATTTATTTATTTCTTCAGTTCAGTTTTACAGAGTTAGTTGGAGACATGTTCCTTTAACTCCCTATTCAGATAGTTTAAAGGCTTTCAGATTTATGTTCAGATTTACATTCAGACTTAGCTTTTAGATTGAGTTGTTTTAGGTATTTTCACCCACATGGTTTTATTTAGTTGAACCTTATGGCCTTACAGTTCTATGTATTCCACATTATTATATCATGATTTGAAGTATACAGGTACAGATATCAATCATGGGTTAGATTGTGGTCCCTCGGGGTCATGAGCACCGTGTAGCATTCCGGTTCAGCAAATCGGGGTGTTACAACTTGGTATCAAAGCCTAAGGTTCAATAGAGTCCTAGGAAGTCTGAAAGCCGTATCTAGTAGAGTCTTGTACATGGGTGTGTTGCGCGCCACATTTATGTGCGGGAGGCTATAAGATATTTTAGGAACAATCCCCTTTCTTCAGTATTCATGTCATGCTAGTGAGCATAATCACAAGTTAAACTCTCAGTCTAATCCATTCTTCTCTTATTCCAGACCATGGCCCCAAAGAGAAGAAACCAACCATCTCCTCAGCCCGAAGATCCTTTGGGCGAACATGTTTCCCATGTGGAGTTTAGAGCCGCATTTACCACACTTGCTCAGTCCATGGCTACACAGAATGAACCACCACCAGTTATTCCGGCCAACCCAGTGGCCAATCCCAAAGCATCTAGGGTTCGGGACTTCACCCGGATGGACCCTCTATCTTTCCATGGGTCTAAGTCTGATGAGGACCCTCAGGAGTTCATTGACCAAGTCCAGAAGGTCATTGACATCATGGGTGTTACTTCTATTGAGAGTGCCGAGTTAGCCGTCTACCAGTTACAGGATGTTGCTCATGATTGGTACAAATAGTGGAAGTCTGAGAGGTTAGATGATACAGGCCCTATCGAGTGGGAGAAATTTGTCATGGCCTTCTTAGACAGATTCTTTCCCCAAGAGCTGAGAGAAGCCAAAGTTCTTGAGTTCATCAACCTCAGGTAGGGGAATATGACGGTTAGGGAGTATTCTCTCAGATTTACTCAGCTAGCCAGGTATGCTCCTCATGTGGTTGCAGACAATAGGGCTAAGATGAGCAAGTTCGTGTCAGGGGTCAACGATAGCATGGTAAATGAGTGTAGGTCTGCGATGTTGATCGGTGATATAACCTTATCCAGACTCATGACCCATACCCAGCAAGTAGAAGAGCAGAAGTTTAAGACTAGGGAGAGGCAAAACAAGAGAGCAAGGTCAGGTAACTTCAACTTTGCTTACCCCAAGTCAGATGGAGGAAACCGTTCACAGTTTTGCTCCAAGTCAGCCGTTCCAGATCCTTCCTCTACCAGCGCTCCAGTGCCGAAGTTCAGAGACGGCAATAGAGACAAAGTGCCAGGCTCTAAATCTCAGGGCAGTGTTAGCAGTGCCCGAACGAATCCCCTTTGTCAGACTTATGGTAAGAACCAAAAGGGCATTTGCAGAGCCGGTAGTGATGTCTGTTTTGGTTGTGGCAAGCCAGGCCACAGGATTAGGGAGTGTCTGCAGTCAAGTCTTCAGAGTCAGCAAAATCATTCTACAGCTCAGTCCAGTCGCCCGAACCAGCAGGGTGCCATTTCCAGTGCTACTAGTGGGCAACGCCCAAACAAACTCTATGCTCTTCAGTCTCGGAAGGATCAGGAAAATTCTCCTGATGTCGTTACTGGTACGTTACAGATTTTCCATGTTCATGTTTATGCTTTGCTAGACCCAGGTGCATCTTTATCTTTTGTTACTCCATATATAGCAGGCGATTTTGGAATCAGTCCCAAAGCCCTAGCAGAGCACTTTTCAGTCTCTACCCCAGTGGGTAAAACCATCATAGCCCGGCGGGTATACAGGAACTTCTCGGTTATGATATCTCAGAAATCCACATCAGCAGATTTAGTGGAGTTAGAGATGACTGATTTTGATGTCATTCTCGACATGGATTGGCTTCATTCCTACTATGCCACAGTCGACTGCAGAAATAGGATAGTTCAGTTTCAGTTCCCAAATAAGCCCGTCCTAGAGTGGAAGGGTAGCATTTCAGCGTTCAGGGGTCAACTTGTTTCCTACCTTCGGACAAGGAAAATAATTTCTAAGGGGTGTGTGTATCATCTCGTGCATGTTAAAGATTCCAGTTCTGAATCTCCCAGCCTCGAAACAGTCCCTATTGTTAATGAATACTCAGATGTCTTTCCCGAAGATTTTCCAGGCATTTCTCCCAAAAGGGAAATAGACTTCGACATAGACCTTCTTCCGGATACTCAACCTATTTCTATTCCTCCATATAGAATGGCACCGGCAGAACTCAAGGAACTGAAAGATCAGTTGAAGGATCTCTTAGATAAGGGATTCATCAGACCCAGCATTTCCCCATGGGGTGCGCCAGTAATTCGTGCGCAAGAAAGACGGTTTTCTCAGGATGTGTATTGATTACCGTCAACTCAACAAGGTCACGATCAAGAACAGATATCTTCTTCCCATGATTGATGATCTATTCGACCAACTTCAGGGTGCCAGTTACTTCTCCAAGATAGACCTCAGATCAGGCTATCATTAGCTCAGAGTAAGAGAACGTGACATTCCGAAGACAACTTTCCGTACTCGGTATGGTCACTTCAAATTTTTAGTCATGTCATTTGGTCTTACCAATGCCCCTGCAACTTTTATGAATTTGATGAACCGTGTGTTCAAGCAGTACTTGGACATGTTTGTCATAGTTTTTATAGATGATATTCTGGTCTATTCTCGCACAGAGCGTGATCATGCAGACCATCTCAGGATTGTTCTTCAGACTTTCAGGGATCACCAGTTATTCGCTAAGCTCAACAAGTATGAATTTTGGCTAAGATCAGTAGCATTCCTTGGACATATTATTTTCGGTGATGGCATTAGAGTAGATTCTCAGAAAACCGAGGCAGTAAGAAAATGGCCCAGACCCGTATCTCCATCAGATATTAGGAGTTTTTTGGGTTTGGCTGGCTATTACAGATGGTTTGTCGGGGGATTTTCTTATATTACATCTCCCATGTCCAGATTAACTCAGAAGAAGATTAAGTTTCAGTGGTCAGATTCATGCGAGAAAAGCTTTCAAGAGTTGAAGACTCGACTCACCTCAGCTCCAGTTCTAGCTATTCTAGATGGTTCAGACGGTTTTGTAGTCTATTGTGATGCATCCAGAGTGGGTTTAGGTTGTATTCTCATACAACATGGTAAGGTCATATCCTACGCCTCCAGACAGTTAAAGCCACATGAGAAGAATTATCCTACTCATGATCTTGAGTTAGTAGCGGTAGTTTTTGCCTTGAAGATTTGGAGGCATTATCTCTATGGAGTTCATGTAGATGTCTTCACAGACCATAAAATCCTCCAGTATGTCTTTTCCCAGAAATATCTCAATCTTTGCCAGAGAAGGTGGTTAGAGCTCTTGAAGGATTATGACATGAGTGTTCTTTATTATCCGGGCAAGTCCAATGTTGTGGCCGACGCTCTCAGTAGACTCTCCATGGGTATTATTTCTCACGTTGAGGATAGTAAGAAAAAGATGGCTCAGGAGATCCATCAGCTTGCCATACTAGGCGTTCACTTAGTCGATTCTTCAGAGGGTGGTGTATGTGTTCATAGTAGTTCAGAGTCATCTCTAGTTTCTGAGGTAAAATAGAAACAAGACAGGGATCCTAGCCTTGTCAATCTCAAAGAGTCAGTTCAGAATCAAAAAGTTGAGGTTTTCTCCCAAGGGGGAGATGGTGTTCTTCGTTGTCAGGGTCGTCTATGTATTCCAGGTATAGATGAATTGAGGCAGTGAATTCTTGCAGAAACGCATGGTGCGCGATACTCTATTCATCCAGGAGCCACTAAGATGTACCACGAAATGTGGGAGATCTATTGGTGGAGTGGGATGAAGAGAGATATTGCAGAGTTTGTGGCTAAGTGCTCTACATATCAGCAGGTTAAGATAGAGCATCAGAAACTAGTGGTTCTATGCAAGAGTTCACCATACCTACTTAGAAGTGGGAAGAAGTGAACATGGACTTCGTGACGGGTTTGCCTAGAACTCATCATCAGCATGATTCAGTCTGGGTCATTATAGATAGAATGACCAAGCCAGCTCATTTCCTTCCTGTTCGTACTTCTTATTTCTCCAAGGATTATGCCAAACTCTATATCAGGGAGTTAGTCAGGTTACACGGTGTTCCACTCTCTATCATCTTAGACAGAGGTACCCAGTTCACCTCTCACTTTTGGAAAGCGTTCTAAAAGGGTATCGATACCCAAGTCCATCTCAGCACAATATTTTATCCTCAGACAGATGGTTAAGCAGAGAGGACTATTTAGACTCTTGAAGATATGCTAAGGGCATATTCAATTGACTTCAAGGGAAGTTGGTATGACCACTTGCCTTTTATTGAGTTTGCATACAACAATAACTATCATTCTAGTATTCAGATGGCTCCATTCGAAGCTCTCTATGGTAGGAGATGTAGATCTCCGATTGGTTGGTTCGAAGTTAGCGAGGCCTCAATCATAGGTCCTGACTTAGTATTCGACGCCTTAGAGAAAGTTCAGTTGATCAGACAGAGACTCCAGGCTTCTCAGAGCCGATAGAAGTCCTATGAAGATGTTCGTAGAAAGGATCTCGAGTTCGAGGTCGATGACTATGCCTATCTTAAGATCTCTCCCATGAAGGGAGTGAAGAGGTTCGTCAAGAAAGGAAAACTCAGTCCCCGGTACGTCGATCCCTTCAGAATTCTTTTTCGCTTCGGTAAGGTAGCTTATGAGCTTGAGTTGCCTTCAGATCTAGCCTCAGTCCATCCAGTCTTCCATATCTCTTTGCTAAAGAAGTGCATAGGTGACCCAACAGTTGTTGTCCCTATTCAGAGCATCGACATTCAAAACAATCTCTCTTATAAAGAGATTCCAGTCAAAATCTTAGATTATCAGACTCGTAGATTGAGGAACAAAGAAGTCCCTCTAGTCAAGGTTCTTTGGCGAAATCAGTCTCATGAGGGAGCTACTTGGGAAGCAGAAGCAGATATGCGTACCAAGTATCCTCACCTCTTCCCCACCAATTTAGATCAATCTCAAGGTAACAGTTCTCCTTAAGCTTATTCAGTTTCTTGTTCATGTTTCTAGTATAAACATGGTACCTATTAACCGTTTCATACTCAGTCATGCATTCATGTGTCAGATGTTCGTGCATCAGATATGCACGAGTTCAGTATGTTTAACATGTCAGTCATGAGATCAATTTTCAGTTCTTCATGTTTAGTTCAGGTTCTATTGTCTTGTATCCCTTCTCAGTAAATTCTCATTCGAGGACGAATGTTCCCAAGGGGGAGATATTGTAATACCCCGCATGTTTCTAAGCTAGGAAGTGAATAAGTATTCCTACGTATGAAATCTCCTATCCTGTGATTCATACTTGAGTACATGACTTACAATGAATATCCTAGTGATAGGATAGCTTATGATGCATTAAGCATGTTCATATGAGTTACTTAAGGTAATACAAGCTAAGAGTTTTCGAATCCATCAAGTTTTAGTGTTTGATTTTGCAAGGGTCATCTTTGAACGAGTATAACTCGATGTTAATGTGGTATTTTGGCTGATTTAGACCCACCAAATTGTAGATAATCGAATTAGCTTTCCAACGATACCAATTTTTCCTTAATCCAATACCCGAACAAAAATTTATGCCCATTTTCGTGAGAGACAGTAAGGATAGGCGATTGGTTAGGCGCCGCCCAACCAAACATAGGCGATTGGTTAGGCGCCGCCCAAACTATCTTAGGCAATCACTTGGGCGTCGCCTAAGTCAGTTCCAGGTGCCAAAAACACTCCATTTTGAGTTATTTTAAGGGTAATTAAGTCTTTTAACACTCCTTACACGTCCCTAAACTTAACCCTACAAAATATATAGCTTCTAAACATATTACAACCCTATTATCATCTCAAAACTCATCATCCAAGAGCACTAAAAGATAAAAACAACTAGGGTTGCATAACTAAGCTTGAAGATCCGATTTCAAGGAAATTCCTCCGTCCATCATCAAGAATCTTCCTTCTAAGGAATGCGTGAGTTGATTCATGGACTCCTTTCATCCATGAAGCTCAAGAACCATCTTCTAAATTATGTATTATGATGTTTATGTTGTTGGTGGTTGATGTTCATGTGGTTGGAGTTTGATGATGCCTAAGATGGGATCTTTGTATGTTTTGTGTGAGGATATGGTTGTATTTAACGTATAAATATGTGAAATTGGTGGTTGAATATTTGTAATCTTAATGAATCCACCTATGCATAAGATGTGCATGTAAGGTGTTTGTGAAATACCTAAGGGAATAGAAATCATGCTTTTATGACATAATAAGTCCTAAATGACTATTCCATATTCTAAGTTTATGATCAACGTGATCCCCATGCTATTGTCTTGAATTGAAGAAGTTGTACGAGATTCTCATGATATTGTTGTGATATGGAATGACCATGTTATTGAATCCATGCAACTATATACATGTTGTGTGCATTCCCGATCATGTGATAGTTTGTTGAGGATCATTCTTATCATGAAATCCTTACTTATGATATTGTGAATTGTGGACTCAAATCTTGTGATCAAGTCATGTCATGTGTGTCAGTTTCCTCCTATCGAGTCCTGGGGGTACTTGTACCTGAAAACTATAGCTGTGTTCCTAGAGCCATGTCATGTTTCACGATATCCAAACTCAAGCTATGATTCCATAGACTTCAGTCAGTCATGTGACTCAGGAAAACCTCATGATCTTAGTCAGTTGTCAGATATCAGTAACATTCTGCAAGTTAATGGAATTCAGTAAGATTAAGTCATGTACAGTCAGTTATTCATGTCCAGTCCCTCCATATGGGAGTAGAGGTTAGCACCGAGTGAACCCAAGGATGGGAACTCACCCGCCAGTTCAGGGTGTGATTCTTAGTAGTCATCCTTGTGTTCCAGAACTACGTAGCCAGCGTAGATTGAGACATCTTAACCCATCAGATTTGGGTTGATGAGCTGGCTTAACCCGTCAGTTTAGGGTTCCCACCATTCTCATTGAGTACCCGCCAGATAAGGGTCACTCACAGGCTGTCCTTACCCGTGGCACGGTATTGATACCCCTCCAGTCGGGGCAATGATTGGACCCCAGCTTAGCCATATCAGGCATACATGGGGTATGTCGGTTAAACACTACTTCTCACAGTTTCAGTATCAGTCTCAGTAAAAGAACTCAGGGCGTTCTTTAGATTTCAGTATATACAGGACTGTCAGATACAGTCGTCCATGTTATCAGTTTCAGTATCAGTCATAACAGTTATCAGTAAACCATGTATTAGCTTACATGTCATGCTATCACGTATTCACGGTCCCCATTTCTTTATATGTGTGTTTGCACTCCCACGTTCATATTAGTCAGTCAGTGTTGTTCATGCATAAAACCCTTTATGTTCAGCCTACCTTCCTCGTATACTCAGTACTCCAGTTGTACTGACGCATTTACGCTATGGTGCTTTTTTTTCATGTTACACCATAGGTTCCGATACATGAGCTCCAGCCCAGCAGTAGCGATAGAATTCCAGTCGCAGAGACACAGTGAGTCCTTATTGATTCAAGGACAATATGATTTGATACATTTTTTTTTTCAGTTCAGTTTTACGAAGTTAGTTGGAGACATGTTCCTTCAACTCCCTATTCAGATAGTTTAGAGGCTTTCAGATTCATGTTCAGACTTAGCTTTCAGATTGAGCTCTTTTGGGTATTTTCACCCACATGGTTTTATTCAGTTGAATCTTATGGCCTTACAGTTCTATGTATTCCACATTATTATATCATGATTTGCAGTATACAGGTACAGATATTAGTCATGGGTTAGCTTGTGGTCCCTCGGGGTCATGAGCACCGTGTAGCATTCCGGTTCAGCGAATCGGGGTGTTACAGCAGGCGTACCTTTGACACCTAAACTTTTATTATTTCGTCACTTCATATAGTTTGGTTGTTTTATACTATTTTGTTTCTGGTCTCTTTTCTGCGTTTATTACTTGCTGCTAGTGAGCATAGTTGTGACTGGCTTCTTTGCTTAGTGGTGGATATTATTTGTGTTATCTTTACCTGCGTTGACCTTTTCTTGATTATTTTATATACTGTGCGTTTGCCTTTTATTTCCTGCTGTTACTTTATTACTGTTGTTATGGGTATTTTCCTGGACTTGTAGTTGTGGGCATTGATGGTAGGATAGGGTCATGTTCGATGGGGGTTGGGGTGGGGGGCTGTGCTGGAGGTGGGGAGAGGGTAGGGGGAGTGTGGGAGTGGGGGCAAGGTCTGGCGTTAGGAGAGGTAGAGAAAGACGTGGTGCTAGAGTGGATAGGCTGCGGGTTGGGTCTTGGAATATAGGTACTCTTTAGGGTAAGTCTATAGAGCTGGTGAAGATTCTTAGAAAGAGGAGGATCAATATTGCGTCTGTACAAGAGACTAAGTGGGTAGGGTCTAAGGCTAGGGAGGTAAACGATTACAAGCTTTGGTACTCGGGTAGTGAGAGGCGTAGGAATGGAGTTGGCATCTTAGTAGATGATGAGCTTAGAGGGCAGGTGGTGGAGGTTCAGAGGATCAGCGATAGGTTGATGACTATTAAGTTGGTCATTGGGTGGTCTACCCTGAACGTGTGTAGTGTTTACGCGCCTCAGGTGGGTTTGGATAGGGATGAGAAGATGTGGTTTTGGGAGGCTTTGGATGAGGTGGTGAGAGGAGTGCCTAGTTCTGAGAAGATTGTTGTAGCAGGAGATTTCAATGGGCACATCGGGGCGTTATCGGAAGACTTTGGCGATGTATATTGTAGTTTTGGTTTTAGGGAGAGAAATGAAGAGGGAGCTGCTCTGTTGGATTTTGCAAGGTCCTTTGGGTTGGTAGTGGTGAATTCGAGCTTCCCGAAGAAGGACGACCATCTGATTACCTTTCAAAGCGCGATAGCCAAGACCCAAATTAATTTTTTGCTGCTTGGGAAAGGGGATAGGGTGTTGTGTAAGGACTGTAAAGTCATCCCGAGTGAGAATCTTTCGACCCAGCATAGGCTCTTGGTGATGGACTTAGGTATTAAGAAAGACAAGAAGAGAAGAGGTGAGGAGGGTATACCTAGAATTAAGTGGGGTGGTTTAACGCCGGCAAATGCGCGGGAGATAGGGGAGAAGGCGGAGGGTATGAGAGAGGGGGGTGGGAGTGTACGGGGGACATGGATGGAATGTGGGATACGGTGGCTAGGTGCATCAAGGAGACTGCTAGTGAGGTGTTGGGTATGTCCAAGGGTCGGGCCGGTTATTATCTGGGGGATTGGTGGTGGAATGAAGAAGTTAAGAAGAAAGTGGAGACTAAGAAGGAGGCGTATGTTAAGTTGGGTGAGAGTAAGGATGAAGATGAGAAGCGGGATAATAGGGAGGAATACAAGATAGCTCGTAAAGAGGCTAAGTTGGCAGTTACGGCGGCTAAGACGGCAGCGTTCGAGAGATTGTATACGGGGTTAGAAGAGAAAGAAGGGGAAAAGAAGTTGTTTAGGCTTGCAAAGGCTAGGAAGAGGAAGGGTCGTGACCTCGACTAGGTGAAGTGTATTAAAGGGGAGGATGGTAGAGTATTGGTGGAGGATGATCACATTAAGAAGAGATGGCAGTCATACTTTGATAGGTTATTGAATGACGAAGGGGATAGAGATATTGTGTTAGGGGAGATGGATCACTCAGAGAAATGTCGTGATTTCAGTTATTGTAGACGTTTTAAGGTAGAAGAGGTTAAAGAAGCTGTTCGCAGGATGCGTAGGGGTAGGGCGACGGGGCCTGATGAGATTCCTGTGGACTTTTGGAAGTTCTGTGACGAGGCGGGCCTAAGGTAGTTGACTGAGTTGTTTAACGACATTTTCAAGTCGGCAAAAATACCCGAGGCTTGGAGATGGAGTACAATGATCCCTCTTTATAAGAACAAGGGTAACATTCAGAGTTGCAATAACTATAGGGGTATTAAGTTATTGAGCCACACTATGAAGATTTGGGAGAGAGTGGTCGAGTTGAGGTTGAGAAGGATAGTGTCTATCTCAGAGAACTAGTTTGGATTTATGCCCGGGCGCTCGACGACAAAGGCGATTCACTTGGTGCAGAGACTGGTGGAGCAGTATAGGGAAAGTAAGAAGGATCTACACATGGTGTTTATCGACTTGGAGAAGGCGTACGACAAAGTCCCTAGGGAGGTTCTTTGGAGATGCTTGGAGGTAAGTAAGGTCCTTGTGGCATATATCAGAGCAATCAAGGACCTGTATGATGGAGCCAATACTCAGGTGAGACGGTGGGAGGAGACTCAAAGCATATCCCTGTCATGACAGGGTTGCACCAGGGATCTACTCTTAGCCCGTTCTTGTTTGCGTTGGTGATGGATATGTTGACGCGGCGTATTCAAGGACAGGTGCCTTGGTGTATGATTTTTGCAGATGACGTAGTTTTGATTGACGAGACGAGGGGGGGTGTGAATGATAAATTATAGGTGTGGAGACAGACCCTTGAGTCTAAAGGGTTCAGGTTGAGCATGAGCAAGATAGAATATTTGGAATGCAAGTTTAATGACTTGAGGCAGAAAAACGAGGTGGTAGTAAAGTTGGATTCCCAGGCGGTGTGTAAGAGGAGTAGTTTCAAATATCTTGGGTCCATGATTCAGGGGAATGGTGAGATTGATGAGGATGTCTCTCACCGGATTGGGGTAGGATGGATGAAGTAGAAGCTCGCCTCAGGGCTGCTGTGTGATAGGAAGGTACCGCCTAAGCTTAAAGGCAAGTTCTACAGGGTGGCAGTCCGGCCGGCCATGTTGTATGGAGCGGAATGTTGGCCAGTCAAGAACTCTCACATTCAAATATTGAAGGTGGCGGAAATGCGGATGTTGCGTTGGATGTGTGGGCTTACTAGGGGTGACAGAGTTCGAAATGAGTCTATTCGAGAAAAGGTTGGAGTGGCTTCGGTGGAGGACAAGATGTGAAAAGCCCGTTTGAGATGGTTCGGACATGTGAAGAGGAGGGGCACAGATGCCCCGGTTCGTAGGTGTGAGAAGCTTGCTTTGGATGATTTCAGGCGGGGTAGGGGTAGGCCGAAGAAATACTGGGGAGAGGTTATCAGGCGGGACATGGAGTAGTTACAACTCACAGAGGAAATGACTCTAGATAGGAGGATCTGGAGGACGCGGATTAGGATAGAAGGCTAGTGCCATTTTGGGTCGCTGGGGTAGGGCATTACTTGGTAGGGTTTTATTCTTGTTTATTCTTGCTATGACACCTTGTTGCATGCTTTATTACGCATTTGTTTACTGCTCTTTGATTATTATTCCTTGTGGGTGGCGTATGTATGTACTGTCATCTTGTTCCATGCTTTATTAAGGATTTGTTTATTATTCCGTGTCTTGAGCCGGGGGTCTATCGGAAACAGTCTTTCTACTTCTCCGGAGGTAGTGGTATGGACTGCGTACATCTTACCCCCCAGACCCCACTATGTGGGAATATACTGGATTTGTTGTTGTTGTTGTTGGTGGTGGCATAGATATGCACAACTTTTAAATGACATGATTAAGACATTTTTGATAGTTCAAAAACATATTTGAAAAAAAAAATTCTTTTATTTATTGTAAGTTTCATCCCAAATATCAGTTGAAGGTATAGTAATTTTGAATAGAAACAGTAAAATAAACGTTTAATTAAAAATCTAAAGTTGGTAATTGAACTTTATATTATAAAACGTAATCTCATATTCTCCATTATAAGTTTTTGTTCAACTCATTACAATTAAGAACACTTGTCCTAAACATTAAATGAGTGACAATTTACCTAATTTTGATTAGTTTAATAAAAAAAGGACCCAGTTTTTCTTGTTCCAAAGCAATCAATAAGAGAAATAATATTTTTAAATATATTTGGCTAAGTGAACAACATTTTTGAGATTAAAAAGGCTATGCATCCCGTAAAAGCTCCCGAAATAGATGGAATGACTTTCTTATTTTTCAAAAATATTGGGACATTATTGGTAAAGATATTTGTGAAGCAGTTAGGAGCTTCTTTGCTTTCGAAACTTTAATTTCAGTGTGAGTCAAACCTTAATTACTTTGATCCCTAAAGTTACGGTCCCCACTTCTGTTGCTTAATATAGACCTATCAGTTTGTATTTCACAACGTATAAAATTACTATCAAAATGTAATGAAAGTTTACATACCATAAAAGTATGATTTTATTGATGGAGATTTACAGCATATATAGGTGAACGGAAAGATCAAAATGATCTAATCGATATCTAATTTCTAGGAGATACTTGAATTAAGGAATTTCTTCTAATCTATTTTTCTAGAATAACAATATGAATCTCATATTTATAGCAGCAAATTGCAATCATATCCAGCTTATTTGTTGAGCAGATTGTAATCAAATTTGCCAGCTCATTGGTGGAGCAGATTATGATTAAATATGTCAACTCATTTGACACTCCCCTCAAGTTGGCATGTAAATATCTAGCATGCCTAACTTGCTCATAAAGGACTTAAAAGTATTTCTAAAAAAAACTTTTCTAAAAATATCATCAACTTTTTCAGTTGTTGAAACAAATGGGATGCATACATTTTCATTTTCAATCTTCTCTATAATAAAGTGTCTATCCATTTCAACATGTTTTGTCCTGTCATGTTGTACTACATTATGAGCAATGTTTATGACAACCTTATTGTCACAATACAACTTCATTAACAAACTCATAGGTCTTTTAATTTCTTCCAAAAATCTCTTGAGCAACAATATTTCACAAATTTTATGTGTCCTAGATCGATACTCAGCCTCAACACTACTCATAGCCATTACGTTTTGCTTCTTGCTTATCCATGTCTCTAAATTTTCCCAAACAATGTAAAATATCCAGATGTAGATCTTCTATCAATAGATGAACCAATCCAGTCTGCATACGTATAAGTATTAGCACTTCTTTGCTCATTCTTTTTGAAGAACAACTCCTTTTCAGGAGAACTCGTTAGATACCTTAGGATTTGATACACAACTTCTTGGTAATCAGGTCTACTATGTGATAAGTAAATCAACTTGCCTACCAATTTCTGATATTGGCCTTTATCAATCAATTTTTCTTCCTTTGCAAACTTTAGATTCGAGTCAATTGGAGTTTCATCTGGTTTATATTCACTCATTCTTGTTTCTTAATTTTAACAAATCAAGAGCATACTTCCTTTGTGACGCTATAATTCCTTTCTTCGATTGTGCAAGCTCTATGTCGAGAAAATATTTCAAGGGGCCTAAGTCCTTTATCTCAAATTTCGAGGCAAGACACTCATTTAGTTTTTCTATTTTAACCATACCATCTCCTGTGAGGATGATATCATCGACATACGCCATAAGAATTACTATTTTTCCTTCTAGTGAATGTTGAATAAACACTGTGCGATGTGTTTGTCCTTGCACATATCCTTGCTTTTTCACAAATTAAGTAAATCTTTCAAACCAAGTACTTAGAGGTTGTTTTAGACCATAAAGAGATCTTTTAAGTGTGTATATTTTTGACTTGTTTTTCTCTTCAAAACTTGGCGAGGAATCCATATAAACTTTTTCCTCTAGTTACCCATTCAAGAAAGCATTCTTCACATCCAATTGTTGTAGCGACTAGTCAACGTTTACTGTGATTGTCAAGAGAACTCTTATTGAGTTTGGCTTAGCTACTGAATCAACCGTCTCAAGATAGCCGATGCCATACATCTACGTGAATCCCTTAACTACTAGGCGGACCTTATACCTCTCTAAGGATCCATCTAATTTGAATTTGGTGGTGAATACCCATTTGTATCCTACTAATTTTTTTCCTTGGTAGATCTACCAACTCCCATGTATTAATTTTTCAAGAGCTCGCAATTCCTCCAAAATAGCCTACTTCACTCGAAAACTCGTAAAGCATCCCGCACAATTTTTGAAATCTCAACAAAGTAAAGGTTGAATAATAAAAGACAGCTTTTATGGGACATAAACATATAAATAGGATATTTAGAATCATTTCTAATACATTTGCATTTTGCAATAGGTAGGTACAGATCAAAGAAGGAATTAGAAATAGACTTAGTTGAAATATTACCTTAAATTCTAGTAAGGTCTTTTGTGGAATTGACTTTTGGCAGTGCTGAGAATCTTCGATTTTTTTTGTCTTGAGTTCGGTTTCTTCTTGAGTACACCTGCATTTCTTTTGTATGTTCTCTATTTTTGTTTTTATTTTTCTCATTTGAAGGCTCTACAAATTCAACATCAGTGTTTTCACCATTTAAGCCATTTAGGTTCTTATCATCTCTCGTATTGTTGTTCGTTTCATCATTTAAATCACACTTATTCATATCTTCTCCTAGATCTCAAACATCAATATTTATTGTAATACCTAGCTCCCCATTTGTCTAATGTCTAGTTTTCTCAATATTCCAAAAGGACGAATCTTCACCTGTGTGATACCTCCTTGAAGATGAGTAGTAAAATAAAGTTGGGACTAAAAAAAAAAGTTAGATCCATCGTGACGATTATCCTCCTAGCATGTGGATCATAACACATATCCATTTTAACTAGAAGCATATCCCATAAAAATACACTTTTTAGCCCGCAGTTCATGTTTACTGTGATTCTGAACATGAACTAATGTTGTACACACAAAAACTTTCAGAGCCAGATCTGCAGTGTACCTAGAATCAGGGACCCTTTGAAAATGTTAAAAGGTATTTTAAATTTGAGAGAACGGAATGACATCCTATAAATAGGGAAAGTAGCAGTCAAGAGAGCCTCTCCCTAAAGGTACTGTAGAGCTTTACTAGTAAACATTAAAGTATCGTTACCTCTAAAAGGTGCCTATTCTTTCTGTTAGAGTTTGTGACCCAAATTTTATTGATCTGGACTTGAAAAGTTCACGGTGTGACCCATGTTTGTGATTTTATGTAGGGTCTGTGGTGGCAGCAGAGGAATCGAGTGTAGGATTTATTTGTACGCACGTATTATATAAGTACGTTTAGTGGGTTATTTTTGGACGAGTTTTATATACGTCATTGAGACTATCGTCTCCTCATTGTATTCCTCTCTATTATAATGAATTTCTCCTCCTTTGCCGGTGGTTTTTCCTATCAAGGGTTTCCACTTAAGTTTGTAACGACCTGAGACGACCCCTTAGTCGTCACACGGTGCTTGGAACCACAACTGATCCCAAGCTAACCCATGAATTGGAATACTGTTGAGCAACTAAATTATAACATAATAAATAGTTGTTCTGTTATGCGGAAACATAATCATACTGAAAATATAAAATAGGTACAATACTGGCAAAGCTTTACAATCTAATAAATCTGAAGGATGAAACTGAAATTACATGACTGACTCTAACTGACATCTATGAAGCCTCTACTATACTGACTACATATAGCTGGGACATGCCTCTAACTACCACTAATCAATACACATGAAAATAAATGAACTGTACATGAACTAAAACTGTCTGGAGTTTTCAAAGTAGGAGAACTCATCACTTGTTGGCTGGAATCTGCAACTGTCTGATCATGATGTGTAGGCTATAACTGATACCTACATTATGAGATAATGTAGCACATAAACATATATATGGATCAGTACTTTTGGAATGTACTGAGTATTCAGGGGTGAATGCAATAAGTAAAACTGCTTTCATATGTAATCTTAAAACATGCATGCTAAGTGTAAGTAGACTCACCAATAGGCTTGAATAAACTGAAAACTGAAATATCTTAAAACATGAGTAACAAACATGATCTGATAAGTTGGTGAATCTCTACACTTAGTTTCTGTAAAACTTTACTTTTATGATATAAGTAGAACTGAAGCTCGGATATGGTAAAACATAGATACTGTATGAATACTGAGTCTTTAACTACGTGATGGAGACTGGCATAAATCGAGGATCTAAATATACAATCACACTGAGCACGAATGCATAAACATATTAACTTATCTAATTAACTGAATGACTAATAGCTGAATACTGGTCATGTAAGATTGAACTGTACTTAGTCTGAATAACTGGACTAAAACTGTAGAGTACTATGCATATGAGGCAAGGACTGATTGAGCAACATAGGATAACTGAGCATGAATATATAAAAACTGTATTATCTAAGAATACAAGACTAAGCATATAACATGATTCTGAAATAGTCTGTAAACTGAAGTACTGATAACTGAATAACTAATAATTGTACGTTATGGTCAAGCAAACCTGAAACTGAACTGAGTTATAAACTAAATACTGAGCTGATACTGTAATTGAGATTGTAACTGAGACTGTAACTGAGACTGTAACTGAGACTATAACTTAGACTGTAACTTAGACCATAACTGAGACTGTAACTGAGACAGTGACTAAGACTGTAACTTAGACTGTAACTTAGATTGTAACTGAGATTGTAATTGAGACTGTAACTTAGACTATAACTGAGACTGTAATTGAGATTTTACTGAAGCTGAGTACTGAGTTTTGATAACTGAGTAACTGATATCTGAGATTACTGATAATTGAATTACTAATAACTGGGTGACTGTTTTTGACAGTCCTGATTCTGTAGAACTGAACTGAGTTCTATACTGAGTTGAGTGACTATTCTGACTTTCCTAATTCTGTAGAACTTAACTGAGTTCTATACTGAAACTAAAACTAAAACTGTAAATATGGGAGATATCATCTAACCGACATGCCTCAATCTGAGCTAATCGAGATCCAACCTGTAACCCTAGTTGGAAGGGTGTCAGTATCGTACCACGAGTACTAACACTGGCTGTTTGGATCTGCTAAACTGGTGTCCCAAAGGACTAAGGAGTAACCTTTTACTAGCAGAAAACTCATGAGATATGTGTCAACCCTAAACTGGCAGAAAAACATCTCAACCCTACGCTGGCTACGTAGTTATGTAACTCAGGGATTGCTACTAAGGGTCAAACCCTCTGCTAGAAGGAATTCCCCCATCCATGGGTTCGCTCGGTGCTGAATCCTACTCCTAACTGAATGGCACTGGAATACTAACTGATGCATGCACTGCTAACTGATAAGTTCAGGTCATGGTATTCTAAAAATAATAGTGCACACAGATTCTGAGGTAATTATTAATGATTAAATTGATATTGGGACTAAAACTGGACTATACTAGGCTTGACTGAACCCACACTTATTCTGTTGACTGAACTGGAATGAGTTTACTGAGTTCTGTTGACTGACTGAGTACTACTAATCATGACATTATTGAGACTATTCTGTAACTGCTTAGCTCTAGGTAAACAGCTAGATTTTTGGGTGTTGAATACCCCCAGGACTCGATAGCATGGAAAGTAAAGCATAGCGTGATCTTGAAAAGCATAGCCATAGTCAATTGTTCACAATTCATTCACTGAGATATTTTATCAAATACTTGGAGGTTATGGACTTGTACATGAATGAGAACACATGGTAACGTGTCATGATTACCCTATTCAATTCACATAGGCATTCTATCAAGCACGTGGAGATTAATACTTTAATATGGGGCAATTCGCCAAACACATGGGGATCAGGAACTTAGACATGGGAATATCTTAAACATGGGAGCATAGCATGATTACATAACTAAGATCATGAATTGGGGAATTCACATGTAATTCGCTTGAAATAGGACATGAGTGTTTCATCAAAACATGTAAAGTTCATAGCTTGAACGTATGAATGTCTTAAACATGAGGGAACAATAGAGTTACATAGAAAAGTTCATAGCTTGGGGATTCATCTTGAAATTGACTTAACATGATATGAGAATTTCATCAAACATGTGGAAGGCATGAATTTAAAATATGGAAATATTGCTAAACATCATGAATTTAGGATCTATCATGGAATTTACTTGAATAAAGCATGGGAAATTCAAATTCATAGCATGAGGAATTTAAAATCTTTCACGGAATCATACATGAGCTGAATTGAATTAAAAACATCATGAAAACATGAAATTCAATCTTTCTTGAACATACAAAATACCATAGTAATGGAAGATTCATTCTTTAATTAAAATAAAAGAGTGTTTGGGTTCCATGGTGAAAGAGGACCCATGAATGAAATCCCACATACCTTAAAGCTTTAATCTTGAAGAAGAAACACAATCTTGAAAGCATTCTTGAATTATGAAACTTGAGTTCTTGCTTTTCTTGAAGAAAAATTGATGAAGTTCTTGGTGTTCTTGAGGAGGCTAGGGTTTTTCTTTGAGAGAAAAGATGAATAATTGAGTGTATATTGCTTTGGGGGACTGAAATTAAGTGTTATGGGTGGATTTGGGTGAGGAGAAGTGACCAAAGTTCCCCTAGACCCTTTAAAAACTGAATTAGTGTGTGAAACAGTTCCGTAACACGCATGCCGACGTGTCGCGTTGCTATCACATCGGTTTACTACCTCACACGAAAAATGCCATAACTTTTTCCTCGGGTATCAGATTCAGGCAAAATTAGTATTGTTGGAAAGCTAATTCAATTATCTACAATTTGATGTGTCTTGAGATGTAAAATTCTATGTATATAAAAAGTTATATACATTTAAAGTAGACCCTTGTAGAATCGAATTCCAAACTTTGGACGAATCAAAGGCTTTAAGCTCAACTTTGTTCTAATTGATTCTTACGAACATTTTTCACTTCAAAAGTAAATCAAACATGAGAATAAAAATCATGAAACTTATATTCACATGGGAATCATTTAGATTATAGCTTATACACGTAGGAACGGCAGTTTAAAGACTAACCCTAAAATGCGGGGTATTACAAAATCTGTGTGTGTTCATCTTATTTTTTTGTTTTGCTTATCATATTGCTTATTGTTATCCATTTATAACACTTTCTTTCTGCGATGCCATTTTGTTGAGGTGTATCTGAACAAGTGCTTTAGTATACTACCCAGTTTTTTTTTTAAAAACTTCCTAATTATTCATTATTAAATGTACGATCATTGTCACTTGGAAAAATCTTGATTTTCTCATTAAACAGTGTTTTCACCATGGCATAGAACGTCTCAAACACATTTTTAATCTCAAATTTTTCATTCAATGAGAAAATCCAACCTAGCCTAGTATGATCATTAATAAAAGTTATAAACTATCATTTTAAGATATTGTTGAAACTCTAGATGGTCCCCAAACATCAGTATAAATCATCATAAAGGACTTTGAAGCCTGGTATTTTCAGGGGGGGAAAGATCAATGATGCTTAGCCATTTCACAGAATTCATATTGGAACAAGGACGAACTTTTATTTCTAAATAACTAAGGTAACAAATGTCTTAAATAATAAAAACTTGACTGTCCAAGCCTATAGTGCCAAAGTATGACTTTATTCAAAACAAAAGTAAAGTTCAAACAAATAGAATTCAATTGTAGACAGTTGTTTCCGATGTCAAGAAAATAAAGACCTCTAAATTCTCTAGCATTATCAAAGTTGAAATAGCACGATAATTAAGAGAACGAGTTAATTTGCTGATAAAAATCAAGTTACAAGAGAATTTTGAAACATAAAGAATACCATAAAGTGTGAGAAAATATGATAGTCTAATAGTTTCTTTTTTAGCAATTACAGATAAGGAACCATTAGCTACATTGACTTTATTATTTCCTGCATGAGGAGTATAAGTAGAGAAAAAATGAAATTTTTCAGTTATGTGATCATTAGCTCCTGAATCTATAATCAAAAAATCTTTTTGATTGGAGTTGACACTAAGAAAAGTGGATGGTACACTACCTGTTTCTGCAAAAAAAATAAGGAGTAGAAGAATTTGGTGCATGTAGATGAAATTTTGGGATTACAAGAGTTTGTGCAGAATTTATAGTTATTCCTTTGTAAATAAGACGTTTCTGGAGAGATTGATGCCCTTGATCAAAATAAGTTGTTTAAAGGGTCTGATCATATTGATATTGAAAGCCACGGTTATCAACTTCCTTCTTCTTCCAATTTGGTAGTTTCCCACGAATCTTCAAACATGTTTCATGAGTGTTCCAGCATTTGATGCAATGATGGCATCATGACATTTTCTTTTTGTCATCTTCATTTTCACTATTATAAGAGTCGAACAGTTTATAACAGGTTTTAGTTCAACATGTAAATCTGATTTTGACATGGCCTTTCTCCTAGTTTTCTCTATTCTAACTTTAGGAAAAAAATTCACGAATTGAGGGTAAATGATTTTTTTCTAGAATTCATGATCTGACCTCATCAAACTCTGAATTTAACTTTTATTAAAAAAGTAAACTCTCCTATTTTCTTTTCTTTTATTACTCTCGCACTATCCATAGGACACTTCCATTTATCATTGTAACACTAGTCTAAACCCTGCCACAAAGACACCATTTCATTATAATAAACATTGACTTTTTTATCACCTACTTAACTTGTCTTAATTTTATTTTTAACTTAAAAATTTGGCATCAAAATATGTCTCCCTAACGGCTTCCCACATATTCTTAATAGTGGGTAAAAAAGATAATGTTTATGTATGACTGGCTCTATAAAATTTATTAACCAGGCAATCGTGAGTGTATTCTCTGATCTCCAGGTGTTTATCTTTGAATCTCCAACTTCTAACGTTTTCGTCTCTCCAGTCAGATGCCCCAACTTTTCATGACTATCGATTACAAGCTTCAAGGATTGTGCCTATTTCAGATAGTTCTTCCTGTTTAATTGCAGGAAAGTTAACTGAAAGGGAATGTGAGAAATATTTCCTCTTTCAGTCATCAGATTTTTTGTCGGAATTTTCAGAAAAGATATTTTGTCTTCTTTTGATGTTCCAAAAAGTTGTTTTCCGTGAAAAGCTGTTTTGACCATAAGATATTAGGGGAAAAGTCCCTCTATGATATGCTAAAATATGATTTTATTCATAGAGTTTTGCACAATATTTATAGGTGAACAAGAAGATCAAAATTATCTAATTAATTCTCAGATGGATGAATGAAAAGATTTTCTTTAATCTATTTTCCTAGAATAACAATATATGAAGCTCATATTTAAAGAACAAAGTACAATCATATCCAACTCATTTTTTTAGCAGATTATATTCAAATATGTCAGCTTACTAGTGGAGTAGATTATGACTAAATCTGTCAACTCATTCGACATGTTAGTTGCTAGAATGAAAGATGTCCTTCCTTTGATAGTCTCTCCTAATCAACCTGCCTTTTTAGGTAATAGACAAATTACTGACAATGTTATGGTAGCTCATAAATTTATGCATTTGCTAAAATATAAAAAACGAAAAAAAAATTATGGCTATGAAACTTGATATGCTTAAATCCTATGATAGAGTAGAATGGATTTTTATTGAGGAAATGCTCCTAAAAATGGATTTTCACCAAACTTTTATGGGTTGGATAATGGAATGTGTCACTTCTACGACCTATAGATTTAATTAAGTTGTGAAATTATGGGTAGGGTTAAACCAACTAGAGGTCTAAGACAAGTTGGCCTATTATCACCTTGTCTTTTTTGATTTATGTTGAACATCTATCAACACTTCCTTAAAAGAATGAAAATGAGGGTTAATTTCACAGGTTAAGTTTGAATAGAAATGGATCGACGATTTCACATCTACTTTTAGCAGACGATTCCTTAAGTTTCTGTTTAGCCAATAGTTAGAGTGCTAGGACAGCTGTTGATAAATTAAATATTTATGCTAAATGTTCGGGTCAAATGATTAAGTTATATAAATTTGCTATTTATTTTAGCAAAAATAATTTTGAGACAAAAAAATAAGATATTTTTTTCTACACTTGGACAAATTCAGAGTAATCAAATGGGTATGTAACTTGAGAAAATTGAAGGAAAGGTATTTTTAAGTCTTGAATAAGGGATTGGTGACATTGACCAACTTAAAGGGTCAAACATCATTAGAAAACTTGATTAAGTTAATTGTGGACTTGCTTAATATTTTTAAAACTTTCTAATCTTTTTAAAAATACAAATCAACCCAACCCACACCCCTCTTCAATCCAAATCAATCACTCTCTCCTCTCTCTCGACATCTTCTCTCAACTCTCTCCCAATCAACAGTTCTGCAAAATTTCTCCCTTCAACCTCCGGCGATAAATAGTCGGGCGAGTTCCTTTTTGACTTTCAACCATCAATCGACGTGAAGACTTCTCCGGAAATAACAACTTCGAGTTCTTCGTCGTCCCATTTTTTTTTCACTGGTAAAAAATTATGAAGAAACAGAGGAACTTGAGCCAACTACTTTTATAGTATTAAAATGTGGACTGAATAAAACCCTAATTTCTGGCATTTCTTCTTCTTGTTGTCGTACTGTTGATTCAAATTTATTGGTGATTTTTTTATCATAGTTGATGTTCTTAGTGTGTGTGTATGTGTGTGATGTGTTGGTATTGCTGGGTTAATTTGTTGTTTGTTTTGGTAAAAATGGTATTGCAATAGATGAAACATCTGATGTAACATATGAAACATCTGATGTAACAGATGAAACATCTGATGTGACAGATGAATACATCTGATGCAACAGATCAAAATATCTAATGCAACAAATTAAAATCTGATGCAACTATGAAAATCTGATGCAACAGGTGAGCAATCTAACAGACCATTCATTTGTTGCGATAAACGACTCTTCTGTTTGGAAGAAATCTAAACTATATTGATCCAAAGATAACTAATTAGTGATCTATTTTTATTCTTTCTAACAATTTACTCTTCATTTTGCAACAGATTAGTGACTGTTTTTATCATCCGTTGCAACAGATCGGTTATATGTTGCAACAGATAACATACCTAATGCAATAGATTAGTGACTATTTTTATTCTTTCCAATTATTTACTCATCCATTGCAACAGATCAGTTATATGTTACAACAAATAACATACATGGTGCAACAGATTAGTGATCTATTTTTATTCTTTCCAATGGTTTACTCATCCATTGCAATAGGTCGGTTATATGTTGCAATATATAACATACCTGGTGCAACAGATTAGTGATCTATTTTTATGGTTTCCAATAAATTACTCATCCATTGCAATGGGTCGATTATATGTTGCATCAGACAAAGTACCAGGTGCAACAGATTAGTGATCTATTTTTATGGTTCCCATGGATTACTCATCCGTTGCAATGGGTCGGTTATATGTTGCATCAGATAAAATACCAGGTGCAACAGATTAGTGATCTATTTTTATGGTTTCCATGGATTACTCATCCGTTGGAACAAGTCGGTTATATGTTGCAATAGATAACATACCTGGTGTAACAAATTAGTTGTCTGTTGGAACTGTTATATTACTTTATGCATTAATTAATTATAATCTATGTTATGTTCCTGTTAATTTAAGATAATATGGCTCCCAAAAGAAAAGAAATCAAATCAAGTCCAAGTAAAGGAACAAGTGCAGCAACTCGGCTACATCCACCACTCTATGAGCTTGCTTTACAAGCTTTATCTCAATTAGGAGCAGAAGATAATAAACACGGGGAGGAGGAATTTTTCAAAAGAGATGATCCAAATGCTAATAGCCTTTCCACTGAAGAGTTGGTCAAAACCTTCAGCATTGATCATTATCTTGTGAGAATGCAGTGCGATGGTGCCACAGATTTAACGGGTGATCTCGTGGTTAAGTCATTCATGGAAAAATCTTTCGACGCCTTCAGAAAAATACTTCGAGAACAAAAATTGGATTCTTATTTCAGGAAAAGTTGCTTTGGGCAATATCTTGTTTTATCGGAGGACATTAATGCTCATTTCCAGATAAAAATAGTATATGATCTTCTCAAGCACAAATTTATGTATAAAAATAAAGATAAGATGGATGAGGTGTGGATAAATTACTGTGGCTTGCCTATTTGTTTTGGTTAGAAGGAGTTTGCCATAGTTATCGGACTAAAATGTTATCCTCCTTCTCCTTCTCAAGTTATACCTACTCTAACCCAAAAAAAAGCACCCTGCGCACCCAAAAAAGGCAAAGGCAAGTCGAGTGATCGTGATGACCTAGTGTCTATTGTTGGTCCAAGCTTCAAAAATAAAAATCTGATAGAAGCGTTGAAAGGTAAAGGACTTTGAAAGAAGCACAAGCAATCATTGTGCTTAATTTGGTTTGTACATAATGTTCTTTGGGTGAGAGACGTTAACAACAACATAATCCTCGGTTTAATAAATCTCTCAGAGGATTTTGAGGTATTTAACAGCTATCCTTGGGGTTATGAAAGCTTCAAAATGTATGTCGAATATTTATTGACTCCGTTAATGCCAAAAACAGTTAACTTATATGACTTTCCATGGGCCTTCATGGTAAATATTTCTTTTATCATGATATGATTCATCATTTTTTATTCAATAATACTTTTAATTTATTGGCGTTATGTTATAGGCTTGGGCATTTGAAGCCATTCCTTATTTGAGACAAAAAGTGAACTACCAGGAAGAAGTTTTCTGTCCAAGAATTCTGAGATGGTTGTTGGCCAAAACCGATAAAAATGCAAAATTTCTTAATCTTTTCAATCCCCCCAAGGAAGCAGTAAGTTCAATTCTAATGAAAAATTTATTTTAATTAATGATTAAATGATTTCATCATCATTCTTAATATATGTACCAATTTATTTTAGATTGTCCATCCGTGGCTTATTCCGATCAACCAAGAGTTAAACATGCCATTTTTTCTTACTTTACGGTCTGTGTAAACTTTATCGGACCCTAAGGTCATTGATGGAATAAAAATGGAATTGTTTGGAGCACCAACCATCACAAGAAAAATAATTTTGGAGGGTGGGGCTAATGATGCTCTTCTTACAGTTTTTGAAACAACAAGCCATTATGATTATGATCATAATGGTTGTACAGATTTTTCTCCAGATTTTGCCGCATCTAGCGAATGTTCTACATGAAAATGTCAAGACTGCAAGGTGAAACACGATGGAGTGATTAATGCACTAATTGCTCCTGTAAAGGAAATGACATCTAAGAGGGGTATCATTCTATCAAAGAGGATTTCATATCCAGACACTCCACTAGAGATCAAGGCGGCTAAGAGAAGAAGGAAAGACACTTCCAAGGCATCATCAAGCATAAAAAAAAGCAAGATTGCAATGCCTCTGTCTTTGTCTTGCACCAATGTTTAGTGTGCAAGGGCCACAGGAGAGCAGCATGAGCTGAAGAAGGTGAATGTACATCATCTATTCCAAAAAACAATTAGGCACATTTCTATTTCAATAGATGATACATCTGCTGAAAATTATCAAACAGATATATACATCTGTTGCAACTGCTGTCTAACCTATTGCATCAGATTCATTATCTATTTCAACAGATGAGTCTTATGTTGCAATAGATGGGCCATCTGTTCGAAATTATCGTACTGCTTTGATTTATCTGTTTGAATTTGTCCCAATAGATAATCCATCTGATGCAACATACGACTCATATATTGCAATAGATGTACAATTTAATGTATGTCTCTTCTTAGGATTGACAATTCTGGATTTCCAGGTGGATGTCATAGTAGAAGATATTGTCGAAGAGCATATCACAGTTGATAATCCATCAACTGCTTCCAAAGAAGAAGAAAAAGTAGAGCCTATCAGTTTGAGAGAACGGAAGACTTACCCGTTTGAAGGGTTCAAGAATTACCCGTTTGAAGGGTTCAACATCTCGGACGAGGCTCCAAAAAAACTAACATAGTTGATCAACGACTATTCAGAATGGATTGCCGATGGGTTGTTAATGCATCATGCCAACAGGTACATAAATCAATTTTATAGATATTAGTTTATACAATTCTTGTTGTAAGAACCTGACATTAACACATATAAATTATCATGTAGAAAACAAAATTACGAGCGCTACAAAGTGAACGAATCGAGTCTTGGTTTTGATATGTTCGACTTTGTTGTTGCACATCCCGGAATGAAGAATTGATTCTATTTGATGTCACAGCCCCAAACTTGCTGGAATGATGAGGTTTAAATGCCATACATATTACTATTAATTAATATTTTATTTAATTACATCTACATATTGATTTTTTCATCACGTAATCCAAAATATTTAATAATATGTGCAGCACATCGATGTCATTTTTTACTACCTCCGAAAGAAAGCCAAGTTGCAAACACAAGAATAATACAGATACACGACAAACAATTATTTGTACAAAGTCTATATCAATAATGCCTATGATAGGTATTGTCAACAACAGCCAGAAGTTTCCCAAAATGAGAAACGCTTAATCAACATCATCAAAGGTTTTAGCATTCTGGCTGACTTACCTTGGTATTTGGTCGAAGAAGTGTATATCCCAATCAATTATGGTGATGAATTTCATTGGGTGTTGGTTGTCGTCGTTCTAAAAGAGAGGAGCATCCGAGTTTATGACTCAATGTCACGAAGGAGACGTTTCGAGCCATCGTCTGAGATACAAAAGCTGGCAAAATATTGCCTACTTACCTTGATATGAGTGGCTTTTTGGACCAAAAGGGTCATACTGATTTGTCGACGATTAAAGCATACCGGGATAAAATGGCTAATCCATTTGATGTACAATATGTTGAAGGAATTTCTCAACAAACCATTGGTAGCCTGTAAGTTTAAGTGTCATGATTTAATATCATTTCATAAATTTTACAACGCTTGTATGAACTGCAAGATATAAATTATCTATTTTTTTTATAATGCAGGGATTGTGGTCCTTTTGTTGCCGCCTACGCCGAGTATTTGAGCGATGGATTACAAGTACCAAATGATGGACTTGTTGCCGGATTACTCCGCAAAAGAGATCATGCTCTTTTATGGAAATACGGAGAAGCCAAAGCTCAGAAGTCATATGCAACCGACGTTAAAGATCCATGATGACCAAATCCGAATTCCATAACACCGGATGAAGAACAACTGGTTCATATTGATTAGATATTTATAGCTTGAGTCCATCAATGTAATAACCTATCCTCCTTGGTTTAACTTGTTGATTTATTTGTAGAGTAGATCATTTGTACCTATAATAATTTTTTTTACATTCCATTTATTTGTTGAGTTATTTCATGTAATTTCTGTAGTCTTCGATTTATTTTATTCTGTCTATGAATATAATTTAATCCTTAGTTTTGAACATGTTAATTGAAATGGAGTACTAGATTCAAATATCGCAATAGTATATACATCTGCCGCAACAGATGACATATCTTATCAGAAAGATTTAGACATATGTTGCAACATGAGATGCAACACATAGGTCATCTTATGGAAATTATATAACAGGTCTTCCTACTTTTTTAATTTGCTCCAAAAAATTACCGATCAGTTGCAACAGATAGATTATATATTGCAACAGATCATATATCTATTGCGACAGATAAACTGGGAACATCTGCATAACGCAACAGATGACCAACCTATTCTAACAGATAATTAATCTTTCACAACAGGTACTATATCTATTACGACAGATATAAAATCTGTTGCATTATAAAAATTCAACTTGGCCAGACATAAAAATTATTGCCACTAATGTAAAGTGAATTGGTTTGAAATGAAAATTTGTTATCGTGTTCGTGTCTGTCTTTGTACATGTTCTTTTTTATACATGGGCTCCAACCATTTAGTTAGTACCCCATATGCCCAGACCTATTGCATCTTTCCCACAACGATGTCGCACACACCGATCATTTATGTGCCGGTCAGCAAACACTCGATGTATGCAAGCGAGTACAGTCCGCACGCTGCACTGTTTGTATTTCTTGGGAGCTGGATGTTCTTATTTAGACCTTCAAAATCCCATGATTCCTTCGCCAAAACTTCAGCCGACAAATGATCCATCAGCTTAATTTGCGTCAATAACTTGGGGAACAACTTCAAGAGTGGTTGCATATGGGTTAAAAATGTCGTCTCGCTGAAGACAGGTAAGTTGCAGTCATAAACCTTAATCTTTTCCTCATATAGTAGTATCTCAACAGTGAGAAAATATGTGACATCCACTTTCATGACTGCAAGTATTTTCTTTACCTTGGTCTAACTCTTGCAGTGTGGATATGGCCTCTTCTCTCTAACATATTTAATCATTTCTTCATTCCATTAGAATGTAGAAACTAACTGATCAAATCCCGTTCCACCAGAATCAGCTATATTATAGAGTTTAGAGTACCTATCCTTGAAATTGCTGTAGAGGTTGAGGTCCATTATCCTATCGGCAGCATCATAAGCATCCGGGTACGCTAATTGCCTACCCCTCATGAGGCAGAGAATTTCATCTACATATTGTGATATAAGAAGACAATTTTTAAATAGGTTAATAATTGTAAAGAATAAAAAACATAATGGAAAGAATCCGATACAGAGGGTTCTCTGAATCAGTTCACATATTACCCAGCCAACGCAACTTATGCAATAGATGTGTATTATTTTGCAACAGAATATCAAGTTGTTGCAACAGATTACACATCTGCTGCGTAGATTCTTTTTCATGGAGTAGATTGGAAGGCTAGGTTAGCAAAAGTAAACTTACGTTGTCCTCGTACCACATGCGCATATTTGTCATATTCGAGAAGTCTTTGGCGGTAAATGAATGCATGGTGTATTCTTTTTGAACCTTCATCTTGATAAATTCTTTCAATTCCATCTTCTTCTCCTTGCCAAGCTCCGCGAATCTATCCACCTTCTTTGGCGTCCCCTGAACTTCAACAACTCTTGGAGCGGGAGGAGTTGCAATTTTTGCTGATTTTAGAACGGGGAGAATTTGTCTAATTTTTCTTCTCTTCCTCCTAACCTCCACTATAGGAGTGCATGGATCCCTCACCTCGTTGGATGGTATGACACCCTTCCTAGATTTCAACTCCTCGGCAGCTTCAGCAATAGCCTCTAGATTTTCAAGGAGTTTATCCTCTCTATCCTTGCACACTTTGCATTTGCAATGAGAACATAAGGATGAAGAGGGGTGAGAGAGACCACTGTAAGGGTGGGAGGGACCGGTGTAGGGGTGAGATGGAGGACATGTGCAAAGGATGTTTTCAAACATATTTATTTTTTGCTGAGCACCAACATGCTCATAATCACGACTGGAAGCAGCAGCAAGATGGCTGCCACCATTACAAACAACTCCACCAGCAACACCTCCAGAAGAAGCACCCAGATATGTTGCAGTTTGAGGTTTGTTGTGAAGAGTTTCAACATTAGGATGACCTTGCCTAAATGCTCTTCTTATGGATGTTGATCCAACCAATTCCTTCTTTATTAACTCCACCGTTGGGTCTTCTTTTGTATTAACAAGACCCAGAGTAAGAAAAGAAGTCATCCCCAGCTCATCAATGGTAGGCACGATCCAAGGATGCACAAGCTATAAAAAAAAGACAGAAGGAATTTAAATCATATAATAATAATTTGCAGTCAGTTGGGTTACATGGGGCTTGGGTTACATGGATGTTAACATATCCAACTTATGCAACAGATGATCTAGCTACCGCAACAACTGATCTGTATGTTGAAACAAATTGATAATATATTGCATCAGATTACCCATCTATTGCATAATTTGCAGTAGATGGGTAATCTTTTAAGTAGGGTTCAGAGAACCAGAGCAACAGATGGTTAATCTGTTGTGAAATATGGATTGTCTGTAGCAACAGATTACCCATCTGTTGCACCAGTTGCAGTTGACGGGTAATCTATTGCAACAGACGACCCATCTATCGCAACAGATGGAACATCTATTTCAATATCTTTCTTTGAGGCAAATTATTTTAGTTGAAAGAAGACGTACTGCATCATCTGAAGGGTTAAAGAGATCAACCTCGTTAATATTTTTTTTGTTGCTCTCTGCTGCAGCCAACCACCTAAGGATCCTTGGATGAGAAATCTTATTTGGGTAATCCTTGAAATGCTTTCGGAGGGGAGAAATGGCTTCACATGCCCAAGCCTAAAAATTGTAAACAGAAAGCAAGCAAAAAAAAGTCATAGCTATATTCAATATAAATTAATGAATGAGTAAAATTAGTGATAAATTTTACCATGAAAGCCCAAGGAAAGACATATAATGTGGTCGTCTTTGGATTTAGCTTTTCCAGTAAATATTTGACAGTCAAGTAGTAGTTGTCGTATCCCCAGGGATAATCATTGAATTTCCTAAAATTATCAGCAAGCACCAACAAATCATTTTCTATGACTTTTCTGACGTCTCTTTCCAATAAAACGGAATAGACAAACCAAACTAAGCACAATTTCTCCCTGTAGTGCTTTGGTATGTCTTTATTCTTGAGATCCGCCATCAAATCCTCCACTCTGTAGCTAGGTCCAACAATGCCCAACAACCCATTTTTTTTACCTTGCATTTGTTGGACCCTTTGTGGAGTTTTTTCTTGATGAGAGGTTCTTCTGGACGATCGTATCTCAAGCCCGTCACTATGGAAAATTCTTTCAATCCAAAACAAACCTGCATGCCACAGTAGTTGATCCAAACTTCATCCATATTTTTTCCGCCCTCCTTCGGACCTCCATCATCCCCCGCATACATGATCCTGTGCTTGAGGAGGCCATACATCATGATCATTAGGAAACAGAGAGGGCGGGCCCCAGAAAGCTCAAGAAAGTATGCAAAGAAGATTTTCTTAAAAAGTCCATCTATGTTTTCCTTCTTCATAATACTCTTAAGTTCGTTAAAGGTTTCCCCAACTAAAATTTAAGTACAACATCACGAAATACTGCGTTAGGGTTACTTATCAACATCGCAACTCGAAACTCGACGATACTAATAGTTTTAACAAAATCATGCTGGGATTTTGATGTTATTTGATGCTCCATTGGTGAGAAAGATTTATCACTTTCCTCAGCTTCATTTTGCCCTAACTGAGATTGTTCTGGGAGTTTCTCCGAATCTATCTGTAGTCTAGCCTTTTTTGTTGGGTGGTCAGAAGTTGATCCACTTTTAGTTTCTTTTCTTTTGGAAGACATCTTTTAACTACAAATAATAGAAAAAACAAAAAATACATTGCATTTGATGTCTGCATAATTTTTTTTAAAAAGGTGAGACAAATTTCAATAAATTATTCTACGCCACATAACAAAAAAATTACTCCAACGAACAACCCATCAGTTGGAACAGATGAGGAACCCGAATCTATTTGAAAACCTATTTAATATCTCCCAACAGATATTCCACCTGTTGCAATAGATGGACAAATTTTAATAAATTATTCCACGCCACATTACAAAAAAATACTCCAATTGATAACCCATCAGTTGGAACAGATGGGGAATCTATTTGAAGACCTATTTAATATCTCCTAACAGATCTTCCACCCATTGCAACAGATGGACCACCACCACCACCACCAATGCCACCAATACCAACACCAAAACCACTGATACCACCGCCAAAAAATAAAAATACTAACACCACCAACAACAGCCACCAATAACACCATAAATACCATCCAACAGTACCATGACAGTCAACAAAATACTGAGAGAAAAACTAGGGTTTTCTTGGGTGCTTCCTACTTTTTCAGCATCAAAACTCAAAATTGTTAACTCATTCTCGAAGATAATACAACTAAAATCTTCTTTTTCATCATTAACTAAAAAGCCCTATTTTTTAGAATAAAGAACAAATGTAGAACTCTTCTCAAACTTTGTTACCTGCGAAGACAGAGAAAATGAAGGATACAAGCGGGAATGAAGTAAAAAACAGCAACTATATGTGGTCGTAAATGGGAAGAAAATCAACCTGTTTTGAAGGGTTGAACAATATGTTGAGTAGTTGTTGTTTGTATTGTTGAGAGAGAGGAAACCCCGAGAGAGAGAGAAGTGCGAGAACTTTAGATTTGAAATGAAAAGTTTTTCACACAAATGGATGATTTGTATGGGTTGATTTGTAATTTTGAAAAAGAATGATAAGTTTTGAAATTGCTAATTTGGTTCGAATTGATCTTAATTAATTTTAAAAAAATTAAAAGATATAGTTTTTAAAACATTGAGTTGATGAGAACTTATTTCAACTCAGAGTAATCGATTGACGACTCGGGTCGGGATGAACGCAATACCAATGCCATGCAATTGCAAAGACTCGATTGGATTTGTAGTTAAACCTGTGAGCTCATTCATTCATCCCTAGTTCCACCTAAATCAACTTAGATACTATCATTATCCTAACATTGAGTTGATGAGAACTCATTTCAACTCAGAGTGATCGATCGATGACTCGGGTCGGGATGAACGCAATACCAACGCCATGCAATTGCAAAGACTTGATTGGATTTATATTTGACCCTGTGAGCTCATTCATTCATCCCTAGTTCCACCTAAATCAACTTAGGTACTATCACTATCCTAACATTGAGTTGATGAGAACTTATTTCAACTCAGAGTGATCGATCGATGACTAGGGTCGGGATGAACACAATACCAACGCCATGCATGCGCAATTGCAAAGATTTGATTGGATTTATAGTTGAACCTGTGAGCTCATTCATTCATCTCTAGTTCCACCTAAATCAATTGCAATGAAATCTGTTGCAATAAATGACTGAGCTATTGAAAATTTTCAAATAAATATTCATATCTGTTGCAACAGATGACATATCTGATTAATTATCAAATAGATATTTGTATCTGTTGTGACAGATGACTAGCTGTTGGAAATTTTCAAACAGATATTTATATCTGTTGTAACAGATGACATATCTAATTTAATTATCAAATAGATATTTGCATCTGTTGTGACAGATGACTGAGCTGTTGGAAATTTTCAAACAAATATTTATATCTGTTGTAACAGATGAAATATCTGTTTAATTAATTATCAAATGAACATTTTCATCTGTTGTCACAGATGACTGAGTTGTTGGTATTTTTAAACAGATATTGATATCTATTGTAACAGATGATTGAGCTGTTTGGATTTCTAAACAGATATTTATATATGTTGCAACAGATGACATATCTGTTTGAAAATATTTTTTTCTCTTTTAATTTTAAAGCAAGATTTTGTCCAAGTAGATAATATCAAGTAGTACTTACTACTAAAGGCGGTAAAAAATGTTTCTTGAATATCTCAAAAGTGAGTTCGTTGAGCAGTCTTGTCTTGACTTTTCAATGTCACTAGTCTTAGTCTTCTTCGTGCCCCTCAAATTATTAATGAAATTAATGAATATTAAAAAACCCCACGTCTACGTACACAATACATTACATCTATAGAAATTATCTCATCTCTCTTCCTTCAGCTGCAGTTTATTTTATTCAACTCTCATCTTTTTCTTTCTCTCCTCTTTAGGGTTATCACAACCTTTTTTCTGTCTTTTATCTTCTCTTCTCATAAAGATCCTTTCAGATCTAAACCGATCTATATTTTTCCTCGACTGAAATTGTTGTTATGATCCCCTTTTTGACATTAAGGTATGGTTTATTATTGCTCTTTCATTCTCGTCTTCTTCTTTGCAAGTTATTTACATCCGTTTATTTATTTAATTACTATTTACCCATATCATATTTATTAAAAAAAATTAAAGGAACTTTTAAGTGTTGAATAAACAAACTGAGAATTTTTATTACAATATACAAAAAAAGTCATCTGTTGGGAGAAGTTTAAAAGCCTTGTTGGCAGTATCATTTTTTTTGTATGTATTTTGTTTGTTTCTTTATTGTTGATGCAGTTATTGATATTGTTGATGGGGTTGGCATTGTTGGAACTTATGGTGTGGAGTTGTTGATGGTTCTGGAATAAATAATGTTACTTTTTTGTTGTTGATGATGTTGTTGGAACAAATGTTGTTGTTTCTTTGTTGTTGATGTTTATGCTATTGTTGATATTGCAACAGATGTAGAAACTATTGGAACAAATCAAACCACCAGAAAGGTTGGTTTGATGTATTCCATCAGACTCCACATCTGTTGCAATAGACTCCACATCTGTTATAACAGACCCCATATTTATTGCAATAGACTCCACATCTGATGCAACAGACTCTACATCTATTGCAATGGATGGATAATGTTCTTTCTGTGACATCAATTTTTTTCTTCTTTTTTGTAGATATAATAAACTGATAGTTGATCAACTTTTGTCAGACCATCACAAGAGGCTGCAATAAAGATGGGTTCGAAGGAATAAGTTGTATGCAGATGGAACCACTTTATATGTGGGAGGTATGTATTACTAATAATGTTATCGTGGAAACACACATAGAGTGCACTGATTTTGTGAATGCTGTTTTTACTGATTAGTCATAGATCATTCAAACAAGATATCTGTAATTTTACATTTAAGTTTGGTAGGTCCGAATTAATAATGCTAAGGGACCATGAATATGGTTCTGATACCCTGTTAAGATTTAACGTCGGTTGTTACTCATGTTTATTTGTCAAGCATTGTGAAGAGATCTAGTTTTGGTGTCATTGTAAAGAGATTCAATAGCGATTGGACTAACTTTTAGGGTGCATTGGACCCTTAGAGGGCCTTCGAATCTTAGCACTGCATCTAACAAGAATGAAAAACTAATATAGTTATTGCCCTAGCCCAAATTTATATGGTAAGGTTGCTCACTCGGGGTGATGATTATACACCAGAAGGTGCGGTAGGAGAATACCTTCGAGGGAAAATGGGTGGTTTATGGAAGACTATATCATCTAAGAGATAATTGAAGAAGATAAATAGGGTAGAAAGTAATTTCTAGTGAATCTGGCCGATGGAATTATCTTAAAAGATTCAAAATCTGAATCAAGTGCAAATATGAAAGTGTATACGGTAAAGTAATTTCGTCTGTTGTCTCTAAAAGAAAAATAATGCAGATGGATACTTTGCTAGAGAGCTGCGTGGTTGGGATTATCACCTAGATAGAAAATAGGAGAAAACCAACAAAGCAGCCTTACGGGCATCGAGGGTTGAAATGATGTATAACAAGTCTAGAAAACTTACGCCAACAACAACTGCAGTTAAAATAAGGAATCTAAGAGAAGGCGGTAATTTCTGAATTTTTAATTTCATCCCATGCCTTCTTGTTTGTGTTTTCGATCAGGTCCACTATCGTTGACCTGATTGGAATCACAAACGAGATTGAAAGGCAAATTGAGTATCATTGATTCCTTAGAAATATGATTATAATTGATTGTGTTTTCTTGCCTTAGTATGCTTTCAAAATTCCTTGGAGAAGATCAGATGCTTGTTATAGTATGTAAATCCTGATAATTTTTAAGTTTGCCTCCAGTTTGCTGATTCTGTATTCAAGCTGGTCGTTGCCATCTTTAAAGTTAGTAAGGAGTTCCTCATCTCTTGTGAGCTCGATCAGGGACACCACCTTCAAAGTTGTGGCATTTTAGGTGTCCTTCAGAACACTTTCTTCAGAAGCCTTAAAGGATACATGGAGGGTCGTTGTGTTTGTTTTAGGTCAAAATGTGTTGATGCACGTTGAAGATGTATTCCCAACAGTTGAACAACACACTTTTATAAAACGTTGCTCAATGTATCTTGCTCAACCAATTTGATAAATTAATAAACATGGAGATACATAGCGTGTGATCTAAACCGACTCTACCAAGCCTGTCAAACATTTACGTAACTCCAAGATCATTACCCTATTAAAAAAATATGACCGAGTTAGTGCATAAATCAAACGAGCTCAATCTATCAGCCTTTCTGTTGATCGCTCTTCTCCAATATAGATGACAAGATATTTTCTATGCAAAAGCCTACACTATCACCAGATATGCTTGCCAGGGAGCAATTCTTCAGAAGATATCTGTTGATGCCTTCTGAAAAATTTCTCCCTGGCAAGCAAGTCTGGCGATGGTGTAGACTTTTGCATAGCAGATATCTTGTCATCTATATTGGAGAAGAGTGATAAGCAGAAAGGCTGACAGATTGAGCTTGTTTTATTTGTGCACTAACTCGGTCATATTTTTTATAGGGTAATGAGCTCGGAGTTACGTAACGTTTGATAGGCTTGGTAGAGTCGATTTAGATCACACACTACGTAACTCTTTGCTTATTAATTTATCAGATTGGTTGAGCAAGATGCATTGAGCAACGTTCGATAAAAGTGTGTTGTTCAACTATTGGGACCACATCTTCAACGTGCATCAACACATTTTGACCTAAAACCAATACGACGATCCTTCATGTATCCTTTAAGGCTTCTGAAGAAAGCATTCTGAAGGGATTCTAGAATGCTACAACTTTGAAGGTACCGTTCCTGATTGAGCTCACAAAAGATGAGGAACTCCTTACCAACTTTGAAGACAACAACGACCAGCTTGAATATAGAATCAGCAATCTGGAGGCAAGCTTGAAAATTATCGGGATTCACATACTACAACAAGTATCTGATCTTCTCCAAGAAATATTGAAAGCATTCTAAGGCAAGAAAACACAATCAATTAATCCATATTGCTAAGGAAGTAATGATACTCTATTTGCCTTTCAATCACGTTTGTGGTTCTGATCAGGTTAATGGCAGTGGACCTGATCGGAAACAAAATAAGAAGGCATGGGATGAAATTTAAAATTCAGAAATTGCCGCCTTCTCTTAGATTCCTTATTATTTTAACTGTAGTTGTTGTTGGCGTTAGTTTTCTAGACTTGTTGTACATTATTTCAACCCTCGATGCCCATGAGGCTGCTTTGTTGGTCTTCTCCTATTTTCTATCTAGGTGATAATCCCGACCACGCAGCTCCCTAGCAAAGTGTCCATCTATATTATTTTTTTTAGAGAGACAACAGACGAAATTACATTACCGGATACACTTTCATATTTGCACTTGATTCAGATTTCGCATCTTTTAAGATAATTCCATCGGCCAGATTCGTTAGAAGTTACTTTCTACCCTATGTCTCTTCTTCAATTAGCTCTCAGATGATATAGTCTTCTATCAACCACCCATTTTCCCTAGAAGGCATTCTCCTACCGCACCTTCTGGCATATAATCATCACCCCGAGCGAGAAACCCAACCATATAAATTTGGGCCAGGGGAATTTCTATTGGTTTTTCGTTCTTGTTTGATGTAGTGCGAGGCTTCAAAGGTGTTCTCAGAGTCCAATGCATATTTAAAGTTAAGTCCAATCGCTATTGGTTCTCTGGAATGACGACAAATATTGATCCCTTCTCAAAACTTGACACGCATAAACACGAGCAACAACCATCAGTAATTCGTAACAGGGTATCTGCACCATCTTCATGAGGTCCTCAGCCTTATCAATTTCGAACCCATCAAACTTAACGGTATAATGCAGGATCTTGTTTGAATGATCAGTGCCTAATCGGTTAAAAACTGCATTCACAAAAACATTGTACTTTGTGTGTTGTCCCGGTGACCTTATCAGTAATACATACTTAACTCCCATACATATGATAGTGGATTCATCTGTACGCACCTTATTCTTCCTAGCCCATCTATGGCTTAAATTGAATTAACAGATGACTAGCTAGTTGCAACAGATGACACATCTGTTTATATTGTCAAACAATTGGAGACATCTGTTACGACAGATGATTAACTTGTTGCAACATATGATGTATCTGTTGGAGGAATCAAACAGATATATACAACTGTTTTAAAAGATTGCCAGTATGTTGTAAGTTATCTAACAGAAAGAATATATTTTGCAACAGATTACCCATCTGTTAGATTTATTTTAAAGCAATTTTTTTTCTTTCCGAGATACAATAATTTATAAATAGGTCCCTCCTTACAAATATGGATGATCCAGATTCATACAAGAATATTCATATCGAGTCCTTGCGTGAACTTAAAAGGTAGTTTGATGAACTCCAGAGAGATTTGGCTGACTTCAGAGCAAGGTTGCCGGATGAAAAATGTCCGATTGACAATAATAATAATAGTAGTAATAATAATTAGGTAATATTTTTATTTTAGCTCATGTATTTTCCTCCTTGTGTATATTGGATCTACCCAAGGGATTCAAAAATCCATGTTTCATTTGGTGGTCGACTTTGAATTTTTAATTCTTATTTAGTATTTAATAATCATTCTGTTTATTCCTTGTTCTCAACATGTCGACGGTTGGTGGTAGGGATTGAGAAATTTGTGTCAATAGAGGTTAATTTGATGCGACAGATCGATCATATGTTGCACCAGGCAGTTATTAATAAAAAAGGGTTATTGTTGTTATTGAGAGGGTGAAAAGGACATGACTTTTCGATTATTTAATATGAAATTTTTTTTGTAAATAAATAATAAGGGAATAAATGATAAACACAATTTATATCCATAAAAGAACGGTTATTTAATTTTAATAACTGATCGTGACTTTTCACCATTTTTGTTTTTGAATTTATTTTTTTAAATTATTTATTATATAATAAAAAAAAAGTCACAATATTGGATTAATTAACTTATATGATGATTGTTAAGAAAAATAAGGTGAAGGTCAGTCGTGACTTTTTGTCTAAAACAAAAACACATACATTCATCAGTGTTGCTGATGTATCAAATTCCCTATCTGTTGCGACTGATGTGTCAACTGTTAGAAAAAATCAAAAAATATATTAATATAGAACGTCTATTTGTTGCTACAGATGGTATATCTATTGCAACTGATGGTTTATCAGATTCAACAGATATACAATCTGTTGCCAGAAAATAAAAATGATTATTATTTTATTAAAGAATTTGAAAAGATATTTTTTTAATTTATAAAATAAAAAAGTCAGCAAATTTGGATTAATGATATGATGATAGTTTTTTTTTTAAAAAGTACATTATATGTTGCAACAAATATATTAGTTGATGCAACAGGTTCACTATTATTGCAACAGATGAAATATTTGTTGTCACAGATGATTTATCTAATGCAACCGATATAGAATCTGTTGTCACAACTCAATAAAAGTGGTTCTTGAAAAGAACTAATTAATAATAATAATTTGAAAAGTCATGACTTATCACAATATTTCTTAATTTAATTAAGTCATTACTTTTCACATTAATAAAAAATATAATTAATAAATAGAGGTGAACAGTTAGATTATATGTTGCAACATATAGGTTATCTGATGCAACATATTGTAGATTCGTTGCAACAGATGATATATCTGTTGCCACAGATATGTTATTTGATGCAACAGATATAGAATCTGTTGCCACAACTCAATAAAAATGGCTCTTGGAAAGGACTAATTAATAATAATAATCTGAAAAGTAATGACTTATCACAATATTTATTTTCTTAATTTAATCAAAAATATAATTAATGAATGGAGGTGAATAGTCGCGCCTTTTTGCCTCTCATTCAAATTCAATCATCTATAAATAGGTCCCTCCTTACTCAATCGTTCATTCAACTACACTCTATTTATTTATTGCATCTCGTCTTTCATATTTCACTCTAGAAGATTATGGTTGACCGACGTTGCTTTTCTGCAAGACGCCGTGAATGAACTTCGAAATCAAGTTCGTGATCTGCAATGGGAACTGGGAGGAGTTAGAGCAAGAATGCTCCGCGAGATACGCAGGCTGAGGAGGGCCTTGCTACTTCTGGTTGAAGATTGGCCGGCTGGCAATGATGAAGATAATAATAATAATAATAATAAGATTATTATTTTTCTTTTAGTCTATTATATGTATTTTTATTTATTTTTGTTTAATAAAAAAATTATGTTTGATCTTTGACATTTTAATCCATATTTAATTTTCAATCTGTCTATTATATTCTCAACAAACATGTCAACGATTCAACATAAAAAGGAATAATTTAGAATCCAGTAGCAATAACAAGATTTATCTGTTGAGTTTATGGCAGGGGCTAATGTGTTGTTCAAAACAGATTACTCATGTTGCAACAGATAAAAAGTTTGATGCAACAGATAAATAGTGTGTTTCAACAGATGACTAGTTTGTTGCTTGGCTATGACGTTTTAATTCGTACTCCCTCCATCTCAAATTATCCGTCCTAAATTGAGATGCCACATTGATTAAGAGAAATAATTAATAACATATCTAGTTTACCATAATCCACTGATCAGTTGATGGGACAGTAGACGTGTTTGAAATAACCATTGTTTGCTATTCAATCAAAATTTCATAAGAGAAGAAAGCTTTTAACGTCGCTCGGCGTATAGTCCTCCTATTAAATGATATTTCCATTTTAATTTGAAGAAAACGTGACTAATGCAAAGGGTAAAACATGGATTTTTTTGAATCTTTTCTTGATTAATGAAAAAGACAAGTAAAATCAGAAATCGAATTAGGAAATTTGGGATGGGTAATTGGACGTAAGGAATAATTTTGAATCCAGTAGCAATTGCAAGAGTTGAAATATATTGGTTATCTGTTGGGTTTGTGGCAGGGGCTGATTTGTGTTGTTCCAAACAGATTAATCATTCGTTACAACAGATAGTTAGTCTGGCGCAATAGATAATGTAACACCCCGCATTTCGAACGAGAACAAAAATCATCATTTCCTTCACGTAAAGGTACCAAAAGCCATAAATCCAATGCAAGTTTAGTGTGTTAATAAATTATGTAGTGTGGAAACCTATTTTAGCATGAATTGAGATCATAGAGGTCCCCAAGCTCAAGGACAAGTTGAAAGTTTTCCTATCGTTCGAATTTTAGTGAGCGTTGAAACTTAGGTCAACTTCAATCGACCATTACTATTTTTATATATTGAATTAGAGTGCCAACTATATATCAAATGAAAGGTATTCAAATTATCTTTCCAACGATACTAATTTTGTAAAAATACGATACCAGAGAAAGAAGTTATGGCTTTGCAAAGTGGAGTGTATTGTGCAGCATAAGGTGTGCGACGCACACCCTAACTTATGCCATAAGGTGTGCGACGCACAACCTAATGTGTGCGATAAAGAGTGCTCCGCACAACCTATATTATGTGATAAGGTGTGCGCCGCATATATTATTACTCAAGTGACTTAAACACTCCGTTTTTGGGGCAAAATGGTCCTTTTCCCACCCTTATTTAGCCATAAACACGAAATTCAGTTCCCAAATACCCCAAAATACACCTTCATTCATCCAAATTGCTCAAGAACTCTCCTTAGGGTTTCAAAATAAAAATCCAAGCAACTCAAGATTCAACCGTGGGTTTTTGAAACTAATTGCATATTTGGAATCCCCAGAACGTAGGCTTCAAGAAGCACCTATCATCTTCACATATAGAGGTACGTGGGGTTATCTCAAAAATATCATGGGCTTAAAATTTTATGTTTTCAAAATGGAGGTTTTGAAATTACGAATATGATTATGTTTTAAACATTTTATGATATTGATTTGGTCTTTAGGCCTATTCCCGAAGTGATTTGATATATGATATACGTATATGCATGTATTTCGAAAAGATGTTAACTTGAGAGCATGAATTATATGAAAATCCCTCTCTTGATATGATTTTGTATTAAATCCTCATATGATGTGAATTGTTTGAAATCATCTTGACAAGCATGACATGAAATATTTTTAAAATGGTTATGATTTTTGACTTGAAATGAGAGGGTTCTTATGTTGAAATATGATGAATATAATGGTTGCATGAAAGAATGATGTGATATTGATGGCTTGCAAGTCGGGTATGACGATACCCTATAGAATAAGATATGTGATTGAATTAAATAGTTTGATGCATTGATTTTTTATGAGATAGGTGGATGGCCGAAGAAGGCATTTGAGTGTAAGGGCTCATCGCTGGAAATCGTGTTTGCCGACATGGGGATTTGGTACCAAGCTAAGTGATCTTGTGTACTTGACTTTATGTCATTCCCAAATTGGGACGGTGGTTAGGATCCCAGGCTAAGTGATCTTGGGAACTACTATACTTTATTGGGTCGAGACACCCTATTGTACGATCTTGTGTGTCTTCCCCTCACTTATACTCTAATTTCGGCGGCAATCGAGATTTGAAAGTTGGTGTAAATATTATATGTAGGGTATTCCACCTAGCTCAGCTGTATTACATTGTTGTTGAAAACTATTACATTATGCCCATGTGTTTTCAAATGATTTGATATGAAACTACTTTATAATGGCTCTCACCTATATTTGAAAAAACATATTATATTTTGTTTTTTATTTCTCTGCGTACCAGTACTTTTGTATTGACCCCTTTCCCTCCCAGGTTTGGAGGCACAGTTTAGGGGTCCAGATAACCAGTAGATCTCTTCCGAAAGATTTGCAGAATCAAGTGGTGAGCCTTCTATATTTTGGAAGGCCTGATGTCTGTCAGTTCATTTATTATTTAGTAGTTTTGGGTCTACTGGGGGCCTTGTCCCAGTTTTCAGACAGTAATTTGTTTCAGTCATGCATTAGAGATTTTGCAGACGGTTGTTCAGATGTCGATAGATGTTGTGGGACATTATTTCCCCTTTGTTGATTTCATTTGATTTATGACCATGTTTTCCGTAATATTGTGTATCTTCCGCATATCTTATTATCATATGAATTATGTACATGATTACCAGATAGATAGGGGTGTTTTGGGCCTTCATGGTTTGGAATACTCGTCATGGCCAGGGCCTCGGTTTGGGTCGTGACAAACTTGATATCAGAGTACGGTTCATTATCCCAGGGTGTCTGCGAAATCGCGTCGGGTAGAGTCTTGTTTATGGGTGTGTAGCGTGCCACACTTATAAGAAGGAGGCTACTAGGCGTTTAGAAATGTCTCTCTTTCTTCATGTTCCAGTTCGTGCAATAGAGTCAGAATGTTCCTCTTTCATACTCTAATTCGTGCTATGGTGTCGCCCATACGAAAGTATAAAAAAGTCATCCCAAATTCTTTCCTTACTCTAATGTCCTCAGATATGTCTCATTATTGTGGTGATTCAAGTGCAGAAGTTTAGAATCTAAATGGTATGGTCCGTTCTGATTGAACCATATAAGAGTTAAAATCTGTGCAAGGACTTAAGAAGAGTACGTTAGTGCTTTAATGTGTATTGATTCTGATGTAAACATTGATCCTGATGGAATCATGCTTTTTAGCTTGAGGTATTAATTCCATTTATTCCCCTTCAAATTTATGTTACAAATGTCTTGCTTAAGGGGGGATGATGTGTAGTAGAATGTTGGAACTGTATTTCCACCCGAATAGTAGTATGCGTTAAAGTGTTATTGTCATGACCTATTGATAGTGAAATTAGACCAAGAAGTTGGTGATGTGAAGTCACAAAGTTAGAAGTCAGAGCGAGGGTGACTTTTGTGTAAATGAATATTTTAGTTGAATAACTGATGTTCGAGAATGATTTACCCCCTTATGATGATAGACTAATATGGTAACTAGTAGCATGTGTGGATGGTATGGTAGTCCGTGGAGGAAGTGTTTGACTCTGATTTTATTTATACAGAGTAAGATGTGTATTCTTAGTTCATTGGATATTGCATATTAAATTTCTATCTCATGTAATCTTGTCATTAAGGTGTTGTTGAAAAAAATAAAGTCTAGTGAAGTCGTGTGGGGCTCTTTCGATTCACTAGCATAGTTGACTTGTCATTCATCTCATTTTCTTGTTCAAAATACAAAATCAAAGTCTAGTGAAGCCGTGTGAGGCCTATTTCGATTCACTAGCAACTTGTTGTCCAACTTGTTTTTCTTGTGTTGGTTTAATATATATATAGCTGAATCTGTTTGCATGAGATTGAGTTGGTAAAGAGGTGATTCGTCCTTGTGTGTTAGTTTATTAGAAAGTAGAGAAGGAGTTGTTAGTTAGGGTGATTTATCGGTTGCTTGAAGTGTGAAAATGGATATATTAGCCAGTAAGTTGTAAGTATAGACTCATGGTTGTTTGTGGAATTTGAAGGTAGTCTAAATGTATGTTTGGGTAAGTAAGTATGAGGTGAGAAATCCGTATAATTAGAAAAGATTGTATGGGGTTATAATATAAGATTAAGGTTGATCATGTCTATTATGTAACTTTACCCCTTGACCTTCTTTTTCGTTGGTAATTGTAAACTAGTACTACTTATGAGAAGGTATGTAGTGATTTTTGAGGCGTTTGTATAGTATGTCCCAAATTTTATGGACTAGCATATTATGTTGCATTTTTCAGTAGTGATAGATGATTGGTACAGGACTATATGCTTGAATTTAATGTAGAATGTGGTGGTAAAAAAAGTGGCATGAGATTAATGATGTATGTTTTGTGGGAAAAAAATTAGTAGGCTTGATGTGTTAAAATAGTACGTGCTAATGAGTTATGATAAGGAAGACCGTAAGGTCAAAATCAATTATTTGTTGTTTGGAAGTTCTAGTGTACTAGTGTTTCTTGATGTCTATTTCATGGTATCCAAGTGAGAATCATGCGTAAGGTTGGGTTGTAAAATCATGTTTAGCACTAGACATTAAGTTTTGAACAATTGATGTCCATGAAGGTGGATGTGATGATTTCTTGGTTAATGATACTAGTTTTATGGAAGTAATCTAATAGGCTTGAACGGTATATGCAAGAGCTTAAATTTATTTGATTCATAGTGAAGTATGATGTTGCATATATAATGTAGAAGTATGCCCAAGGTGATCTGAGGTTGAGGTATTTTCTAAGACTATTACACGTTTTGTGTGACGAGTGGTACCGCTGAGTTGCTAGGTGGTGAAAGACTAGTTAGATGGTATATGGTGTTCTAAATAGCCAAGTTAAAGAGTTTTGATTGATAGTGTTGAGCCTTTTTATATGATCTTGATTCTCATAGTAAAGAGATGTAAGTTTGGAGTCGCGATATTGGTAGGCTATGTCGGAAGTAGTTGATTCATTGAAGGCTTGGTGATATCCATGTTGAGTGCTAGATTCTAAGTTTAGTTTTTGAAGGTTGAACTAATAGAAATAAGAGTTAAAGCACTAGAGGATGTGCACTCCGACTATGGGGATACCCATGAAGACCCGAAGTTAGTAAGTGTGCAAGTGTTATATGATGACTGTTGGGTCTATAGAATGATAAAGTGTATCTCAGAAGGTAGTATTTACAGTGGGTTTTCCACTTTTAGGTGTAGTCATTCGGGTTAAGTGCTATGATATGCGTGTATAGTAGTTTTCCAGACCCCAGAGTGCAGTGAGTGTACTTCAGTTTAGAGTCTAGTAAGGGATCTCCCAAACTTAATATGATGGCTTGAAGCTAAGGGGGAGATGATAGAGTGAATAACCAAGTCAGGCTTTCAGATTCTAGTAGTGATGTCAGTATGACATAGAAAATCAGAAGGGAAGAGTGAGGCTCAACCCATTCCGGTTTTAGTATTTTTCAGTTATTCTAATACCTACTCATACCTCACATTTTAGTTCCATTATCATAGTTCATGTTCATGTATATGATAGAAAATCACGTGTTCTTCCAGATTCCTAAATGAGGAACTTCAGTTCATTCAGCCATCGGAATCACATTCCATATGTTATGAACTCTAAATTGAGGTCATGCAGCTCATGACTCATGTATTCACGCTTTATAGGGTGCTCAGTTCCCATAAATTCATGCTATACTCTTTACAATAGGTGGAATATAGTTCATAGCCATGTATGCCCCAATTCAGATTTTTTTTCTTTGATAAATCCCGGATGTTGATTTGCTATTCCCCAGGCCTCAGTTAAGTGTCAAGTTTCATACAACATCCTTCCATGCTTCAAGATCTTATGTTCTAATCTTTAGTGACTCACCTTTATGTGATGGTAGTGGTGATGAGTAAATGTTTCTAGTTGGTGGAAGATCATAGTATGCTTATTTTAGATAAGGCCATAAGTGTGAAGTAAGGTTGGGGCCAAGTCTTTGATGCATATGATGGTTAGCTGAAAGGTGTGTGTGTGTATGTTCTTGGGGTAGAGTGTGGGAGCTATATCGATAGATGGTTAGCAGAATATGTGAAGTGTGTCTTTATGAGTGTTTACTTTGAAGTTCATATGTGGTTATAGAGATAGGCTTGAATGACATGTTGGAATTTTTGTTAAGGAACGCTATATGCGCTAGCGACTTCGTAGTAATAGTTCAGAGTTAGCCATTGAAGTGGTAAGGCATGATAGGCTTAGGGTGTGATCTTTTAAGAGATATAGAAGGTGGAATCTTATGGTTTAAACTTGTATCGTGGAGTTCCATGTAGTATTTTGCGAGTTGGAGTTAGGCCTGATCACGATGAAGAGGATTTAAGTTACTATAGACATTAGTAGAAAGATTTATAAATGAAAATACGAGAACAAATAAGTTGGATCGAATGAATGTGGTATCTACGGGTAATAGTATAGTTAAGGGAGTATTCGAGTAGTGTGCTAATATTTAAAGTAAGAAGTCGCATTGACTAAAGCCTGGAAATTCTATCCTAATTTATGAGTTATATGTCTATATTCCAGACTGCAGAGTAGTGTAAATGTTGTGATTTCCCTCAGTTGGATGTCTTATGTAATCCATACCCAAGATTCATGGCTTCCTATTACTGCTAGAACTTCGTTAGAGAGAGTGTTGAAGAGATACTCCAGTTGAGTATAAGTGTCTGGTATAATTCAGTCTGTAATTCAGTTTAACAGTCAGGCAGACAAGTTACTATGGTTTTTCCACCTTTTCACCCAGTCCTACTATTCGAAGTCTTATGCATATGGCCATTCCCAAGAGATAATCTATTCCATCCATATAAATTGTGAGTTCAGTTCATTCCAAGCATCATGTTTTAGATTCAGCTATCTATTCATGACTCAGTGCATAAGAGTTCAACGTATAATCTCAAAAATTTTCAAGTATTTCAGCTCAGATAGTGTAATACCCTTGTACGATCTAAGTCTTGATGTCTTATGATTCGTACTTGCATAAGTTATCACTTCCTAATTTCAATATGTATGATTGGATCATGAATATTTCAAGGGAATCCTAAATTTTCAGCACGAATCAGCTTCTTAAAGCAAGAAAAGTCAAGTCAACTCAGAATTAAGTTTTATTATAGAAGTTTAAATATTTCAGATCAGTTATGTCCTTTCTTAGAAGGCACATAGTGTCCGCGTTATTCCATACCTTTAAGCTTCAACAAGTTCCTACCCATCATTCGGGGACTAATGATCCCAAGGGGGAGATAATGTAACACCCCGCATTTCGGACGAGAACGAAAATCGTCATTTCCTTCACGTAAAGGTTCCAAAAGCCATAAATCCAATGCAAGTTTAGTGTGTTAATAAATTATGTAGTATGGAAACCTATTTGAGCATGAATTGAGATCATAGAGGTCCCCAAGATCAAGGACAAGTTGAAAGTTTTCCTATCGTTCGAATTTTAGTGAATGTTGAAACTTAGGTCAACTTCAATCGACCATTACTCTTTGTATATATTGAATTAGAATGCCTACTATATATCAAATTAAAGGTATTCGAATTATCTTTCCAGCTATACCAATTTCGCAAAAATTCGACACCTGAGGAAGAAGTTATGACTTTGTAATGTGGAGTGTGTCGTGCAGCATAAGGTGTGCGACGCACACCCTAACTTATGCCATAAGGTGTGCGACGCACAACCTAATGTGTGCAATAAAGAGTACACCTCACAACCTATATTATGAGATAAGGTGTGCACCACATTTATTATTATTCAACTGACTTAAACACTCCGTTTTTGGGGCAAAATGATCCTTTTCCCACCCTTATTTAGCCATAAACACTAAATTCAGTTCCCAAATACCCCAAAATACACCTTCATTCATCAAAATTTCTCAAGAACTCTCCTTAGGGTTTCAAATAAAAACCCAAGCAACTCAAGATTCAACCGTGGTTTTTTGAACTAATTGCATATTTGAAATCCCCAGAACGTAGGCTTCAAGAAGCACCTATCATCTTCGCATATAGAGGTACGTGGGGTTATCTTAAAAATATCATGGGATTAAAATTTCATGTTTTCAAAATGGAGGTTTTGAAATTACAAATATGATTATGTTTTAAACGTTTTATGATATTGATTTGGTCTTTAGGCCTATTCCCGAAGTGATTTGATATATGATATACGTATATGCATGTATTCCGAAAAGATGTTAACTTGAGAGCATGAATTATATGAAAATCCCTCTCTTGATATGATTTTGTATTAAATCCTTATATGATGTGAATGTTTGAAATCATCTTGACAAGCATGACATGAAATATTTTGAAAATGGTTATGATTTTTGACTTGAAATGAGAGGGTTCTTATGTTGAAATATGATGAATATAATGGTTGCATAAAAGAATGATGTGATATTGATGGCTTGCAAGTCGGGTATGACGATACCCTACAGAATAAGATATGTGATTGAATTAAATGGAGTTTGATGCATTGATTTTACATGAGATACGTGGATGCCCGAAGAAGGTGTTTGAGTGTAAGGGCTCATCGCTGGAAACCGTGTTTGCCGACATGTGGATTTGGTACCAGGCTAAGTGATCTTGTGTACTTGACTTTATGTCATTCCCAAATTGGGACAATGGTTAGGAGCCCAGGCTAAGTGATCTTGGGCACTACTATACTTTATTGGGTCGAGACACCCTGCTGTGTGATCTTGTGTGTCTTCCCCTCACTTATACTCTAATCTCGGCGACAACCGAGATTTGACAGTTGGTGTAAATATTATATGTAGGGTATTCCACCTAGCTCAGCTGCATTACATTGTTGTTGAAAACTATTACATTATGCCCATGTGTTTTCAAATGATTTGATATGAAACTGCTTTATAATGGCTCTCACCTATATTTGAAAAAAAATTATATTTTATTTTTTATTTCTCTGCGTACCAGTACTTTTGTATTGACCCCCTTCCCTCCCAGTTTTGGAGGCACAGTTTAGGGGATCCAGATAACCAGTAGATCTCTTCCGATAGATTTGCAGAATCAAGTGGTGAGCCTTTTATATTTTGGAAGGCCTGATGTCTGTCAGTTCATTTATCATTTAGTAGTTTTGGGTCTACTGGGGGCCTTGTCCCAGTTTTCAGACAGTAATTTGTTTCAGTCATGTATTAGAGATTTCGTAGACGGTTGTTCAGACGTCGATAGATGTCGTGGGACATTATTTCCCCTTTGTTGATTTCATTTGATTTATGACCATGTTTTCCGTAATATTGTGTATCTTCCGCATATCTTATTATCATATGAATTATGTGCATGATTACCAGATAGATAGGGGTGTTTTGGGCTTTCATGGTTCGAAATGCTCGTCACGGCCAGGGTCCCAGTTCGGGTCGTGACAGATAAACATCTTGATGCAACAGATAATACGTCTGATGCAACAGACAATACGTCTGATGCAACAGATAAATCTTCTGATGCAACAGATAAACAGTCTGATGTAATAGATAAATCTTCTGGTGCAACAGATTACTCACCTGATACACCAGATGATTGATCTGTTTAAATTATAGGCACTTATACTGGATTCATGATCGGGGTTCTATCTATTGTTGGAAAACCAGAAGTGTACCCAGATGACAAATATGAATAAAAATCATAATTTTACTTACCAAAGTCACCTATGAAGTAATGCCAAAATGAAAAGTGATGTAGTAAACAAAATTTGACCTAAGAAACTGGTCAGATAGCAGTAGTAGTGTTGTACCAACAACAACAACAACAACAAATGGTCGACAAGAAGAAGATGAAGATGATAATGAAGTAGAAGATGATGATAATGAAGCAAAAGATGATGAATAAAGCAGTAGAAATAATGAACAACAAAAATCGCTAAGAGAGAAAACAACAATGGATGAGAAGAGAGAGAGAAAGACATCTTTTTTTCCTTCCGTTTTCTGTTATTTTAGGTAAACATTGAGATCAAAGTGTAAATTTAAAAACTTGTGGGTTATTTTCTAACTTCTCCAACTTTCTTAATCCATAATAAAGTAATTGTCACCTCCAACTAATAATTAAGACTTGTGTCACCTACACCTCATTTTAAAACTCTTTTGTCATCTGTAGCCCAAAGCCCCATGTAACTTGGGTTACCTCCAGTGATGGAAAGATCTAAAAGAAATATGTTACATTTTATTAATGATAGGGTGTGATAAAAAATTAAAGGATGAAAAGAAGTCTTTTTAAGTCCCACGGAAAAAGAGGTCATGTTAAAGTCTGTTTTTAACTGTAAAACCCACATATACTTTATCATGTCTTCAACTCCAACACTTTGTTTGGATGGTGGTTTGCCATGGTTTCATAATGTATGGTATTATATGGTATGGTATAGTACAGTACAGTATAGTACAATACAATGTTTGGATAGACTGTACAGTTCAATGTTGTTTGATGACGGTTTTATTGTTCGATTTGACAATATGGTACTGTATTGTAACTGGTAAGTTTACTAAAATGCCCTTAATCATTATAAATGTTAAATTTATCAATAATTCTTAATAAAATAATTTTCTTCCTACTATTTTATCATAATTATGACATGTAGATATATTAAGTTGTTAAATTCATGTAAATTCTAACAAAGTCAAGAAAATAGTAGATCAAATAAATATAATTGGATTTATTTTTTATAGTAACAAATTTTATTTCTTTTTGGTGTTTTGAGATGAGACACCTACGACAAGTACAAAGTTTGAATGCATTTTTTGTGTATGCTACGGATGTGTTTGGTAATGAAATTCAAAAAAAAAATCAAGAAAATAAATTGTTTCTTACTTATTTTCTTGTGTTCGTAACACAATGAAATTTTTTTTCTAAAAGAATTTGTATATATTAAACACAAAATAATGAAAACGAATATGATAAAGGGTGGGAGGTTAAAAAATAATTTTTTTTAAAGAAATATTTAGGGGTGAGGGTAGTGGAGTATAGGGTGGGATAGGGGTAAACAAAAGTTTTAACTTTTTTTTTTAAAAAAATAATTTTAAAAATTATTTCTTTTTGTGTGCGTGATGTGGGGGGGGGGAGATGGTACGTGAAGGGAAAAATAACATTATATAATATTAAGTAAGGGTATAATTGTAAAAAAAAAAAAGCAAATCATGGGATACCACCAAATTGGTGGTTACATAAAATGGGGTTTTCATGGTTACCAAACCATGAGATTAAACCATATCATACCATACATTTTAAGAAACAATCAAAACAAATATAGTTCTCTTAATAACTATACCATACCATACCATGGCAAACCACCATCCAAACAGAGGGTTACGGGTTTATGTAAGGATATAACTTCTATTCTTTTAAGATTCCGGTGGAGTCAGAGTGACGAGAACAAGAAAATTTATTTTTAGAGATGGGATAAACTTTGTGAATAAAAAGCTTTTATAGGACTGGGCTTTAGGAATATTAAAGCTTTTAATAAGGCTATGTTGCTTTTGGGGTCAAGAATTGTTAGAAAGGGAACTTCGTTGGAGAGTTTCTACTGAAGTGGGAGTTTATGATTGGAAGATCAATGAATTTCAAATACTAGTGGTTTTAGACCACATAGAACTACTACTGCTTAAAATTTGATCGAAAAGTGCTTGATCTAATTAATGTTATGTCACGACCCGAGCCGGGGCCCTAGCCGTGACGAGCATCCCAAACTTTGAAGGCCCGGAACACCCTTCTCTATCTGGTAATCATGCCCAACATTCATAAAACAAAAGATAATGTGGAAATAGGAATCTAATACGGAAACATGGTCAATCTGAATGTGATCATAATACTGAAACTGAAATCCGAAAGTGTATCTAAATAATAGTGTCTGACATCAGTTTGCGAAATCTCTATTAAACTGATTACTGAAACTGTTATTCGTTCTATCATCTCCCCCTTGGCTTCAAGCCATCATATTAAGTTCAAGAGATCCCGTATTACTAGCCTCTAAACTGAACTACACTCACTGCACTCTGGGTCTGGAATACAATAATACACATAATTAAATAGAAATTTAACCCGAAAGATCACACATGAAAGTGGAAAGCCCACTGCTAATACTACTTTCTCAGATACACTCTATCTTTCTATAGCCCCAAAAGTCATCACATAATACTGGAACACTTACTTACTTCGAATCTTCAAAAGAAAGCTCAAACTTAGCTTCTAACGCTTAACATGGATATCACCGAGCCTTTGACAAACAATACTACTTCCGTCATAGCATACTAATATTGCTACTCCAAACTTATATATCTCTACTATGAGAATCAAGATCATATCAAAAGGCTCAACACTAACAATCAAAGCTCCTTAACTTGGCTATCTAGAATACCATATACCCTCTAACTGGTCGTTTTCCACCTAGCAACTCAACGGTACACTAGTCACACAAATCATGTAATAGCCTTAGAAAAATACCGCAACCTCATATCACCTTGGCATACTTCTACATCATACATACAACATCATACTTCATTATGAATTAAATAAACTTAATCTCTTGCGTACACTGTTCAAGCCTATTAGATCACTTTTATAAAATTGGTATCATTACTCAAGCAATCATCACAACTACCTTAATGGCCATCAACTGTGCAAACTTAATGTCTAGTGCTAAACATGATTTACAACCCAACCTTACACATAATTATTACTTGGAAACTATGAAATAAACATCAAGAAACACTAGTACGCTAGAACTTCACAACCACAATAATCGATCATGACCCTACGGCTTTCCTTATCATAATCCATTAGCCCGTACTATTTCAACACATCAAGCCTACTAATTTAATCTCACAAAACATGCATCATCAATCTCTTGCCACTACTCTTACATCTGTATCCTACACTAAATTCAAGCCTATAATCAAGTACCAATATTTATCACCACTGAAGAATGCAACATAATATACTAGTCCATCGAATTGGGATATTCTACCCAAATACTTCAAATAAATAAATCTACTACATACTTTTCTCACAAGTAGTATTATTTTACAACTACCAATGAAAAGAAGGTCAAGGGAAAAAGTCACATAATAGACATGATCAACCTTAATTCTTATATTATACTCCAATATGATCTTATCTGCATATTCTATTTTCTCACATCAAACTTACTTACCCGATCATGCATTTAGACTACCTTCAAATTTCCCATTCGACAATGAGTCTATACTTATAACTTACTGGCTAATCTAGATATTTTCATTCACAACCTATAAGGGGTTTCTATAACCACCTTAATTATCCACTCTGGGCTCTTTCCCTATTTTGAAAAGAAAAGCAAATAAAAATTTGAGTTTGAACACTTCCTCCACGGACTACCATACAGTCCACAAATGGTACTACCATATTAGTCTACCACCACAAAATGGTAAATCATTCCCAATCAACGGTTATTTGGCTATGAATATTCAATCACACCAAGAGTCACCCTCACTCTGACCTCTAACCTCGTGACCTAATATTGCCAACTTCCTGGTCTAATTTCACTACCAATAGGTCATGACACCAACACTTTAACTTATACTACTACTCGGGTGGAAATACAGTTCCAACAAACACAAGAACAACAATATGAACAACAAGTTGCTAGTGAATCGAAATAGGCCTCACACGGCTTCACTAGACTTTGATTATTGTATTTTGAAGCAGAAAATGAACGAATAACAAAGCAACTATGCTAGTGAATTGAAATAGGCCTCATAAGAACGAGGACACAATTTTACACTAAGGAACTCCTCTCCAGTCCCTTGTGGGACTTCTGAAATTTCTGCTAGATAATTGGAGAACATTATTTGGGAACACCAGAGTGAGGAAAGAATTAGGATAACTTTTCTTTCGTATGGATGACATCATAGCACAAATTAGAGTATGAAGGAGGAACATTCTGACTCTATAGCATGAACTAGAACATGAAGAAAGGGAGACATTCCTAAACGCCTAGTAGCCTCCTACTTATAAGTTGGCGCGCTACACACCTATAAACAAGACTCTACCCGACGGGATTTCGCAGACACCCTGGGACCATGAATCGTGCTTTGATACCAAGTTTGTCACGACCCGAGTTGGGGCCCTAGCCGTGATGAACATCCCGAACCATGAAGGCCCAAAACATCCTTCTCTATCTGGTAATCATGCACAACATTCCTAAAATAAAAGATAATGCGGAAATAGGAATCTAATACGAAAAAAATGGTCAATATGAATGTGATCATCATACTGAAACTGAAATTCGAAAGTGTATCTGAATAATAGTGTCTGACATCAGTCTGTGAAATCTCTACTATGAACTAAAATAAACTGTCTGAAAACTGGGACTAGGCCCCCAGTAGACCAAAACATAACTAGAGATAATTATCTGAAATAACCAAGCCTTCTAGATCATATAAGGCTCACCACTACACAATCTGATCTGTGATCTGAAATATCTACCGGTTATCTGGACCCTTAGACTGTGCCTCAGAACCTGGAGGGAGTAGGGAGGTCAATACAGATGTACTGATACGTAAAGTAATCCAAAATAAAGCTTTTATATAAATAAAATAATGAGAGGGAAAATAGTCAAAATATCATGCATGAAATAGTTCTAAAACACATAGACACTTTTCTATAAAATCGTTAATCATTCTGGACAATGCAGTTTTGTTCTTCGTATTAATTCTGAGCTGGGTGGTACACCCCTACAATTTTAAAATCCCAAGGGCTGTATGGAATCCGCCATTGACTCGGCGGGGAAGCCCCCAACCCAAGTGTGCCGCAAGGGTTGGAGTTTCTATTCTGATACGCCACACGGCACTAGGACAACGTAATATAATATACCCGGATCAACAAATCACGATTTTGGGCAATGAGTTGTCTGAACTCATACCTTCTTCGGGAAACCACCTAAGCTCTCTTTATGCCCAATTTTATCCTATTTTGGATCAGGTATTTTTCTAGTTTCAACACTTGAAAAGTATGATTTCAAACATGCATTCTATTCTGTTCTGAATTTTCATGGCATAATCTGAATTAGTGTCGTCACACCAAGACTTGCAAGTTCTATTTCTGAGTCATAATGCAATAAGCATGATCTTTCATAAAAATATAGTTTCAGACCACCCAAACATGTAATTTGCATAAAAGATTTCATGTTTCGAAACTCAAGTCAAAACCATGCAAAAACTTTCATCAAACATATGGTGGTCATGTGCTCTTGGCAAAACCATGCACTCTTTCATTATATGTATATTCAACATTCACAACCCTCTCTTTAATATTCAAAAATCATATTCAAAACATAGAAAAAGCCAAAATATTTCATATCATGCTTTTCAAAGCGCAATTCAAAACAATTCATATCATATGAAGATGGGAAAACTCATAACAAGAGAGGGATTCATTACAATTCATGCCCTCGATTGAATAAACATTCTTGAACACATACGTACATATATACATAGTTTCAAATCAATTTGGGGGAAAGGTCTAAAGACCAAAACAATACCGTCAAAACTTCTAAAACATGATTATATTCATGAACTTCATAACCCCACTCTTAAAACATGATTTCTATGCCCATGAGATTTTAGGAAAACCCCGCGTACCTCGAATTTAGAAAACAATGGGTGCTTCTTGAAGCCTACGACCTGGGGATTCCAAATATGTGATTTGCTTCGAAAACCTACGGTCGAATCTTGAACTACTTGGGTTTTTATTTTGAAACCCTTGAGAGAGTTCTTGAGTAATTTTGGTGAATGAGATTCTATTTTGTCCTTCTAGGGATTAAATCCCGTGTTTAAGATGATAGGGGAATGGACAATTACCAAAATACCCTTAATTTCCCGGAGGAGCTGAAACTTTTGGCCTGGGGCGATCCACCAGGCGGCACCTACCCAAGAGCACCGCTATAGGCCAGGCGTCGCCTGCCTTATCGCGGGCTCTCTTCCAGGCCAGGCGATCTGCCAGGCGACGCCTGCAGATCGCGGGACCTCACTGGAATGGCACCCCAAATGTGCCCTTATGCTCGTCTAAAAATTTTGAAACTCACCCCAGACGTACTACAACCTTACCCCATCGCAACTTAATAAGAAAATCTAAAAATGGAGGTTGGGAAGGTCGAAAATAAAATCTCCGAAGATTGGCAACTAAAAATGAGACTAAGTCTCTTTACACTTAAAATATTTTCAAGTTTTCAAGAGTAAGAGTACGCTATTTAAGGCTAGCACAAGCACGACTTTTTACGGGGCATTACATGTTAATTCTCAGACTTGGAAGAATAGACCTTTTTGTTTGAATGATGTTAACACTATTTTGACTATTCTTTTGTCTATCACAGGTTCCATGGATAAATTGATTTGGCACTTTATGAAATCCAATATTTCTGAAGTTAGATAAAGGTTATCATCTAGAAAAAATTACTAGTAAGCAGGTGAAAAGTAAGGGTGACATTGCGCAATCTAGTAGTCATGCTTTTCCTAAAACTTTTTAAATTTTCTATGGGAACGAAAATAAAAAATAGACAAACATCTTTTAAGAAGGTGTGTGCTTAATACCTTACCAGTAAACAATATTATTAGAAAGAAAATTCACCATGTCACCTCTGTTTGTAAGAGATGTGGTCTAGAAGATTAAACTGTAGAATACATGTTTTTTAAATGTCAGAAGTCTCAAAATTTTTGAAAAATGGGTCCTATTAATTGGAGTGATCTTGATAAAATTTTTAAGTTCTCGTTGTGATGGAATGATAAGGTTACTATGACAAAAAGTTATTCTAATTATACTAGTATTCTTAATGTGACGGTAATGATAATGTAGCACATTTGAAAGTCTAGAAATGCTTGGTATTCTAATAATGAAATAACTGATCTTCCGAATATAGTGACAAAAGCTTTATTTGAGCATAATGAGTTTCTTGAAATAATGCGTGTAGATACTCCAAATGATAACTAAAAAATGAATTATGAATATTAATTAACAGTACCCAAAAATGAAATTCGTTTATTTGTTGATGCTGCGTTATAAGTTGAGTCGGAGAAGGAAAGCATTTGTTTGGTTTCTATGGATAGAAAGGATGTTGTGCTTCATGCCCATGGATCTCCGATTCAGTTTGTTGTGAAATCTATGATTGCTAAAGCTTTTGCAATTAAAAAAGTTGTGGAGAAATCGATTTATATCTTCTCAAATGCGAAAGCTATCGTTGGTGTCTTGTCGAAAAATGTGAAAGCCACATAAAACGTGAATGTAGCTTGTGAAGATATTTGAAACATGTCCTCATGTCTAGCTTATGTTGTATTTTTACATATTCCTAAATGTTTTAATGTTGTTGCTCTAACTTAGCTAAGGTATCTATTTTCATATTACAAGAATCTTCTTGGGGTAGAAGTTTCTCAAGTTCGGTAGTGAATGAAGCTATATGCTCCTTCGGGCATATCATATCCTTAATAAATGAATAGAAGAAGAATCTGTTAAAAAAATGAATTGAAGTAAAAAAAACTCTACAAGTATTAGATAAGAATGAAAAGATCTCATACAACAGGTATTATGTCACGACCAGAATCAATGCCCTGGACGTGACGAGCATCCCGAACCATGAAGGCCCGAGAGCCCTTCTAACTTGTAATCATATACACCATTCATATATAAATAGGAAATGCGGAAATAAAATCTGCTACGGAAACATGGTCATAATCTAAATTTAGTTTAACAATGAGGAATAAAATCCAATATCAACTAAACACCGTCTGAAAACCGTCTGCGAAATCTCTACTACATGATCAAATAACAACTGTCTGAAAACGGGACAAGGCCCCCAGTAGACCAAAACTATAATAAATAATAATTGTCTGAAAGAAACTAGGCCTTCTGAAATATAGAAGGCTAACCAACAGGTACTATTCACTCCTGTCTGATGAAGTCTACTTTTTATCAGGACCCCTAGACTGTGCCTCATAACCTGGAGGGGGGGGGGGGAGGTCAATACAGATGTACTGGTATGCAGAGCAATCCAAAATAAAGTTTTTATATAAATAAAATAGTTGAGAGCTAGTCGTAAACATCATGAAAGATATAATTTTCAAAACACATGGGCATTCTTGAAAAAAACATAAAAACCTTTCTGTCAAAAGCAGTTTCTGATCTTTGTATTACTTCTGAGTTAGGTGGCACTCCCCTCCAATTATGATATTCCACGGGCGGTATGGAATCCGCCATTGACTCGGCGGGGAAGCCCCCAACCCGAGTGTGCCGTAAGGGTTGGAGTTTCTGATTCTGATACGCCACACGATACTAGGACAGCGTACTATAATATACCTGCATCGACAAATCACAATTTCAGGCAATGAGTTATCTGAACTCGTGCCTTCTTCGGGGAACCACCTAACATCTCTTTATGCCAATTTTATCCTGTTCTGAATCATGCATTATTCTAGTTTCAACATCTGAAAATTCTGACTTCAAACATGCATTTTATTCTGTTCTGAATTACTATGGCATAATCTGAATTGGTGTCGTCACACCAAGACTTGCAAGTCCTCTTTTCTGAGCCATAATGTATCATGCATAATTATTTCATTAAAACACAGTTCAGACCACCCAAACATGCAAACAATATAAAAGATTTCATGTTCCGAAAACACAAGTCAAAACTATACTGAGATTATTCAAACATATGATGGTCATGTGTACTTTTGGCAAACTATGCTACTCATTGTTACATGCATATTCAACATTTATCAACATGCATAATCCTCTCTTTTTATTTCGAAATCATATTCCAGGCATAGCATAAATCAAGACATTTTATGCCATGTTTTCAAGATGCAATTTAGAACAATTCATATCATATGGAAGATGGAAAAAATTATAACAAGAGAGGGGTTCATTATAATTCATGCTCTCAATTGAATATTCATCCTTAAACACATTCACACACACACACACACACACACACACACACATATATATATATATATATATATATATATATATATATATATATATATAATTTTTCAATCAATTTGGGGAAAGGTCTAAAGACCAAAACCATCCCATCAAAACTTCTAAAACATGATTATATTCATGAATCCAAAACCCTTTTCTTAAAACATGATTTCTATACCCATGAGATTTTTAGGAAAACCCCGCGTACCTTAAATTATAAGATCTGAAAGATGGAACCCGGATCTAGATAGATGAAATTCGGATCTTGATCCGTTTCTTGAGTATCTTCACTTAGGAAGATGAATTCTTGATCTATGGAAGGGAAGGAAACTTGAATTGTTTCTTGGAGATCTTGAACTTAAGGATTGATTTTCTTGATTTCTTGATCTTGAAGGAAACCCTAGTTTCCATCTTGTTCTTGAGAGTAGAGAGGATTGAGATGTTGTAAAACTAATAATATGTGGATTATAATACTTAGGGTTCAATTTATATTCGTGAATAAGGTTTTTGGAGTGATGGAAAGACCAAAATACCCCTACGAAACCGTTTAGGAAATGCTGAATTTTAAAGGTGATGACCTTGGCTGATAGGTCGTCACATATGTGATAACTTATCACACCAGGTCATCACTCAGAGGCTGATTTTTGTGAGTTACTGCCATGGGCTGACGACATGGATGATAGGTCGTCACATATGTGATAACTTATCAGCTCAGATTGTCACTTGTCGACAGACAGACATGATGAAGTAAAATGGGTATTAACTTCTTGCTTTGATATCGGATTTTAGAGAAATTGGTATCGTTGGAAAGATAATTCTAAGAGTTTTCATTTGATATATAGTATCCCACCCAGTTCGTCATATACAAGGATTTATGGTCCATTGAATCTGACCCAAGTTTCGACGCTCACTCAAACTCGAACGATAGGAAAGCTTTCAACTCGTCCTTGAGTTTGGGGACCTCTATGATCTCAATTTATGCTCAAATCGGTTTCCAAACTACATAATTGATTAACATGCCAAATTTTCATAGGATTTATGGCTTTTGGATCATCTACGCATAGAAATGATGATTTTTCGTTCTATCCCGAAATGCGAGGTGTCACATATTAATACTTTGGCCTTTCCACAATATATAAAGAAAACATATTATATATATCCCCATCCTAATTTTTACTACATAATTCATTCAAATGGTAAATCCACTCGGTCAAGAGTGTCCCTTTGATTGACACACATGTGTTTTCTGTCATCTCTTCACATATTGCAAGATATTATTAGAGTCTCATTCTCTTCACGTATGGATGTTTTGATGCAACACATTCAATGAGAGGTTCCTTGATGTATGTTATTTGCGGATGATGTAGCTTTGATTGATGAGACTCGGTGGTTTATTGATAAATTAGAGGTTTAGAGACAAACCCTGGAGTCTAAAGGGTTAAGGTTGAGTAGGACCAAGATGGTACTTGGAATGCAAGTTTAGTAACTTGACACATGAGGACGAGGTGGTAGTGAAGATGAATTCCTATATTATTTGTAAGAGAGATAGTTTTAAGTATATTAGGTCTATAATTTAAGGAATGGAGAGATTGACGAGAATATCACTCACCGTATTGGGGAGGGTTGATGAAATAGAGGCTCGCCTCCGGAGTTTTGTATGATAAAAAGGTACCTCCCAAACTTAAAGAAAAATTCTATAGAGTGACAGTCCGTTCGGTCATATTTTATGGAGCGGAGTGTTGGTCAGTCAGCAACTCTCACATCTAAAAGTTGAAGGTGGAGGAGATGAGGATGTTGCGTTGGATGCGTGGACTTACTAAGAGAGATAAGATTAGGAATGAGATTATTCAGGAGAAGGTGGGAGTGGCTTCGGTGGAAGACAAGATGTGGGAAGTGAGGTTAAGATGGTTTGGGCACGTGATAGTTTGTGAGAGGTTGACTTTGGATGATTTCAGGAGGGGTAAAGATAAGCCGAAGAAATACTGAAAGGAGGTAATTAGACAAGACATGGAGTAGTGACAACTTACTGAGGACATGATCCCAGATAGAAAGATATGGAGGACACGAGTTAGGGTAGAGGGCTAGTGCATGTGGGTGAGTCGTAGCCAGTAAATAGGAATGCTTTGATGTAGTCTTGCTAGTAGTCGTAAGGCTTTGCACATAGGTTGATGTTTCCAGTTAGTAGGATTTGGGTGAGGTGTGTGTTTTCGATTTGATAATGTATAGTACTACTTTGTAAGTGTCTTATTTCTGTTATTTCATATTTTATTATGACTTTATTTACTGTCCTTTTGCCCAGAGTTGGTGTATCGAAAATAATCGATCTAAATATATTGTTGTTATCATTCTCTCACTTAGTTTCAGACTAGATATTGGAGCCCGTGCCAGCACGGGCCCAATATGTTACTTTTCGAATGCTATATACTATTTTTTTTTCCAATTTATGTGACACTGTTGAAATATTTGAAAAAATCAATCAAATTTGTTATATATAGTTTTAGATATTTTAAGTTGTTAATTATATTATGATTTATGCGACTTTCTATGTAATTTTCAAATAATATCCCTTTATCTCAATTAATATGACTTCGGTAGAATTTAAAAAGTCAAGCATATTTTTTATACATCTTTCAAATATTTTAGATTGAATATTATTATGATTTATATTATTTTTCATGAAATTTTCAAATAATGTATCCCAATTAATGTTGCATTATTGTTATTTATATTACTATTCACAACTATTAAAATTTCGAGTGAACCAAAACTTTGTGTCTCAAAATAATTTAAATTAATAATTATTATAATTTTTTCAAATATATAACAAGTGAAAATTAAAAATAAAATAATTACATTAAAATTTAGACGATCAATTATATTTTTAATATATATTTAATTTTTTTAAGTTGTTAGCTATTATAATTTATAATACTTTTTTAGCCTTGTAATTTAATATTTTAAGATTTTAACTATTATAATTTATTTTACTCTCCATGTTCAAACTTTTATCGCATTGATGGTCAATTATATTTTAAAAATAGTTTAAGTTTTTTATTGTTATGATTTATATACTTTTTCTTCTATTCCAATTTAAACGACAAATATATAATTTTGAGAGTCAACCAAATATCACTATTAGGTAGCGAAGCAGATATGCATTAAATGACTCATAATAATTAATTAGAGATGATATAACAAAATTGCTATAAAAATACGTGTAAAAAAATTTAAGTGGTCTCATATAAAAAGTCAAATTAATTGTGGGTCCATGTATATATTGAAAAAATAATTGAAACAAATAAATTGGAAACTATTAATAAAAAGGTCCCAAAATAATAAGTGGGACCTACCTGGTAGAAAGCTAAAATACAACTTTTTGGTAACTAGTTAAATCGCGCGTGTAACATTTAATTATTTAAAATTAAATAATTTTATCTATTGCGGAGATTTATAATGAAGTGTAAAAGTTTAAATCACTTTTCAAAGATTCTTCACACTTTAATATAATAATGTAAAAATAAACTTTAAGCACATATATGTTTTATAACCAGAAGTTTGAAGTGGTTGATGGATCATCGTGTTTGCGTTTGTCATGCAGTACCTTTTTTCTTGTTGCTAGAGGCTAAGAGACACTTATAAATTTAAAACATATTTGTGCTACAATTATTTTTTTTCTCTATATTTAAAATTTCTTCTTATTTTTAAAGTCGAATATTTATATAATCATTAATTATATTCTTATTACGTACTTAAATTTTTTAAAATTTAATATTTTTTAAAATTTTCTTACTCTAATACATTTATATTTATTTCTAAATTTTTCAATTCTTCTTAAAATCAAATTTAGTTGATTTAGGGAAAAAATATTAGTTGTTATTAATTCTGATGACTTCTAATAAGGAAAGGTTTTACCATATGTTTTGCGGAAATTTTGACATATAAAAGAGAGTCGTCACTTAATTTTGAAAAGTAATTAAGAAACCTTTAGAGAGTTACTTAAACGATTCAAAACAGGAAAATCGTTTTAAGTTAGAGATTCTAGATAAGTGGTTCCTATTAACGTTTTAGGAAGGTGTTAGGCACCTAAAACGTCCGCTAACTTGTGGTTATCCAATCTGTTTGAAAAAGACTTTGATTAATTTCTAAAAGATGAATTTGCCAAAAAATGATTGATTTTAGAAATGATTTGTCTAAAACAATTTTTAGACGACTTACTAGGGGTTTTAACTAGGTCTACACAAATGAAATAAGCAAATAGACACATAAACGGGGAAAGGGAGAGAAAGTAAGGGATTTAGGCCATTGGGCCCAAATCGATGAGACCTTTCCTAGTCTAATTGGGCTTTTGACCAATTTGCACCTGTCCTAATCTAGTTTTCGAGCCCTTTTCGGCTTGAGTTTTCACTTCACCTGTATTAAATACAACTTTGGCTTTGAGGCCCGAATGAATAAGTAAGAAAATAAATAGCTAATAAAGACGAAAAGAAATAAGTAAACAAAATAACAGATGAGATTTTTGGGGTCTCGTAGCCGCTTCAAATGTGGGACTTTAATCCCTTTTTTTCTCCTTTTTGACTCCTTTCTTCGAAAATATCAACTAGAAGAGGTAGGCCTCACTGGCCCGTTATGAAATGCAACAGGGAGGGAACCCATTTGAGGTTCGAACACGTTGTCCCGCATCCACGTCATATAGATCAAAAGAAATAATAAGGATTAATCATCGATTTTGTAAATTAAAGGAAAAAATAGAAATAAAATAAAATAAAAACTTATTCGCAATCACTTTTAGCCCAAACAAGTTCAATTACCTTCAAGACGAAAAATTTGGCCAAAGTCGGATCACCAATTGAACTAAGTATAAGTGTTAAAGAAGAGTCCTATTCATTTATACTTTCAATTGAACTCAGAAGTGAAATGATGCCATGTTTATATTTAAACTATCCCTTACGGCGAGGTGTTAAAACTGAGAACCTTCAAAGTAGATACAGAGGTAAACAACTGGACACCAAAAAAAATCATTCATTTACCCAAACTCCTTCTGAATGGGAAAGGAAAGAAAAGCTGCCACTAGATGTCCATCTCAAAGAGAAACAAATTAAATTTTTTAGCACAAATTTCAGAGATGTGACCATAACTTCAACAATATAAACAAAAGAAAAGGAATTACGAACTGATACTTTGCGAGGATGATCTCAAGACCATATCAGAGTCTCCTTGGCAAAGACTAATTAGTTATCCGTGTAAGGAGAATTTGTGACTTGAATAAACGGGGGCAGAAAAACAAGAACCTTTGAACACATCAGTTTGATTTTCATAAAAGAATTATTTTCCCTTTTCGAGCCATTAACACTCTACCGATATTGGGAATCGAAGAGAATCGATGGACGCACCACCCATAGAAAGGCTGGTCGAAATGGAGAAGAAACAGACATCTACTTCTGAACGGGATGTAAGTCTAAAAGCTTTAGCAGACTATCAATATGTCCGAAGCCAACACATGTTTAATCGACAAACGAACGTCATTTTGGTTCAAACCAAAAGACATCGACTATTAACAACAAATATAATGTCATCGGCCCGAAAACTATCAAACAATAATAAAAACATGGAACATGTTGACAAAACCAGCTAGAACAGGGTGCCATCAACCCATGACGATCAGCGCTCGCAACTTTAAGCTATGAAGTCAACCATGACAAACAAGCATCCCAAAATAGCCAAACAAAATCACACTTAGCCACGAAAACTAGCCTTAACATGATACCAGTAGTTCAAAACAAAATTGAAAACATGAAACTTTAAACGATGAAACCAAAACTTAACAAGGTACTAGCAACTCAAAACAGAATCGAAGACCATGTAATTTTAACCCGAGGTCAGCTAAACAGGACCTCATTTGCCCGATAACGATAAAAAATGGATCTTTCGATTGTGAAATTCACCATAAAAAAACCATCAATCCAAAAGGCTAAAAAAAAAAGATCTTCAACACGAGAACAGCTATAGAGACCTTACGTAGTTCATGAAAGTGAGTATTAAAATGGAAATCTACCAAAACAAACCTACGACTATCAAAATCATCTATCAGTAAACACCCAGCATACCAGATTATTAATATTCGCAACTAACAGAAGGTTGAGATGAAGTGAGCATTGTCAAAAAATTAAATGGGATGAATTGTTACCTGTCTTGATGCAGCAAACGGGACCCGAGCTCTTGTCAAGATTTCACCACCATCGAAAATGGAAACTTCGCAGCAGTTTGGACGATCTCAGACCCTAAAACCCTTAAGAACGTGTATATTTGGTATGAAAAGGGTGTTCTTCTTGAGAGTCCCTTCTATAACCCCTTCAACTCTCAATGATTCTATAAAACCTCAAATCAAGAATCACCAACCAAGACTTTCGAACCTCCAGAATTTTCAAAGCCTAAACGAGAGAATCCCCTATTTCCCGGACCCAAAACTTTGAATCCCCAAAATAGTAGCTCCCAAAAGAAACCCTGATTTCTGATTTTTGCACCCAAAAGAAATCCCTTCCTAGAAAAAACCCTAGAGCTGAAAAACCCCCCCAATCCCCAAAACAGTGACCCGATGGGTTTTTATAGAGGGCCCCAATTCGGGGGTATTCTAGAGATTTTAAAAGGGGAAAAATTCAAAGTTTCATTCGAATCCCCGCTACCCCCAATAGACAGTACCCCTTTCGTCGTTTCTTGAGAGGCCTTTACAATTCGTGGACCAATCCCATTTGGGTAAAATAATTTTTCCCCCAAAACCAATGTAAACCAGCCATATGTGTACGAAATCGTAATAATAACCCCGAGATTCGCGGGATTTGGACATTGGAGGTGACACCTAATCTCGTTTCTAGACGATTCGAGGGTTTCTTTGCTCATCCAATAGATACGTGAGGCACGTGACAAAGAGAAGAAGAATGGGTTGGTTGGAGGTTGATGGATTCGGGTCAATTTTGGGTCGCTCATGGATTAGAGATAGTTTTTGTCGTTGATCGATGTTGTTGTTTGTGTGTTTGAGGCTAAGATTGGAGTGTTTGTTGAGAAGAGGATAATGAATATAGGTATTGGGCCAGGTTGTAATTGATTTGGATTGGGATGTTGCATTGTTGAAAGAAAATAGGCTGGTTTGGTTGGAATTGTTAAGAATTTGGGGGTTATTTAAAATATAACCCCCAATTAAAAATTTAGAATTTGGCCAAAATTAATCAATATTTCAATCCAATTAAAAATTAGATTGGTCACATTACATTGCAAATATGATCAATTAATTTTAATTAGGATCAAATTTAATAATTTGACTAAATTAAATCAAAATTCGATACGAATTAATACCTTGTTTGATATTGAGCTTCTTGATTTAATAAAAATCTAACAAATATTCTTCCAAATAAAATACTTTGAGAGCAAATCATATTTAAAACCAAGATTTTATCCATTTGAATTAATTTCAAGTTTAATCAACAAAAATCTGATTTTAATGAAAACGTTCAATTTGAATAACAAAATTTATACACTCTCGTATAAAAATGCGAAAAATGTATAATCATTAATTAAATGATAAAATTGAATTGAATAAGTAATTTAAACTAGCATTTATTTGAACAAAATAATTGTTGTGATTTTATTTTAAAATTGAAGAAACTCAAAATTAAATTGGATTGCGGAGGGAAAAAATTAGGTGTCAAAAACTGCCCCTCCCTTTGGGTAGGATGGATGCAAGTAATCCTGGGCAAAGGGGCGTTGAAGTTCCTAATTTTTGTCCGGCCACAAATTCGTATCTAAGAGAGGTTGGTTTTTCGTACGAGTTTCATGGAGTTATGGCCGATCGGTATTAGATTTCCTACATATCTTAGGTTATATGAGAATTCAGGCCACTTGTAGTTCATAGAGCTTGATTTAAAGCACAATTTTCAAAAAATTCATAAGTTATCTCGGTTTTAGAGTTTTTGATAAAACTGAAAAGCTGGGGAATAAAGGGATTTGGGGGGAGGTTAGAATACAGTCGATTTTTCTACATAGATCCCAGCCTACATATCCCCAATATTTCAGGGAATCAGACTGCTTGTAGTTCGACTCAATCTGTAGAAAAGATAGTCTTTAATTTCAGACGATCTTTGGCTCAGGATGAGTGACAAGTTGATCGAGTTGTGGAAAAGAGGCTTGTAACCTCTTAACTATGAATGTGGAGATCTTCACATCCATAGGTAAGAATTTACCTGGGCATAATTTCCAAAACTCTAGGAGTCTTATCACTCGAATTTGGAAGAAAGAGAAGGTTACCCTCAACATGAGTTAAAAAATATCCCGAAGTGAAGCTGAAACCAGAATACCCCAGAATTCCCACATGCCTTCTAACAGGGGTGTGGTTGGATGGTGGTGACGATCATCCTTTAGCTCGCGTCCAAAGAGTTTGACGTCCCTCTTTAGACTATGTCCCATTTTGCTGCTAAGAAAGAGTTCCACATTATGTTGCGTCCTTTTTGGAGTCGTCTGCACCTGTGGTTTCGTTTTGAGATTTTCATCCGCTCGGATGCTCTTGACAATATCTCAAACAGAAATCATTACTAATAAGCCCAATTCATGAAAGAGGTGCATAGTTTTTTTTTTACCATATCTCCGCGTGAGCTGTTGTCTAAAAGCGAAGTCATCCTTTCTTGTACCTTTTTGGCAGGAAATAACTCGCAATAACAGACACAACAACTTTCATGGTTTTTGCATAATTAGCTCATTTGTCAAGCGAATATGTCTTCAAAGTAGGGTGGCCCTTTTGGACACCGACGACACTTTATGCGAAACTGTCCCTACAACCGTGTAATCTTGTGCTGGTGTGGCAACCTTTTTGGTTACCTATATCACTTGTTGTATGTGGAATGATAACCTCTCTGGTTATAGCCGATGATCGATTTATAAATTTTCCTCAAATTGTCAATCTTTGGATAATCTTGCGTATTATTTGATGTTGGATACGAGGCGACTTACAGATATCCTTTGAATTGCTAGATTTTAGGTAATCCTGCATATTATCCGACTTTGTATAAGAGATGGCTTACAGATATCCCTCCAATCGCTAGCTTTCAGGTGTTCCTGCACATCATCCGACCTTGGATACAATATGACTTATAGATAATCTCTCAAATTGATAGTCTTGGGGTAATCCTGCACATAATCGATCTTGGATATGACGCGTCTTATAGAGAACCCTTGGATATATCAATTTGATAATCTTGCATATTCTCCGGTAAGGATTTAGTTGCGACTTACGGATAATCTTTTAACTATTGACTTTTGTGCAATCTTTCACACTATCCGGTTAGGATGTTGTTATGGATTACGGATGACCTACAGGCTATCAACTCATAGGTGATCTTTCACACTATCCTATTTCAAATAATATGACTTATAGATGACCCTCAAATTGTCAATTTCTAGGAAATCTTATATATTATTCATCCTTAGATAGCGACATAAAGGCGTCCCTTCACATCGTATGCTCTCGATGCATTCAGATACTGATTCATAAAATAATGAGATATCCTCAATGCCAATATTTATGTCTTGCGTGTCAGCAGATATAAAATGATAATGATATCCTCGATGCCAGCGTTTCTGTCTAGCGCGTCAACAGATATATTGAATGTTGATGATATCCTCGACGCCAGCATTGTGTCTAGCGCATCAATATATATTGAATAATGATGATATCCTCGATGCTAGTGCTGTGTCTAGCGCGTCAACAGATATTGAATGATGATGATATCCTCGATGCCAGCGTTGTGTCTTGCATGTCAACAGATATATTGAATGATGATGATATCCTCGACGCCAGCATTATGTCTTACGTGTCAACAGATATATTGAATGATGATAATATCCTCGACGCCATCATTGTGTCTTGCGTGTCAATAGATATATTGAATGCTGATGATATCCTCGACGCCAGCGTTGTGTCTAGCGCGTCAACAGATATTGAATGATGATGATACCCTCAACGCCAGCATTGTGTCTTGCATGTCAACAGATATATTAAATATTGATGATATCCTCGACGCCAGCATTGTGTCTTGCGTGTCAACAGATATATTGAATTTTGATGATATCCTCGACACCAGCATTGTGTCTAGAGCGTCAACAGATATTGAATAACCTTCTTTGGCAATGGTATGAAATGGCCCTCTCGGCAACGATATGCAATGGACCTCTTGGAAATGATATACAATGGCCCTCTTGGCAATGATATGCAATGGCCCTCTTGGCAATGATATGCAATGGTTCTTTCGGTAAATTAAAAATAATTTCACCTGAAATCATTTGTCAGGGTCTTGCTTTCTGCATATACCTGTACTCAAGGTAAACGATTAGTAGACACAAAGTCTCTTTTGCTAGCGACTATTTTTTTTAGAAAAATTCTAAATACAATATTTGTAAAGAAGACAAGACACTTTTGTTTGTCCTCCATGATCTCAAGAAATGAGATGGACAATTCGAAAGGTCGTCAATAAATGGGTGTTGAGATAGTTTTTGGGCTACCAAAAGTACTATTATTAAGCCTTATATTCTCTGTCATGGCTCCCGGCTTGCTTGGGAATTTTTTGAAAGAAACACTCATTTTGTGTATCGATCCCTGCATCCACAAAAAATGATTAGTTTGAATGCAACTACTCTGTGTTGACCTCCTTCAATCCTTGATTTGGCCCTCGACATCTTTCAGGTATTTTGTCATGTTAGGACTTCCACTCATGACTCCCCGTCCCAATTGATGTCTAGGCAATCACTAAGTAAAAGATTTATATGGATTTTTGAAAGTAGTCTTAATTTTTAGAAGATAGTTTCAAAAGATTATATAAAACTTTAGAAGATCTCTGTCAGTCATGTCATGTAATAGCTCAACGAACATGTGCCTGTTGATTTTGACTATATCTGACGGAGGATTTCCAAAACTCATCATCATTGTTGGAGGGTTCTTCAAATAGTTCTGTCATAGCCAGAAATTGAGTCTACCTAGACTTTGTCATAATTGGTGGCTTCAAGAGCTTGGCTTAAACCTCTGGTGCTGGGGAATTTGAAATATATTCCAGTATTTGGTGGAAATTTTGAGGCCTCCCTCAAAATTTCTGCCCCAGTTTGGAGTAGTATGAGATGATATCATCTCGAGTGGATCTGAAGCCTTTACTGATTTTCATCCTCTTTGTTGGATGTTGATCTTCTCTTGTGAATTTTTAAGATTCCTTCTCGAAAATTCTGCCCTAGTTTCCATTTCCTAGGGTTATATGACCGAGCCGTTGGGGTTCCTACGTATCTCATTCTTGAGAATTCAGGTCAAACATAGTTCGTACATAAAGGGAAACAATAAATTATCCTAAGGGGTTGAACGAAGCCGACATAGGCCGCCTACGTATCCCGTTCTTGGGAATTCAGGTCAAACGTAGTTCGTACATAAAGGGAAATGATAAATTTTCCTAAGGGGTTGAACGAAGCCGACATAGGCCGCCTACGCATCTCATTCTAGGTCAAACGTAGTTTGTATATAAAGAGAAATGATAAATTATCCTAAGGGGTTGACCGAAGCCGACATAGGCCGCCTACGTATCCCTTTTTGGGGAATTCAGGTCAAACGTAGTTCGTACATAAACTCATAATGGCCCTAAAAATACTCTTATCCATCTTACTAGGATATAAATAAGTACTTCTATGGATGACATGACGTTTGCATTGCGTTTGTCTTGATAGAACAAAGGATCAAATGTCCAATGGAGTCATCGTCTTCCTAGTTAACCTCCTCGGTTTTCTCTAGAGTAGGCTTCTTTGATTCTCGAACCCTTTGACTCTTCTGTTGACTGTTCTAGGGATTTCATTAATTTACTTCTTGACATGACATGACAATGGCAGGTTTTAAGTTACTGTTATACGATGGGCGATGAGTCATGAGTGGAGTGGAGGTTCAATTCAACAATTTTTTTCTCCAATTAATCTTCTATGATCTCGGTTTTCTTGGAAAATTCTTCCCTCACATTTTCCTTATTCCATCCTCGAGACTATCGCTTACAGGGTTGAAAAATGATTGGTAGAGTCCAGTTTTACTACTAGTCATTTTTCTTTTCCTGTAACAAAGCTATAGTCAAGAAACGGATCTCTAATTCATTTTGATATGGTGAAGTAGGGTCATTTTGTGCCAACATAGAGTAATTTCTATTACCTGCAAAGTAAAAACAACTCAAACGCTGACGTGTTAGATTCTGTTAGTAATAAGTAAAGCAAGATGATAAGGTAGAAAGTAAACACATAGAGTTGTTTCTCATCTCATGCGAATTGATCCCTGAAGTAATGATGACTCGAGGATTTCAATGAATAGGATTTTGCTCAATGATATTGATAGGTGGAACTTTTCGAGAATGTTCAACTCTTCTTCTTCCTTCAAGAAAATGGAGGACAACAGAACTTTTTGGAGATATGGGCCGGGCCGAAAGGCTGCCTACGAATCTCACGGGGGGAGAAATCAGGCCCTACGTAGTTTGAAACTATAACGGCTTTTTCTGATTCTAAAATCAACTTTCCGAAAATGGTAGCGATCATTTTGGAAGTTTTAAGAATGACTGTGAATTTTTCTGAGAAACTCGGGAGACTTGGAGTACGTTTGGTCGGACTTTTATATAATGGGTATATTTCTGCCTAGGGATGTTCTATGAAAAATGGGATTGGATCAATTCGCCTTTGATTTGAATCAACATAACATGTATAAACACATAAACAGTTATATTACACAATCATATTGCAATAAACGTGCATCCTAATTAGGTGACCCATTTTAGCCAAGGGTTTAGGCCTAACGAATTTTGAAGAAAAAACATATGCTTGCTTAAGGTCAATCCATTATCCCCCCAACTTTATAGACACTAAAAGGGCATAAATGCCTACAAAAGATAACAAAAGAGGAATACAATCTTTAGGGAAAGGGAAATAACTTGAAAGAAGACACGTTCCCACACAGGGGATAAAAAATATTAATTCCTGAGTGCTTCTTCTATAAACCTTCGTCTTCTTAGATTCGTCTATTTCTTATATTGGTGACATCCGTTGACGTTCAAACTGTTCCATAGATGTCATGCAACTAACCAAATCGATCAATTTCTTGCTTGACTTATTTCAATTCTTTCGTTAATCGGTGTACGATTGAGGCATCCTTATACAAAAGTGAGTAAAGCAAGTCTTCTCCCAAACCCCAAAGGATAATGGATTGAATTAGACAGGCATATATTTTCTTCAACACATAAATATGATTTGTCTGTAATTGACTCGGGGTCAATAGACGCAGGGAAGGTTTTTTAATGGGCCCAATACCCCGCTCGGGTGTTGGGTCGTCCTAGGCTCATGCCTAAAATAGGGTTTTGGTTTCGTTCTATCCTCGATGTCTAGAGTGATTTTAAACACTGGTTCTCAAGCGGACAACTTGAGTTTGAAAATACGAATAGCATCAGACGACTGACGTGCTAATAAACCGTTCGTATTTTCAACACATTATTGGAATTGAACAATAGGGGTCGGGACATCCACGAAACCCCAAAACAGTTTAAATAGTGCAAAAATATGCCATGAGAAGCGATAGTTAAACTTTACAGAATCGAAACATATAAACACATAAACAGTTAATCAAAAGACGAAATCAAACATTTGGTTAGAACCTAGTTAAAGGTCCCCAACAGAGTAGCCATTTCTGTTTTGCGGAAATTTTGACTTATGAAAGAGAGTCGCCAATTAATTTTGAAAAGGAATTAAGAAACCTTTAGAGAGTTACTTAAATGATTCAAAATAGGGAAATCATTTTAAGTTAGAGATTCTAGATAAGTGGTTCCTATTAACATTTTAAGAAGGTGTTAGGCACCTAAAATGTCCGCTAACTTGTGGTTATCCAATCTGTTTGAAAAAGTCTTTGATTAATTTCTAAAAGATGAATTTGCCAAAAAATGATTGATTTTAGAAATGATTTGTCTAAAACAATTTTTAGACGACTTACTAGGGGTTTTAACTAGGTGTACACAAATGAAATAAGCAAATAGACACATAAACGGGGAAAGGGGAAAAAAGTAAGGGATTTAGGCCATTGGGCCCAAATCAATGAGACCTTTCTTAGTCTAATTGGGCTTTTGACTCATTTGCACCAGTCCTAATCTAGTTTCCGAGCCCTTTTCGGCTTGAGTTTTTACTTCACCTGTATTAAATACAACTTTGGCTTCGAGGCCCGAATAAATAAGTAAGAAAATAAATAGCTAATAAAGACGACAAGAAATAAGTAAACAAAATAACAGATGAGATTTTTGGGGTCTCGTAGCCGCTTCAAATGTGGAACTTTAATCCCTTCTTTTCTCCTTTTTGACTCCTTTCTTCGAAAATATCAACTAGAAGAGGTAGGCCTCACTGGCCCGTTATGAAATGCAACAGGGAGGAAACCCATTTGAGGTTCGAATACGTTGTCCCGCATCCACGTCATATGTATCAAAAGATATAATAAGGATTAATCATCAGTTTTGTAAATTAAAGTAAACAAATAGAAATAAAATAAAATAAAAACTTATTCGCAATCACTTTTAGCCCAAACAAGTTCAATCACCTTCAAGACGAAAAATTTGGCCAAAGTCGGATCACCGATTGAACTAAGGATAAGTGTTAAAGAAGAGTCCTATTCATTTATACTTTCAATTGAACTCAGAAGTGAAATGATACCATGTTTATATTTAAACTATCCCTTACCCCGAGGTGTTAAAGCTGAGAACCTTCAAAGTAGATACAGAGGTAAACAACTGGACACCAAAAAAATCGTTCATTTACCCAAACTCCTTCTGAATGGGAAAGGAAAGAAAAGCTGCCACTAGATGTCCATCTCAAAGAGAAACAAATTGAATTTTTTAGCACAAATTTCAGAGTTGTGACCATAACTTCAACAATATAAGCAAAAGAAAAGGAATTATGAACTGATACTTTGCGAGGATGATCTCAAGGCCATATCAGAGTCTCCTTGGAAAAGACTAATTAGTTATCCGTGTAAGGAGAATTTGTGACTTGAATTAACGGGGGCAGACAAACAAGAACCTTTGAACACATCAGTTTGATTTTCATAAAAGAATTATTTTCCCTTTTCGAGCCATTAACACTCTACCGATATTGGGAATCCAAGAGAATCGATGGACGCACCACCCATGGAAAGGCTGGTCGAAATGGAGAAGAAACAGACATCTACTTCTGAACGGGATGTAAGTCTAAAAGCTTTAGCGGACTATCAATATGTCCGAAGCCAACACATGTTTAATCGACAAACAAGCGTCAGTTTGGTTCAAACCAAAGGACATCGACTATTAACAACAAATACAATGTCATCAGCCCGAAAACTATCAAACAATAATAAAAACATGGAACTTGATGACAAAACCAGCTAGAACAGGGTGCCATCGACCCATGACGATCAGCGCTCGCAACTTTAAGTTATGAAGTCAATCATGACAAACAAACATCCCAAAATATCCAAACAAAATCACACTTAGACACGAAAACTAGCCTTAACATGATACCAGTAGTTCAAAATAAAATTGAAAACATGAAACTTTAAACGATGAAACCAAAACTTAACAAGGTACTAGCAACTCAAAACAGAATCAAAGACTATGTAATTTTAACCCGAGGTCAGCTAAACAGGACCTCATTTTCCCGATAACGATAAAAAATGGATCTTTCGATTGTGAAATTCACCATAAAAAAAACCTTCAATCCAAAAGGCTAAAAAAATAGATCTTCAACACGAGAACAGCTATAGAGACCTTACGTAGTTCATGAAAGTGAGTATTAAAATGGAAATCTACCAAAACAAACCTACGACTATCAAAATCATCTATCAGTAAACACCCAGCATACTAGATCATTAATATTCGCAACTAATAAAAGGTTGAGATGAAGTGAGCATAGTAAAAAAATTAAACGGGATGAATTGTTACCTGTCTCGATGCAGCAAACGGGACCCGAGCTCTTGTCAAGATTTCACCACCACCGAAAATGGAAACTTCACAGCAGTTTGTACGATCTCAGACCCTAAAACCCTTAAGAACGTGTATATTTGGTATGAAAAGGGTGTTCTTCTTGAGAGTCCCTTCTATAACCCCTTCAACTCTCAATGGTTCTGTAAAACCTCAAATCAAGAATCACCAACCAAGACTTTCGAACCTCCAGAATTTTCAAAGCCTAAACGAGAGAATCCCCTATTTCCCGGACCCAAAACTTTGAATCCCCTAAATAGTAGCTCCCAAAAGAAACCCTGATTTCTAATGTTTGTACCCAAAAGAAATCCCTTCCTAGAAAAGACCCTCGAGCCAAAAAAAAAACCCAATCCCCAAAACAGTGACCCGATGGGTCTTTATATAGGGCCCCAATTCGGGGGTATTCTAGAGATTTTAAAAGGGGAAAAATTCAAAGTTTCATTCGAATCCCCGCTACCCCCAATAGATAGTACCCCTTTCGTCGTTTCTTGAGAGGCCTTTACAATTCGTGGACCAATCCCATTTGGGTAAAATGAATTTTCCCCCAAAACCAATGAAAACCAGCCACATGTGTACGAAATCGTAATAATAACCCCGAGATTCATGGGATTTGGACATTGGAGGTGACACCTAACCTCGTTTCTAGAAGATTTGAGGGTTTCTTTGCTCATCCAATAGATACGTGAGGCACGTGACGAAGAGAAGAAGAACGGGTTGGTTGGAGGTTGACGAATTCGGGTCAATTTCGGGTTGCTCATGGATTAGAGATAGTTTTTGTCGTTGATCGATGTTGTTTTTTGTGTGTTTGAGGCTAAGATTGGAGTGTTTGTTGAGAAGAGGATAATGAATATAGGTATTGGGCCGGGTTGTAATTGATTTGGATTGGGTTATTGCATTGTTGAAAGAAAATAGGCTGGTTTGGTTGGAATTGTTAAGAATTTGGGGGTTATTTAAAATATAACCCCCAATTAAAAATTTAGAATTTGACCAAAATTAATCAATATTTCAATCCAATTAAAAATTAGATTGGTCACATTGCATTGCAAATATGATCAATTAATTTTAATTAGGATCAAATTTAATAATTTGACTAAATTGAATCAAAATTCGATACGAATTAATACCTTGTTTGATCTTGAGCTTCTTGATTTAATAAAAATCTAACAAATATTCTTCCAAATAAAATACTTTGAGAGCAAATCATATTTAAAACCAAGATTTTATCCATTTGAATTAATTTTCAAGTTTAATCAATAAAAATCTAATTTTAATGAAAACGTTCAATTTGAATAACAAAATTTATACACTCTCGTATAAAAACGCGAAAAATGTATAATCATTAATTAAGTGATAAAATTGAATTGAATTGAATAAGTAATTTAAACTAGCATTTATTTGAACAAAATAATTATTGTGATTTTATTTTAAAATTGAAGAAACTCAAAATTAAATTGGATTGCGGAGGGCAAAAATTAGGTGCCAACACCATAAATATATTTAATTAATTTTTAAATCTTAAATATTAGAAAAAAATAGTGAAAAGACGTTTTTGTATAAAGCAAAGACTTTTAGTGAAGGACAAAAAGATCAAACAACATTTCTAAGGCCCTTCACTCTTTTAATATATTATTCGCACCTCGCGCGTGAATTTTATTTAATGAATTCAATTTGATAAAATCATTTTGATATTATAAAAGAAGAAATATAAAACCTTGTATTAATTGGTCCTCCTTGATAAAAAGATCTTCATTCTTTGAAGTCGATAATATTGTGGATGAAAATTTCATCTCATTCTAGTTCTAAAAATAATAAGAGAAGACGTAAAATAGATGCAGATTAGATTTAAACACAATTAACGATTATATCACAAAACATAAAATAAATATTCATCAACATAAAACATCATTCTTCAATAATCGTAAAAGAAAACTAAGGAACTGAATATCAAAACAAAGAAAACGAAGTAAAATAATATAGAGAACAAACAATTACGTTTATGCTAAAAGTATATTAAATTGGTTTGGTCAATTATTGATGTACATATGAGTGATATAAACAAAAAAGGATTAATTGACAGAATAGTTTCTCCTAAAAGGAAAAGGATCCTCAATTTATAGAACTACAAGCCTTGTTCCCTAAAAAAGAAATTACCCAAATATAAATTTTTTATTGAAAAAGTGAAAATCAAATATGTTAAATTCTTTTCCCTTCCTTCAAAGGTAAGAGTCAAATCTATTAGTAAAAAATAGGGTCAATCCTAATAGTGCATCAAACAATTGGGTACAAAAATTATTTATATAGATAAAATTTTGGTGACAATTGGGTACGAAAATTATTTAAATTATGGTAACAATTTTCACAACTTGATTTTTTATTTTTATTTTATTTTAAAGGACTAATTCCTTTTTCATATTACTTTAAATTTGACTTTTTTTACTACAATTGGGGAGCAAGGAAACAACCCGGCAGTTATGTTAATATATTTTATTTTTATCAATATTTTAGTTAATGTGATTGGAGCCAATAAAGTATTTAGTTATAATTTTTATACTTTAAATAGGAAAGATTTAAAAATTAAAATTTTAGTCAATTTTAATAGGAAGATAATTAAATGACTATAATTAGAAAAAAAAAACATGAAAAGACTATTTTGTTTATTATATACATTTTTAATGAAGGAAAAAAGTTCAAATCACTTTTCTAAGGGTCTTCACACTTTTAATATATTATAGATATAGATTATAGATATAGATATATATAAATATAGATTATAGATTAATCCAACCTATCCTAGGGTTTATGGTCCAAAGTAAAAGAAGCACATGCATATAGCTAAGTACAACAACTTCAAAGAATAATGAAATGCAAAATGCCTAAAATATCCTGAAACAAACTACAAATTCCAACAAGCACACATGACAACCATGTGCTGTGTGCTAGCTCACACTTATATATAGTATGGAAGGCCTGTGCCAGAACGGACCCAATATATATTATTTTTATCTCAATTTATGTGATACAAATAAAATAAAATAATTAATTATATTTTTAATATGTTTTTAAATTTTTTAAGTTGTTAGCTATTGTAATCTATAATACTTTTTCGCCATTGTACTTTACTATTTTAAACTGTTTGCAATTGTAATTGTATTGATAGTCAATTTATATTTAAAAGTAACATAAATTTTTAATTATTGTGATTTATAATATTTTTTTCTAATTCAATTTAAGTGATGCTAATATAATTTTGAGAGTCAACCAAATATTACGATTGAAGTAACAAAATTGGCACTTCTTGAATGACTCATAATAACAAATTAGAAGTGATAAAGCAAAATTGCTATAAAAATACTTGTGAAAAAAATTTAAGTGGGCATCATATAAGATGTCAAATTAATTTAAAACATAAATAGTTAATTTATCATTTTATGTTTATTTTACTTTTTTTTAGAATAAATATTATTAATTTTTAAATACTTGGATGACTCATAATAATTAATTATGGGTTATATAGTAAAATTGCAGTTGAAGCAGGTGAAACAACCATGTCATAAATGTCTATTTTATTTTATAAATATTTATAATATTTTTATTAAATATTATTATTTTTTAATACGTAAATGTCATATAATAATTAATTAGGGATGAAATAGTAAAATCACGGAGCAAGCAGACAGTTGGAAGCAGGCATGTCGACCGTCAGCTGCCTGCTTTCAGCTGCCACTCACGCTTATATATATACTATTCACCAATAGCCCGTGCAAGGCACGGGCCCAACGAATATTTTAAAAAAAAATTATTTTAATTATTGTAACTTATAATATTTTTTAAAATGCATAATAATTTTTTTGATAAATATTTTAAGTTATTATCTATTGTAATTTATAATACTTTTTATGTAATTTTCAAATAGTATATATCGCTCTCGTTATCCATACTTTTGTGGTATTGATAGTCAATTATATGTTTTAATTAGTTTAAGTTTTACATTATTGTGATGTATGATATTTTTTCTTCTATTTCAATTTAAGTGTCATGTTGCTTAGATGAACACAATAATTAATTATGGATGATATAGTAAATTTACGTGTCTTAAATGACTCACAACAACTAATTAGAAGTAATATAGAAAAATTACTATAAAAAATACCTGTAATTTTTTTTTAATTAACTTATCATTTTATAACTACTTTACCTTTTTATCAAATATTATTAATTGACACAATGGTTTACTGGTCATAATAATTAATTAGGAGCGGCATAGTAAAATCAAGATTGAAACAGCGAAGTAGACACGTCTAATTAGAAGTGATATAATAAAATTACTATACAAAAATACTTGCTGAAAAAAATCAAATGGATCTCATATAAAACGTCTAGTAAATTTAATATTAAATATTATTAATTTTAAAATACTTAGATGACTTTATAATAATTATTTAATAATTAATTAGACACGATATAATAAAATTACGAAGGAAGCACCTTATGAAGAAGGCACGAGAAGCATGCAGGAGAAGCAGGCATGTTGACGGAGAGATGTCTGCTTCTCTCCCACCCCATTCCCTCTTATTAGATATAACTAGATGTCCAGCGGCCCGTGCTAGCACGGGCCCAATATATATTATTTTTTTGTCACTATTTATGTGATATAAATAAAATTAGATAATAATTATATTTTTGATATGTTTTTAGATAATTTAAGTTAGTTATTGTAATTTATAACACTTTTTTGGCATTGTAATTTACTATTTTAAGTTGTTAGCTATTGTAATCTATAATACTTTACTTGTCAAATTTTTTGTGGAATTAATAGTCAATTATATTTTTAAAATAATTTAAGTTTTTAATTATTGTGATTTATAATACTTTTTATTCTATTATAATTTAAGTGACACTGAGATAATTGAAGTAGCGAAGCAGACATGTCTTAATGACTCATAATAACTAATTAGAAGTGATATAACAAAATTGCTATAAAAATACTTGTGAAAAAATTTAAGTGAGTCTCATATAAGATGTCAAGTTAATTTAAAACAACAAGAGATAATTTATTTCTATTTTCCTTTTTATTAAATATTATTAAATTTTTAATACTTAGATGAGTTATAATAATTAATTAGGAGTGATATAATAAAATTACGATTGAAACAACTAAAGTAGACATGTCATAAATATCTATTTTACTTTTTTTAATTAAATATGATTAATTTTCTAATACGTAAGACCCAACCAAATATCACGATGTAACGAATCAGACATGTGTTAAATGAGTCATAATAACTAATTAAAGTAATATAACAAAATTGCTATAGAAATATTTGTGAAAAAAATTTAAGTGAGTCTTATATAAGATGTCAAGTTAATTCAAAACAACAAAAATTAATTTATGTCTATTTTTCTTTTTTATTAATTTCTTTTAATAATTAGATGAGTTATAATAATTAATTATGGTGATATAATAAAATTATGATTGAAGCAGCTGAAGTAGACATGCCATAAATGTCTATTTACTTTTTTACTAAACATGATTATTGTTTTAATACGTAAGACCCAATCAAATATCACGATGTAGCGAATCAGACATGTATTAAATGAGTCGTAATAACTAATTAGAAGTGATATAACAAAATTGATGCAAAAAAATATTTGTGAAAAAAAATTAAGCGAGCCTCATATAAGATGTCAAGTAGTTTAAAATATCAATAGTTAATTTATTATTTTGTTTTTATTTTATTTTTTATTAAATATATATTTTTTTAATACTTAGATGACTTATAACAATTAATTAGAGGCGATAAAGTAAATTACAATAGAAACGGCTGAAATAGATATGTCATAAATGTCTATTTTTTTTATTGAATATTGTTAGTTTTTAAATACGTAAATAACATATAATAATTAATTAGGGGCAATTTAGTAAAATCACGAAAGAACCAGGAACGTCGACGAAGAGGTGTCTGCTTCTTCGTGTTTCTATATCTATAATATATTAAAAGTGTGAAGGGCGTTAGAAATGTTGTTTGAACTTTTTGTCCTTCATTAAAAGTCATTGTTTTAGACAAAATCGTCTTTTCACTATTTTTCATAATATTTAAGAGTTAAAAATTAATTAAATATATTTATGGTAAAACACTTCCTTATTAGGAGTCATCTGAATTTCAATATTTTTTCCTAATTTAAGAGTGAAAAAATAATTAAATATAATTATGGTAAAACCTTTCTTATTAGAAGTCATCAAAATTAATGACAACCGATACTTTTTCCATTAGTTTAAAAATTCTAAATCAACTAAATTTTATTTTGAAAAGATTTGAAATATCTAAAAATAAATATAAAACTTATTAGAATAAGAAAAATTTAAGAAGTACCAAATTTTAAAATTTTTTAAATATGTAATAAGAATATAACCAATGATTTTATAAAGATTTGACTTTAAAAATAAGAAAAAAATTTAAATATAAAAAAAGAAAAAAATCGTAACACAAATATGGTTCATATTGATGCGTCTCTCCTAGTCTATGACAACAAGGGAAAGAGGCACAATATGAAAAACACAAAAATAATGATCCATCGATCATTTGAAATTTCTGGTGGTAAAACATATATGTGTCTATGTTTATATTTACATTATTACATTAAAGTGTGATAGATTTTTGAAAAGTGATTTGAACTTTTACATTTTATTAAAAATCTCCGCAATAGACAAAATTATGTAATTTTAAATAATCAAGCGTTACACATGAGAGACACATGCGATTAAACTAGTATGTATAATAGTAGTAATAATATATAAGAACTAGTAACTTGGGGGTTTGGGCCACAGGTGACAAAAGAGTTTTAAAATGAGGTGTAGGTGACACAAGTCTTAATTATTAAGTGGAGGTGACAATTACTTTATTATGGATTAAAAAAGTTGGGGAAGTTTGAAAATAATCCACAAGTTTTTAAATTTACACTTTGATCCAAATGTTAGCCTATATAACGGAAAATGGAGGAAGAAAAAGTGTCTTTCTCTCTCTTCTCACCCATTGTTGTTTTCTCTCTCTTAGTGATTTTTGTTGTTCATTATTGGTGCTGCTTCATTCATCATATTCTACTTCATTATCATCATCTTTTACTTCATTATCATCTTCATCTTGTTCTTGTTGACCATTTGTTGTTGTTGTTGTTGTTACCGCTACTGTTGCTATTTGACCAATTTCTTAGGTCAAATTTTGTTTCGAACATCACTTTCCACTTTGGCATTACTTCATAGGAGACGTTGGTAAGTCAAATTATGATTTTTAGTTGAATTTTTCATCTGGGTAACTGCTATTGTGTTGTTGTTTTCCAACAATGGATAGAACCCAATCATGAATCCAACATAAGATCCATCTGTTTAAACAGATAAATCATCTGTTGCGACAGATGAGACATCTGTTTCAATGGAAGACTGATATGTTGGATTCATGTTTAAATAGATGAGTCATCTGTTGCAACATTTGACATATCTGTTGCAACAAATTAGTTATCTATTACAACAGAACCTGAATACGATTCCAACATCTGTTACAACAGATTAATAACCTATTGCAACAGGTAAGTCATCTGTCGCAACAGGTTAATTATTGTCACTCATCTGTTGGAATCAACTTCAAAGGTGATTTAGTTGTAACATCAATCCCAACAGGCGTTTCAACTGTTGCAACAGATATTCAGAAGTGTAACATGAATCCCAACAGGTAAGAATCTGTTGTGACTCATCATTTACCTGTTGCAACTGATAACAAATCTGTTGGGATTCATTCACGGCACTATGAAATCGCTATCAACTTTTTTTAACAAATGACTTTATTTAGGTACCACTAATGGAGGGATCAATAACAATAGGGGTGGATTGTCATGGTCAATAGGTCGAGAAGAGCAATCGATATGTATGGCATTGGAAGAAGGGTGAAATGCTAGAGACGATAGCTATGACAGTTCAAAGTGATGTTTCGTATGAGGATTTTGTGAACTTAATCATCAGCTTTTGTGGACTGAATTGTCAATCGGAAGAATTCGCCATCAGCTACATGCACAACTCCTTTGAAAATTAGAGGGTACTGTCTTTCAAGATAACCGATCAGGTTCGGTTGCATGCTTATCTAAGTGATTCAACCAGGCCAGTGTTAAGGGTGTACATGGTTGAAAAGACGAGAGAGAATGAGAACCAGAACGTAGAAGAAGAAGAAGAAGAAGAAGAAGAAAAAGACTTCTTTGATGATAGGTTGGATGATCTAGACATGAATATTCCACATGATGATCAAACAGCTACGCTCGTTGATGCGACCAATACGATGTGCAGTTTTTCTCAATCGACACAGTCTAGAAATCTTCAAGACGATGGGACCGGATTTTTTATTGGAATGTCATTTAAGGACAAAAATGAACTATCTAACACTTTGTTTATTTCTTGCTTGAAAAAAAGATTTCAGAATAAAGAAGGTGATTAATTCGAGCAGTGTATTTTGCTTCAAATGTGCTAATTGGAACTGCAAGTGGTGGTTAAGAGCGGTGAAGTACGCAAGTTCTGACAGATTCGTCATTCATAAACATGAAAAACACCACACATGTGGTTCGGAGCACATCTCGGGCCAAAATCCTTACACCACGACAAAGGTCCTCAGTGAATATTTCAGGAGTAGTTTCCCCGATGGCAAAGGCCCTTCAACAAGGCTTATGGCCAATCAACTCCTTACAGATTTGGGTGTCCTGGTCAGTTATTGGAAGGTATATACGGCCATGGGGATTGCCAAGGACCTGGTTAGGGGGACACTCGAGTATGGGTATGAAGTCTTGGATGCTTATCGTTACATGATTGAGTCCACAAATCCCGGAAGTAAGACGACATTGCATCTGGATGAAAACAGAAGGTTCAAGTACTTTTTTGTATCCTATGGTGCTTGGATTCAAGGTTTACGACATTTGAGAAAGGCATAGTCGTCGACGGAACCTTCTTGAGGAGCAGGTATAATTGAGTTCTGATAGCGGCGGTGGCGCAGGATGCGGAGAATCACATCTTTCTTGTTGCTTTTTGTATAGCAGTCAAGGAATGTGATGCCTCTTATAGATTATTTTTTTGAACAACTGCGATGCTGCGTCGAAGATACCGAAGAGTTGTGTTTTGTATCGGATAGACATCAAAGTATTCCAAAGATGGGTTCACTTTTCTTCACTTCAGCTTACTTTTGTTGTTGCATCAGGCATCTAAGAGATAACATTCGAAACAACTATCACAACGAAAGGGTCGTCACCCTTTTTTATAGAGCAGCTAAAGCATATAGTAGAGAGGAGTTTTTAGACCATTTCAATCAAAAAGCAGATGTGAATCCCAAGGTAGCAGAATTTCTCGCACGTGTCGGTTTTGAGAGATGGAGCCGGGCATTCTGTCCAGCAAATAGGTACATTCTTATGAATTTAATGTCTTGTTTGATTTATAAGTTTAGTAGATGTCGTACAAAGTGATTCTTATCTATAGGTACAATATTATGACATCAAACATAGCTGAATCGGTGAATTCATTGTTTGGCGATGAAAAAAAAAATTCCATCAAGGTTATGTTTGAAAAAATAAGCGAGAAGTATAGAGATTTTTTTAACAAAGACATGTGCAATTCAAGTGCCCAAAAAAAAGAACCCGATTTGTTCTCGAAATTGAAAAGAAAATATCAACGAACATCAGTTTGGGAAATAGGTTATTCTCTCATAAAATAGCAGATTACAAATCCCGTATCACCGGTCATGGTGATGCTGCCACGGTCGATCTTCAAACAAGATCTTGTACGCGTAGAGTTTTTAACTTGGACAAAATACCTTATCCACATGCTATGGCAGCCCTTCGAGCTCAATACGGTCATAAATATAGACCTGAAGTTTACGAGCACTCCTCTTAATATTATTCGGTGGAAAAATATGAAATGACATATAGTGGGCATATTACTCCGATGCCTCCCGAAAAATCTTGGGTTGTTCCAGTAGAGCTTATGGGGAGATTAATACCTCCTCCATATATTGACCCGAGCACTATCAAATCGAGAAGAAAGCCATATAAAAGGAGGCGTGGAGTTGGAGAATCATTTTTATCAAGAAGAAACAAGTGCTCCATATGTAAGTGCGCTGGCCACAAAAGAACTACATGCCCGAATCATAATCCACCATGATCGTTGTAATTGCAAAAACTTGTGTTGTTGTTTGTTTGTTTGTTGTGGACTTTTATATATTTAACTCATTGTTGTGAACCTAATGTTATCATTTATTATATATAAAATATCTTTTTTTAAAATAACTTGTGCATCAATAAAAAGAGGCAAAACATGAACTAAATAATACAACAGACCACAATTATTCTCAACAGTTGCACAAACAACTGAAATGCTTTCCTCCAACAGATGACAAATCTGTCGAAACAGATGGATAATTTGTTGATAGAAACCCAACAAATGACCAATCGGTTCCAACACATGGTCCATCTGTTGAAAGAACTCAAAAGCCAAAATTTCTAGTGCTACTGGATTCAACATTACCTCTAACCGTCGACATGTTAACATGTATTAGATTAGAAGAAATAGACAGAATGAAAATTGAATAAGAATTAAAATGCCAAAGTCTGACTAAAAGTAAATTTTTCATTAAATGAAAAATAAAATACATTAGGTATAGATCCGATATAGAAAAATTAAAATACATACGCTAAAAGAAAAAACACATTCTAATTATTATTATCATCATCATCATCATTAATGACAAGCGGCCAATCAACTTGCAGCAGCAGGGCTCTCATCAACCTTTGCATCTCTCTGAACATCGTCTGTCTCACAGCAACCAACTCGCTCTGCAGGTCACTAACCTGCCTTTAAAGTTCCCGTACTGTGTTGCGTAAAATAGCAATGTTCAAAAAAAAATCAGTCATATCTAGAACACGCATGAATTGACAAATGTAAAGAAAAAAGTACAAAATGTAATACAACGTATACGACCAACTGGTAAATTTACACCAGAAAAAAACTTACCTCAACGAGAAAGAAATATGCTCTTTAAAGAGAAGTGGTTGAAGATGTCATACGAAAGGAAAAAATGGAAGAAATAAATAGAGTTGAATGAAGATTAAGGAATGACCTATTTATAGAGGATTGAATCTGGACGTGTCAGGCCAAAAGGCAGGACTGTTCAGCTCCATTGTATTAATTACATTCAAACTGGTGGAATTTTATTTTCTGTGAAAAGTCGTGACTTTTTCTTTTACATTAATTACTTCTCACCTTTTTATAGCGGTTCGAAACTCGATAAAAGCCATTATTATTGAGTTGTTGCAACAGATCGTCCATTATTTTTAACAGATTTAGCATCTGTTGCAACAGATGGGTTGAATGTGCAACAGAAGGCTGTCAAAATAGATTTACTATCTGTTGCAATAGATGGTTTGTATATGCAATAGATAAGACATCTGATGCAACTTATGTATTATCTGTTGCGATAGGTGGACAATATATGTTGGAGGAGATGTTTTGATATCTTCTAACAGTTGATTCATCAGTTTCAATAGATGGAGTATTCGGTTCATTAGCTGTTTTGAATGTGTTAGATAAAAAGTCGCGACTCTTCACCTCTTTTTAATAGTCCCTCCGTTTCGTATTAGTTGGGCCCTATGGGCTTGGCACACCAATTAATAAAAATATAAATTAGGTGATTATTTTACCAAATTGGCCTTATTAATTATGATTTGAAAGTATAAATATGAATAATATACTTTATGTAGTCATTTAATAATAGGGGTAATCTTGGAAGAATATAATAAAATTCTCTTGATTTTATAAATAGAAAAACTAAATTGAAAAAAATATTTTTAGCAAGAAGTAATCACATGCGTGCAGATGAATAAAAAAAAATTGGTCTATCGCAACAGATTTACCATCTGTTGCAACATATGGATCATCTGTTGCAACAGATGGACCATATGTTGGAGGAGATATTTTGATTTCTTCCAACAGCTGATTCGTCAGTTGCAACAGATGGAGATTTTGATTCATCAGCTGTTTTGAATGTGTTAAGATAAAAAATCATGACTCTTCACACCTCTATTTTAATAGTCATCACATATGTGCAGATGAATAAACAACATTGTCTGACATGTCCTGATGGGGTAGGAAGAATAAGGTGCGTGCAATAGATCCCATTTTCATGCGTGCGAGTTATGTATATTATTGATCAGGCTACCGTGAAGACACACATAAAGTGCAATAATTTTGTGAATGCAGTTTTTTACCGATTAGACATTGATCCTTCAAACAAGATCCTACATTGTACAGTTTAGTTTGATAGGTGCGAACTGATAAGACCGAAGGGTTCCAAGACGGTGGTGTCGATACCCCGTTATAATTTAATGACGATTCATGCTCATATTTTTGTGTTAAGTTTGGGGAAGGGTTCAAATTTTTGAAGACAGTATAAATATCCAATAGTGATTGGACCAGTTTTATTGGCATAATGGACTTCTTGAAAGGCCTTCGAAGCCTCGCAATGCAGCAAACAACGATAGAACCAATAGAAATTCCCCTGGTCCAAATTTATATGGATGGATTGCTGGAGGAGACTTTTTTACAGTAGAAGGTGCTTGGGAGAATACCTGTGCACGAAGGGAGAGGTGGAAAATGCCATATATTATTTCAAACCTTGTTTAAGAGGAAATACAGGGTAGGAAGGAAAGTGTAGCGAAATTGGCCAATGAAATTCACATGAGAAATGAAAAAATTGGATGAGCTTCAAATGTGGAAGTGTATCAAAATATAAAAATCCGTCAGTCGATGAAAAAAAAGAAGAATGGTCAACAGGACTGGAGCTGGACACTTTGCTCGAGAATACAACTACTGAGTGTGGCCTCAATAAAGACTCTCACAAAGTGCAGGACCATAAATCCAAGGAAAAAGCTTCGCGAGCATGGAAGGTGGTAAGATTGTTGGTCAAAATTGAAACCTACATGTCAGTTCAGACCAATAATCTTACCACCTTCCATGCTCGCAAAACTACTTCCTTAGAGTTCTAGTCCTGCATTTTGTGGGTCTTCGTTGAGGCTGCGCTCGCTAGTTGCAGTCTCTAGCAAAGTGACCAGCTCAATTCCTCTTGACCATTCTTCTTTTTCTTCAACGACTAATGGATTTTCATTTTTGGATACACTTTCACATTCGCAGCTCATCCAGTTTTTTCATTTTTCATGTCAATTTCATAAGCTAATTTCGCTACACTTTCCTTCCCACCTTGTGTGTTCTCTTAAACAAGGACTGAGATGATATATGGCCTTCTCAACCTCCCTCTTCCTACACAGGTTTTCTCCCAAACACTTTCTGCTGTATAATAATCTCCTCCAACAACCCATCCATATAAATTTAGACCAGGGAAATTTCTATTAGATCCATCGTTGTTTGTTGCAGTGCGAGGCTTCGAAGGCCTTTCAACAAGTACATTGCGCCATTAAAACTGGTCCAATCAGTATTGGATATTTATACTGCCACCAAAAACTTGAACCCTTCTCCAAACTTGACACAAAAACATGAGCATAAATCGTCATTAAATTGTAATGGGGTATCGACACCACCATCTTGGTCCCTAAACCTTACTAGTTCGAACCTAACAATCTTAACTGTAAAATGTCATATCTTGTTTGAAGGATTAATGCCTAATAGGTAAAAAAAAACATTTACAAAATCATTGTACTGGATGTGTGTTTTCATGATAGGTTGATCAGTAATACATACCTCATACATATAAGTGGTTTCATCTTCAAGCAGCTTATTCCTCTGAACCCATCTTTACTCTAGCCTTTAATGTTGGCCGGGTAAAAGTGGATCCAATTTTACTTCCTTTTGTCTGCAAATAAGAGAAATACATTTGATGTTAAACAAGAGAAGAACAAAAAGAACATTATAAAAGGGTAACACAAAATTGAGTGAATCAACAGATGACCAATATGATGCAACAGATTACCCATTTGTTCAACCGATGAGGCATCGTTGCAAAGGATGGATGATATGTTGCAATAGATGGATCATCTATTAGAATAAATCAAACCAGCCTTGCTACTAATTTGATTTATTTAAATAGTTGCTCCATCTGTTCCAACAGTTGATTCATCAGTTGCAACAGTTGAGGAAACTGTTGCAACACCACCACCAACAGCATCAACAACAAAGAAACAAAACAACACCATATGTTCCAACACTATCCACAACACAAACATCACATGTTCCAACACAACCACCCCCCCCCAACAATAGCACCACCAAAGTACCAAACAAAAGACATAAAAAACTATACTGACAACAAGGTTTTTTAAGTTCTCCCAATAGATGACTTTTTTTTACATATTTTAATAAAAACAACAGTTCGTTAATTCAAGACTCAAAAGTCACTTTTCCTTTAATTTTCTCAATAAATAGGAAACTGATAATGGGTAAATCATTAATAGAAACAGATGTAAATATCTAATTTAAATGACATACAAAGAAGAAGACGAGATAAAAAGAGCAATAGTGAACCATACCTGCAATGTCAAAAAAGCAAACGGATCAGAACATCCAGTTCAGTCGATAAAAGATATTGATTTGTTGATATCCTAAAGGATCCTCATCCAAAACAAGAGAGAAAAGAGAGGAAAAAAGGAAATAACAAAGATAATTGAGAATAAAGAAGAGTGATGAGTTGAGTCTAGACTACTTTATGGCTGAAGGAGAGAGATTTCTAGATATGGGTGGTTTTTAAATATTCATGAATAACTTTTGAGGGGCACGAGGAGACGGTGACATTGAAAATACCAGATAAGACTACTCACTCAGGAGATTTTTGAGTTATCCAAGTAGTACCGAGTAATATTTTTTACCGCCTTAGTATTTTAACTATTTTATCTCGGACAGGAAATATCTAAATTGCTTTAAAAAAAGATCTTAAAATATTTAAGTGCAACAAATGACTTAATCTATTTGATAGTTTACAACAGATTCGTGATCTGTTGCAACAAATGACATAATCTATTTGATAGTTTACAACAGATGCGTAATATGTTGTAACAAATTACCTAATCTGTTTGATTTGATCCAACAGATTAGACATCTGTTGCAACAGGTTGAACATTTGTTTATATATAATTTCAATTGAGTTCATATGTTATACTAATATCTTAATTGAATGTGAGTTCTCATAGGATCAAATACAACTTTAATTGAGTCTTTTGGCAATTGTATGATGAGACGGTATTGTGTCCCCCCCGACTAGATTCGTCGATCGATCACTCTGAGCCGAACTGATTCTTACTACCTCATATGTTAGACTAATACCTTAATTAATTAATCTAGGACTAGGGTACTAATACCTTAATTAAATAATCTGGGACTAGGGGTGAGTTCTCATAGGGTCAAATACAACTTCAATTGAGTTTTTTGGCAATTGTATGATGAGACGGTACTGCGTTCCTCTCGACCAGAGTCGTCGATCGATAACTCTGAGCCGAACCGATTCTTACTACCTCATATGTTAGACTAATACCTTAATTGATTAATCAAGGACTAGGGTACTAATACCCTAATTGAATAATTTAGGACTAGGGGTGAGTTATTATAAGGTCAACTACAACTTCAATTGAGTCTTTTGGCAATTGCATGATGAGACGGTACTGCGTTTCTCCCGACAAGAGTCATCGATCGATCACTCGGAGCCGAATCGATTCTTACTACCTCATATGTTCAACTAATACCTTAATTGATTAATATAAGACTAGGGGTGAGTTCTCATAATGTCAACTACAATAGATGACAACGCCTATTTGATAATTTATAATAGACGGGTAATCTATTGCAACATATGACTTAATCCATTTGATAATTTACAACAGATGGGTAATTTGTCACAACAAATGACTTAATCTGTTTGATAGTTTAGAACAAATTCATGATCTGTAGCAACAAATGACGTAATCTGTTTGATAGTTTACAACGGATGCGTAATATGTTACAACATATAACATAATCTGTTTGATTTGATCCAACAGAAAATACATTTGTTGCAACAGGTTGAACATTTATTTATATATAATTCAATTGAGTTCATATGTTAGACTAATACCTTAATTGAATGTGAGTTCTCATAGGGTCAACTACAACTTCAATTGAGTCTTTTGGTAATTGCATGATGAGACGGTACTGCGTTCCTCCCGACCATAGTCATCGATCGATAACTCATATGTTAGACTAATACCTTAATTGATTAATCTAGGACTAGGGTACTAATACCTTGATTGAATAGTCTGGGACTAGGGGTGAGTTCTCATAGGGTAAACAATCGATTAATCTAGGACTAGGGGTGAGTTCTCATAGGGTCAGCCACAACAGATGACAGCGCCTATTTGATAATTTACAACATATGGGTAATCTGTTGTGACATATGACAATCCATTTGATAATTTACAACAGATGGGTAATCTGTCACAACAGATGACTTAATCTGTTTGATAATTTACAACAGATTTATAATCTGTTGTTACTTAATCTAATTGATAATTTACAATAGATGAGAAATCTGACGCAACATGTTGAACATTTGTTTTTTACAATTTCAATTGAGTTCATATGTTAGACTAATAGTACCTAAATTGATTAATCTAGGACCAAGGGTGAGTTTTCATAGGGTCAACTAGAGTACTCGGTCAACTACAACTTTAATTATTTTTATACTATTTCAATTGAATTACCCTTTTGGCAATTGCATGATTAGAGGGTTAAAAATTACGCATATATTTTATGATTTTAAAAATAATTAAGATCAATTCGGGCCAAATTAACATTTTTAAAACTACTTGTCATTCTTTCCCAAAATACAAATCAACCCATACAAAACGTTTCATCATTTCAAACCTGGAGGTCTCGCTCTTTGTCTCTCATTCTCACTCAACAATACAGTACATACAACAACTACTTAACAAATTTGCTCAACCCATTACAACAGATCGCTTTTCTTCTTATTTCCGACCATATAGGTGTTATTTTCGACTTCATTCTTGCTTGTATCAGTTATTTTCTTTGTCTTCGTAGGAAACAGAGTTCGAAAAGAGCTTTATATTTGTTATTTTTTTCTAAAAAATAAGGGTTTTTAAGTTAATGATGAAAAATAAAACTTTTAGTTGTATTATCTTAGAGAATGGGTTTATAATTTTGAGTTTTGATGGTAAAATCATAGGAAGAACTCGAGAAATCTCTAGTTTCCATCGCAGTGTTCCGTTAACTGTCATGGTATTGTTGGATGATGTTTGTGGTGTTGTTGTTGGTGGTGGTGGTGGTGTTTGTGGTCGTCGTGGTGGCACTGGTGGTGGCATTGGTTGGTGGTGTTTGTAGTGGCTGTCGGTGGTATCGGTATTCGTGGTGTTTGTTTGTTGGCATTGGTTGGTGGTGTTTCTGGTGGTGGTTGTTGGTGTGTCGGTATTCGTGGTGTTTGTAATGTATTTTTTAAAATTTATTCATACATCAATTATAATGTAATTTTTGTTTTTCTTTATCTGTAGGTAAAACATGTGTCCCAAAAGAAAAGAAAGTGAAAGTGGATCAACGTCTGACCACCCAAAAAAAAGGCTACAGTACAGAGGGATTCGGAGGAGCTTCTTGAACAATCTCAGTTAGGGAAAAGTGAAGCTGATGAGAGATATGAAAACAATGTTGAGAGAGATGGACAAGGGTCTGTAGATGGTGATGAAGAAAATGAAAGTGAGAAAGAGGAGGAATTAGAAGTGAGAAAGAGAAAAAGGATGATCATCAACATGATGATAATGGATCACCGATGGGGCATGAATTAATATCGATATCCCAGCATGATCCTGTCAAAACTTTTAGTATTGACAGGTTTTAAGTAGTGATGTCGATAAATGACTCAGAAGGAAAACAACTAACTGGTCAAATTGTACTTAAATGTCAGATGGGGAAATTTTTTGAACATTTTATGAAAATTATGAAGAACGAAAACAGAGGCAGACTTTTTAAGAAAAACTGCTTTGGACGTTTTCTTGAGCTGTCTGAGGACCCCTTTGCCCATATCTATTTTCCTATGATGATGGTATATGGTCTTCTCAAGCACAGGATTAAGTACGCGGGGGATTATAAAGATCCGGAGGAGGGGAAAAAAAGAAGATGGATGAAATCTGGATCAACTACTGTGGCATGCCTGTTTTCTTTAGCTTGCAAGAGTTTGTCATAGTGACAGGCTTGAGATTCCATCGTCCAGAAGGACCACCACCCCGCAAAAGATCCAAGGAAAGAAAATGTAAGGAAAAAATAGATGGGTTGTTTGACATTGCTCGACGTGGCTACAAAGCATCGGATTTGTTGATAGATCTCGAGGATAAAACCATACTAGAGCAGTACAGGGAGCAATTGTGTTTAGTTTGGTTTGCCCATTCGATTATATTGGCAAGAGACGTCAACAAGGTCATAGAAGATAATTTGTTGGCGCGTGCTGAGGATTTTGATAAATTCAACAATTATCCCTGGGATATGACAGTTTCTACTTGACTGTCCAATATTTACTGACAAAGTTATCCTTAGGGACGACCACATTATACGTCTTTCCTTGGACTTTTATGGTAAAATTAATCACTAATTTTACTTATCCATTAATTTATATTGAATATAGTTATTATGACTTTTTTTTGCTTGCTTCTTGTTTACATTTTTTAGGCTTGGGCATTTGAAGCCATTCCTCTCCTCCGAAAGCAGTTAATGGATTACCCGGATGAGGTTTCTCATCCAAGGATGTTTAGGTGGTTGGATGCAAAGAGCAACACCAATATTAAGGAGGCTGATCTCTTTAACCCTCTGGATGATGCAGTACGTCTTCTTCAAGTAAAATAATTCTACTCAAAGAAAGATATTGAGCAGATGTTATATCTGGTGCAACAGATGTTATATCTTATGCACCAAATGGGACATCTGTTGCGACAGGGTATATCTTGCATCAGATTACCCATCTGTTGCTTTGGTTCTCTGAACCCAACTCCTAAAAGATTAACCATCTACTGCAAATTATGCAACAGATAAGTGTAATCTGATAATATATTGTTCATCTGTTGCGACGTACAGAACATCTGTTGCATAACAAATTACCTGTCTTGTGCAACTGTTGCAACAGATGATTGATATTTTGCATCAGATTATTCATGTATTGCTATGTTTCTCTGAACCAGACTCAAACGAATTTTAACCATATACTACAAACTATGCAACAGATGGGTCTTTTTTTTTTAAAATGTAACCCAACTGAGAAAATTATTATATTAGATGATTTAAATACATCTGTCTTTTTTTATAGGTTGTGATGCCATGGATCATGCCTACTGAGGAGGAGTCGGTGATAACTTCTTATATTACTTTAGGTCATGTTGATACTATAGCAGACCCAACGATGGAGTTAATAAAGAAGGAATTGGATGGAGCAACAGCCATTAGAAGAGCAGTTAGGCAACGTCAGCCTAATGTTGAGGCTCTTCATGACCAACCTTTTACTAAGGCAGATCCAGGTGCTTCTTCTGGTGGAGTTGGTAGTGTTGGTGGCAGACATGTTGATGCTGCTACCACTCGTGATGATAAACATGTTGATTCTCAAGAAAGAATAAATATGCTTGAAAACACTCCCTTTCGCCCTTACACAGGTCCCTCTTCACCCTCGTGTTCTCGTTGTGAATGCAAAGAGTGCAAAGATAGACAGGATAAGCTTTTTGAAAAAGTAAAGGCTATCTCTAAAGCTATTGAGGAATTCAAATCCAAGAGGTGTGTCATACCATCGAATAAGGTGAGGGAGCCTCACACTCCTATTGTGTTGGTTAGGAGAAAGAAAAGAGCAATTAGAGATATACTCTCCGGTCGGAAATCAAAAGAAATTGCAATTCCTCCCTTTCCAAAAGTTGTTGAAGTTCAGGGGCCAGTCAAGAAAGTGGACATATACGTGGAACTTGGTGCCGAAGAGAAGAGGGATCTACGACAGGCCAAGAATGCCAAGCCAGGCGCACCAGATTACCCCAGGCCTCCCTTTTCCCCCTGAAGACTTCCAGACTATGATTGATATGCGTATGTCATACGAGGACAAGAAAAGTTTACTTTTTATAACCTAGCCCTTCTAATCTACCCCATGAAGAAGAAGTTACGTAACAGATTTCATATATGTTGCAACAACTGGGTATACTGGTGCAACTGGTAGTGGTTCTGTTGCAACTTATTATCCATCTATTGCATAAGTTGAGTTGGATGAACCCTATACAATAGATGGACCATCCGTTGCATCTTTACTATTACTAACCTATTTAAAAATTGACTTCTTATCTCACAACATGTTGACATAATTCTTTGCCTCATGAGGAAAAGACAATTAACGTACCGGGAAGCTTATCACGCTGCCGATAGGATAATGGACCTCAACTTTTGCAAGAAACTCAAGGATAGGTACGATCAAATCAATGGGAAGGCGTTAGACCTTGGCGTGGGACTTGATTTCCTAGTTCCTACGTTGGTCTTAGATGAAGAAGAAATGATAAAATATGTTAGAGGGGACATGCCAAATCCACACGGCAAGAGCTGGATCGAGGCAAAAAGGATTCTTGCAGTCATTAGCGTGAACGTCATGCATTATTGGGTTGTTGAGATACTACTCGAGGAGGGAAAAATCAATGTTTATGACTCCAACGTACCTCTCGTCGACGATTTTGATCTTTTTATCCTCGTGGAGCCACTGATGGTGTTGTTTTCCATCTTGTTGAGGGAGAGTAAACTGATGAATCATTTGCCAGAGAAAGTGTTGATGAAGAAATCATGGGATTTTGAAGGTCGAAACAAGGGAATGATCCTTCCAAAAGATGATGCCGTTAAAGCGAGCGTCTCACATGCTCTTACACACATCAAATATTTTTTGACCGGCACAGAAATGGCTGAGCCAATGAATTTTCTGTGCGACAACGTTGTGGAAAACCTGCAAGAGGTCTGGACTTATGAGGTACTAACTGGACGCTTGAAGCCTGTGTATATAGAAGAGAATGTGAAATAGAAAATTTTAATTTCAAGTCACCCTTCACTTTATTACATGTACATGTAGTGACAATAATTTTTTTCTGATGAAAGTTGAGTTTTTTATAATGCAATAGATTGTCAATCTGTTGTAAAATATATTTAATCCGTTCTGACATATAGTTTATCTGTTGCAATAGGTTGGTCATCTGTTGCATTACGCCGATGTTATTTCTATGAATAATCTAATAATCTAAGTCTAATTTGTTGCAACAGTGGGAAGACTTATTTGATAATTTCCAATAGATGGCCTAAATTTTACAATATATGCCTAAATCTTTTTGATATTTTTCAACAGTTACACTTGAATATCCATGTGCTCGACAACACCAAACCAGTAGAAAATACACACACCACCATGAAAATTTCAGCAATTAGGCTTGAATATCCATGTGCCCAACAACACCAAACCAGTAGCAATAACGACAACAATGTAGTATCTTCTTGCTCGATTTTGTTTCTCTTCAGAAGCCTTGACTTTGTTCAACAAACCCCAGATTACACAATTTTCTTGTGAAGGGTGTCGTTCTTCATACCAATCAAAGTAATCGCATCCACCCAATTTCTATAAAAAAAGAGAACACAATTACAAAATAATTACAAGTCAATAATTAATCAACTAATTAAATAAAAAAATATTACCTTTGAAATCTTACAAGTAAAAAACCTACGAACCGGATTTTATTGAGTCAAAGAAGTCTTTAACAGAGCTTCATGACCACACTTACAATATCGAAAATCTTTATCACAAAAAACAGTGGAAGATGCGCTTGACATTGTCAAGCTTAGTTGGAAAAATGAAAGAAATAATTTAAAGAATTTGGATAGATAAAAGAACATGACGATAAAGAAGAAGATTTGGGAATTTAGGGTTAAATTTTAGGAAGAAAATGGATATATAAGACAATGGGGGAAAAAATGACCATTGGGAGCCAAGTGACGGCAAGTCAGCAAAATGTGCCAGACTAACACATTTGATGCCTATTTTATTTTACGTGTTTAAAATGAACACTGTCTATTTGATGCCTATTTTATTTTAGATGTTTGAACTGAACACCGTCGATGGGTTTCACCTTTTTTATTTTAATTCAATTCACTTTAACCTTTTTACACGTAGTGACAATTTTTTATGTCCAACGAAAGTCGAATTTTTATAATGCAACAGATTCTCCATCCGTTGTGGCAGTTATTCTACCTGTTCTGACATATAGTTTATCTATTGCAATAGGTTGGTCATCTGTTGCATTATCTCGATGTTTTTATCTAAGTCCATCTGTTGCAACAGTGAGAAGACTTGTTTGATAAATTTCAACAGATCACCTATCTATTACAACATATGTCTAAATCTGTTCGATTTTTCCAATATATGTGTCGTCTGTTGCAACAAATACACTATCTGTTGCAATATTTGAATCTAGTATTCCTTTTCAATTAATAAGTTCAAATCTAAGGAATAAATAAAATTATAGACAAAATAAAATAAATTAAAGCCTTCATAAATTAGCTGAAATAAGTCAACGAATAAATGAAATGTAAAAAAATTGTTATGGGTACAGATCTCAACAAATACATCAACAACAATTTAAGTATACTGTCAAGGATTACTTTGACAGACTTAAGTTATAATGATCTACTCAGTATGGACAAGTTGTTCTTCATCCGGTGCTATGGAATTCGGCTTTGCTCGTCGTGGATCTTTATTGTCACTTATGTACGATTTCTGCGCTTTCTGTTCTCCGAATTTTCATAAAAAGAGTAGCATATTGTCAATGTTGTTCAGCAGTAGCTTCTTCTACATCCACCTGGAAAGCCAGAATTAGTCAATGCTAATCACGGAGATACAACAAAATGGAAAAGGATAACTCATCTTTTCTAGCAAATCAAACAGGTCTTCCTCTCGTTTTAAATTATCCCAAAAAAATTATATTTTTGTTGCAACAATGAATCAACTGTTGGGATAAATTTCTACATGAGAAAGACCTTGTATGATAATTTCCAATGGATGAACCATCCGTTGCAACATATGAATCATCTGTTGCAGCAAATAGGTCATCTGTTGGTACAAATAAAAGCGGTACGAAGAGCTGTTTGATTTGCTAAAACAGATGAGATATATGTTGCACCAGATACTTTATCTGGTGCAACAGGTTAGTCAACTGTTGCAACAGATGTATATATCTGTTTGATAATTTTCAGCAGATGTGTAATCTGTTGAAACAGATATGTGTCTATTTGTTTTGTCAGTTGGAAGACATATAATATATTCACCCTCTTCAGCTCGTGCTGCTCTCCTTTGGACATTGTACGTTGCTCAGTGCAACACGCATACAGAGGAGTTGTAATTTTGCTTTTTTGGATGCTTGATAATACCCTGGAAATCACTCTCCTTCTCTTCTTAGCCCTAATCTCTAATGGAGCGAATGGAAATAAAATCCTCTTTGATGGAATGAGAACCCTCTTAGATGTCAATTCCTTTACAGAAGCAGTTAATGCATTAATCACTACATCATGTTTCTCCCTGCAGTCTTGATATTTGCATGCAGAACATTCGCTGGGAGAGGCAAAATCTGTATAACCAGTATGATCATACTTATAATGGTTTGCTTTAAATACTATAAGAGGAGCATCATTAACACCAACAGCAGCACCACTACCACCACCAACAGCTCCATCACCACTAAGACCATTAACAACAAGTCCACCCTCCAAAATTATTTTTCTTGTAATGGTTGTTGCTTCAAATAATTCTATTTTTATTCTGTCGATGATCTTAGGGTACGATAAAGTTTGCACAGACCGTAAAGTAAGAATAAAAGGTATCTTCAACTCTCGATTGGTCGAAACTAGCGACGGATGCACAATTTAACATAAATCATTACATATATTAGAATGATGATTAGATCATTCAAAAAATTATTAATTAAAAGAAAAAATTAATTATAATTATACTTACTGCATCCTTCGGGGGAGTTGAAGAGATCAAGAAATTTTGTATTTTTATCAGTTTTGACCGACAACCATCTCAAGATTCTTGGATAGGAAACTCCTTCCTGGTAGTTCACTTGTTGTCTCAAATAAGAAATGAATTCAAACGCCCAAGCCTATAAAATAACGCAAAACCATTATTAAGTGAAAAAAATGAATGATATCATAATAGAAGAAAGAAACATTTACCATGAAAGCCCATGGGAAGCCATATAAGTTGACTGTCTTTGGCGCTAATGGAGTCAACAAATATTTGACAGTCATTTTGAAGCTTTCATACCCCCAAGGATAGTTGTTAAACGCCTCAAGATCCTCGGAGAGCTTTATTAAACTGAGGCTTATGTTGTTGTTAACGTCTCTCGCCTAAAGAATATTATGTATAAATCAAACCAAGCATAATGACTGCTTGTGCTTCTTTGAAAGTCCTTTACCTTTCAATGCTTCTATCAAAGTATTATTTTTGAAGCTTAGACCAATAATGGACACCAGGTCATTATGATCACACGACTTGCCTTTGCCTTTTTTGGGTGTGCGGGGTGCTTTTTTTTGGGTTAGAATAGGTATAACTTGAGAATGAGGATAACATTTTAGTTCAATAACTATGGCAAACTCCTTCCAACCAAAACAAACACGCATGCCACAGTAATTTATCCATACCCCATCCATCTTATCTTTGTTTTCATACATAAACCTATGCTTGAGAAGTTCATATACCATTTTCATTTAGAAACGAGCATTGTTGTCCTCCGGCAAATCAAGATATTTCCCAAAGCAGCTGTCCCTGAAATAAGCATCCAATTTTTATTCTTGAAGTATTTTTCTGAAGACGTCGAAAGATTTTTCCATGGCTGACTTAACCACGAAATCACCCGTTAAATCTGCGACACCATCGTATTGTATTCTCATAGGATAACGATCAATGCTGAAGGCTTTGACCAACTCTTCAGTGGAAAGACTATTAGTATCTGCATCATCTCTTTTGAAATATCTCTCCTCCCCGTGTTCATCATATTCTGCTCCTGATTGAGATAACGCTTGTAAAACAAGCTCATAGAGTGGTGGATATAGCCTAGCTGCTTCACTTGTTCCTTTACTTGGACTTGATTCGATTTCTATTCTTTTGGGAACCATATTATCTAAAATTAACAGGAACATAAAATAATATATTATTGTTGATTAATGAATCATTAAAAAAGGATAACAGTAAATCAAACAAGTAAAACAGTAAAATAACAATTGCAACAGATCACCGATCTGTTGCACCAGGTAGTATATCTGTTGCAGCATATAACCAAACTATTGCAGCGGATGAGTAATCTGTTGCAACAATACAAAACATATCACTCATCTTTTAAGAAAGATAAATGGTCTGTGCAACAGATCATACAACTGTTGTGACATCATCTGTTGCAACATATGAGTGATCTGTTGGAACAGTTAAATAATCTGTAGCAACGGCTGAGTAGTCTGTTGCGACAATACAAAACATATCACTCATCTGTTAAGAAAGATGAATGGTTTGTGCAATAGATCACACATCTATTGCAACATATGAGTGATCTGTCAGAGCAGTTAACTAACCTGCAGCAACGGCTGAGTAATCTGTTGCGACAATACAAAACATATCACTCATCTGTTGAGAAAGATGAATGGTCTGTACAACAGGTCACACATCTGTTGCAACACATGAGTAATTTGTTGGAACAGTTATCAACGGTCAATATTGTTTAGATTTCTTCCAACATAGGGTTGTCTATCGCGGCAGATGAATGATCAGTTGGAAAAATCAAGTCTTGAACATTTCCTATAGGAAGAGTTGATAGGATTTTATCCAACAGGAGGTTCATCTGTTGCATCGGATCATTAATATGATGGTTCTTCCATTGCACCAGATGGTTAATTAGTTGCATCAGATTTTTTTATCCGATGCTTAATCTGTTGCAACATATGGTAAAGTTGTTGCATCAGATAGTTAATTTGTTGCATCAGATTATTAATCTATTGCATTAGAATTGTAATCTGATGGTTCCTCTGGTGCATCAGATGGTTGATCTGTTGCATCATATGATAAATTTGTTGCATCAGATGGTTAATATGTTGCACCAGATGGGTAATCTGTCAGAGGAAACAAAAAACAGTAGCACGATTTTGTTCAATAAAAAAACAGCAATTTCACCATTTTTACCAAGAACAAACCAAATCAACCCAAATTGTCGTTTTATTTTTATAAACACAAACAATAAAAATCAAACTTCAAAAAAATGCAACAAATAACAAAATATCATAATTCACTTCGAAAAGAGAAGAGAAGAAATACCAGAAATTAGGATTTTATTCAGACCGCATTTCAAATTAATGTAACAAATATTGAAATTGTTAACTAATACTATAAGAGAAGTTGTCTGAAGTTCCTCGTTTTCTTCAAAAATAAAAAGGCCATAAATTTTTACCTGTGAAAGAAGAAAAAGAACGATGAAGAATTTGAACCTGTTGTGGTCGGAGAGCAAGGCTGTCACGTCGATTGAAGGTTGAAGTCGAAAAAGAACTCGAAGCCCAACTATTTGTAGTCGGATATTGGAGTTGAAGTCGCCGAGGATTGAAATGAGAAATTTGCAGAACAGTTGATCGGGAGAGAGTTGAGAAAAGCTGTCGAGAGAGGGTTTAGAGACAGGTTGATTTGAATTGAAGAGGAGAACTCGAAGCCCAACTATTTGTCGCCAGAGGTAGAAGTCGTCGGGGTTGAAAGGAGAAAAGAGGGGATCTCGAAGCCCAACTATTTATCGCCGGAGGTAGAAGTCGTCGGGATTGAAGGGAGAAATTTTGCAGAACTGTTGGTTGAGAGAGAGTTGAGAGACGTTGTTGAGAGAGGAGAGAGTGATTGATTTGGATTGAAGAGGGGTGTAAGTGATTGATTTGGATTGAAGAGGGGTGTAAGTGATTGATTTGGATTGAAGAGGGGTGTGGGTTGGGTTGATTTGTATTTTTAAAAAGATTAAAAAAATTTGAAAATATTAATCAAATCCACAATTAACTTAATCAAGTTTTCTAATGATGTTTGACCCTTATCTGTTGGTCAATGTCACCAATCCTTCATTCAAGACTTAAAAGTAACTTGAAGTTTTAGTTCATTTGAGTTAAAAAAAAAAAAGGGTTAATCCCTTTTCACCTGCAAAAATTATGAATTGGAGTGGCCGAAAGAACTGTGAGCTCAAAAGAGAACTAGAGAGAGACTGGTCAAACGCTTGCTCCCCGTGCGTGGGTCTTAATTTTCAATATCAGCGCTTTATCATGGACTTGCATTAATTTTTCTTTCTTTTGTATAGTTAAGTTCGTTTTATTTTCTTTATCCAATACATATACTGACAAAAAACAAACAAACACAGTTAAATGAAAGAAGACAGTAGACAGTCACTTGGAAAACTGTGTTTGAGCTTAGTTGAACTGTAGCTACTACACTACTCTCCTGCTAATTGGTTGTGTGTACTGTGTACCCTCGAGTTCTTCACCCCACTCTCTTGCTAGGGTTCTTTCATCTTGCTTCATTTTCTTGAAGGTTGAGCCACATTTGCACCCCACCCCCCCCCCCCCACACCAACAAAGGGAACTGCTGTAGCTTGTTTTCTTGATTTTTCACTTTCTTGAGATCTTTTTGGTAAGTCTAAAGAAACTGAACTGTTCATTTATCTGCTGAAGTGTTGGTTGAGAAATGTTGCTCTTTTGTTCTTTGGAATGTTGGTCTTTGGGTGTACTTTGTATTTGCTGAGAACAGTGTTTTCTCTTGTGGGTTGGTTTCTTTTTTGATAAAGATTCAGTCTTTGAGGAAATTTTAACTTTGTGTTACAATGTAGGTTGACATAGCTTTAGAGCTCTGGTTTTGGAGGCTTGGTTTTTTGTTTTTGGGAAAGATTGGTTTTTCTCTCTGCTTATATGAACTTTGTAGTTGCTGAGAGTATTGATTTTTCATATGGGTTGGTTTCGTTTATGATAAAGTTTCAGTCTTCGAGGAAATTTTAACTTTGAAAATGTAGGTTGACATAGCTTTTTAGCTTTAATTTTGGAGGCTTTGTTATTGTTCTTTGGAAAGATTGGTCTCTCTCTCTCTCTCTGCTTATATGAACTTTGTTGTTGCTAGAGCATTAGTTTCTCATGGGTTGGTTTCTTTATAGATGAAGTTTCAGTCTTTGATGAAATTTTGTTTTTGTTTTGCAAAGTACTAGGTTGACATAGGTTTATATCACTGATTTATCATGTGGGTTGGTTTCTTTTTTGATGAAGTTTGAATCATTGGAGAAGTTTTGAGTTTGTTTTACAATGTAGGTTGGCATAGATTATTAGCACTGATTTCTCGTGTGGGTTGGTTTCTTTATAGATAAAGTTTCAGTCTTTGGAGAAATTTTGAGTTTGTTTTGCAATGTAGGTTAGTATAGGTTTATAGCAGTGATATCTCATGTGGATTGCTTTCTTTTATAATGATAAAGTTTCAGTCTTTGAGGATATTTTTCATTTGTTTTACAATGTAGGTTGAGCCCACTTGTGGGATTACACTGGGTATTGTTATTGTCGTTCTTGTTTTTTCACAGTGTAGGTTGATATAGCTTTAGGGCTCTGGTTTTTGGAGGCTTTGTTGTTTTGCACAAGCAGATGAAGCCGGATTTTTTGTGGTCTACTTTGGGAGTTCAATGAAGAGTTTGTAATTTCTTTAGATCTATGTCACATAAACACGAAGGAGAGAAAAGTATCACCCAAAAAATTTTAACTTAGTATTGCTTTGTAATTTTACATAATTGTAAACATGATTTATCAGTTTGGGTATGGGGTATGGGTGTAAAAAAGCTAATAATGGATCTTATTTTGGTGCTGTTACTGCCATCTCTTTGCAGCTTGATGGACTTTCAAGTTTCCCTTCTTTTGAGAAACATTATCTGTTTATTACTGTGTTAAATGGGGACTTTTGAAATGTTTGATAAAATGTGATTTCAAATGTCATTATCTTATGCACCATGTTTGTTCCAAAGATGTTATTACTATACAGTAAAAGTTGAAGTAAAAGTTAAGAAAGTTGATACATGGCTTACATAATGATAGTTTTTCTTTTCTTGGATTGCAAATTTCCTTGCCTTAAAATTTTCTTTTTTCATTTTTGGTTTCCTCCTCCGATAATACGTTTGTTGGTGGGAGTGGAGGCTGTTTTGATGTTGTTTTCTTTAAGGGATAGTGCTACTTGTTTTGTTCTGATTTATATCTATTTTCAATGTTGAAAAGTTTTCAGATCCCTCAAATTGCATTTCTTTAACGGATAAGATGTCCTCTGAAATGTTTCCCGTCTTTCAGGTCAGGTTGGTCTTTGCAGAAAGCAAATTTAGTTTTTCATTTCTACATCTATTGCTGAGAGGAAATGAGCATGCAGACACCAAAAGCAAGGTACTTCCAGTATATTCCTGCCGCTCTTGTTGATCTTTGCAAGCAATTCAAAGGACTTATTCTTAGTTATGTTCTTACCCCTTTTTCCATGAGATCCGAATAAAGTGGTTTATTGGTTATGTTGTCAGATCAATTCAAAAAGTATCTTAATTAATCATCATCTATGAATTCACAGTTACAATTTGTCCCTTTCATTTCATTCTTACATAGACAAGTTGATTTCATTCTTACTCGGCTGATGGTTCATCTCTTGTATGTGCTTGTTTGACTATCTCGTTCGCCTTCTCACATGTTTTTGGCTGAAGGACTGCTTCTGTTGAGGTGACACAAAGGACATCTCCATCTACAGCAAAGACAGCTCGAAAGCTCAGAACTTCAGGGACAGCAGAGGTTGATTCTGTTTCATTTCCAAATCCAGCAAGCAGGACACCAAAAGACAGGAGTCCTAAAGTTATTGGTCGCCGGTCACCACAAAGTCTAGCAATAGAGGTACTTGAGTAATACATTAAGCTTGTTCCTTGTCTAACTTGCTGGTTCAAGTTAGTTGCAGTGTTTAGTGGAAAACTTAATATATACAACTTTAAAAGTCGAGAATTCACAAATTGTGTCTTTTGTTTATGTATTATTGCTGTTTAGGTTGCTCTCTTCCTTCTTAAAAGCCCTCAAATGTTACTAAGATGCTCATTGTTCTTATTTTGCAAAACACAGCAGAAGCGTCCGGGTAGAATGTCAGCTTTGGAAGACCAGCTTGCTCAACTCCAAGAGGAGGTGAGGGCGGCAAAGGAACAGCTCAGTTTATCAGAATCGTTGAAGGAAACATCTCAGCAAGAGGCTGATGAAGTTAAGAAGCAGCTTGCAGCAATGTCAGAAAAGCTTGAGAAGACTGAGAAGCAGCTGCTTGAGCGCTCAGATTCTGAGGAAGCTCGATTCTTGGAGCTACGCAAGATCTCAGAAGATAAGGATCTAGAATGGCAATCTGAACTTGAGGTTGTGCAGAAGCAGCATGAATTGGACTCTGCTGCCCTAGCTTCTTCCCTGAATGAAATCCAGAAGCTTAAACTTCAGCTTGATAGAGTAGCTGATTCTGAAGCCATTCAAGTTCGCCATGCTGAATCAGCTCATGCTGAGACCGAAAGCTTAAGGGTACAACTCAAAGAAACCCTGACATTGCTTGAGCAATTGCAAAACCAGTTAAACAAAAGCAAGGAATCTGAAGCTGCTGTGCTTGAGGAAGTCAGTAAAGCTCAGTTGGAATTGGAAGTTGCGAAGATGACAGGCAATACTTTACGCTCGGAAGGTCTGAAGGCAATGGAGGCTTGCAATTCCTTGTCATTGGAGTTGGAAAAGTCAAAGCGTCAAGTGGCTGCATTGGAGGAACGTGTCAACAAACTCCAGTCTGATCAAAGCAGCAAAAGTGTGAACCTGGTAGATCCTGCAGAAAGTTCTGCAGCTGCACAAGAAAATGGAATCAATGCGGAAGCTGATGAACTAAAAACTGAGTTCAGTAATCTTAAAAATGAGGTAAATCAACTACAGGCTGCATTGGAGGATTCTGAGAGAAGGTATCAGGAAGCATGCATCCAGAGCACCTTGCAGATAAGAAGTGCTTTTGAGATGGTGGAGTGCACAAAGTCTGAATCGATTAGAAGCGAAACTGAATGGAACTCGAGGTTAAATGCTGCAAAAGCAGATATGGAAGAGTTAAAGGAGAAACTGATGCACAAAGAAGCTGAATTACGAATGATTTCAGATGAAAATAAGGGCCTGAATGTACAACTCGAAGAAATACAGGCAGTTGACCAAGAATATGGCTTACAAGATGAACTGAAGAGATCAGAGTCAATCTTGGCAGATTTAAGGGCAAGTTTATCTGATCAAGAGACGGAGTTGCAGCGTTTCACTGAGGAGAATGAGATGCTGAAGTTGGAAATCAAGAAGAGGGAAATAGAGAGTACCAAAGTGAATGATGAGCTTCTTGACTTAGCAGAAGCCGCGAGAGCCGCTGAAAGAGAGGCTCTGATGAAGCTGGGGTATTTGACCGAGGAAGCAGATAAAACTAGCAGAAAAGCATCACGGATCATCGAGGAGTTGGATGCAGTGCAGACAACTAACTCTGAGATGGAAGCTGAGTTGAGGAAGTTAAAAGTACAATCTGATCAATGGAGGAAGGCTGCTGAAGCAGCTGCAGCTATGCTCTCAACTAACAACAATGGGAGATGCGTTGAGAGAACAGGCTCTTTAGATTACCATACTATTGGTGGCAAGCTGCGTTCTCCTTTGTCTGAAGATTTGGATAATGATTACTCATCCAAGAAGAAGAATGGCACCATGTTGAAGAAGATTGGTAGTTTATTAAAGAAGGGCCACAAATAGATGCATATCATGCAAGTTTCAAATAGACGTTGTTCTCTTCTTTAGTAACCATAATCTACTATTTTCCCTTCCCAGGTACTCTTGCTGAGTTTCGGCCTCCTGGAAAAATCTCTTAGCTGATTTTTGTAAAGCTATTCCAGAATTGTAAGAGACCTCTATGATCTCTCCTGCCAATACTGATATGCTTCCTTAGGAGATAGTAAGCAATGTAGCTTCATTTGCGACTTTTCAGTTGGGGCGTTCATATGTAGACAGCTGAGCATCCGAACAATGTTTCTGTTGGTGTTTGTCCTGACTTTCTTATCATAATTGGGTTTTCGTTTAGGTACCATAATTGGGATTTCCTTTTAGGAAAAGGAAAACATATTCTCCATATTTGGCTAATCCTTATTCTTGTAGGAAAAGGTTATGGACTCTATAAATATAGGCTCCTTTCTTCTAGTTTTGTAGCATCCACAATGTAGTATAGGCTCCTTTCTTCTGGTTTTGTAGCATCCACAATGTAGTCCTAGGGTTTGAGAGTTTCGTTTGGGGGACTTTTCTTCTAGTTTTGTAGCATCCACAATGTAGTATAGGCTCCTTTCTTCTAGTTTTGTAGCATCCACAATGTAGTTCTAGGGTTTGAGAGTTTCGTTTGGGGGGACTTCTAGTTTTGTAGCATCCACAATGTAGTTCTAGGGTTTGAGAGTTTCGTTTGGGGGGACTTCTAGTTTTGTAGCATCCACAATGTAGTCCTAGGGATCATTTGTGTAAGGTTGTGACACCTGGTTATTTCGGTCCTAACAATTTCTATTACCTCGGGCTGTTGATTAATAGTAGAATTTACTGTCTGTTCTTCAGATTTTTATGTTAAACTAAGCAATCTGGCTGAATTTTCACTGTATTTGTCGTGTGTACTGTGCTTCATAGATCATTTCTTGATTCAGCTTCATTATGTGAAAGCATCTACGTCCAAGTGATAAAAAATAGACATCGGGCCTAACTCAACCCCTAAAGCTAGATCATGAGGGATGACTGTCCAAGGCCATATAAAGAGTTCATGTTCCCATCCCCCAAACGATATGGGACTCCAACAGAGCCCTGCACACCTAGATTAGACATTTGAAGCGTGGATAATATAAGATATGACTCAAGATTGGAAACAATGAATTAAGATGGGGTTGACTCGGGAGACATGACTGAAGAAAAAAAAAATAGAGATTGAGTCTAACTCAACCCCCCAAATTGCCACGGCCATATAAAGTGTGTTATCCCACCAATGATGTGGAACTCCAACAGAAAGGAGCTACCTTTTCCAACATAAAGGGGGGGAAAAGAGTTTGTAAATATCTTTAACCCCAAACATGATACAAGATAGAATATCACATTTTATTTGATAATAACATCCATTTGAGAAAAAAAGTTGTTGATGTGTTGTAAAATATTGTGGAAATCAAGGTCTTATTCTTTTTGAGATATTATATTTTACTAACAATATGTAGTTAGGTGCTTCACGATGACATGTGATTTGAGGAATGACAACTAGAATTAATGCCTATCCACATAACCTGAAAAAAACCATCAAGAAAATGATATTTTAGAAGTAGGATGTGAGTTAATCAAGTAATACTCTTTTTTACACTAAATTCTTTATTACTAGAGAAATGTATCACATCATCATGACATACCGTTTAATAGTACTGGTGATAATAGGTGTGAGTTCAGTTCTCACTGTTTTCCTGACAGGCCATGTAACAAGAAAATAGAGAATGTTCAGAAGAGTATAGTCAAATTTCAGGCTCAAATATTTGATCTTTACTTTCTAAGCTACAATAGTAGGGGTCATAGCAACAATGACAACATAACCAAGAAAAAACAAAGACTAATTACTTGTAGAACTACTTGTATGAAAGGGAAAAACATTGATCAAAAGGAAAAGAAAGATTCCACTACAAAAGAGAGAAATGGACAACTACAAAAAAGAAAATGATTTTTTGGAACATATTTATTATCTGAAAGATTCCTATCGATATCGTTAGACTATAAATCGTGGTGGAAATGACAGGACTACAAAAAAGAGAAATGAACAACTATAGGAAACATATTTTTTTTTTCCGAACACACACTTATTGTCTGAAAGATTGTAAATTGTGGTGGTGATTAGAAGAATATTATACATGATCTCAAATCGAGTACGTTGGGGTCCTTTTTACTATTACAATTTCATACTAGAAAATAGTACACTATCACATATACAATAGAGAATCATCTTATGATCCACAATTAATAATGTGTATCTCACAATTTGCTAACTTAGCAGCCGTTTGGTTGGTGGGATGGAATAGACTAGCATATATATCTCATGAGATTATTTTATCCCACTTTTTATTTGAGATAATTCATTCCGCTATTTATACTAAAATAATGCAATTACATAATCCTGGGACTAAATAATATCATTACCAAATTCAGGATAAAATAATTGCTTATATGACTTGGTGATCCTCACCTCTTGAGCTAGCTTTTGAGGTTGAGTTACGCCCAAGATTCATTCTTTACATGATATTGGAGTCAGGTCCATCCCCATTTGGGTGTTGAGCGTGAAGGAGGTTGTTACCTCTTCACCTAGCTTTTGAGTGTGAGTTAGGTCAAATCCATTCTTTACACTTATCGACTTCTTAAAAATTATACTAATTTCAGTTGGATTTTTAACGTAACACTCGTTAATTAGGCACAGAAACGTGACAGTAATTGCTAATTGCATAAAAGCTACATGTAATATGTGTACCAAGTTTCATAGTTACGTGAACTACGAATTAGTAAATATTCATTTTACCTATTGGCCAATGAAGATGTGGTAAATCGAAAAAAGAAAAATATTAAATTTCCTAGTTTGTGCCTTTTTTAACAAGCCAAAAATATAGAAAATATTTTTAAGAAGGATAAAATTCAGAAATAGGCCATTTTTCAGTCTCTGTGATTGAAAACTTATTATTATCGAGCTTCAAATTTCATTTGTGATTGTTCCGGAGTTTAATTTGTTGACTTTGAAACTCCATAACTGTTTTTTTTATAAAAAAATTATGACCAAAAAGTGGACAATGATTGCTATTTCTATAGTATTATCTTATACTAGAAAAAGAAAAGAAAATGCAAACTTTTTTCTTTTTTGGGATAAAAGAGAAAATTTGGTAAATAACTATAAAGCATAATTACCAAATGTAACTATAATATGAATATTTACGAAACATAGCTATAATTACTAGTAGATCAGAAGAGTATCGGTTGTACCAACAAAAGAATTATATTCAGATAACAAATATAAGTTGAAAATACACGGAAGAGTTGTATCCTTGTATTGTGTATTTGCTACAAATCCCCCCAAAAAATAGCTATGTTTTATAATCTTTTGAGAAAAAGAAAAATATAAACAACATATAAATCCCATCCAATTACTCTGAGAAAATTTAGCTATTAAGTCTCTTCAAGTTTCAATTAGCAAAATGACCTACTTCTATTTTCTCATTTGTCGGATTGATAATCGATCTTTCCATATATTGGTCGAATCGATAATCGATTTTGTCGGATCGACAATCGATTTGTTGAATTGATAATCGATTTGTCTATATATCGGTCAGATAGATAATATATATGTCTAAAAAATGGGTCATTTCAATAAAAAAAAAAACTTATAGTCTATTTAATTAAAAAGAAGACTTGAAAAGATCATTTAACAAAAGATCTCAAAGTCCCGATAACTCTTTTTGATATTAATAAAAACTCCCTATCTCATCTGTTTTCAATATTACTAACAATTTATTTCTGATTTAGTCAACTCGAAACTCTCACGTTCTCCGAATAGATCACTTAGTTTTACACGAATACAACACATTCTTGGCTTGCCACGTCGCCTAATCGATAGAAGGCCGGGGTCTCCTCTCCTCTTCCACTAGCCCAAATCTGTTGAGCCCAATTTGACTAAGCCCAATCCAATAGCCCTCCAGTTCCATTTGAAAGGTCGTTTCTAGGGATTAGGGTTTTTCCCTCTCTCGCGGCTGCGTCTTATCTGAAGCTTTGAGTTTCTCTACACTCAGCAAACCAAACATGGGGTACGCTACGCTTTCCTTTTTAATGATTTTTCTGTGTATTATTACAGTTATCTAAATTGGGATTAATGTTAATCAGATTCCTCATGTTGTTTTCTCCTTCAGCATATTCTTGTTTGATATCTGTTTAAAAGTGTATAGTTTGAATTGTATGGGATAACTTATATGAATGAATAGTCTAGCTGATGTAGATTATAGCTTTTCTTTCCATACTCAATATATGTGATATTAATTGTTTAATAAATGGCTCCACTTTGAGAAATTTAAAGTGTATCTGACGGTTAGAAGAATGTAATTGTCTAAGTTGCGATGCCGCATTGGTAATTGTAATTAAAATAAGTGTCGCTTAGCAAAAATCACGTCCATTAAGAATGTGCAGTTTACTAAACTATGCCTATTTAATAAATGGAACACTATATAAGTACATGGAATACAAGGGTATTGTGACATACTACTTTTTGGTCTTGAATTCCTAAGGTGACACTTATTCGGGACAAAAGTTTTAGTGACACTTACTTTTGGGACAAGAAAAAGAATGTAATTGTAATTTGTAATGGCGGAAATGGAGATTATAGGAACAGTACATCTGTTGCAAGAATGGATGGTGCTTGGAATTAGCAGATTTAAGTGTTGTTTACTTTTTCTATGCTTATGTTGCTCTGGCTCTTAAAAAATGTTGATGGGTATGGGTCGGATCTGACATGGATGCAGCAACATTTTTGAAGAGTGAGCAGCATAGTTCTACATATGGAGAGTGTGGTGTATTCAGAGATTCTGGAACAATGACTAGGTACATTTTGGTGTGACCTGAGTAAACTGGAAGATATTTAGATTATAGTGACAAATTCTATGATGCTAAGACGATTAGCATGGAGATGATGTTTGTACAGATTGATATTTTGTCCGTGTTACAGTAGAATGACAATTCCGTTCATGTATTTTTCATCACCCAAAATTGAGTAATAGTTGAGATGTTCCAATAGTAGTTGAGAATATATTAGTCAAAGTAAGAAAGCATAAACGAAGGATGGTTCTCTTCGTGTTGTTGTCTCTCAACGGGGTAATGATTTCAGGAAGACACGTGGTATGGGAGCTGGACGCAAGCTGAAGTCCCACCGTAGAAGACAGAGGTGGGCTGACAAGTCCTACAAAAAGTCCCATCTTGGAAATGAATGGAAGAAGCCATTTGCTGGATCATCCCATGCCAAAGGCATTGTGCTTGAGAAGATGTAAGCTCTCTTATACTCGGAGATTTATGGCTGCTGTTCTCCTCTAGCCTTATTGTTTTCTGGCCACCCTTGTAATCTAACCAGTCAAAATTATGTGAAACGATATTTGCAGAGGTATTGAAGCTAAGCAGCCCAACTCTGCTATTCGTAAATGTGCTAGGGTTCAATTGATCAAAAATGGGAAGAAGATTGCTGCATTCGTTCCTAACGATGGTTGTTTGAACTACATTGAAGAAAACGATGAGGTGTTGATTGCTGGATTTGGTCGAAAGGGTCATGCCGTAGGAGATATTCCTGGTGTTAGGTTCAAAGTTGTCAAGGTTTCTGGTGTATCTCTCTTGGCTCTATTCAAGGAGAAGAAGGAGAAACCAAGATCTTAAATTTTTGCCATTTTGCCAAAATACTTTGCCATGGTCTTTTAAGTGTTCTTGAGTTTGTACTTTTTTAGCTATTATTTTTGATGTAGGCACACATTCCACTGAAATTTTGGATCATTTATGTTGACTTCCTGGTGTTACCTCTTAACATAAATCTTGCTTCCCTCCTCACCCCCAAGGAAAAAGACCAGAAATTGCATACATTTTACGTTGTACAGTGCTTGTGTTGTGAGAAGAAACACCTTTGTTGTATTAGGGTTCGCCAGAATGATCAAGTTATCTGATTGAAGGATCGAACACGAGACTTACGTAATATCATAAACCAACAGCAGCAACAACATACCTTGAGTAATTTCAAAGTTGGGTTTGGGTAGTTTAGGATACCCCTAAGATGATATTTCACGGATCTTCGTGATAGGGACCGTTAACTTTCCACGCGTCCGCTCTCATTTAATAATGGAGTAAAATTTTAGGCTATTATAAATGTGGTCAAACAAAGTGTGCAATTATGGAAACATGAAATGAAAATGAATACAAATTTTCTAATTTGATTTCTTATTTTATTGTTTTTTTTTATTAATCAAGAAGAGACAATTTTTTTTTTACATGTTTTATCCTTTGCATTAATTGTTTTTTTCTTCAAATTAAAATGTAAACATCATTTAATAGATTTACTATGGTAAACCAGCGATGCTATTAATTATTTTTCTTAGTCAATACGCCATCTCAATTTGGGACGGAGGGAATAGTTCCTAACCTTATCACTTTCATTTACGATACAATTAAGGATTTTGGTTTCATATTAGGGAAAAAGGTAAAAAATATCCTTCTACTTTTGGTTAAATTTGTCTTTCATTATACTTTGAGTAATGGGATCAAATATGCTCTTGCAACTATATTATAGGATAAATATACCCTTGTCATTATCAAACTTTACATATTTACCCCTCAATTGAATGTAATTCCCAAACCATGTCACTTAAAATTATTCAATTATCTCTTTTAATCCGATTCGAACCACTTAATAATTTTAACCCGTCGAAATAACACCCAATCCCATTTCTCTAATTCCTTGATATTTGCTTGCATTTCTTTTATATACTTCACAACTTCATGCATATGGTTGCTCAATCAAAACCAATAAAAATTATTATTATTTCTTATAGTTATATATAACATTTCAAATAATGAAAGTTTTGAAAACTATTTTGACGAGATTATTCATGATTCAATTTGGATAAATATTTAGCCATAATCAACCAAGGTTTTAGATATAGACTGAATTTGAACATGTGATTCTTATCAAATCAGTTGGAACGAATCATAATTTTATAACATGTACATGCTGAAACTCAACCAGTATTGTTTTATCCAAACTAATGATCAAGTTACTCCTTAATGTCATTCTCAAAAGCACAATGAACTGAAAGAACGACTCATATTGATATGAATGGAAACAAATTTATTCCTTCTATTCACTTTTATTTGTCGTTGTTTAAAAAATAGATTTTCATTTTACTCACTAAAAAATAATAATTGGCATAACCATTTCATCACATTACCCTAACTAATTGACTCGTTTAGTATTAATCTTGAAAAATAATTTAAAGAATACGTAATTAGTGTATTAGTGTGAATGGTAAAACATGAAAAAAAAAATGGGCAAAATTCAGAAATAGCATACTTATCCCCTTAATTATGAGTTTCATAACAACAGTTTCATAATTACATAATATAGCAAGTTGTATTTTGTATTTTTGCAAACTGTTGCTACAAAAATACAAATACATATGATTTTTACTGCCCTTATGATTGATATGTATTTTGTATTTTTGCAAACTGTTGCTACAAAAATACAAATACATACAAATACATATGCTACAAAATGTAATTTGATAAAAGTGTTGTTATTTTTTGTAATTTAATACTTAAGTATGCTACTTTATGTATTTTTTTCAAAAATAATTATTGTTTCTTGATAGTTAAAAGGGGAAAGGACACTCTATAGTACTTTTTAAAACAAATAGCCCAAGTTTGAAAACTTTTCAAAAAGTGGCCAGTTGGATATACTATTTTCGCTTTATAGCCATTTCCTAATTTGGGTGATTTTGGCCTACGTAGTCTATATACAATACTGATACAATCTAATACAATACTGATACAGTATTCAACTTGGATAATTCGGACCTTTTAAAAATATATATATATTTTTTGCTATAAATTTTTTAACTGATCAAATATTATGTTTTTTTTATTGTTTAGAAATAATAATTAAATTATATAAAAACGATATAATTGTTAAATATAATATGTATCTATATAAGATATATGTATAAAAATTGTATAGTTCTATCAAATATGTATATGTATAAAATATATATAAAAAATATATAGAAAGTGTATGAAAATTATATAATTGTTGTATAAAACGTGTAAAAAAAAGTACAGTTATTGTATAAATTGTATATCAAAACGGTATAATTTTCGTATAGAATATTTATATGTATAAGATTTGTATAGAAAATGTATAGAAGGTGTGTAGAAATGGTATAGAACAAACCATTAAATTGAAATGGCTAGAAAGTGGAATTTAAATTCCATGGCCATTTCATGAAAATAGTTTAATTTGAAGTGTCGTTTCTGTCCTTTCCCTAGTTAAAATAGACACTTTTTGGTGGATCGGATCGAATTAAATGAGATAATTGGATAATTGGATCGGATTGGATTAAACGAGATAATTGGGTAATTTAAGTGAAATAGAATTTTCTGAGGGGTAAATATGTGAAGTTTGGTAATGATAAGGGCATAATTGGCCCTATAGTATAACGGCAAGGACATGTTTAGCCTCATAGTATAACGAGGGACAAACTAACTAAAATGAAGGAGAGAGGTATTTTTGACATTCTATTTATAGGATTTGATCCACTGAATATATATGTATGTTGTTGTAATTGTAATATGTATTGTAAATCATAATTTCGTCTCTATTAATAGTAGATCTAAGTTAACTAATTAACGAAGTTTGCGTACATTACATTCTATCTTTTTCAGATTTCACTTAGAGGATTTGATCCACTAAATATATATATGTATAAATAACATAAATCCCACTATTTTGAAATATAATTACCTTCACTCCCTTCTTTTCAATTTCAATTTTTCTCTCCCCATTCTTATACATAAGTTATCAATAATATAGATGTTGTGATTGTAATATATATTGTAAATCACAGTTTCGTCTCTATTAACAGTAGATCAAAGTTATCTATAAATTCATTGGAATTGAGTAGTTTTTGCTTATACTCGATCTTCACATGAAATAAAAATGAACAATTTGATTGTGAATTCAATTATTATTATATTGACCATATTTTTTTGAGATTTGGGTAGAAACTATAAATTTTAAATTCTATATATGTCTATTAATTGTAGATCTATAGAGTTTAACATATATGTTATGAACTAATGAGTAGAGTTTTTGCTCAGACTCGATATATGTGTTTGCTAGAGATACATATATTTGATTTTGTCAACCCATAAGGGGTGCTAATTGGCTCGTTAGAATATATTTACTTGTCTGGCATTCTCCTAAATCCTACGTATAACGTAAAAATACATCATTATGAGGTTCAAAAAAGTATTTCCACCATAACATGACAACTATAGTTAAAGGAAAATCCTTTGCATCTTCTAGGGGATATTTAGGCTGTGAAAAAAGGAATTCATTTGCTGTTTTCGCTAAGAAGAAACTTATAAGTTTCCTAAACTAGTATTTTATTTACGATTAAACGCTATAGGATTAAACACTAGTATTTTTTGATTCGTTATTGACAGCTGAAAAACAGGATCTTATTAGCGTTAAATTATTACTAATTATTTATGAACCACGTGATTTTAAAACCAAAATGGAAAGAAAATTTGAAAGTGATTTATAATCTTCTAGATGCTAAGTATATATGGTAAACTTCAATGACACTTCTCTCCCACACAAATTCTTATTATATGATGCTTGATGTTTTTGTGTGGTTATGTCACAGCTCACATTTTTTAATTTTTTTTTTGGTTTAGATATTGTAGTTTTAAAAGAATTTTACACAATTATATTACTAATAAAAAGAGTTCTTAAGCATTAATTGATAGCATAGAATGGATCAGAGGAGTTGTTCAGATGATAAGTATCCTTCATCTCTAACCTTAAGATTATGAGTTTATGTCTCGATGAAGTAAAAGGTGGACGTTTTTAGGAAGGGATTAAAAAAGTAATTCTAACGTTGTACAATAAGTATATATAACTTTGATCTTTTACTTTTTTTTTTTTTGAAAGAAAATATATGATGACGATGAAGTGATATCACATATATATATCATGGCTGAGTCAAGAGTGTAAAAGGAAATCTGGTGTATTAAAATCCCGCTATGTGCAGGGTTCATGGAAGAGTGGGGCCACAAGAGTTTATTGTATGTAGCTTTATCATGTATTCTTACAAAAGGTTATTTCTACAACTCGAACAACATCCTGAACATGTGACAAAAACTTTGCTAGTTACGACAACGCTCCCTCAAAGAGGACTCTAATAAAATTTGATTTCTCTTATAGTTGTACTCTTTGAGCACCTAACACTAAGTTCATACTAGCTCTTTGAGAAACTAAATGTAACATCCCGCTTTTTCGGGCTAAAGTTGAACCGTTTTTCTGATGTGTATAGACCTCAATTCAATGATTTCTAGTTAGAAATAAGTGTGAATAATAATTCTTTAGTGTGAGAATATCTTTGGAGATGCATATACATCATAAAAGTCTCCTAGCTCGAAGTTAAGTTGAGCACGTTCTTACCGGTTGAGTTTTAGTTGATGATTTTTCTTGGATCAACTTCCAACGAACATTACTCCTAAAATATAAGGAGTTATGTATCCCATTATATATCAAATTAAATATCTTTGAGTCCTCTTTCCAACGCAACAAACCGTTTGTCAATCCGAGTTTGGAGTAAAAAGATATGAGTGTTTTAGTAATACACTGTCCAGAATCCACATTAGGCCCGCGCCGTGAAGGAATCGCCAAACACCACTGGAATGGGTTGGCTTTGGCTGTGCACCGCCAAGCAAAATCTAAGCGTAAATAAGTGCTCCCTTATTCTATTTTAAAGGCGTTAGGGTCTTTTCACGTCCTCTGATACAAGTCAAATGGACACCTTAATTTTTGAAGACATGACTGGAGGTCATCATTTAAAGGCTCAAGACTTGGTCACCTCGAGGGCACAAGAATATGCAAGGAAAACCTGTTTTGAGCACAAGCAAGGCCGTGTGTGGAAGATTGCTTGGAGCATTGAAGACTTGAGGACTCACGATTTTGGACAACACTTAATGGGTCATGATTTGGTCATCTTCATTAAGGGTATTTTGGTCACTTCATTGGGCCCAAATGCACTCCATGGCCACCCCACCCTTTAAGGGCATTGTTGTTATTTTGCCTTGTCTTGTAATAGAATATAAATAGAATATTTTAGGTCTTTTTCTCATTAGTTGTTCATTGATGTAAGACTTGAAATATGAAACACCTTTAGTTGTAGGGCTTGGAATAGCCACCACACCGAAATGAGGGCAACAAGTGTGGATATCACTTGTGTTGTAATGTTGGCTTGAGACGTTGGTGTTTAGAGGAGGTAAAGTTCCTCTTGTGTCAACGTAGGAGTTAGGTTAACCGTTGTGTGTAGTGTTAAGGGTCCAAGATTACCATATTCTTGAATTCTTAAGATTTATACCAACCAAAGTCTAACTATCTATCCATTTTGTTTATGTTGTAATCGTTTGTTTATGTTCTTGTAATTCAAATCCGTGACTTGTTGTTCTTGTTCCATTGTTGTTGTTTTTCATCTTGTTGTTGTTAACATAGTTTTTTGTTAGCTATTTTTAGGTGATAAACACTTCAATACATTGTGTTCTTGTTGTTGTTTGTTGAATTCGAGTGTGGTCTTCAAAAGGGTCCTTGGATCTTTGATCTTGTGGACTGATTTTGAAGTGTGTTTCGTGTTGTCTTTGTAATTCTTGTATCATCCTCTAACCATACCTAATCATATTTGGACAAAATTAAGGTCTTAACACACGTTATTTCACTTCTCAAATCCCCAAATCATCTTCCCTTAAGCAAGAGAGGAGAAACCACCTAGGGTTTGAGGATTTTGATCTCCAAGGGCAAATCTCTCTATGTTCTCTTTGAGTTTTCTCTGTCAAAAGATATGTGAGACTATGCTAAATCTCAGGGGCATAAAATTTACGTTTTTAAACAAGTTTTAAAGATATATATATATATATGTATGGATATGTAATTGGTTTTAAAAATCGTTCAAAGAGCATGCATCATAAATCCGTTTCGATGAAAGTACATAATTATCATGGATTTTTTTCATCAGCTTAATTTATAATCTTGTACATACATGATTTGATTTCAAAAAATGATTTCTGAACATGACTTGCGAAATTTCCTTCCCCATGATGAAATTTATGGTCTTAGCATGTTGTGAATTTTGTTTGAGAGCATGGATTATAAGCCTCTTTTTGATCATGAGATTTACGTATAACTAATGTTGCAATTGTTTTATGAATGAGGATGATTCTTGAGTTTAAATGTCTCTTTACTTATTATGGATGGTTGTTTCACGTATTTTTTCGAAAAGGTGATTTCTATTAAAAAATGCTATGATTTTCTAATGAAGAAACTGCATGTAATTAATGAAAGAATTGACCACCATGTATTAAAGTCTTGAAAAGAGAGTGTGTTTGCATAAATTTCATATGCTTTTGAAAATAAGAACTCTCATGTGATTTATAAATCTTTTCTTGGTCATTTGCATGTTTTTGAAAGAGAAGGGCTATGGATTTGATATGATATGATTTGGTTTACAAGTCTAGGTATGACAATACCTATTATGGAATGCCCTTAATATGAAAGAAAAGAATAATTTGAGCATGAAACATGGTTTTAAAGGACTAAAATTAGACTTAAAGAGAGTTAGATGGTTACCCGAACAAAGCATTTGAGTGAAAGGGCTTATTGCTGAAAATCGAGTTTTGCCGACTCGGGAGAAATGATTGGCATTCCGTTCATGTGAATGGCCAATGTATACTTGCCTCTGGGCACTGGTATACTAGACTAATATATAAGACCCCGATCCTTGCGGCAAACTTGGATTTGGGGGCTTGATCGACGAGTTGATGACGGATTTCATATAGCCCGTGGGATTGTAGACTCGTAAGGTGTACCATCTAGCACAGAAGTAAAACAAAGAGTTGAGTCATGACTTACAAGAATGTTTTGAAGCTCGTTGATTATGTCCATGTGTTTTTATATAGGCAGGATACATATACAGACCCCTCAACTATTCGACTTTTTCCGTATAGGCACCTCTATTAGGCCATGTACCTATTGAACCCTTTACTCCTTCACAAAACGTTTTCAATTAAGCACAATCTGCTGATGTGACAAAAAATGTAAAATGCATGTAATACACACGTTTTAATGATATGGCAAAGTGACAAATTAAATAATGACACGTGGCATTTTAACTTAAAATAATCATAAAAATAATTTTCTAATATAATTAAATCTATTTTTTTTTTCAAAAAAATCATTAACCCCCTGCAGCCGCCTACCTGATCCTCCCTCTTCCCTCTCTTCCCTTCCAAACACTCCTTTCTCCATCTTTGAGCACACAAAAGTACAAAATAAATAGTATCTTCTTCTTCACTTATCTCTGATTTTTTTTTCTTTTTTTCCCACCATTGAAGCATTTTTTTCACTTATCTCTAATTTTTATTTTTTTTTCTATTTGAAACTTCCAAAAACTGAAGCTCCAGCAACAATCAATATTCGAGTAATGTTAATCAGCCTCCTGTCGATCTGCTATCTGAGTTACAAGCCATAAAATATGTAACAGAGTCCTCAAATTACAACTCCCCAAAGGCAATATTCTCATATCATCCAAATTAGATAACTGATTGCTCTACTTCTTCGCCTTTGTCCTCGTCCTCGTCATCATTATCATCTCATTCATTAGCTGAAAATCAAGTCAACTGGTGTGACTATATTCTTGATAATGCATTTATTCCATCGAATTTTAAAGATCAAGAAGACGCATTAACCATAGAAGAAAAGCTAGTGAGTTCAGGAGGTCAAGATGGGTCAAACAACGTGCCATCAATGAGGGATTTTGAAGCCTCATTATCTACACAGGGTACATCATCATCACCATCGTCATCATTTGTTGATGCCATGGTAGAATATGAAAACGAATATTCTTGAACTTCCCTGGCTTCTCCGAGGATCCCTTTTACTAGTAACTTCAATGCCACTACTTAGTGACCATGATGAAAAAAAGCACCAATTGAAGAACAAAATCTAATTAATAGCATATGTTTTCTAACTTTTCACACTCATTTCATCATTAATTTAATGTCTAGAATACAAATTTACAATTTCTAATAGAGAGAAAGACGAAAAAGGAGAGAAAGATGAAAAAGGAAAATGAAGAAGAAGAACAGTAGAACAGTTCTTAGAAAAAGGGGAGAACTTATTTTTTAAAAATAAAAAATTATGAGAAAGGAGAAAATTAAGAAAAATAAAAAAGATAAAGAGATTTACAAAAAAGCTAAAATTTAATGTTTCACCTCCTAAATTGAGTGCAGTGCACGCACTATGCCACATCAGCGCCATGTCAACAATTGTGCTTAATTGAAACATTTTGTGAATGAGTAAAGGGTTCAATATGTACATGACCTAATTGAGGTGCCTATATGAAAAAGTCAAATAGTTGAGGGGCTTGTATATGTATTCTTCCTTTTATATATATTATGATAAATTTTTTTCATAATGCTCTCACTTATTTTACATGAAGTATGTGTTATTTTTGGATTGTTCTACATACCAGTACTTTTGAGTATTGACCCCTTTCTACAGGTTTAGAGCCTCAGTCCCGGAGTTCAGCTCAGTAGTAGATTGTTCCCGTACTTCTAGAATTTGGTGACCCTCCCTTACACCGAAAGACATTCTATCTAGATGTAATCTCAGTCAGTTTTATGGTCCGGTCGGGGGCTTTGTCTCAATTTAGTCAGACTAGTATTTTTCAGTTTAGTAGAGGCTTTGTAGACTGGTGTAGAATAGATTTGTGTTTACTTATGAAGTGATGTCCTGAATTTATTAAATTTGATTATGGGATTGTTATGCTTTAGTTTATCTTTTGCACTATGTTTTAGTTGAAATTATGCTTATGATGACGTGCTAAGGGATCTCTCGGGCCTTCGTAGTTCAAAATGCCCGTTACGGCTAGGGCCTCGGCTCGAATCGTGACACTAACATTAAGTTGAATTTAAGCTTGTTGAAATTTGGAGCCTTACCTGTGAGAATTGTTGAAGCTTCTTGTTCTTTTAGATCCTTGTGGAAATTCTTGAACTTTGCTTTTGAAGATCTTGTTACATGGGTGTTGTTGTGTACTTCAGAGACAGGAGACAGAGGTGAAGAGAAAGGTGGGAAACTAAAGCAAATCCATTTACTGTTGACTATGACCAAGTGGATGGTGGATACAAGTCCCATGTGTTGGACCATCTGACTGACTCTAATAATGAGGGAGACATATGAACCTAGGAACAGTGGTGGAGCCACCTTTGTCCAAACACTCTAAAAATTAGAATGTGTAGATTGATAATGTCTTTAATGTATACATATGCCTTTTTCTGTGTACGTTTACTTTTTTATTTGACTTCTTTTAGTGAAAATCTTGATTTTGACTAAGACATGTACTTAGCTGAGGTGAATTTGGGGTCATATATTTTGGTACTAAGTACTAACAAAGCAACTGGAGAGGTGTATGCAAAGTCTAATCAAGTATCAGTGCTGCACTCGTGCAGGATCCTCCAAAACTGCATAGCTTTTAGAGGATACGACACTCACTCGACAGTATTCTCGAAGAGTCCAAACTACATAGATGATACCGTGTAACGAATTGTAATACTAACATAAGAAGTTAAAGACTGCTGCTAGCCACATTACTATATAAACTTGTGATACCAATGGGAACAAGAAAGAAACTTATATACAGAAGAAGATCCGTTAACAAGTTGTGTTTTGTCTGTATTCTTAATAACTCAATTTTTTTTGACTTAGTATATGAATAAAATTCACCTACATTTATGTTTCTGGAGGAAAAACAAGAAGCAGACTATACAAAGTGAATTAATAATAGACTAGTGTGAACTGCGTCCTAATCAACCAAATCAGATGTCCAACTTAGGTCTGCTGCAATAAAATCACCAGTATCGAATAATCCATTCATTGGGAAGTACTCGTCACTGTTTATAACTAACGAGGCTGTTGGCTCAGTAAAAGTAATAGGTTCTGCCTCTTCAAGATTCTGCACTTGCTCCTCACAACATGTTGACCACTGATCAGACACAAATGTGGCAACATTAATATTTCCTTCATTAAGTACCTTACAAGTACTTTCAATCTGCTGAGGAAGTGATAATCATATCCAGATTCATCAATGCAGATAGGCAACTGGAGCTGTGTTCCAGTATCGTTCAGCACATCAGCCAATGTTGATGAAAAATTAGGCTGTATAACAATCAATATTATAGTTTGAATATTTGTTGTTCCTTCCTCCGGATAACTTGTAATATTGTCATCATGATAATGAGCAAAAGACGGTGTCTCTTCAATATTGTTCTCTTGGACGACGTTCACTTGTTTAATGTTTTGGTCTTGTTTCAACTGAAACGCGCTGTGATCAGATACTGTGAATGGATAAACCAAACAGGAATTGTGGAAAGCTGAAGGTATCATCTCATCAATAGTCTGCACCTGCTTGATTAGTTGTTCACTATTTTGATCTTGTTGCAACTCATGAAACACATTATTATGTTGAGATGATGTGAGTTGATTTAAAAGACATGAACCATGTTGTTGAGTTGTCGGAAGTATGGCATCCATGGCAGCAACATCCTTCCATAGGCATATAATCACATAATTCCTTATGATCATGAGCATGTACATTAATCTTACACTTAACGCAGCACAAGACAACGTCTTCCTAATGAATTAAACATCGCTATCTTAACGCCTTTAGGATTTTCTCATCAAGACTGTGTATTGACATCAATAATTTTTCTGGATCTAACTAACTTTGGTCCATCATAAACTGATTTTTCGCCGTCAAGCCCCTTCCACGATCCTCCTCCAATCACCGTACGAATAAACCTAGTACCATCCAATTTCTTCTTCTTCAGCTGAGTAAAGAAATATCTAACCTTTTTAGTATCTTCATCCCCTAGCGAATTGCTTTCGAATATCTCCCGTGGCTTCTTATTCCCATAAAGATCCTCAAGTCGAATATTATCGCACGAGTAATTCTTGTAACAAACGAATTTGAGTAGATAACGAATAAGCTCTTCATCCGTAGGATGAAACCTGATTCACAATAATCCCATCACTGGGTTTTTGAAGAAATTAAGCTGAAAAATAGATGTTAAGAAACTTTTGTGACTGCTAAGGTTGTTAATACACAAATTTGTTTATTTATAAGTAAGGGTTAGGGACTTTGCTTAAGGTGGGAATTAACTAGAGAAAATTGAATTGGTGACATTGACCAACTTAAAGGGGCAAACATCATTAGGAAAATTGATTAAGTTAACTGTGGACTTAATTAATATTTTTAAAACTTTCTAATCTTTTTCAAAAATACAAATCAACCCAACCCATACCCCTCTTCAATCCAAATCAACCAATCTCTCTCCTTTCTCTCGACAGCTTCCCTCTCCTTTCTCCCAACTAACAGTTCTGTAAATTTCTCCTTTCAATCCTCGGCGACGTCAACCTTCGACAACATATAGTTGGGATTTAAGTTCTCCTCTTCAATCCAAATCAACCAGTCTCTCTTCTCTCTCTTTTGACAGCTTTTCTCAACTCTTTTTCAACCAACAGTTCTGCAAATTTCTCCTTTCAATCCTCGGCGACTTCAACATCCGACGATAAATAATTGGGTTTCAAGTTCCTTTTCGACTTCAACCTTCAATCGACGTGACAACCTTGCTCTCCGACCACAACAGCTTCGAATTCTTCAATCTTTAATCGACATGACAACCTTGCTCTCCGGCCACAACAACTTTGAATTCATCATCGTTCCTTTTCTTATTTCATAGATAAAAAATTATGGCCTTTTTTAGTTTTGAAGAAAACGAGGAACTTGATCCAACTTCTCTTAGAGCATTGGTTAACAATTTCAATATTTGTTGCTTTAATTTGAAATGCGGTCTGAATGAAACCTTAATTTCTGGTATTTTTTCTCTAATCTTTTCGAAGTGAATTATGATTTTTTGTTGTTTGTTGAATTTTTTTGAAGTTTGATTTTTGTTGTTTGTGTTTATAAAAACAAAACAATGATTTGGATTGATTTGTTCTATTCTTGTTCTTGGTAAAAATTGTGATGTTGCTATTTTTCTGTTGAACAAAATTATGCTACTATTTTTTATTTTCTCCAACAGATTATCCATCTAGTGAAACATATTAATCATCTGATGCAACAAATTTGTCATATAATGCAACAAATCAACCATCTGACGCACCAGAGGAACCATCAGATTATAATTTTGATGCAACAGATTAATCATTTGTTGTAACAGATTTAACATATGATGCAACAGTTTAACTATCTGATGCAAAAAATTAACCATATGTTGCAACAGATTAAGCATAGGATAAAAAATCTGATGCAGCTGATTAATCATCTGATGCAACGGAAGAACCATCGGATTAATGATCTGATGCAACAGATGAACCTCTTGTTGGATAAAATCTTATCGACTCTTCCAATAGGATATGTCCAATACATGATTTTTCCAATTGATCATTCATCTGCCGCGATAGACGACCCTATGTTGGAAAAAATCTAAACAATATTAACAATTGATAACTGTTCCAACAAATCACTCATGTGTTGCAACAGATATGTGACCTGTTTCACAGACCATTCATCTTTCTCAATGGATGAGTAATATGTTTTGTATTATCACAACAGATTACTCATCCGTTGTTGTAGGTTTGTTAACTATTCCGACAGATCACTCATATGTTGCAACAGATGTGTGATCTATTCCACAGACCATTCATCTTTCTCAACAGATGAGTGATATATTTTGTATTATCGTAATAGATTACTCAGCCGTTGCTACAGGTTATTTAACTATTCCAACAAATCACTCATATGTTGCAATAGATAATGTTGCAACAGATGTGTGATCTTCTATACAGACCATTCATTTTTCTCAATAGATGAGTGATATGTTTTGCATTGTTACAACAGATTACTCATCCGTTGTAACAGATTATTTAACTATTCTAACAAATCACTCATATGTTGCAACAATATATGATCTGTTGTACAGACCATTCATCTGTCTTAAAATATGAGTGATACATTTTGTATTGTTGTGATAGATTGCTCATCTGCAACAGATTTATTATATGCTGTGACAGATATACTACCTAGTGCAACAGATACGTGATCTGTTAGAACTATTATTTTACTGCTTTGCTTGTTAGACTTACTGTTATCCCTTTTTAACTATGTCTTAATTAACTAAAATATTTTTTTTTATGTTTTTGTTAATTTTAGATAATATGGCTCCCAAAAGAACAGAAACCAAATCAAGTCAAGTAAAGGAACATGTGAAAGAGCTAGGCTACATCCACACTCTATGAGCTTGCTTTACAAGCGTTATCTCAATCAGGAAAATAATATGATGAACACGAGGAGGAGAAGTATTTCAAAAGAGATGATCCAATTGCTAATAGCTCTTCCGCCGAAGAGTTGGTCAAAACCTTCAACATTGATCATTATTCTGTGAGAATGCAGTGCTATGGTGCCATAGATTTAATAGGTGATTTCGTGGTTAGGTTAGCCATGGAAAAATCTTTCGATGACTTCAGAAAAATACTTTGAGAACAAAAATTGAATGCTTATTTCTGGGACAGCTGCTTTGGGAAATATCTTGATTTGATGGAGGACAACAATGCTCTTTTCCAAATAAAAATGGTATATGAACTTCTCAAGAGTATGTTTATATATGAAAACAAAGATAAAATGGATGAGGTGTGGATAAATTACTGTGGTATGCCTGTTTGTTTTGGTTGGAAGGAGTTTGCCATTGTTACTGGACTAAAATGTTATCCTTCTTCTCAAGTTATACCTATTCTAACCCCCAAAAAAGCACCCTGCACACCCAAAAAGGGAAAAGGCAAGTTGTGTGATCATGATGACCTGGTGTCTATTGTTGGTCCAAACTTCAAAAATAAAAATTTGATAGAAGCGTTGAAAGGTAAAGGACTTTCAAAGAAGCACAAGCAGTCATTGTGCTTGGTTTGGTTTGTACATAATATTCTTTGGGCGAGAGACGTTAAAAACAACATAAACGTTGGTTTAATAAAGCTCTCTGAGGATCTTGAGGCATTTAACAACTATACTTGAGGTTATGAAAGCTTCAAAATGACTGTCAAATATTTGTTAACTCCGTTAGCGCCAAAAACAATCAACTTATATGGCTTTCCATGGGCTTTCATGGTAAATGTTTCTTTATTTTAATATGATATCATTCATTTTTTTTACTCAATAAGGATTTTGATTTATTGGCGTTATTTTATAGGCTTGGGCATTTGAAACAATTTCTTATTTGAGACAACAAGTGAACTACCAGGAAGAAGTTTCATATCCAAGAATCTTGAGATGGTTGTCGGTCAAAACTGATAAAAATATAAAATTTCTTGATCTCTTCAACCCCTCGAAGGATGCAGTAAGTATAATTATAATTATATTTTTATTTTAATTAATGATTTTTTTGAATGATCTAATCATCATTCTAATATATGTAATGATTTATGTTAGATTATGCATCCGTCGCTAGTTTCGACCAATCGAGAGTTAAAAATACTATTTTTTCTTACTTTACGGTCTGTCCAAACTTTATCAGACCCTAACATCATCGACAAAATAAAAATGGAATTGTTTGGAGCAACAACCATTACAAGAAAAATAATTTTGGAAGGTGGGCTTGTTGTTGTTGATGGTCTTAGTGGTGATGGAGTTGTTGGTGGTGGTAGTGGTGCTGCTGTTGGTGCTAATGATGCTCCTCTTTCAGTAGTTAAAACAAACTATTATGAGTATAATCATACTGGTATATAGGTTTTGCCTCTCCCAGCGAATGTTCTACATGCAAATATCAAGACTGCAGGGCGAAACATGATGTAGTGATTAATGCTATTAATGCATTAACTGTTTCTGTAAAGAAATTGACATCTAAGAGGGGTGTCATTCCATCAAAGAGGATTTTATTTCCATCCACTCCATTAGAGATTAAGGCTAAGAGGAGAAGAAAAGTGATTTCCAAGGCATTATCAAGCATCTAAAAAAGCAAAATTGCAACTCCTCTGTCTGTGTGTTGCACTGACCAATGTACAATGTCTAAAGGAGAGCAACACGAGCCAAAGAAGGTGAATATATATGTCTTCCAACTAATAAATAGATACATTTTTATTTCAACAGATAACACATCTGCTGAAAATTATCAAACAAATATATATATCTGTTGTAAAAATTGACTAACTTGTTGCACCTGATAAAGTATTTGTTGCAACATATGTCTTGTCTATTTTAACAAATCTAACAGCTCTTCATATTGCTTTTATTTGTACTAAAAGATGACCTATCTGCTGCAACAGATGAGTCATATGTTGTAACAGATGGTTCATCCGTTGGAAATTATCATACAGGTCTTCCTCATGTAGAAATTTATCCCAACAGTTGATTCATTATTGCAACAGAAATATAATCTGTTTGGGATAATTTAAAATAGGAGAAAGACCTGTTTGATTTGCTAGAACAGATAAGTTATTCTTTTCCATTTTATTGTATCTCCGTGATTAGCATTAACCAATTCTGGCATTTCAGGTGGATGTAGAAGATACTGCTAAACAACATTGATAATATGCTACTCTTTTTATGAAAATACAGAGAATAGAAAGCGCAGAAACCGTACGTTAGCGAAAATAAAGATCCACGACGAGAAAAGTTGAATTTCATAGCACCGGATGAAGAACAACTTGTCCATATTGAGAAGATCTTTATAGCTTGAGTCTGTCAAAGTAATAACCTCACCCCTCCTTAGGAATCCTTGGCATCAATACTTAAATTGTTGAGATCTGTACCCATAACAATTTTTTAACATTTCATTTATTCGTTGATTTATTTCAGCTAATTTCTTAAGGCTTCAATTTATTTTATTTAATCTATGAGTTTTATTTTTTCCTTAGATTTGAACTTATTAATTGAAATGGAATACTAGATTCAAATATTGCAACTAATAATGTATCTGTTGCAACAGATGGCACATCTGTTGGAAAATATCGAACAGATTTAGACATATATTGCAACAGGTAGGTAATCTATTGGAATTAGATAGAAACACCGACATAATGCAACAGATGACCAACCTATTGCAACAGATAAGCTATATGTCAGAACAGGTAGAATATCAATTACAACGGATGGAGAATCTGTTGCATTATAAAAATTTAACTTTCATTGGACATAAAAAATTGCCACTCCATGTAAAAAAGTGAAAGTGAATTGAAATAAAAAAGGTGGAATCCATCGACAGTGTTCAATTCAAACACCTAAAATAAAATAGGCATCAAGTAGACAATGTTCATTTCAAACACGTAAAATAAAATAGGCATCAAATGTGTCAGGTTGGCACTTTTTGCTGACTTAGCATCTGATTTGGCCCCCAACAGTCATTTTTTCCTCCAATGTCTTATATATTCATTTTCTTCCTAAAATTTAACCCTAAATTCCCAAATCTTCTTCTTCGTCATCATCTTTTTTTTATTTATCCAAATTCTTCAAATTATTTGCATTTGGTCTTTCTTTCTTCATTTTTTTTTCATTTTTTCCAACTGAGCTTCCACTATTTTTTGTGATAACGATTTTAGATATTGTAAGTACGGTCATGAAGCTCTATTGAAGACTTCTTGGACTCAACAAAATCTAGGTCATAGGTTTTTTACTTGTAAGATTTCAAAGGTAATATTTTTTTATTTAATTAGTTGATTAATTATTGACTTGTAATTATTTTATAATTGTGTTCTTGTTTTTATAGAAATTGGGTGGATGCGATTACTTTTATTGGTATGAAGAACAACATCCTTCACAAGCAAATCGTGTAATCTGAGGTTTGTTGAACAAAGTCAAGGCTTCTGAAGAGAAACAAAATCGAGCAAGAAGATACTACATTGTTGCCGTTAGTGTTACTGGTTTGATGTTGTTGGGCACATAGATATTCAAGCCTAATTGCTGAAATTTTCATGGTGGTGTATTTGCTACTAGTTTGGTGTTGTCGAGCACATGGATATTCAAGCGTAATTATTGCAAAATATCAAACAGATTTAGGCATATATTGTAAGATTTAGGTCATCTGTTGGAAATTATCAAACAAGTCTTTTCATTGTTGCAACATATTAGACTTAGATTAGATAGAAATAACATCGGCATAATGCAACAAATGACCAACCTATTGCAACACATAAACTATCTTCCAGAACAAATAGAATATATTTTACAACAGATTGACAATCTATTGCATTATAAAAAACTCAACTTTCATCAGAAAAAATTATTTCCACTACATGTACATGTAATTTAAGTAAAGTGAAGTGTGACTTGAAATAAAAAAATTGTTATTTCACAAGCTCTTCTATATACACAGGCTCCAAGCATCCAGTTAGTACCCCATAAGCCCAAGCCTCTTGCAGGTTTGCCATAGTGTTGTCGCACAGAAAGTTCATTGGCTCGGTTATTTCTGTGCCGGTTAGCAAATATTCGATGTGTGCAAGAGTGTGTGAGCTGCTCGCGTAATCAGTATTATTTTTTGGAAGTGTCATGCCCTTGTTTCAACCTTCAAAATTCCATGATTTCTTCATCAATACTTCCTTTGGCAAATGATTCATCAGTTTACCCTCCCTCAACAAGATGGGCAACAGCTCCATCAGTGGCTGCACAAGGAGAAAAATGTCAACCTTATCGACGGTAGGTTCATTGCAGTCATAAAATTTGATCTTTTCCTGCTCGAGTAGTATCTCAACAACCCGATAATGTATGTCATTCACACTAATGACTGCAAGAATCCTCTTTGCCTCGGTCCAGCTCTTGTCATGTGGATTTAGCCTCCCCCCTCTAACATATTTTATCATTTCTTCTTCCTCCAAGTCCAACGTAGAAACTAAGAAATCAAGTCTCGCGCTACAGGATGACCATCAGAATTGAGTTAATCGTACTTATCCTTGAGATTCTTGCTGAAGTCGAGGTCCATTATCCTATCGACAACGTCATAAGCTTCTGGGTACGTTAGTTTCCTTTTCCTCATGAGGCAGAGAATTTTGTCAACATGCTGTGATATATGAAGTCAGTTTTTAAATAGGTTAGTAATTGTAAAGATGGTCCATTTACTGTATAGGGTTCTCTGAATCAATAATCCAATGCAACTTATACAACAGATGGATAGTAAGTTGTAACAGAACCACTACCAGTTGCACCAGAATACCCAGTTATTACAACAAATTTCACATCTGTTGCGTAGCTTCTTCTTTATGGGGTAGATTAGAAGGCTAGGTTAGGAAAAGTAAACTTGTATTTTCCTCGTACCACATACGCATATCTATCATAGTCTGGAAGTCTTAGGGTAAAAAGGGAGGCCTGGGGTAATTTGGTGTGCCTGGCTTGGCATTCTTGACCTGTCGCCGATCCATCTTCTCTTTGGTGCCAAGTTTCGTGTATATGTCCACCTTCTTGAATGGACCCTGAACTTCAACAACTTTTGGAGAGGGTGGAGTTGCAAGTTTTTTTTGTTTTCTAACCGGAGAGTACGTCGGTTATTACTCTTTTCTTCCTTCAAACCAACACTGTAAGAGTGTATGGCTCCCTCACCTTCTTGGATGGTATGACACCTCTCTTGGATTTGAATTCCTCGACAGCTTTAGAGATTGCCTCTACTTTTTCAAAGAGTTTATCCTGGATGTCCTTGTACTCTTCACATTTGCAACGAGAACATGAGGGTGAAGAGGGGTGAGAGGGACAAGTGCAAGGGTGAAAAGGGGTGTTTTCAAACATATTTATTTTTTCTTGAGCATTAACATGCTCATCATCATGGGTGGTAGTAGCATCAACATGCCTGCCACCAACACCAACAACTCCACTAGAAGAAGCATCCGGATCTGCCTTAGTAGGTTGGTCATGGAGAGCCTCAACATTAGGCTGACCTTGCCTAACTGCTCTTCTTATGGCTATTGCTCCAGCCAATTCCTTCTTTATTAACTCCACCATTGGGTCTGCTATAGTATCAACATAACCTAGAGTAATATAAGAAGTCATCAACGACTCCTCCTCAGTAGGCACGATCCATGGATGCACAACCTAGAAAAAAAAGATAGATATATTTAAATCATATAATATAATAATTTTCACTGTTGGGTTACATTTTAACATAGTCAACTTCTACAGCAGATTAATAATATGTTACATCAGATTATCCATCTGTTGTATAGTTTGAAGTAGATGGTTAAAATCTATTTGAGTCAGGTTCAGAGAACTAGAGCAACACACGGATAATCTGATGCAAAATATCAATTATTTGTCACAACAGATTACCAATCTGTTGCACCAGTTGCACAAGACGGGTAATCTATTGGGTTACATGTTATGCAATAGATGATTTGTATATCACAATAGATTAATAATATGTTACATCAGATTATCCATCTATTGCATAATTTGCAGTAGATCATTAATCTGTTAGGAGTTGGGTTCGGAGAACCAAAGCAACAGATGGGTAATCTGATGCAAGATATCAATCTTTTGTCGCAATAGATTATCCATCTATTGAACTGGTTGTCATATAACGGGTAATCTGTCGCAACAGATGTCTCATCTGGTGCATTAGATATAACATCTGTTTCACCATATATAATATCTGTCCAATATATTTTATTTCATTGATTAAAATTATTTTACTTGAAGAAGACGTACTGCATCATCTTGAGGGTTACAGAGATCAGCCTCCTTAATTTTTGAGTTGTTCTTTGCAGCTAACCACCTAAACATCCTTGGATGAGACACCTCATCCGGGTAATCCATTACCTACTTTCGTAGGGGTGGAATGGCTTCAAATGCCCAAGCCTAAAAAATATAAACAGAAAGCAAGCAAAAAAGTCATAATAACTATATTCAATATAAATTAATGGATGAGTAAAATAAAAGTAGTGATTAATTTTACCATGAATGCCCAAGGAAAGCCGAATAATATGGTCGTCCCTGAGGATAGCTTTGTTAGTAAATATTGGACAGTCAAGTAGAAGATGTCATATCCCCAAGGATAATTGTTGAATTTATCAAAATCCTCAGCACGCGCCAAAAAATCATCTTCTATGACCTTGTTGACGTCTCTTGCTAATATAACCGAATAGGAAAATCAAACTAAGCATAATTTCTCCCTGTACTGCTTTGGTATGGTTTTATCCATGAGATCTGTCAACAAATTAGATGCTTTGTATCCACGTCGAGCAATGTCAAACAACCCATCTATTTTTCCTTGCGTTTTCTTGCCTTGGATCTTTTGTGGGGTGTTCCATTGGCGATAGGTGGTTCTTATGGACGATGGAATCTCAAGACCATCACTATGGGAAACTCTTACAAGCCAAAACAAACCGGCATACAACAGTAGTTGATCCAAATTTCATCTATCTTTTTGCCCTCTCCTTCGGATCTACATCATCCCCCATATACTTGATCCTGCACTTGAGAAGACCATATACCATCCTCATATAGAAACAGCCAGGGGACTTAGGCAGCTCAAGAAAGCGTCCAAAGCAGCTCTTCTTAAAAAGTCCGTCTATGTTTTTGACCTTCATAATTTTACTAAAATTAATAAAGTTACTCCCCATTTGACATTTAAGTACAATTTCACCAGTTAGTTCTTCTGATTTTTGGTCATTTATCGTCATCGCAATTTGAAACTTGTCAATACTAAAAGTTTGGACAGGATCATGCTGGGATGTCAATATTAATTCACGCCCCATTGGTGATCCATTATCATCATGTTAATGATCATCCTCTTTCTCTTTCTCACTCTCTAATTCATCCTCTTTCTCTCTTTTATTTTCTTCATCACCATCTACAGACCCTTTTCCACCTTCCTCAATGTTGTTTTTATGTCTCTTCTCAGTTTCACTTTTCCTTGACTGAGATTGTTCAGGAAGCTCCTCCGAATCCCTCTGTACTGTAGCCTTTTTTTTGGTGGTCAGACGTTGATCCACTTTCACTTTCTTTTCTTTTGAGAGACATATTTTGCCTACAAACAACAAAAAAACAAAAATTAATTACAATTGATGTATGCATAAATTTTAAAAAATACATTACAAACACCACCAATAACGACACACCAACCACCACCACCACCACAAACACCACCAACCAATGCCACAAATAACACAAATACCGACACCATCAACAGCCACCACAAATACCACCAACCAATGCCACCAACAGCTACCACCAGTGCCTCCACGATGATGACGACGACGACGACCACCACCACAAACACCATCCAATAATACCACGACAGTCAACGAAACATTGTGATAGAAACTAGGGTTTTCTCGAGTTCTTCCTATGATTTTACCATCAAAACTCAAAATTGTAAATCCATCCTCGAAGATAATACAACTAAAAGTTTTTTTTTTCATCATTAACTTGAAATCCCTTATTTTTTAGAAAAAAATAATAAATATAGAACTCTTCTCAAACTCTGTTACCTATGAAGACAGAGAAAATGACTGATACAAGCAAGAATAAAGTAAAAAATAACACTTATGTGTTCAGAAATGAGAAGAAAATTGATCTGTTGTGAAGGGTAGAGTAATTTGTTGAGTAGTTGTTGTCTGTACTGTATAATTGAGTGAGAAAGAGAAAAGAGAGAGAACTCGAGATTTGAAATAATGAAACGTTTTTCTTGCAAATGGATGATTTGTATTTTGGAAAAGAATGACAAGTTTTGGAAATGTTAATTTGGTCCGAATTGATCTTAATTATTTTTTAAAATTATAAAAGATATACATAATTTTTAACCCTCTCATCATGCAATTGCCAAAAGACTCAATTGAAGTTGTAGTTGACCATATGAACTCTTACCCCTGGTCCTAGATTAATCAATTTACTATATGAACTTAATTGAAATTGTATAAAAATAAATGTTCAACTTGTTGCATCAGATACACATTTTTGTAAATTATCAAATAGATTAAGTAATCTGTTGCGACAGATTACCTATCTATTGTAAATTATCAAATGGATTGTCACATGTCGCAATAGATTACCCATCTGTTGTAAATTATCAAATAGGCGCTGCCATCTGTTGTAGTTGACCCTATGAGAACTCACCCCTAGTCCTAGATTAATCAATTAAGGTATTAGTTGAACATATGAGGTTGTAAGAATCGGTTTAGCTCAGAGTGATTGATTGAGGACTCTGGTCGGGAGGAACACAATACCATCTCATATGCAATTGCCAGAAGACTCAATTGAAGTTGTAGTTGATCCTATGAGAACTCACCCCTTGTCCTAAATTAGCCAATTAAGATATTAGTCTAATATATAAAATCAATTAAAATTGTATAAAAATAAATGTTCAACCTATTGCAACAAATATTTTTTCTGTTGGATTTAATCAAACAGATTAAGTCATCTGTTGCAACATATTATGCATCTGTTGTAAATTATCAAACAGATTAAGTCCTCTATTGCGATAGATTATCCATCTGTTGTAGATTATCAAATGGATTGAGTCATTTGTCGCATCAAATTACCCATATGTTGTAAATTATCAAATAGGCGCTGCCATCTGTTGTAGTTGACCCTATGAGAACTCACCCCTGGTCCTAGATTAACCAATTAAGGTATTAGTATAAAATATGAGGTAGTAAGAATTGGTTTACCTTAGAGTGATCGATCGACGACTCTGGTCGGGGGAACGCAATACCGTCTCATCATACAATTTCTGAAAGACTCAATTAAAGTTGTAGTTGACCTTATGTGAACTCACCTCTGGTCCTAGATTAATCAATTAAGGTATTAGTCTAACATATGAGGCAGTAAGAATCGATTCATCTCAGAGTGATCGATCGGTGACTCTGGTCGGGAGGAACGCAATACCATCTCATCATTCAACTGCCAAAAGACTCAATTGAAGTTATAGTTGACCCTGTGAAAAATGATCCCTGGTCCTAGATTAATCAATTAAGGTATTAGTCTAACATGTGAAATCAATTAAAATTGTATAAAAATAAATGTTCAACTTGTTGCAACAGATGTCTGTTCTGTTGGATTTAATCAAACAGATTAAGTCATCTGTTGCAATATATTATGCATTTATTGTAAATTATCAAACAGATTAAGTCATTTGTTACGACAGATGATCGAGCTTTGGAAATTTTCAAACAAAAATTGTTATCTGTTGCACTTAGATGTTTTAAGACCTTTTTTTTAAAAGCAATTTAGGTATTTCTTGTCCGAGATAAAAAAATTAAAATACTAAGGTGGTAAAAAATATTACTTGGATAACTCAAAAATATCCTGAGTCAGTAGTCTTATTTGGTCTTCAATGTCACCGTCTCCTCGTGCCTCTCAAAAGTCAAAAGTTATTAATGAATACTTAAAACCCATATCTAGAAGAATACTCTCTTCTTCTGCCATAAAGTAAGACTCAACTCATCTATCACTCTTCTTTATTCTCAATTCTTTTTCTTTCCTTTTTTTCCCTCTTCTTTCGGATAAGGATCCTTTCAGATCTCAACCGATCAATATTTTTTCTTGACTGAACTGGATGTTCTGATCCCTTTACTTTTTTCACATTGCAGGTATGGTTCACTATTGCTCTTTTTATCTCGTCTTCTTCTTTGTATGTCATTTAAATTAGAATTTACATCTGTTGCTATTAATAATTTACCCATTACCTGTTTCCTATTTATTGAGAAAATTGAAAGAAAGGTGACTTTTAAGTCTTGAATGAATGAACTGTTGTTTTTATATCTATTGCAAAATGCCTCATTGGTTGAACAGATGGATAATTTGTTGCATCAGATTGGTCATCTGTTGATTCACTCAATTTTGTGTTACCCTTGAAGAAATCAAACCAGTAGCAAGGATGGTTTGATTTATTCCAATAGATGACCCATCTATTGCAACATGTCATCTATTTGTTGCAACAAATGCCTCATCGGTTGAGCAGATGGGTAATCTGTTGCATCAAATTGGTCATCTGTTGATTCGCCTAATTTTATGTTACGCTTTTGTAATGTTTTTTTTGTTCTTCTCTTGTTTGACATCAAATGTATTTCTCTTGTTTGTAGATAAAAGAAAGTGAAACTGGATCTATTTTTGCCCGACCAACATTAAAGGCTAGAGTAAAGATGGGTTCGAAAGAATAAACTGCTTGCAGATGGAACCACTTCATATGTGGGAGGTATGTATTACTGATCAACCTAGCGTGAAAACACACATCCAGTACAATAATTTTGTGAATGTTTGTTCTTTACCTATTAGGCATTAATTCTTCAAACAAGATATGGCATTTTACAGTTAAGATTATTAGGTTCGAACTGGTAAGGATGAGGGACCAAGTAGGTGGTGTCGATACCCTGTTATAATTTAATATCCATTTATGATCATATTTTTGTGTCAAGTTTGGTGAAGGGTTCAAGTTTTTGGTGGCAGTTTAAATATCCAATAGTGATTGGATCGGTTTTAATGGCTCAATGGACTTTTTGAAAGGCCTCTGAAGCCTCGCACTGCAACAAACAACGATCGAACCAATAGAAATTCCCCTGATCCAAATTTATATGGATGGGTTGCTGAAGGAGATTATTATACAGCAGTAGGTGCTTGGGAGAATACCTGTGCAGGAAGAGGGAGGTTGAGAAAGCCATATATCATCTCAGACCTTGTTTAAGAGGAAACACAGGGTAGGAAGGAAAGTGTAGTGACATTGGCTAATGAAATTGAGATGAAAAATGAAAAAATTGGATGAGTTGTGAATGTGAAAGTGTATCCAAAAATAAAAATCCATCAGTCGTTGAAGAAAAAGAATAATGGTCAAGAGGACTTGAGCTGGTCACTTTTCTAGAGACTGTAACTAGTGAGTGTGGCCTCAATGAAGACCTACAAAATACAGGACCAAAACTCTAAGGAAGCAGCTTCGCGAGCACAGAAGGTGGTAAGAATATCGGTTAGAATTAAAACCTGAACCAACTACTCCTGAATTAAAAATATGGGATCAAGCCAAGGTGACAATTTCTCAAGTTAAACTTGCATCCCATGCCTCTTGTTTATGGCTCTGGTCAGGTCAAAGGCAGTGGAAACAACAAGGCATGAGATTTCTGCCCAACTTTAGACCTTTTTGCTTACTGCCACTGACCTGATCATAGCCACAAACAGAAGGCATGGCATGCAAGTTAGACTTCAGAAATTGGCGCCTTGGATTCCCTTATTTTTAATTCAGGATTTGTTGGTTCAGGTTTTAATTCTGATCGACAATCGTATCAATTTCCTGTGCTCGTGAAACTTCTTTCTTAGAGTTCTGGTCCTACACTTTGTGAGAGTCTTCATTGAGGCCACGCTCGCTAGTTGCATTCTCGAGCAAAGTGTCCAGCTCCAGTCCTGTTGACCATTCTTTTTTTTTATCAACGACTGACGGATTTTTATATTTGGATATACTTCCATATTTGAAGCTTATCCAGTTTTTCCATTTCTCATGTCAATTTCATTGGCCAGATTCGCTAGAATTTCCTTGCTTTCTCCTCTGTGTTTCCTCTTAAACAAGGTTTGAGATGATATATGGCCTTCTCCACCTCTCCCTTCCTACACAGGTATTCTCCCAAGCACCTTCTGTTGTATAAAAGTCTTCTCCAGCAATCCATCTATATAAATTTTGACCAGGGGAATTTCTATTGGTTCCATCATTGTTTGCTGCAGTGCGAGGCTTTGGAGGCCTTTTAAAAAGTCCATTGCACTATTAAAACCGGTCCAATAACTATTGGATATTTACATTGCCGCCAAAACTTGAACCCTTCCCCAAACTTGACACAAAAACATGAGCATAGACCGTTATTAAATTGTAACAGGTATCAACACCACTGTCTTGGAACCCTTCGTCCTTATCAGTTCACACCTATCAAACTAAACTGTACAATGCAGGATCCTGTTTGAAGGATCAGTGTCTAATTGATAAAAAACTACATTCATAAAATTATTGCACTTTATATGTGTCTATCACGATAGCCTGATCAATAATACATAACTCCCATGCATGAAAGTGGATCCATTGCACGCATCTTATTTTTTTTACCCCATCAAGACAGTGTTGTTTATTCATCTGCATGCATATAATGACTATTAAAAAAAAGGTGTGAAGAGTGGTGACTTTTTTTATCTTAACACATTCAAAACAACTGATGAATCAAAATCTCCATCTGTTGCAACTGATGAATCAGCTGTTGGAAGAAATCAAAACATCTCCTCCAATATATGGTCCATCTGTCGCAACAGATAGTCCATATATTGCAACAAATTGTAAATTTATTACAAAAGAACAGACATTATTTATTCATCTGCACATATGTGATGACTATTAAAAAAGAAGTGAAGAGTCATGACTTTTTATCTAACACATTCAAAACAACTGATGAACCAAAATCTCCATCTGTTGCAACTGATGAATCAGCTGTTGGAAGAAATCAAAATATCTTCTCCAACATATGGTCCATCTGTCGCAACAGATAATCCATATGTTGCAACAGTAGATAAATCTATTGTGATAGACTAGACATTGTTATTCATATGCACACATGTGATGACTATTAAAAAATAGGTAGTGGTGACTTTTTATCTAACACATTCAAAACAACTGATGAATTAAATTATCCATCTATTGCAACTGATGAATTAGCTGTTAGAAGAAATCAAAATATCTCCAGAAGATGGTTCATCTGTCACAACAGTTAATACATATGTTGGAATAGATGTCTCATCTATTGTACATACAAATAATCTGTTGTAACAGATGGTAAATTTGTTGCGACAGATAGACGATTTGTTACAACAGCTCAATAATAACGGCTGTTATCAAGTCTCAAAACCATTTTGAAAAGGTGAGAAGGATTAATGTAAAAGAAAAAGTCGCGACTTTTCACAGAAAAAAAATGCCACCAGTTTGAATGTAATTAATACAATGGAGCTTAACAGACGTGCCTTTTGTCCTTACACATTCAGATTCAATCCTCTATAAATAGGTCCCTCCTTAATCTTCATTCTGCTAAACTTTATTTATTTCTTGCATTTTTTCTTTATGTGTGACATCTTCAACGACTTCTCTTCAAAGAGCATATTCCTTTATCGTTGAGGTAAGTTTTTTTTTTTGTGTAAATCTACCAGTTTGTAGTATATGTTGTATTACATTTGGACTCTTTTCTTTACATTTGTAAATTCATGCGTGTTCTAGATATGTCTAATTCTGTTTGGGACATTGTTATTCTGCGCAACACAGTGCGGGAACTTCAGAGGCAGGTTAATGACCTGCAGAGAGAGTTGGTCACCGTGAGAGCGACGATGTTCAGAGAGATATAGAGGCTGATGAGGACTCTGATGCTGCGAGTTGATTGGCCGGCTATCCTTAATGATGATGATGATGATAATAATAATAATTAGAATGTATTTTTTCTTTTAGCATATTTATTTTAATTTTCTATATCGGACTATACCTAATATATTTTATTTTTGTTTAATGAAAAATTTATTTTTAGTTGACTTTGGCTTTTTAATTCTTACTCAATTTTTTATTCTGTCTATTTCTTCTTCTAAACATACATGTTTACATGTCGACGGTTGGAGGTAAGGAGTAATTTTGACTTTTGAGTTCTTTCAACAGATGGACCATGTGTTGGAATAGATTGGTCATCGGTTGAGTTTCTGTCAACAAATTATCCATCTGTTGCGACAAATTTATCATCTTTTAGAGGAAAATATTCCGGTTTTATGGAACTGTGTTGTGTTCTTCTAGCTAATGTCCATCTGTTGCCACCGATGGGTAATCTGTTGAAAATACTTGTGGTCTGCTGTATTGTTTAGTTCATGTTTTGCCTTTTTTTATTGATGCACAAATTATTAAAAAAGATATTTTATATATAATAAATGATAACATTACGTTCACAACAATGATTTAAATATATAAAAGTACACCACAAATAACAACACAAGTTTTGGAAATTACAACGATCATGGTGGATTACGATCCGGACATGTAGTTATTTTGTGGTCAACGCGCTTACATACGGAGCACTTATTTCTTATTGATAAAAATGATTCTCCAACTTCACGCCTTCTCTTATATGGCTTTCTTTCCAGTTTGATAGTGCTTGGGTCAATATATGGAGGAGGTATTAATCTCCCCATAAGCTCTGCAGGAACAACCCAAGATTCTTCGGGAGACACCAGAGTAATATATCCACTATATGCCATTTCATATTTTTTTGCCGAATAATATTGAGAGGAGTGCTCGTAAACTTCAGCTCCATATTTATGACCATATTGAGCTTGAAGCGCTGCCATAGCATGTGGACAGGGTATTTTGTCTAAGTCAAAAACTCTGCACGTACAAAATCTTGTTTGAAGATCGACCGTGGCAACATCACCATGACTAGTGATATTGAATTTGTAATTTGCTATTTTATAAGATAAAAACCTATTCCCCAAACTGACGTTCGTTGATATTATTTTTTCGATTTCGAGAACAAATTGGTTTTTTTTTTGGGCAATTGAACTGCACACGCCTTTCATTAAAAAATTGGCCATACTTCTTGCTTATTTTTTCAAACATAGCCTTGATGGGGAATTCTCTTTTATCGCCAAACAATGAATTCACCGATTCAGCTATGTTTGATTTCATAATATTGTACCTATACAAAAGAATCACTTAGTACGACATCATACTAAACTTGTAACTCAAATAAGACATTAAATCAATAAGAATGTACCTATCTGCCAGACAGAATACCCGACTCTATCTCTCAAAATTGACACGTACGAGAAATTCTGCTACCTTGGGATTCACATCCGTTATTTGATTGAAATGGTCTAAAAACTCCTCTCTACTATATGCTTTAGCTACTCTATAAAAAAGGTCCCGACCCTTTCGTTGTGATAGTTGGTCCGAATGTTCTCTCCAAGATGCCTGATGCAACAACCAAAGTAAGCTGAAGTGAAGAAACGTGAACCCATCTTTGGAATACTTGGATGCCTATTCGATACAAAACACAATTCTATGGTATCTTCGATGCAACTTTGCAGTTGTTAAAAAAAAATCCATAAGAGGCATCACATTCCTTGTTCGCTACACAAAAAGCGACAGGAAAGATGTGATTCTCCATATCCTGCGCCACCGCCGCTAGCAGAACTCTATTATACCTGCTCCTCAAGAAGGTACCGTCGACGGCTATGCCTTTTCTCAAATGTTGAAAACCTTGAATCCAAGTACCATAGGATTAAAAAAAGTACTTGAACCTTTTGTTTTCATCAAGATGCAATGTCGTCTTACTTTCGGAATTTGTGGACTCAATCATGTAACGGTAGACATCCAGGACTGCATACCTATGATCATGTATCCCCCTAACCAAGTCCTTGGCAATCCCCATGGACGTATATATCTTTCAATAACTGACTAGGACACCCAAGTCCGTAAGGAGTTGATAGGCCATAACCCTTGTTGAAGGGCCTTTGCCATCGGGGAAACTACTCCTAAAATATTCACCGAGGACCTTTGTCGTGGCGTGAGGATTTTGGCCCGAGATGTGCTACGAACCACATGTGTGATACTTTTCATATTTATAAATGAAGAATCTGTCAGAACTTGCATACTTCACCGCTCTCAACCACCACTTGCAGTTCGAATTAGCACATTTGAAGCAAAAGACACCATTTGAATTAATCACCTTCTTTATTCTGAAATCTTTTTTCAAGCAAGAAATAAACAAAGTGGTAGATAGTTCAGTCTTGTCCTTAAATGACATTCCAATAAAAAAGCCGGTCCCATCGTCTTAAAGATTTCCATACTGTGTCGATTGAGAAGAACTGCATATTGTATTGGTCGCATCAGCGAGCGTAGATGTTTGATCATCATCTGGAATATCCATGTCTAGATCATCCAACCTATCATCAAAGATGTCTTATTGTTGTTCTTCTTCTACATTCTGGTTCTTATTCTCTCTTATCTTTTCAACCACGTACACCCTTAACACCGTCCTGGATGAATCTCTAAGATAAGCACGTAACCGAACTTGATCGGTTATCTTGAAAGATAGTACCCTCTGATTTTCAAAAGAGCTGTACATGTAGCTGATGATGAGTTCTTTCGATTGACAATTCAGTCCACAATAATTGATGATTAATTTCACAAAATCATCATACGAAACATCACTTTGGACTGTCATAGCTATCGTCTCTAACATTTCACCCTCGTTTCAATGTCATACATATCGATTGCTCTTCTCGATCGATTGACCATGACAATCCACCCCTATTATTATTGATCCCTCCATTAGTGTTACCTAAATAAAGTTATTTTTTTAAAAAAAATTAATAGTGATTTCATAGTGCCGTAAATGAATCCCAACAGATGTGTAATCAGTCATAACAGATTACTTACCTGTTGGAATTCATGTTACGCTGTTGAAGCTGATTTCAACAGATGAGTCATCTGTTGTAACAGGTAAATCATATGTTGCAACAGACTATATATCTGTTGGGATTGATGTTACAGTACTGAGGCACCTTTGAAGCTGATTCCAATAGATGAGTAACATGTTGCAACAGATAATTAACCTGTTGCGATAGATGGCTTACCTGTTGCAACAGACAATGATCTATTGGAATCGAGGTCAGGTTCTATCGCAATAGGTTACTAATATATTGCAACATATATTTATCGTCTGTTGGAATTGAGTTCGGGTTCTGTTGCAATAGGTTAATAATCTGTTGCAACAGATATGTACCTTATTGCAATAGACAACACATCTATTGGAATTGAGTTCAGGTTCTGTTGCAACAGGTTAATAATATGTTGCAAAAATTATTTATCACGTTGCACCAGATAACAAATCTGTTTAAACAGATAAATCATCTGTTACAATAGATGACCCATCTGTTCGATTCATGTTACGGCCTATAGAACCATAAACATGAATCCAACATATCAGTCTTTCGTTGAAACAGATGTCTCATCTATCGCAACAGATGATTTATCTGTTTAAACAGATGGCTTTTATGTTGGATTCATGATTGGGTTCTATCCATTGTTGGAAAAACAACATAATAGCAGTTACCCAGATGAAAAATTTAACTAAAAATCATAATTTGACTTACAAAGTCTCTTATGAAGTAATACCAAAGTGGAAAGTGATGTACAAAATAAAATTTGACCTAAGAAATTGGTCAAATAGCAACAATAGCGGTAACAACAACAACAACGACAATGGTCAACAAGAAGAAGATGCAGATGATAATGAAGTAGAAGATGATGATAATGAAGCAGAAGATGATGAATAAAGCAGCAACAACAATGAACAATAAAAATCGCTAAGAGAGAGAAAACAACAATGGATGAGAAGAGAGAGAAAGACACTTTTTTCCCCTCTGTTTTCCATTATATTAGGTAAACATTTGGATCAAAATGTAAATTTAAAAACTTCTGAGTTATTCTCAAACTTACCAAACTTTCTTAATTCATAATAAAGTAATTGTCACCTCCACTCAATTATTAAGACTTGTGTCACCTACACCTCATTTTAAAACTCTTTTGTCACCTACAGTTTAAAGCCCCAAGTAACTAACTAACTCACTCTAAATTAACCTAATTAAACAATAATTAGGAAAAGGGGTTTAATACTTTGTTTAATGTTTTAATACATACACGGCTCATGGGTAGTCAATTAAGTGTTTTTATTAAAATTATGTTGATTCAAATTTTGAATTTTTTTCATGTATTTTAGAATTGTTTATTAGGTAGTTAAATTAACTACAATAAATAAGTTACTCAACCACTTTAGGTGATTTTTCCATTTAGTTTTGTTGACATGAAATTTTTACTTTAAGCCAAATATTTAAGAAATATAATGCTCATCATTTAAACCATTTTTACAATTAAAAATCATCAACTATGAAATAATATAGCAGCTATTTTAGAGTGTCATGTCATATTTTCATTTGCTGTATAAGAATTTTGAAAGGCGCATATCATAGAGAAAAAAAAACCCCTATTTTACTCAAAAGATAGTAATATTTATTCAATCGGTGAATGTGAAAGATGTTTTATTTATAAAATTTAATCTATACAAATTTATTTTCATTTTGAATAGTATAAGTCGATTTGTGTATGATTTTTGTCATATAAGGGAGTTAATTAAGTGTCTGATTATGAAATATTTTTCATAATTCGGTTGTGCTATAAGACCAATTAGGGTGTGTTTGGTATGAAGGAAATTTTTTTACGTATGAAATGTTCTTCTTCAAAGTGTCTTATGTTTGTTCTAGTTGATATGAGCATCTGACAAAGTGATTCTATTAGACATTCAGAACTTTTATGCATATTCTCAAGGCATAATACATAAATATGATCCTAAATTTGATATCAAATTATAACTTTGACCTTAAATTTTGATAACGCACAAATAGGACCTTTAACTATTCAAAACCTGAACAAATATGACCTCCGATTTTGCAACCCCATGTGTGAATTTCACTCGCGCCTAAGTGGAAAGCTCACCCAATCACACGGTGCCACGTCGTTAAAAGGGCTGACTTGGAGGGAGGTCATATTTGTGCAGTTTTGAATAGTTAAAGGTCATATTTGTGCACTGTCAAAGTTTTACTTTTTGTGTTAAAACGGCGTCGTTTTTTTTTTATTATTATTATTAGTATTTTATTTATTTCTATAGCAGCAACACCTAATTTTTTTTTTATTAAAAAAAAAGCCACTAGCAGAGATCAAACCTGCGCATTAGGCTGAAGGAAGTGCCCAAGAAGAGCAAATAACATCACTGGGCTATCTAAGTGCCCTGTTTCATGTGATTCAACATTAATATACGTACATAAATATAAATTTTCTACCTTATATATACAACGTAATTTTTTAACCGAGGGGGTTCGAGCTCCATGGCAACCACGTAGGTCCGCCCCTGCATTAATTTAATAACGTTTTGATAACGTTAATTTAATATACTACTATTACTATCCTTAATAACGTTAATTTAATAACGTTTTATTAAAACTATAATTTTTTTTATTATTAGTATAATTTCATCTTTAATTTAATATTTAAATAAATTATATTTAGATGTATTATATAACATAAATTCGCCCTCTGCTTTATAATATATATACATACCCACGCGATTTTTTCGTATGAGGCTAGGGGTGGCAAACGGGCGGATTGGATTGAATTTGGATGGGTTAAATATGGATCGAGCAAAAATGGTTTGGATTGCAATCCGCCCATATAAATATGGGTAAATATGGATTTAGTCAAATATGGATTGGGTAAAAATGGTTTCAACCCACTTTAACTCCTAAGTCAAAAACTTAAAATTTCTATATCATATCAACTTGACTTTTTTTCCATTGTCTTTTTTTTAATTTTTTTTTGTCTCTCTTCTATATGTAGCCTCTAGTTTTTTTTATTTTTTTTATTTTTTTGTCATTTCTTTTTTTTTTCTCTGTTCTATCTCTACCCTCTACCCTCTACCCTCTACCCTCTACCCTTTGTTTCTCTTTTTTTTTTCTTTTTTTTTTCCTTTTCCTTTTTAGTCTCATTTTTTTTCTATTTTTTTATTTTTACTTCTTTCTCATTTTTTTCTTTTTTATTTGTATTTTATGTTTTATATTTTTTTTATTTTTGAAGAATATGGTTAAGTCGAGTACAAATTATGGATGATGACTAAAATATCGTAACCACTCAGTATATTTGTTTTCACCATCATCTTTTTTCTTTTTCCTTTTTCCTTTTCTCCTTTTTCATTATTTTTTCTTTTTGATTTTTTTTTGTATTTTTTTCTTCAATTCTTTCTTTACGCTTTGTTCTCTCTTCTATCTCTAACTTCTACCTCTCTTTCTACTTTTTTTTTCTATTTTTTTTTTATGATAACGAAAATACCATAAGCGCATATTGATTTATATTTGCCCAACATTTATAATTCGAGGGCTATGTGGATCCTCAGCCATATATATTTTAGTCTCAAAAAAATATAATTATTTCATATACTTTTTTTTGTTTTTTTCATCCAGTGTACGGTGCCTGCATTGGAGCCCCGACTAGCCCGGATCGGGTGTTGCAGGGCCCATTAAGGTGGCAGCACTCCCAACATAGTTTTCTCCATAACCAGGGTCGTACCCTCGACCTCTGATTAAGGGTGGAGCAGCCCCATCCATTGCACCACAACCTATGTTGATTTTAATTCATATACTTATTTGTATATAAATACAAATGATAAATTGCACATATTGACAACTCACCTATTCAAGTACAAATAATAAATTTATTTGAAATATATAGTATGATACAAATAAATTTAAAGTAAAAAAATATAAAATGCAATGACAAAAAAAAAGATGAGGAAAAGAATATAAAAAAATAAGAAAAATGACAAAAATGACGAACCAAGAATGAAAAAGGGGGAAACGGAAATACAAAAAAAAAGAATGCAAAGAAATAAAATTGAAAAAAAAATGATGAAAAAGAAGAAAGAAAAAAAGTGTAAGAAACGAGTAAAAAATAAGTGGAAAAAAGAAAGAAAAAGAAAGAGAAATAAAAGATAGAAAATAATAATAATAAAGGAATGAGACTATGGATTATATTTAATTGATAAGAGATGTTATGAATTACATAGGCTAAATGGGATAATTAGAAGCTTATATTTATTAACCCATGCAGGTCTCAAGCGAATACAAATGATGAAATAAGAATGAGAAAGGGGAGAGCGAAAAAAAAAATACAAAGAAAAAAGAAATAAAAATAAAAAAATAGATGAAAAAATGAGAAAGAAAAAAAGAAATTATAAGGAATGAGTAAAAAAAATGAAAAAGGAAAAAAGTAAATTAAAGAAAAAAAAAAGAAAAAAAGAAGAAGAAAAGAAACTAGAAAAAAAAAAAACTGAAACTGTAAGCATAGGTGGGTGATCTCTGTGTTTAAATGGATACCCATATTTTACCCATTTTGTCCTTATTTGTATGAGCTTTTAAAATGAGTTGAAGTTCATATTTACCCATTTGAAATATGAGTGATCCAATTCACTAAATATGGATTAAATGGACTCTTTTCACAAATATGGACTGAAATTGCCACCGTATATGAGGCTGACCCACCTAATTAATAAATCTTCAATATTGCTCTTTTTCCGCAATGACAAAAGAAATTAGATGCCATTTTCATCTTTGAACCGAAAATAATAAAAAAATAATAGTGAAAAGTCATTTAAAGGTTATATTTGTGCAGTTTTGGATAGTTAAAGGTCATATTTGTGCACTGTCAAAGTTTAAGGTCAAAGTTATAATTTGGTGTCAAGTTTAGGGTCATATTTATGTATTATGCCCTTAGATTTTAAGCTGGACGCGCCCAGTTTTGCGTGTTGAACACGCGTTTTGCCACGTAGGATCGGAGGTCATATTTGTGCAGTTTTGAATAATTAAAGATCATATTTGTGCACTGTCAAAGTTTAAGGTCAAAGTTATAATTTGGTGTCAAGTTTAGAGTCATATTTATGTATTATTTCTATTCTCAAGCGTCTATTTGGTAGTTAAGTTAACTGCAATAAATATGTCATCTCTTTTAATCACACACATCATCCTTAATTGGAACAAACCTGAGGTTCTAAGGCTTACTTATCTACATACTGTGCACTTAAACACACACAAAAGTTTTAAAAACTTTGAATTGGAAGTGTCTAATGTAAACACTTTATCATGTTCAAGTGCTCAAATGAAACAAACCGTAATTCAAATGTTTAAATGAAATTTACTGTCACAAGCAGAAGTATGTACTTCATATTGTAGTTTTAACATAAGTTATGTACAGATAATGAAAAGCTTGAAGCAGCTTCCAAATTGATCATATACACACAAATTGACATGTTCTTTAACACATTTACATAATCAAGTGAAATAATAAACAGTAAGCCTTGGATTTGCTATACATTAATGTATAATATACTTAATTAAACAGTTGGATAAGATGCATCCATGGCAATCCCACATAGTCCTTCTTTAGCATCAATGCCCCTTTCCATCCTTATGAATCCGTTTTCGCCCCAACTAGTACCCCATGAATTCTTGATCAACCAGTATTTAGTCCCGTCTGCAGCTTTTCCATATCCAATTGCTGTAACGCCATGATCTAATTCAGTTCCACACGCGCCTGTAAAAACTCCACTCGAGTAGAATTGGAATGAGAAGTCACTAGCATCGATGGACACTGAAACAGGCTGATTTGCTACAGAGTTGAGTAGTGCTTTCTCGTTGTTTGCAGGTACCTTTTCGTAGCCTTTGATATCAGCTGCAGGGGAAGATTCCTTTTTCGTGTTGCAACTTCCATCAGCAGCTGTGTATGGATATGTTTTTTCAGTTGTTATGCCTTTGTTCTTCACTATGAATTCAAACGCGTCTTCCATGTAACCACCTTCACATCCTTGGTCTTCACGCGTTCTATCACAGTCCACCAGTTCTTGTTCTGATAGAGAGATCAACTTTCCTGTCGAGAGTTTGGTGATCCCCTCTGTTGCTGCTATCGCAGAAAATGCCCAACAACTCCCTATTTGTAATAGAAATGTTAAAGAGTAGAACACGAAAACCAATAGTAATTCCTTCATGAAGAGTTTAAGTTATATACACTGAAGGTCACGTATAAATTAATTACTAGTAAATTTCTATGACAAGCGCACTTTAATTGATAACTTGGCACATGCTAAATACATGGATAACATCAACAATCTTTACACTGTCAGTGTATATAACTTAGATCAAGAGTTTTAAGGCGATTATTATATATACCAAGGCTAGAAGACTTACCACATTGTCCTTGATCCTTGATAGGTGTGACTGCACCTTTAGTTCTCCAGTCCATAGCTGTTGGAACTGCAGTAACATTTTCGTATTTGAATGAAGTAATTTTTGGTTCACAAAATGGAATCTTCAAACCATTTCTCGCAGCTCTAAATTCCTCGTTAGTTAAATCTGCAAATGCATTGATTCCCAACTTATAAGGTTGGTTTGCTGCATCATTGAAAGCTTCGATACGCTCTACATTCTCCTTGAATATCTTGAAACGACTCTCTTTTTCAGCATTGGTTCTGTATACATGTCCATATTGAATCATCCATTGCTCGTATTTTTGCATCACGAATTCTTCAGGAAGTGTACGCGCTGTAGTTTGAGATGCCCATATTCCAAGAATCGCCAAAACAAGAACTAGGAACTTCATATCAAGTACAGCCATAATGAAGAGATTAAACAGATATTTTCAACTAAAGAGAAATATTGTACGATGAAGGCAATTAAGGGTGTATATATTTCTTTGGAGATACTAGTATATATTGATTCTTGAATATGAGAAAAGTTTTACTAGTTTTTATCAGTTTTCCTTACCAAATACTGTGATTTGGACTAATTAGTTCTTTGCCGTGGATGCTAATTTGTTTAGTAATCACATTTCAAGAATAAAAGATTCATAATTAATTAGTATAATCTTGTTTTATGTGTCAATCAATCCCTTGGATAGATAATGATCTAACAGTCAATAATTCCAGCTTGGATTTCTTTAACTCTTGAACAATGTCTATTTGCCTTTATACTGGTTATTTAATAAGGGTCAAAAACACGGCTAAGATATTCCCTTTTTGAGTTTTATACTTGAACTATCAGTGTGTGAGTTTTCTACCTGAACTTCCACCAACTAACTATTGAGGTGTGTTTCGATAGATTTTTGGTAATAGATTAGGTAGAAAACCAACATACGTAATAGTTAATAGTCCATTTATGAAAAAACAAAGCATAAACAACTAGTATATATGAACCCAGTAGAATCTTATTCATTCACTTTGTGTTTTGAGAAGAAAGACCTTTGTTGTATTAGGGTTCGTCAGAATGATCAAGTTATCTGATTGAAGGATCGAACGTGAGACTTACATAACATCACAAACCAATAGCAGCAATATAATAACATATCTTGTGTAATCTTGAAGTTGGATTTGGGTAGTTTAGGATATGATGTATGTAAATTTACCCCTACCCTTTGTGGGGTAGGACAGAATGTAAAGAACTATTACCTCCTCTTTTGAGGTAGAAAGGTCGATTTTTGATAGACCCTCAATGCAAAACAAGTGTAACCAAACACCGACAAACTGTTGTTGTCTTCATTTAACAAATCAACATTGTTTAAGATTTTTTGGTAAAAATTATTATTACATTATAACTATATATATAAGGAGAATCTTTTATTTTTTGGTAGTTCACACAAATTTTTTGGTGCAATTAAATAGCACAAAAGTTTATATTTTTTTTTCATACGTGTTACATTTGTCCTCATTTATGATTTTGTGATATTTTTACTTGGATCTTTGTAATTGAACTATAAATAGTATTTTTTTTAATAAATATCTTCTTGTTATGTATTAGATTACTTGTTATTTTTTACTTATTTTTTATATTAAAAAATAATTGTTCTTCTTACTTATTTATTTTAGTAAATCAAAAAAGTGTTATATATATATGTTTACATTATTTTTATTTTTATTATTGTTATTATTATTATCAAATAATTACATAAAGTATTAACAGTCAAATTTAAATTTTTAAAACATAATTAATAAGGATAACTTGATATGTTTTACTCTTTAGATACTAAAGTTTTAAGTTATTTGTCAAGTGAAAGAAAAAACAAAAAGAAATTGAGAAAGTACCATTTTCTTTCTGATTTTCATTTTGCTTGATCCTTATATTAAAATTAAACTTTTCTTCGTACTTGATAAGATCCGACCCTTATACTAAAAATAAATTTTTCTTCGTACTTGGTAAGACCCCCATTGATGACTAAAGAATAGGAAACTGTGGAGAACTGGAGATGCACTCCATGATTCATTGACAGAATTTTAAAGGAAATTCAAGATTTGGTAGCATACTTATCAGAAACTCCCACCAAATAAAATCACAAACCTGTCTGTAATTTACTTTTGTAAAACACTCTGAAGATAGACCTTTTCTTGAATACTATTTAAGGAGCTCATTGCTAAACAATATATTATCAACAATACTTCTACCCTCTATAAAAGTAGAATGTGAAGAATTGATTATAGTACTAATCACACTTTTGATTCTGTTTGTGAGGATTTTAGTGATGAGTTTTTGAAGGTAGTATAACACGCAATTCGCCTATACTCCTTGACATAAGTAGGGGCTTTGACTTTTGGAACCAGTGTAATTGTTGTACAGCTAAAGGTTTTGAGCAGTTTAACTAAAGTGAAGAATTCAGTCACAACATTTCCCACATTATCTTTAATCGCCTTCTATTATTGAGTGAAGAATTTCACTGGAAAGCCATCAACCCCAAAGACTTATCAGCTAGCATATCACTTATTGTTTTCTTCTAATATTACTCTTATCATTAAGTAACTATATGCAATAGTAATTGTCAATCATATACTTTTAAATCATAATTATCAAGATAAATAAATAAACTCCTATTAAATAGCTTCTTATTAATGGAAGTACCAAATCAACAAATGTAAAATAAAATAAACGGATAGAATGCATATTTATTTTTTTATATTTTAGTAAAATTTGTGCAATTTTGAAGTTATAGTCTCATTTTCAATTAAAACATTTTTTGTAATAATTCTAATTCTCTTTTTGGGTGTGTTTGGTAAGAACATATTTTTTTAATAAAAATATTATTTTAAAAATATTTTTCAAAACAATTAGTATGTTTCTTACTTATTTTCTTATACTAAGTACGTAAGTAAAATATTATTTGAAAATTATTTATATATAATTTAGATAAGTACTACAAAAGGTGGGGTATAGGGTGTCAGGGATGGTAGCTACCGGTGGGGTAAAGGCAAGTGCAATGGAGTTAAAAGTGAAAAAAGAGTTTCAAAATAGGTGTAGGTGACAAGTTTTAATAATTGAGTATACATGACAATTACTTTATTATAGATTAAGAAAGTTGGAGAAGTTTGAGAATAACCCACAAGTTTTTAAATTTACACTTTGATCCAAATGTTAACATAATATAATAGGAAACTGAGGGAAAAAGGCGTGTTTCTCTCTTTTCTCATTCATTGTTATTTTCTCTCTCTTCATGATTTTTGTTGTTGCTTTATTCATCATCTTCTACTTCATTATCTGTAACGCCCCAAAACCTGGTCTCGAGACGTCACACGGTGCTCAAGACTACGAGTAGCCTTAAACTAACCCTGTCTGCCTTCTACTAAGTCTGAATCTCATAATAATAGGAAATATAGACATAGAAGTCATGCTAAATGCGGAAATCTGGCTGAAATAACTAAGAATAATTTGAATATAATGTCTGAAACCTCAATACTGAATAATCTGAATCACAACTAGCAGTCTGACAAACCTCTAATACTATTATCTAGAGAGTCACTGGGACAAAGCCCCAGCTAACTTGAACTATCTGAAAATAATACTGAATCATATAATCTAATAAGATGTAAAATCTGAATGATTAAGTCCCCGAACTATGAGGACTCACCAACTGACGGATGTAGAGGGAGATGCTCGAACAACTCACGCTGCTGATACTGAGCACCTGAACCTACATTATGAGACAATGTAGCACATAGACGTATAAATGGATCCGTACTTTGAGGATGTACTGAGTATATGGGGGTGAAATGCATAAGTAAGACATCATCTCATCATCATAAATTATAAAACAATACATGCTAAATGTAAATGACTCACATAAGCTGAAATATCTGGAATACTGAAATCTGAAATCATAATAGCAAATCATACTTTATAAATCTAGTGATTCATAACATTTAGTTCTGAAAGCTGTGTAAATATTCTGTCTGTAAATCATATTGTCTAAGTGTAGAAAAGACTCACTTTTTAATCTAAAATCTGAAAGATAAAATTTGTAACTATTATCTTTCTGTAAAACATAGTTTGAATAAAACTGTGAGCCCTTACACTTAGTTTCTAAAAGCTTTTCTGTTATTCTTTCTATTAGTGAATTCTTTTAAAAACTGTTCTGCAAGGGAGGTTCTTCTAACTGACATAAATCATGTGAGCTAACATGGAGTCCAACGTCTTGTTCCCCTATGGGGCAAACCTCACGATGGGGAGAGGTGTCATACCCTTGCCAAGGAGTATAACCTGAGCTAAGTGATCACATCTTTAACTGTCATCCATATAGAAATGACAATAATCTGATAATCTGTACCTACGTTGGCTATGTAGTTCTGTGGAAGATAGGGCACTTTAATTCCACACTTCCCGCTCGGTGCTAAATACTACTCCCTTTTAATATGTATGCTCACTCTATTGGAAACCCACTTTAAAAATTAGCATATGGATTATTACAAAACTAACTATGCTTTTATCTGAGTCATTTTGTAAATAAAGCTAGTCTGAATTCTGTAATCTGAGATAAATCTGTAAAGTGGATTCCAAATCTTATCTGAGGATCAAAAGATTAAAACTATGTTGAAAATCTATTAATAAACTAATCATCTGATGATTAAAGCATAATCTTTCTTGAAATAATAATATTCAATCTTGGGATAGTAACTCATACATCAATCTCATGTCAAAATATCATAATAATCATGCTTGATAATGAAAACAATGATAATTCATCTAAAATTTGAAAGTTACTGCAATAGGCATGAAATATGAAAATAAACATGCAATTCAACGTCTAAATCACTTGAAATCTCATAATCTTGCATTTAGCAATAATGGGTATGAACCCTAATTTAAAACTCTAGTAAAATCATTCAAAATCATATAAATTTGATATGAAAACTTGGTTTTGGGCACAAGGATGAAAGAAGATCCTTGTTCATAAACCCCACATACCTTGGTAGATGATTAGATGAAGAAATCTTTGATTTTTGGATTCCTATTGAGTTCTTGAAGATGAATTCTTGATTATCTTGTCTTGGGAATCCTTAATTTAGAGCTCTCTTGGAGAAACAATGGTGGAATTAAATTTCTTGGAGAAGAAGCTTTGAACTCTAGGGTTTTTCTTTGGAAGAGAATGGATGAAATTAAGCATAGTAGGATTAGAATGGGCTTAATCTTGTGTTTTACACGAATTGGTGGCTTGGGAATTGACCAAACTACCTCTTTGAAACTTTAATTGGAACTGGGAAAAGGAAACAAAAATCCCGATTTAACATACCACCGTGATGCGCCATTATCGCGGTGGCTCACTAGAAATTGACAACTGGGACCTGGGACGTCAACGCGACGCGATGTGCCACCATCGCGGTGCTCTATTGGAATGACATATGGGTCATCACCGCGATGCGCCACCACCGTGGTGAGCTACTGGAAATTGACAATTGGGAAATTAGACATCACCGCGATGCAAGCTTATCGCGGAGGTCCACTAGAATTTGACGAATGGGAATTTAACCTTCACCGCGATGCGGTGTTTGCCCAGGTGGCGTACTTTCTTACTAAAAGTGCCATAACTTCTCAATCGAGTATCAGATTTGGGTGAAATTGGTATTGATGGAAAGTATATTCAATTTCCCACATAATGAAGGATTTAAATCTGAAAAATTTCATATGTAACAAAAGCTATTCATTTTTGAAGCTAGTCTTTGACATTCTAGAAGCGAAATTTATCTAGGAAAAGTATGGGGTATTACAATATCTCGCCCTTGGGAACATTCGTCCTCGAATGTGGCTAGTTAAGTTGAAAATACTAAGGAATCTGAGGCTATAAGATATCATGCACAACTAAAATATCTGTATGACTGAATCTAAAACATACCGAGCTACTGAACTGATTTACGAGTGCATGAATTTATATGAAAATAGCTATATAGCTGAATTTGAGATTGGAAAAGAACCGAATGAAGGAAGACTATTACCTTCAGCTTAATCTGAGTTCGTGGAGAAGAGATAAGGATACTTGGTACGCATGTCTGCTGCTTCTTCCCAAGTAGCACCCTCAACGGACTAATTTTGCCACAAAACTTTGACCAAGGGAACTTTTTTGTTCCTTAGTCTACGAATCTGATGATCAAGAATATTAACTAGAACTTCTTCATATGAGAGGCTATTCTGAATATCTGTACTTTCTAGAGGGGCTATTACGGCTGAATCGTCCATGCACTTTTTTAAGAAGGACACATGAAATAATGGATAAACTGAGGATAAATCTGTGGGTAGCTCAAGCTCATACGCTACCTTCCCAACAAAACTTAAAATTCAAAAGGGACCTACATATCGGGGACTAAGTTTCCCCTTTTTGCCAAATCTCTTCACCCCTTTCATGGGTGAAACTTTTAAATACACAAGGTCATTAACATCAAACTCAAGATCTTTTTTTTTACGTCTACATAAGATTTCTGACGACTCCTTTCAATATTTCTCGAATCAACTGAACTTTCAATATGGCCTCAAACACCATGTCTGGCCCAATCAAAGCGGCCTCACCCACTTCGAATCAACCAATTGGTGATCTACATCCCCGTCCATAAAGAGCCTCAAATGGAGTCATCTGAATACTAGAATGATAACAGTTATTATAAGCGAACTCAATCAATGGCAAATGGTCATCCCAACTACCTTTGAAATTAGGAACACATGCCCTCAACATGTCCTCTAGAGTCTGAATGGTCCTTTTTTCTTGACCATCTGTCTGTGGATGAGAAACTGAACTAAGATGAACTTGGGTACCAAGACCCTTCTGAAAGGCTTTCCAAAACTGAGAGGTAAACTGAGTACCCCTAGATGAGCTGATCAATAAAGGAACTCCATGCAATCTAACTAGCTCTCTAATAAACAACTTAGCATAATCTTCAGCTGTGTAAGATGTGTGAACTGGTAAGAAATGTGGTGACTTAGTCAATCTGTCTAAAATAACCCAAATTGAATCATGCTAACGATGAGAATGGGGGTAAACCAGTCACAAAATCCATATTCACCACTTCCCACTTCTAAGTAGGTATACCAAACTCTTGCAACGTACCATCAGATCTTTGGTGCTCTACCTTAACCTGTTGACAAGTTGCACACTTGGCTACAAATTCTTCTATATCTTTCTTCATACCACTTCACCAATAAATTTCCCATAAGTCATGGTATTTCTTGGTAGCACCTGGATGAATGGAATAACGCGCACCATGAGCTTCTGCCATAATCCACTGCCTCAAACCATCAACATATGGAACACACAATCTACTCTGGTATCTCAACACACCATCTTCCTCTTGGGAGAAAACCTCTACTTTTTGGTCTTTAACTGACTCCTTCAGTTTGACCAAACTAGAATCCTTATCTTGCTTCTTTTTCACTTCCAAAACTTGGGAAGATTCGAAACTACTCTGAACCCAAATATTTCCTTCAGCTGAATCAACTAATCTAACACCTAATCTAGCTAACCGGTGAACTTCCCGAACTAACTCTTTCTTATCAATCTCCACATGAGCAACACTGCCCATGGACAGTCTACTCAAGGCATCTGCTACTATATTGGCCTTTCCCGGGTGGTACAACACACTCATATCATAATCTTTCAATAATTCTAACCACCTTCTCTGACAAAGATTTAACTCCCTCTGAGTAAACACATACTACAAACTTTTGTGATTCATAAACACATCAACATGCACCCCATAAAGATAGTGCCTCTAGATTTTCAATGCAAACACAATAGAAACTAACTCAAATTATGGGTAGGGTAATTCTTTTCAAGAGGCTTAAGATATCTAGATGCATAGGCTATAACCTTACCTCTCTAATTCAATGACCCAACTTACCACAACCATAACAACCTTTCTATCCAGCTAAACACTCACCAGGGTGATTCTTACCACACTTAACATATGGAGGATAACTGGGTCTTCCACTCATACTATTCTGAGATCTGGACATAGAATACTTACCCCACTGCTCCTATCTAGCTCTGGGAGTGGGAGCACTAGCTGAAGATGGTGCTGGGATAGATGAACAATTCTGAAATTGTAAACGATTTCCCCATTGAGACCTAGCCTGGCCATACTCAAACTTCCATATTCTAGCCCCCTTATTACTTCTATCTCTTCCATTCAACCTCTCTGCCTCAATCTGTTGAGCATGAATCATCAATCTAACAAGATCCATATCCCTAATAAGCATGGTTGTCCTACACTTCTTGACTACCAAGCTAGATACTCCAGTAACAAATTTACTCATACTTGCCCTACTATCAACCATCGTATTAGGGGAATACTTAGACAACTGATTGAACTTAAGACAGTACTCCTTCACTGTCATTGAGCCCTGCCTTAGGTTCACAAACTCCTCTATCTTAGATTTTCTCATTTCACGCAAAAAGAATCTATCTAGAAAAACATCTCGAAAGACCTGCCAACTCATAGGAGCTGCATTCTCACCTCTACCATTTTCCACACAACTACCCAATCCTACGCTACATCTTTCAACCTATAGGATGCCAACTCTACACTCTCCTCTTCAGAAACATTCATAATTTGGGTGATCTTCTTCACCTCATATAAATAAAGTTGTAGGACATCACCTGCTTTCAACCTAAAGAACTCTGGCGGATCCATTCTCATAAAGTCTTTGATTCTGGCTACTACTAAATCACCATTCTGCTAAAGTGGGACTGTATCCTGATGGTTGCCAAGAACATTGGCACTCACTGCCTGGGGCAACGCCTAAAAGAAAGCCTTAAACTCAGCATGGAATACATTCTCATTCAAAGGGTCAGTAGACTGGGGTGGCTAGTTATCATTTATGTAGGTGTTAGCTCGACGAGGAGGCATATTCAACTATCACATAAGAGTACCAGTTAAAAGAAGATAGAGATACTATAAGCATGATAGATTATGAAAGAAAGAGATGAATTCCTAAAAATGTCCCGTAGTCTCTTATACATAAATATGGCGTGCCTCTCACCCATGATCAAGACTCTACGTAACACGGCTTGTCTGACTTCCTAGGACTCTTATAAACCTTAGACTCTAATACTAAGTTTGTAATGCCCCAAAACCTGGTACCGAGATGTCACATAGTGCTCAAGACTACGAGTAGCCTTAAGCTAACCCTATCTGCCTTCTACTAAGTCTGAATCACATAATAATAGGAAATATAGTCATAGAAGTCATGCTAAATGCGGAAATCTAGCTGAAATAACTGAGAATAATCTGAATATAATGTATGAAACCTCAATACTGATAATCTGAATCAATACTAGAAGTTTGACAAGCCTATACTACTATTATCTAGAGAGTCACTGGGACAAACCCCCAGCTAACTCAAACTATCTAAAAAGAATACTGAATCATATAAACTAATAAGCTGTAAAATTTGAATGATTAAGTTCCCAAACTATGAGGACTCACCAACTGGCGGATATAGATAGAGATGCTCGAATTACTCACGCTGCTGAAATTAAGCACCTGAACCTACATTATGAGGCAATGTAGCACATAGCCTTATATGTAGATCAGTACTTTGAGGATGTACTAAGTATATAGGGGTGAAATGCATAAGTAAGACATTATCTCATCATCATAAATTATAAAACAATGCATGCTAAATGTAAATGACTCACATAAGCTGGAATATCTGAAATACTGAAATCTGAAATCATGAATAGTAAATCATACTTTATAAATCTAGTGAGTCATAACATTTAGTTCTGAAAGCTGTGCAAATGTTCAGTTTGTAAATCATAATTTCTAAGTGTAGAAAAAACTCACTTTTGAATCTGAAATCTAAAAGATGAAATTTGTAACTATTATCTTTCTGTAAAACATAGTCTGAATAAAACTGTGAGCCCTTACACTTAGTTTCTAAAAGCTTTTCTGTTATTCTTTCTATTAGGGAATTCTTTTAAAAACTGTTCTGCAAGGGAGGTTCTTCTAACTGACATAAACCATGTGAGCTAACATGGAGTCCAATGTCTTATTCCCCTATGGAGAAAACCTCACGATGGGGAGAGGTGTCATACCCTTGCCAAGGAGTATAACCTGAACTAAGTGATCACATCTTTAACTGTCATCCATATAGAAATGAGAATAATCTGATAATCTGTACCTACATTGGCTACGTAGTTCTGTGGAAGATAGGGCACGCTAATCCCACACTTCTCGCTCGGTGCTAAATGCTACTCCCTTTTAATCTGTATGCTCACTTTGTTGGAAATCAACTTTAAAAACTAGCATAAGTGCTATTACGAAACCAACTATGCTTTTATCTGAGTCATTCTGTAAATAATGCTAATCCGAATTCTGTAATCTGAGATAAATCTATAAAGTGGATTCCAAATCTTATCTGAGGATCAAAAGATCAAAACTTTATTAAAATCTGTAAATAAACTAATCATCTGATGCTTAAAGCATAATCTTTCTTGAAATAATAATATTCAATCTTGGGATATAACCCATGCATCAATCTCTTGTTAAAACATCATAATAATCATTCTTGATAATGAAAATAATGATAATTCATCTCAAAATCTGGAAATTACTGCAATAGGCATGAAAATATGAAAATAAACATGCAATTCAACTTCCAAATAACTTGATACCTCATAATCTTGCAATTAGCAATAATGGCTATGAACCCTAATTTAAAACTCTAGTAAAATCATTTAAAATCATATAAATTTGATATGAAAACTTGGTTTTGGGCACAAGGATGAAAGAGGATCCTTGTTCATAAACCCCAAATACCTTGGTAGATGATTAGATGAAGAAATCTTGAATTTTGGATTCCTATTGAGTTCTTGAAATTCTTAATTATCTTGTCTTGGGAATCCTTAATTTAGAGCTCTCTTGGAGAAACAATGGTGGAATTCAATTTCTTGGAGAAGAAGCTTTGAACTCTAAGGTTTTTTTTGGAAGAGAATGGATAAAATTAAGCATAGTAGGATTAGAATGGGTTTAATCCTGTGTTTTACATGAATTGGGGGCTTAGGAATTGACCAACTACCCTTTTCAAACTTCAATCAGAACTGGGAAAAGGGAACAAAAATTCCGATTTAACATGCCACTGTGATCCATCATTATTGCGGTGGCTCACTGGAAATTGACAACTGAACCTGGGACTTCAACGTGATGCGCCACCATCGCGGTGCTCTATTGGAATGCCATTTGGGCCATCACCGCGATGCGCCACCATCACGGTAAGCCACTAAAAATTGACAATTGGGAAATTAGATATCACCACGATGTGAGCTTATCACGGAGGTCCACTGGAATTTGACGAATGGGAATTTAACCTTCACCGCGATGTGTTTGCCTAGGTGGCGTACTGCCTTACTAAAATCTCCATAACTTCTCAATCGAATATCAAATTTGGACGAAATTGGTATCTATGGAAAGCTTATTCAATTTTCCCCATATTGGAGGGTCTAAATCTAGAAAATTTCATATGTAACAAAAGTCATTCATTTTTTAAGCTAGTTTTTGACATTCTAGGAGCAAAATTTAGCTAGGAAAAGTATGGGGTATTATATTATCATCATCCTTTTCTTTATTATCATCATCATTTTCTTTTTGTTGACCATTGCTATTATTTTTGTTATCGCTACTGCTGCTACTCTACCAATTGTTTAGGTCAAATTTTGTTTCGTACATCACTTTCACTTTGACATTACTTCATAGGAGACTTTGGTAAGTTAAATTATGATGTTTAGTTGAATTCGTCATCTGGGTACACTTATATTATACTATTTTTTTCATCAATAAATAGAACCCGAACATGAATGCAACATTAGAGTCATCAGTTTAAGCAGATCACTCATCTATTGTGACAGACAAGTCATCTGTTGCAATGAAAGACCTATATGTTCGATTCATGTTTATGGTTCTATAGTGCCGTAACATGAATCGAACAAATGGGTCATATATTGCAACAAATGTCTCATCTATTATAATAGAGGAGTGATCTGTTGTACTAGACTACTCACCTATTATAACAAAACCTAAACTCAATTCCAACAGACGCATCGTCCATTGTAATAGGAAAGTCATTTGTCACAACAAGTTAGTTATCTATTGCAATATGTCACTTATCTGTTGGAATCTTTTCAAAGGTTCTTTAGTACTGTAACATCTATCCCAAAAGGTGCTTCATCTGTTGCAACAGATGGATAGTTTATTGCAATATATGATTCACCTGTTACAACAGATGACTCATCTATTGAAATCATCTTCAGGAGCGTAACATGAATCCTAACAGGTGAGTCATCTATTGAAATTGATCGCTGACCCATTGCAACATATTTTTCACATGTTGAAATAGATTACACATCTATTTTGGTTCAAGTTATGGCACTATGAAATCACTATAAATTTTATTATGATATCATTATTAACTTTTTTTTATAAATGACTTTATTTAGGTCCCACTAATAGAGGGATCAATAATAATAGGGTTGGATTGTCATGGTCAATGAATCAAGAAGAGCAATCGATATATATGGCGTTGGAAGGAGGGTCAAATGCTAGAGACGATAGTTATGAAAGTCCAAAGTGATGTTTTGTATGATGATTTTGTGAAATTAATCATCAGCTATTGTGGATTGAATTGTCAATTGGAAGAACTCGTCATCAGCTACATACACAACTCCACATGCTATGGCAGCGCTTCAAACTAATACGGTGCACAATATGAAACTAAAATTTATGAGTGCTCCTCTCCATATTATTCGGTGGAAAGATATATAATGGCATATAGTGAGAATATTAATTTGGTGCCTCTCAAAGAATCTTGGATTGTCCCTGTAGAGCTTTTTGGAAGATTAATACCTCCTCCATATATTGACCCAAGTACTATCAAACCGGGAAGAAGACGATATAAGAAGAGGCATGGAGTAGGAGAATCATTTTCATCAAGAAAAAATAAGTGCTCCGTATGTAAGAACGCTGGCCACAAAAGAACTACATGTCCGGATCATAATCCACCATGATTGTTGTAGTAGAAAAAACTTGTGTTGTTGTTTGTTATGGACTTTGATATCTTTAACTCATTGTTGTAAACGTAAATATTATTATTTGTTATATAAAATATCTTTTTATTAACTTGTGCATCAATAAAAAGAGGCAAAATAGAAACTAAATACAACAAATCAAAAAATTATTTTCAGCAGATTACCCATCTGTTGCAACAAATGAACATTTGCTGGAAAAACATAATATATTTCATCAAACTGAAGTGTGTTTCTCCAATAGATGAGCAATTTGTTGCAACAGATGGGTAATCTGTTTCCACAAGCCCAACAGATAACCAATCTATTTCAACAGATGGTCCATCTATTGAAATAACTCAAAACTCTTGCTATTGTTACTGGATTCAAAATTGTTTCTTATGTCCAATTGTCGACATATTTGTCGATAAGAAGAAATAGACAGAATAAAAATTAAATAGGAATTATATAAAATGACACATATGTATCTACTGAGCACTGACATTTTGACATTTAAAATATAAAACATGAGCTCAGTATAATTTGGATAAGAGAAATGTGTTCAAGCTGGGCCAACACTGCTATTATTTTCTTTTTAAAAACTAAACACAATAATTTGAGTTATGAATTTAACTAGGTGGACCTGTAGTCCTGTAGATTTTCAAGCCACAGTTCAATCCAATCATTGAGGATTTGCATAGTGCTTGAGGAAGACCCTCTAGAACTCAACTTTGTCTTCACCGTCCTTTAAGCTTGTGCCATAACGAATAGGCTTGTACACGTCATTTGACATAAATTTTTCTTTGACCTCAGTTGGCAACTCGAAGATATCAAAGGTGGCTGAAAGTACTCCGCCTAATATAGAACTGGATATTCCATGATTGAAAGTCAAAGTCGACCAAACATAAATTTTTTATTAAACAAAAAAAATACATTAGGTAGGTAGATCCGATATAGAAAAATAAAAATACATACGCTAAAAGATAAAATATCACCTAATTATTATTATTATTACTACTGTCAGCTGACCAATCGTCAACCGACAGCAGTTGGGCCCTCCTCAGCCTGCGAATCTCTCAAAGCATCCTTGCTCTCACGACGCTCAACTCCCACTGCAAGTCATTAACCTGCCTCTGAAGTTCCTTCATGGCGTCGCACAAAATAGCAATGTCCCAAACAGGATCAACCATTTCTAGAACACACATGAATTGACAAAAAAAATAAACATCAAAGTAAAGAAAAGAGTCTAAATGTAATACAACGTATATTACCAACTGGTAGATTTATACATACACAAAAAAAACTTACTTCAATGAGAAAGGAATATGCTCTTTGAAGAGAAGTGTTTGAAGATGTAATATGAAAGACAAGATGCAAAAAATAAATAAAGTGGAGTAGAATGAAAAGTAAGGAGAGACCTATTTATGGAGGATTGAATTTGAATATGGTAGGCAAAAATGCACGACTGTTCACCTCCATTTTATTAATTACATTTAAACTGTTGACTTTTTATTTTCTGTGAAAAGAAATGACTTAATTAAATCAAGATGGTGACTTTTTGATTATTGTGAGAAGTCATGACTTTTCAGCTTCTTAATATTAATTAGTTCTTAAAATCAAATAACCATTTTTTCTCAATTAAATAATTAAATATTTCTCACCTTCTTAATAACCGTTTTTATTTACCTATTGCAACCGATGATCCATCTGTTGCAACACATAACCTATCTCTCATAACATATTTACCATCTATTGTAACAAATGGTCCATGTGTGCAACAGATGAGATATCTGTTGTAACATATGGAATATCTGTTGCGATAGATGAACTATCTGTTGAAGTACCTTTTTTGATTTCTTCTAACAATTGATTCATTAGTCGCAAGAGATGGGGAATTTGATTCATCAGCTGTTTTGAATATGTTAGATAAAAAGTCACGACTGTTCACCTCTTTTTTAATAATCATCATATACCATAATTAATCCAAATTGGTGACTTTTTTATTATATAATTAAAAACAGATTTAAAAATAAAAATGGTGAAAAGTCATGACTTGTCGCCTATTTAATATATTAACATTAGTTAGTAAAATTAAATAACTATTTTTTTACGGTTATAAATTATGTTTATCATTTATTTTCTTATTATTTATTTACGAACCATTTTTCATTTTAAATAATTAAAAAGTCATGACTTTTCACTCTTTCAATAACAATAACCCTTTTTATTAATAACCGTCTGTTGCAACATGTGATCCATCTATCAAAACAAATTAACCATTTGTTGCAACATATGGTCCATCCGTTGCCACAAACGCTCAATCTCTACCTCTAACCGTCGACATGCTGAGAATAAAGAATAGACATAATGAAAATTAAATAAGAATTAAAATGACAAAGTCGACCAAACATAGATTTTGGAATTCATTATATACAAATATACAATAAAAAATAACACATACATTAGGTTCCTCCCTTAGGTAGATCTGATATAATAAAAGAAATACGCTAAAAGAAAAAATATGACCTAATTATTATTATTGTTGTTGTTGTTTTTGTTGTTGTCAACTGTCCAATCATCATCCGGCTGCAGCAGGTCCCTCCTCAGCCTTGATCTCATGGCGCCCAACTCCCACCGGAGTTAAGGAATCTGCCTTTCAAGTTCTCGCAAGGAGTCGCACAAAATCACCTTGTTCAAATTTGGATCAGTCATATCTAGAAGTGGAGTTATGTATAATTAAATCTCTTAATTAAATTAAACTGGTGACTTTTCAATTATGTTAATTAAAAAAATGGATTTAAATACAATATTTATCTTTATTTTATTTCGAAAAGAAAAATTGTTTTAAAATAAATCCAACAAATGAGTAATCTGTTGCAAAATTTATTCTATTTGTTTGATAATTTACAACATATTGGCAATCTGTTGCAATAGATGTATATATATGTTTTTTTGATTATTTCCATTAGATAAGTCATCTGTTACAATATATTGATCATCTGTTGTAATAGATGTCTATAATTGTTTGATAATTTTAATAGATTTATCATCAGTTGCAATAAGTTAGTCATCTATTTATTCAAATTAAGCCATAGATGGTTTAGGAAGAATAACGTGTGTGCAGATGGATAGATCCACTTTCATGTGTGAAAATATATATTTTTGATAAGGTCATCTAATAGAATTCAAATCGAAGAAAAAACAAAGGCAGCATAATAGGTTAACATGGAAAATCTTGAAATCGAAAGAAACGACAGTAATACTATAATTAATCGCATAGCGATAATTTTGTGATGATAGGCATAACAATTCTCCCGTAAGCAAAATCATAATAAAGTCACGAAATTTTAAGTACAATGCCAAGACAGTGAATCAAACACGGCCAAAATATTCATTCTATATAATGACGGACACCATCATCATCACAAAAATCCTAAGGCCTTCGAGGCTTCTACAACAAGCAATTCTCAAGCATTTCTATAACTACTAACGACACTAACAGATCGATGAAAAAAAATATCAAAACTAAAAGGGACGATGTATTTACCTCTTTTTTAGGCAGCAAAACGAGACTACGAGCTTCATCGGAATCAAAACCATCAGAAAATGTCGCCGTCAACTCGAAAACTTCTATTAGCCGATGAATTTCATGAAACGATTTTTTTTACTAAAAAATTGACTATTTTTTTTTCTCAAAGTTTTTTTCCACCCTCTAAGATTTGGGTATTTTTGCTCTAAAGAGAGATTTTATAGAGGAGATTGGGAGATTAATTTCATGCTCCAATCAATGTAAGAGAATGAAATTCATGGGCAATTTAGGGATTTCAAATGGAAATTTTAAATTGAATGGTTGTTGATAAGGGATGAGCTGTAATTCGTACTATTTAGTACAATTTGAAATTCAAAAAAGAGCTGAGTTGTTGTTTACATGCGGATTCACAGAAATTGTGGGTCAGTTTTGGGTTAAAATTGGGTCTGTTGGGGTTGATGAGTTGGAGTTTTTGTTGTTGGCAGTTGGCTGCATTGTTGTTGTGCCGTTGGTTGTCAGACGGATCGGGTTCGGCCATTGTCGTTGGTCGATGAAATTGTACGCAGTTGTGTTGTTGTACCCTATATTATTAGTGTTGTACGTTGATTTTGTTGTTGCTGAAGTTGTTAATCGTATATCGGGTATTTGTTGTTGCTGTCATTGTTTTGCTGGAATTGGGTTAAAGGGGAAAATGGACTGGGTCAGGTTTTGGTCCTACTGGGGCGGCTGACATGTTTGTTGAAACTGGGCTATTGATTGTTGTTGTGGAGTGATTATTGGGTTAAATTGGTAGATTTAGGTGAATTTTTAGGGTTATTTAAAAAATAACCCAAATTAAATTAGGGGTTAGCTATATCCATTTAATTTTCGGTCAAATCGAGAATCAATTGTCCAATTGCATTGCAATTGGGGCCAATTTGATTTTGATTATGGCCAAATTTAATAGATTGGCCGATTTAAATTAAAATTTGATACGAATTAATACCTCACTTAATCCCGAGCTTCTTGATTTAATAAAATCAAACACATATTTATACAAATGAATTATTTTTGAGAATAAATTATATTTAAGTCAAGATTTTAATCATTTATATTTATTTTCAAGATAATCCTTGATTAGAATTAGATATTTCATAGAATAAATATTTAAGTGACAAAATTATATATTTTCATATAATTGAATACAATAATATATAATCACCACTTAAAATGATGAAATTACCCGCATAAATATTTTGAAAATCTTTTTATTTGGATAAAATAAATATTGTAATTTTATTTAAAATAAAAAAAAACTTGGAATTAAACTTAGTTGTGGAGGATAAAAATTAGGTTCCAACAATTGCTCCCCCTTTGGGTAGGGTGGATGCAAGTAACCCTGAGCAAAGGGAGTTTGACGTTCCTTATTTTTGTCCGACCACAAATTCTCTATTAAGAGAGGTTGATTTTTGCATGAGTTTCAAGGAGTTATGGTCGGACCTCAGTATCGGGTTTTCTATATATCTCAAGTTACATGAGAATTTAGGTCACTTGTAGTTCATAACGCTTGATTTTAAGCATAATTTGCAGAGAATTCATAAGCTATTCTGATTTTTGAATGTTTGATGAAATCGAAAAGCTGGGGAATAAGGAATTTGGTGGAAAGTTGGAATGCAGTCGAGTTTTCAACAAAGAGCCCAACCTACATATCCCCAAGACTTAGGGAATCAAACTGTTTGTTGTTTGACTCAATCGGTAGAAAAAATTGTCTTTTATTTTAGACGATCTTTGACCTAAGAGGAGTGACAAATTGATTGAGTTGCGTAAAAGAGTCTTGTAACCTCTTAACCATGAATGTGGGATCCTTCATATCCCTAGACAAGAACGTACCTGGACATAATTTCCAAAACTCTAAGTATGTTGTCACCCGAATTTGAAAGAAAGAGAAGTTTACCCTCGATATGAGTTTAGAAATATCCTGAAGGTAAAGCTGAAACCAGAATATCCCAAAATACCCACATGACTTATAATAGGGGTGTGGTTTGATGGTGGTGGCAATTATTCTTTAGATCATGTCCAAAGAGTTTGACTTCCATCTCTAGACTATGTCCCGTTTTACTGCTAAGAAAGAGTTCCGCATTGTGCTGCATCATTTCTGGAGTCATCCGCACCTGTGGTTTTGATTTGAGATTTTCATCCTCTTGGATGCTCTCGACAATGCCTCAAACAAAAAATTGTTAGTGCTAAACATAATTTATAAAAGGGGTGTATAATTTTTTTACCATATCTCCACGTTAGTTTTTGCTTAAAAAGTGAAGTCATCTTTTCATATACCAGTTTGGAAGGAAATAACTTGCAACAAAAGAAACAACAACCCTTTTGGTTGTTGCATAATTAGCTCATTGGTCGAGTGAATATGTCTTCAAAGTGGGGCAGCCCTTTTGGACACCGACAATACTTTATGCAGAATGGTTTCTGAAACCATGTAATCTTGTGTTGATGAAAACAACCCTTTTGGTCACCTATAATGCTTGTTGTATGTGCAATGATAACCTCTCTGGTTATTGACAATGATTCTTTTCATGTGACCTCGGGTAAGTCTTGTGCATCTTTTGTATCAATATGACTTATAGATTTCCCTTAAATTGTCAATCTTTAGATAATCTTGTGCATTATTTGATGTTGGATATGAGGTGACTTACAGATATCCTTTAATTGCTAGACTTCAGGTAATCCTGCACATTATTCGACCTTGGATAAAAGATGGCTTACAGATATCCCTCCAATCACTAGCTCTTAGGTATTCCTGCACACCATTCGACCTTGGATACAATATGACTTATAGATATCTCTCAAATTGCTAGTGTTTGGATAATCCTGTATATAATAGATCTTATATATGACGTGGCTTATAGAGAACCCTTGGACGTATCAATTTGATAATCTCGCATATTCTCCAGTGAGGATTTAGTTGTGAATTATGGATAGCCTTCAAACTTTCGATCTTAGGGTAACCTTGCACACTATTCGGTTAGGATGTTTTTGTGTCTTACGGATGACCTATGGACTATCAACTCATAGGTAATCTTGCACACTATCCTATTTCAAATAATATGACTTATATATGACCCTAGGATTGTCAATTTCTAGGAAGTTTCATATGTTGTTCGCTTTTAAATAGCGACTTAAAGTCGTCCCTTTGAATCATGTGCTTTTGAAGCCTTCAGATGCTAATTCATAAAATAATGAGATATCCTCGATATCGGGCTATATATCCTCTGCATGGTCAACAAATATTGGTGCTCCAAAGCATCTTCCCAAGCCAGGCCTTATCGTCTTGCATGTCGAGCGATTATGGAGACTTAGTTGAATGACATGATGGCCCTCTTGGTAATGAAATAACATGAAATAGCCTCTTGGCCATGAAATGAAATGAAATGTCCCTCTTGGAAATGATATGAAATGACCCTCTCGGCAATTGCATGAAATGTCCCTCTCGGCGATGATATGAAATAATTCTCTTAACGATGGCATGAAATGGCCTTCTCAGCAATGAGATGATATGAAATGGACCTCTTGGCAATGGAATGATATAAAATGGTTCTTCGGTGATTTGAAACAGTTTCACCTAAGTTTGTTTGTCTATATTTTCCTTTCTACAAGTACCTATACTCAAGGTATACAGTTAGTAGACACAATATCGCTCTCACTGGTGACCACAATCAAGCTTTATGATAGTTTAATGACAAATATTGAGCATCATAATTTGAATAACTTATTTCGCTATTAATATTCTCTTTTTGAAGAAATAATTAAATAGCAGACCCACCGAATGCAAGTAAATAGGGCAAAATCCTTATTTGGGGATTACTCAAATACCTTTTGCTTCACTTCAAGGCAAATTTTGAGGATGACTTTCTGCTCTTCCTCCTATTGAGTGATCCTTTTGATTGTTGTATCTATTGTGCCGACTCCCTTGAATGCACCTGCGCTTAAGATAAATATTTAGTAGACATAAACTCGCTTTTGCTAGCGACTATTTTTAGAAAAATTCTAAATACACTATTCATAAATAAGATAAGGTGTCTTTGTTTGTCCTTAATGGTCTCAAGAAATAAGATAGATAATTCAAAAGGTCCTCGATAAATGGGTATTCAACCCATTTTTTAGGCTACCCAAAAATATTGTTCTTGAGCATTATATGCTTTGCTGTGGCTCGCAACTTGCTTGTTTTTTTTTTAAAAAAAGATTCCCATCTTTATGTATTGATCCCTGTATCCACTGAAAAATGATTAATCTTGAGTGAAACTACTCCATGTTGACCTTCTTCGATCCTTGGTATGCTCCTCGCTATCTTTCGGGTGCTTTGTCATGTAGAGACTTTCACCCTGACTCCCGTTCCAATATTTGTATAGATTTTCGAAAGTAGTCTTAGTTTTTAGAAACTAGTTTCAAAAATTTATGTAAAAGCTTTAGAAAATCTATGCCAGTCATGTCATGTACTAGTTCAACGAACATCTTCCTCTTGGTTCATGACTATATCTGACGTTTGATAGAGGAATCCAGGGAATTCATCATCGTCGCTGATGGTTTTTACCAGAAGTTTCATCATAGCTGGATATTTAGTCTACCCCGGCTTGGTCGCAGCTAGTGATATCCAAAACTTGAAATTGACCTCCGGTGTTGAGGGATTTGAAATATATTCCAGTATTTAGTGGAAATTTTGAGACCCTCCTCAAAATTTCTGCCTCAGTTTAATATTGTTTGAGATGATCTTGGCTTGGAAGGATCTGAAGTCTTCGTGTGTCTTCATCTTCTTTATTGGATGATGATCTTTCTCTTGTGAATTTTTAAGATTTCTTCTCAAAAATTCTACCGCAGTTTCCATTTTCTGGGGTTATATGACTGAGCCGTTGGGGCGCCAAAGTATCTCGTTGAAGAAGGAATCAGGTCAAACATAGTTCAGGACTACTCTAGATATATATAGAAAAATCTAATGGATTGACTGAAACCGACATAGGTCGCCTACGTATCCCTTTCTTGGGAATTCAGGTCATCACGTAGTTCATACATAAAGAAAACTGATAAATTCTCCTAAGGGTTTGACTGAAGCCGACAAAGGCCACCTACGTATCTCTTTTTTGGGAATTCAGGTCAAACATAGTTCGTACAAAAAGGAAAAGGATAAATTCTCCTAAGAGGTTGATCAAAGCCGACATAGGCCGCCTGCGTATCCCTTTCTTGGGAATCTAGGTCAAATATATTTCGTACATAAAAGGAAAGGGATTCTAAGCAATTACAAATCATAAAACAAGTTCTATCATAAAGACGATTACAAATAAATCAAGAAAACAAAAACTAAAACATCGTTCAAACATAGTATATCTTTACCGCATCATAATTGATTGGTTTGGTCAACTCTTGACCATCCATCTCAGATAGGATCAGGGCACCTCCAGATAGTACCTTGCAAACTATGTATGGTCCTTGCCAATTTGGACCGAACTTGCTTTTGTACTCTTCTTGGTGAGGGAATATGCGTTTGATAAAAAATTGCCCAACTTCAAATGTTCAAGCACTAACTTTTTGTTGAAGGCACGGATCATTTTGTGTTGGTACAACTGGCCATGACACACGACGGCTATTCTCTTCTCATCAATCAACATGAGTTGTTCATAGTGAGTGTGAACCCATTCTTTGTTACTTAATACGGCTTCTTGAATAATCCTTAAGGAAGGTATTTATACCTTGACAGGTATCACAGCTTCATTTCCATAAACAAATAGATAAGGAGTTGCCCCAGTGGAGGTTTGAACTGTTGTACGATACCCTAATAGAGTGTAGGGCAACATTTCATGCCATGATATATATTTTTTTACCATCTTTATCAAGACCTTCTTAATGTTCTTATTGGCGGATTCCATGGCTCCATTCATCTGTGGACGATATGCGGTCGAGTAACGATGAGCAATCTTAAACTAATCACAAATCTCATTCATCAAGTGACTGTTAAAGTTAGCCCCATTATCAATAATGATTGATTCTGGCACTCCAAATTGGCAAATCAAGTTCTTCTTGATAAAATCTGCAACCACCTTCTTGGTGATGGCTCTATATGAAGCAACTTTGACCCACTTAATAAAGTAATCAATAGCGACCAAAATGCATCTATGCCCATTTGACGCTGGTGGCTCTATTGGTCCGATAAAATCCATACCACAAGCTATGAAAGGCCAAGATAAACTCATCACATAAATTTCATGTGGAGGCATTCGAATTAAATCACTGTGTATTTGGTATTTTGGGCACTTCTGCACACACTTGCTACAATAATTTTCCATAGTCATCCAGAATTAACCAGTTCTCACAATCTTTCTAACAAGGGCAAACCCATTCATATAGGGACCGCAAACTCCTGCATGTACTTCTTTTATTAATCTCATGGCTTCCGCAGAATTGACACATCTTAAGAATCCTAAGTCTGGAGTCTTTCTAAAAAGAATCTTCCCACTTGGAAAATAATTCTTTGCCAAACATCAGATTGTCTTTTTTTTATTGTTGCTAGACTCTTCAGGATATGTTCCAGATTCTAAATACCTTTTAATATCATAGTACTATGGCTTCCCATCAGGTTCCTCTTCGACGTGCGCACAATGTGCAGGTTGTTCCTTCAAGTTTATTTCTAAATATTAATGTAACTCTGATCTGGGTGCTGAATCATAGAGATATAGTAGCCAAAGCATTAGCAATCTCATCCTGTATCCTCAGAATATGTCTGAAATCAACTTTCTTGAATCTTTCACTCAAATCTTGCACCAGCTCTACATAAGGAGTAATCTTGGAGTTCTTTATCGCCCATTCGCCTCGTACTTAGTGAATCAACAAATCTGAGTCTTTGATGACTAGCAATTCACAAACACCCATATCAAGTTCTAACTTGAGGCCTAGGATGCAAGCCTCATATTCATCCATGTTATTAGTACACGGATTAGTTTAGCGGTTGCTAGATAGTGTTGGACTATTTCTGACACCAAAACTGCTTCAATTCCTGAGCCTTTGAAGTTGACTGCTCCATCAAAGAACAATCTCCATCCGAGGTATATCTCTGCAATGTCTTCTCCCATGAATAAAATCTCCTCATCTAGAAAGTAAGTTTGAAGTGGCTCATATTCATCATCAACCAGATTCTCTGCTAAATGATCTGCTAAGGCTTGCCCTTTGATTGCCTTTTAAGGCACATATGCAATATTGAAGTCACTCAACAATATTTACCACTTGGTTAACTTTCCTATAGGTATGGCTTTCTGGAATATATACTTTAATGGATCCATTCTAGAAATAAGATATGTTGTGTATGAGGATATATAATGACTCAACTTATGTGCGGCCCAGGTCAAAGCACAACACGTCCTTTCTACAAGAGTGTAGCGAGCCTCATATGGGATAAACTTTTTACTCAAGTAGTGGATTTCTTTCTCTTTCTTACCTATCTTATCATGTTGCCCGAGGACACACTGGAAAGCATTTTCTGAGACTGACAGGTAAAACAACAACATACTTCCTTCCCTTAGTAGAACCAAAACAGGCGGAGCAGACAAATTTCCTTGATTCTATCAAAAGCTTTTTGATATTTTTCTGTCCACTCATTCAATGAATCTTTTTACAAGATCTTGGGAATTGTCTCACATTTGACTGTTGATTGGGTAATGAACCTACTAATGTAATTAAATTGACCCAGGAAACTCAAAACCTTTTTCTTGGTCCTTGGCGATAGTAAATCCTAAATTGTCTTGATCTTGGATGGGTCTAGCTCGATGCCTCTTCTACTGACTATGAACCCTGTAATTTCCCTGCTGGCACTCCGAAAGAACACTTAGTAGGATTGAACTTCAAGTTGTACTTCTTAGCGAAACAATCCATGAAAGATTGCATTTTATGTTTCGCACAATTATCGATAAGGATGTGGATGTTGGGTAGTGGAAAATTATCTTTAGGACTGGCTCCATTCAAATCTTTGTAGTCAACACAAATTCGGATCCTTCCTCCATTTTTCAGCACTAGGATAATATTGGCTAGCCATGTTGGACGTCTTGTGACCTCCACAACCTTTGGTTTGTCACTTCTTCCATTTTACTAGATAGACATCGACCCTGATTCTCTTAACTTGGTCAATATCCCTCTGGTCAACCTCCTCAGTTTCTTCTAGGTTAGGTTTTCTTGATTCCCAAACTCTTTGACTCTTTTGTTGCCTGTTCTAGGGCTATTATCTCCCATTCATTATTATCTTTCTTGATTTGCTTATTTTGCCTCTTGACATGACAATGGGAGGTTTTAAGTTATTGTTACATAATAGGCGATGAGTCATGATTGGAGTGGAGGTCCGATTCAATAATGTTTCCTCTAATTTATCTTCCACGATCCCTGGTTGTCTTGGAAAATTCTTCCATGGTAGCATCACATTTTCCCCTTATTCAATCCTTGAGACCATCGCTTATAGGTTTTGATAATTAACTGGTAGGGTTCAGTTTTACTACTAGTCATTTTTCTTTTCCTGTAACAAAGCTATAGTTAAGAGGAAAATCTCTTACTCACTTTAATCTAGTGAAGTAGGGTCATTTTATGCCAATACAGAGTAGTTTTTATTACCTGTAAAGTAAAAATAACTCAAACGACGACGTGTTAGATTCTATTAGTAATAAGTAAAGCAAGATGATAAGGTAGGAAGTAAACACATAGAGTTGTTTCTAATCTCATATGAATTGATGCATAAAGTAATGATGACTCAAAAATTTCAATGAACAGGATTTTACTCAATGATATGGATAGGTGAAATTTATCAGGAAGGCTCAACTTTTCTTATTTCCAATTTCAAGAAAGTGGGGGGCAACAGAGTTTTTGATGATAGAGGTCGGGCCGAAAGGCTGCCTACGTATCTTACGAAGAAGAAATCAGGTCCTACGTAGTTCGAAATGTTATGAAAGGATTGTTTTCATTTCATTACATCCACTAAAAACTCATTGCATTAGGAAAGTAAATACAAGGAAAACGAAACTTGCTACATTTAAAGCTTGACTCTGAATAGTGGAAAGTTCTTTGATCCGGCATGAACTCCAATCAAATCTTTTCAATTCAGACCAAGTGCTCCAAATCAAAGTGGAAAGCACGACACTTATCAATTTTATGACCTTTGGATCAATTATGATAATGACATATATCATCACTCTTTCTCCATTTGGCAAACTCTTTTCTTTCCTTTATCTCAATTAGATGGAGGATCTTTGCTTGGACCAACTCGGAGTAAATGTCTGTGTAGATATCCTTAAAAGTTGTGACGTACAAATAATGAATTTTAGAATCACTAGTAATGGACACTCCTAATTCAAACCTATCACAGTCCAACATGGTATGAGGTCCATACAAGTGAGAAATTTTATCGTTGTTAATCAAATCACATATTTTGGCTTTCAACATGTGACACTCATCTGTGATATGTCCTTTATGGAATAAATTCTAGGCACATCTCTTGTGCTCATCTTTGGGGTCACATTGAGGCCCTTGAGTCTTGATTGGGCACAAAGTTCCCATAGTCTGTAACATTTGGTAAATCTCTGAGACTTACAATTTCTGGTTCTCTCGTATAATTCTTTGTACTTGCTATGAGTGTGATCTGGTCATCTCCTTGCTTGAACATTGAAGGCAAGAATGTCTTGTCTGCGTCTTTTGAACATTCCTTCATTTCACTCATGAGTTCTTCGAGCATCATTGGTATTTCTTTTTTGTCCGAGGCTAGCATCTTCTAATTTTTTTACTTTGTTTTCTCCTATCATCTCTTTAATCATCTCAGTGGCTATTTCAAATTCCATGGCTAGTCGTTTGATCTCTCTAGCAAGGTCTCATTTTGGTATTTTTTTTCTTTTTCCTTAATATTTGGTTGAACATAGAGATCTTGGCCTCGATTAAGGAAGTTTGTTCCTCCAATTTCCTAGTCATGGTAACATTCTCTTCTTGTTCAGTCATTAGGTTGACTTTGGCAGTCTTTCGTTTGGCCACAACAATCTTCTTAGACATTTTCCTATTCTTCGCCTTTAGCACATCATCTATTTGGTCTAACTCCACCAATTTTCTCTTGATTTGAGAAATTTTCCTACTGCTCTTTTTGTTCCTTCATGACTTCTTCTAAGTCCATAGTTAGCCTTCTTGAAAATATTAGGAATAACTCTTTAGAAAATAATTGCAAACTTTTCTGAGAGACTTGGGAGACTTGGAATATATTTGGTCAGACTTTTGTATAGTGGGGTATATTTCTGCCTAGAGATGCTCTATGGAAAATGGGATTGGATCAATTCACCTTTGATTCAAATCAACATAACACATATAAGCACATAAACAACTATATCACACAAGCCTATTGTAATAAACATGCATCCTAATTGGGTGACCCTTTTGAGCCAAGGGTTGGCCTAACGTATTTGAAGGAAGTATATGTTTTTTAAAACCAATCTATTATCCCCCCCCCAAAACCCCATAGGTGTACATAAAGGGCATAAATACTTAGAAAAATTGCACAAAAGGGACACAATCTTTTGGGAAAAGACAAATAACATGTGAAAAAGAACAATGTCCCGTGCAGGGGATAGGAAACACTAGTTCCTAGATGCTCTTCTATCGGTCTTTGCCCTCTTAGCTTTGTCCATATCTTGTCCTAGGCAACATCTGTTGATGATCAAGCAATTCTCGTATAACTGGTCTTTATACTCATAGATCATTAGTCTGGGAAATCATGCAATCGTTCAATTACCTCTAACCTGGCTCACTTTAATTTTTTCCTTAATTGGTGGATGATTGAGGTGTCCTCACACGAAAGCAAACAAAGTAAGCATTTCCCCCACCCCCAAAGGATAATAAATTGGATTAAATAACATATATTTTTTCAACATATAAATATGATCCATCTGTAATTGGCTCGTGGCCAATAGATGCAGGGCAAGTTTTCTAATGGGCCCAATACCTCCTCGAATATTGGGTTGTCCTAGGTTCATGCCTAAAATGAAGGTTTTGATTTTTTTCTATCCTAGGTGTCTAGAGTGGGTTTGAACCTGGTTCTCAAGCGGACGACTTAGGTTTGGAAATACGAACAGCTATCGGACACCTCACGTATGGATAAATCATCAAATTTCAAACACTTTATTTGGAATTGAACAATAGGGGTCGGGACATCCACGAAACCCCAACTAATTTATATATTTCAGATGGGAAGTATGCTATTAAATATAATAATTTAATTTCGCAAAATTTAAACACATAAGCACATAAATAGCTTAAACATTACAACAGTTAGTCAAAATAAGCTAATTCAAATATTTGGTTAGAAACTAGTTAGATTCCCCTTACAGAGTTGCCATTTTTATTTTATCCCTTTTTAACCCGAAGGGTTGAAAAACACTTGATTTGCACCTTTTAAACTATTTTTAAACTTTAAAGAATATTTCAAAACAACTTAAGAAATAACAGAGTCGCCACTTAACTTATTTGAAAAGAAATTAAGAAAACATTTAAAGAAAATCCCAAGTCTTAAAATAGAAAAAATACTTAGGCCTTTAAGAAAATATCGAGTAAGAGGTTCTTATTAACATCTTAGAAAGATTTTCAAGGCACCTAAAATGTCCGCTAACTTACGGTTATTCGGACTATTTGAAAATGATTCCTTGACTAACTTGGAGAAAAAAAGTTGATTTTTTTTAAAAAATTGATTAAGAAAGTATTTTTTGAGGTTTATGCAAAAACAACTTTTGACGACTTAGTAGGAAATTTGACTAGTTCTAGGCAAGTTAAAGCACGTAAAGGGGGGAAGGAGAGGATTATAAGACTTAGGCTCATAAGTCCAAATCCATCAATCCTGTCCTAATTAATTGGGATTTTGGCTCACCTGCACCTGTCCTAAATAATTCATTTTGGATTTTGACCCATCATTATCTGTCCTAATCTAAATATTGGGCTTTTAGCCCATACCCTGTCCTAAACTATCTTTTCAAACCTTTTGGCCCCAAATTTGCTTGACCTGTATTAGTTTACAACTTTGGTTTTGAGGCCCAAAATGAATGAATAAATAAATAACTTCATGAATAAATACAAGTAAAGCAATAAAAAGATGACGAGACTTTTCGAGCCTCTTGACTACTATAAAAATAGGTTTTTGACCCATTTTTCTTCTTTCGTCTTCTTGCATCGATACGCCTCATGATCGACTTTTGGAAGTCTTCTTGCATCGATACGCCTCATGATCAACTTTTGGACTCAAACTTTTGAGGATATAGGCCTCATTGGCAGCTTCAAAAAATGCAACAGGAGGGAGTCCCTCATGGACTCAAAATAGATCACATACAAACGAAAAAGATAAAGAAGGATTAGAGTTTATTCGATACCCAAATCACTAATTTAGTACACAGATAAGACAAATGGAATAAGGCAATTTCTATTTTTTATTAATGATTAATCTCAAACCAACTAAATTAGATCTTTGTCCAAGCAGTTACCCGACAAAAAGGAGAACAACATAATATCAAATCACCTTTGGGGAAACTTTAATTCATTAGGCTAATTAGGGTACAATCGATCACAAATCTTGAACTTCTCGAGAAAATAATTAAAATCAAGCATCTTTAGATAGGAGTAAATAAGTTTATAGACCAGGCTCTATCACAAAATAACAAAACAGGTATCCATGGCCTTCTTACGCAAGATAAAAGACTTAAAAGGCTCTATTGAACTTTCATTCATAGTGCTTTCATGGTCCTATTAAATAAATATTAAAGGGAAGAAAACATAAAAAGGAAAACTGGGAAGAGGGACCGGATGATAAGAATGTTTTCTATTCACATGGGTATGAACAAAACCCCTACACAGAGATAACCCAAAAGACAACAGCTACTCCAAAGTAACTGTTTCTAAATTGATCATGTGAATAAACTAAACTTCAAAGACCAACAAGTAACAAATATTCAAATCAAACTCTTTAGACCAACAATTCCCTCTCTTTGGCAAGTCACGAAAAATCGTGAATCAAGAGTTTATCGGGGAGTTTGGACGGTATTTTACTCGAAATAATGAAAAAATAAGCCCCATAAATTCTGAGTATAATAGGTAAAAATAGAAGATGAACTCAAAATCCAGAAAAAAAAACAAATTCTGCCCACAAAATTAATGAACGAAATCTTAACTAGGACAATCGAATAGAAGAGACGACAATTAAGATGGTCTTTAAAAGACAAAGCATTCAGTGATAAAGCTAAGACTAACACATATTCAATTGATACGGCTGAGAGTAAATCTGATAGCATTCAAATCAAAGAAATATCAAAGGCCACATAATAGGTTAATATGGAAAATCTTGAAACCGAAAAAAATGACAGTAATACTCAAATTAATCACCTAGTGATAATTTTGTGATGACAGGCATAACAATTCTCTTGTAAGCAAAATCATAATAAAGTCACAAAATTTTAAGTACACAGCCAAGATAGTAAATCAAACACAGATAGAATATTCATTCCACATAATGACGGACACCATTATCGCAACAAAGATTCTAAGTCCTTCAAGAATTTCACAAAAGGAAATTCCCAAGAATTTTCATAACTACTAACGGCACTAACAGATCGATGAGAAGAAAATATCATAACTAAAAAGGATAATGTATTTACCTCTTTTGGAGCAGCAAAATAAAACTACGAGCTTCGTCGGAATCAACCATCACCGAAAAATATCACCGTCAACTCAAAAACTTCGATTAACCGATGAATTTCATTAAACAAAAATGTTTTACTAAAAAATAGACTTTTTTTTGCTCAAAGATTTTTTCCACTCTCCAAGACTTGGGGTATTTTTGCTCCAAAGAGATCTTTTTATAGAGGAGATTGAGATTTCAATTTCAAGCTCCAATCGATGTGGGAGAGTAAAATTCATGGGCAATTTGGGGATTTTAAAGAGAAATTTTGAATTGAATATTTGTTGATAAGGGATGAGCTGTAATTCGTACTATTTAGTATAATTTGAAATTCAAAAAAGAGCTGGGTTATTGTTTACACGCGGGTTCACTGAAATTGTGGGTTGGTTTCAGGTTAAAATCCAGTCTGTTGGGGTTGACAAGTTGGAGCTGTTGTTATCGGTGGTTGGCTGCATTTGTTGTGACATTGGTTGTCAGACATGTCGGGTTTGATCGTTGTCATTGGTCACTAAAATTGTATGCAGTTGTTGTTGTTATACCCGATATTATTGGTGTTGTACGTTGATTTTGTTGTTGCTGAAGTTGCTAATTGTATATAGGGTGTTTGCTTTTACTGCCACTATTTTGCTATTTTTAGGTTAAAGGGGAAAAGTGGACAGGGTCGGGGTTGGGGCCTATTGAGGCTGCTGATATGTTTGTTGAAATTGGGTTGCTGATTGTTGTTGTAGAGTGATTGTTGGGTTAAATTGGTAGATTTAGGTGATTTTAGGGTTATTTAAAAAATAACCCAAATTAAATTAGAGGTTAGCTAAATCCATTTAATTTTTGGCTAAATTGAGAATCAATTGGCCAATTGTATTGCAATTGGAGCCAATTTGATTTCGATTATGGCCAAATTTAATAGATTGGCCAAATTAAATCGAAATTCAATACGAATTAATACCTCACTTAATCCTGAGCTTTTTGATTTAATAAAATCAAACACATATTTATTCAAATACATTATTTTTTAGAATAAATTATATTTGAATCAAGATTTTAATCATTTCTATTTATTTTCAAGATAATCCTTGATTAAAATCCGATATTCCATAGAATAAATATTTAAGTGATAAAATTATATATTTTTATATAATTGAATACGATAATATATAATTGCCACTTAAAATGACAAAATTACCCAAATAAATACTTTAAAAAAATTTTATTTGGATAAAATAAATATTATAATTTTATTTAAAATCAAAGAAACTCAGAATTAAACTTAGTTGTGGAGGGCAAAAATTAGGTGTCAACACCTAGTATGTCATATCTAATCACCATTATGGTGTACACTCGTGACTGATGAATTATTGCACAAAGAAGACTGAGAAGAGAATTGGGAAGCCGTTGTAGACAAAGTCATATCTTTTCGATTTTGCCTTTCACAAGGGAATGATATATTCCTACTATGGACTCAAGTGTTTGGTTTCTCCTCTTTTTTCTTGTGCAATGCACAATTGCAGTTTTTATGGTAAGGTCGTCTCGAGATATTCATGTCTGACACTAACAAGCTTCCATTAAAAAAAATGAAGCATTATTTACGTTGTTACAGTTGGAAAATGATAAGAAACGTATAATATACTCTTAATTAGAAGTAGCCTTATGTAGGAAGACATAGTACGAAAAGGTTGGACCCTTGAAGCCGGTAATTGCCCCATGAAAATAGTCTCATCCAAATCTCTGTAAAGGAATATGTTTATAGTGGCAAAATATTTGAGATCCAATTTGACAGTGGAAAAAATGATTTCATGCACAAACACAAGGACATTATGAACATAAGTTTATGAGAAGACAACAATAGAATATGATAGATGCCTATGAATTTTCAATCACTTTGTATGTATTGGTTTCTCCTGAAATAATTCCTGTTGATTTATCATTAGAGATAAAGAATGAGAAGATGGAAGGAGATGAATATTGATAAGGGAGGAAAAGAGACTAAAAATTATTATTGATCTCAATGCAAGAGCACAAATATGTGTTATATATACAACTGTAACAGTACTATAACCAACTAATTTCACTCTTTAACTAACTAACTATATGAAAGGACTAATTTGCCCTAATTAACTAATCTCTATATCCTGAATACTCCCCCTCAATCTAGTGGTGTAAATATATTAAGCATTCCTATCTTGGAACAAATAAATTGATGTTGAGATTTATTCAGAGACTTAGTTAGTAGATCAGCCTGCTGAGCTGCTGAGCTTTTGTAGACATATACACAATTTTGATCATGCCATTCTGAATTTTTCCCCTTACAAATTGACAATTTTTTTTACTATGTTTGGTTCTTTCGTGAAAGACTGGATTTGTAGCTATTATCATAGTTGCTTTGATATCAGTGTTGACCTGAACTGGTAAGCTGAGTTGAGGTCCTATTTCCTTAAGCAATCCCAGAATCCATACTAACTCAGCTGTAGTTAAGGCCAAACTTCTTTGGAATTCTAAGAGATCAATGAGTTTCCAAGTTTAACTAAGAAACCTATCATAAACTTTCTAGAGTTTGGGCAAGCTTCCCAATCAGACTCACAATAAGCTGAGACCTGTTTTTTGCTACTACTTGAAAGTATAAATCCTTGCCCCATCTGTTGCTTGACATATCTTATTATTCTCATGGTTGCTTCAAAGTGAGACTTCTTAGGATTAATGTAGGAATTGACTAAGTGTCTGAACCTTGTAGGATACATCGAGTCTTGTTATTGTTAGATAAAGAAATTTTCCGACAAACCTTTGATATTTTGCTATATCTGTTTCAGGATTAGTGATTTACATGATCATCCATTTCCTTAGTAATATGTCTGATATTTATCTCCACGGGTGTAGATATAGGTTTTGCAACACTCAATCCAGTTTCATAAATTAGCTCTAAAATATACTTTCTCTGATGCATCAATATTCCTGAACTTGATCTAGCAAACTCAATGCCAAGAAAGTACCTTAGTTCACCTATATCTTTCATTTTGGAGGCTTGACTAAGGGCTTTGCTTATGTCCTGAATTAACTTCAAGTTTCTACCAGTGATCAAAAGATTATCAACATACACCAATATAGTTGTTAGGTCACTTTCAGTTCTTTTCAGAAATAAAAAGTGTTCATACTCACCCTGTTTGAACACAAACTTGAGGATTGCTTCTAACAGTTTCATGTTTCATTGCCTTGGAGCCTGTTTTAGTCCATACAAGGATTTTAGAAGCCTACATACTAGTTTGATCTCCCCCTGGGTTTGGAATCCTTGTGGCACCTCCATATAAATCTTATCATTTAGCCCACCTAGAAAAATGCATTGTACACATCCATTTGATGGATGTGCCAATGTTTGATGAAAGCTATTTCTAGAATTTCCCTGACTGATACCATTTTAACAATAGGGGAAATGTCTCTTGATAATCAATCCCCTCTTTTTGGTTGAATCCCTTTGCTTCTAATTGAGCCTTGAATCTTTCCACTTCATCTGTGTCTTTATAGTTGATCCTAAATTCACTTATAGCCTATAACTCTTTTTATTTCAAGTAAAGAAACTACTTTCCAAGTATTGTTTCTTTCCAAGGAAACTATTTCATCCTTCATTGCATTTACCCACCTAGGATCTTTGATTGCTTCATCATAGAAAGAGGGATCCACTTAAGTTGAACTGGTTGTAAATAAGGCCTGATAGTTATGAGAAAGATTATCATATTAAATTTAGTTTGATATACTGTAAGGAATGGTAGAACTAGACTTCTTTGTTGTCACAAACTCTTTTAACCAAATAAGTGTAGTCCTAGTTCCAGATGATCTTCTTTCATGTGATGTTGAGGTTTCAAATACTTGTTGAGGCTGAACAACTATCTTGAGAAGTTAAAGGTGATTGACTTGAAACTGAGAAAGGTTATGTCTGTCCTTCATTGTGATTCTACATTATAATCTGTGTATCCTCAGATGCAATCATCAAGGGATCACTGAATGCATCAAGAAAAGGAACTGGTGAATTCTTCTTGAGAGTTTTTAAAGGACATATCTTTTCTCTGAGTTCAACATCTTTGTTGACAAAGAACACATTGTTAGTAAAATAAAAAATATATCTCTCTTGTGAGTGAGAGTATCCCATGTGTACAACAATTATAGCTCTTTACTTGAGCTTATTAGATTCATGAACTGACTTAGCAAAGCAAAGGAATTCTAGTGCCCTTAAGTGGACTAAAGAAGGTTTAGTACCATATAACATCTCATAAGGTGATCTATTATTAAGAACAACAGTAGGCATTCTATTTATAAGATAGGTAGCAGCTAAGACACAATGACCCCAAAATTTAATAGGAATGTGACCCTGAAATCTGATAGCTCTACACATCTCAAGGATATGCTTATGTTTTCTCTTAGCTACACTATTTTGCTGAGATATGTAAGCACATGAGGTTTGATGCAAGATGCCTAGTGACTTGAATATTGAGTCACAGACTGAATTAAAAACTCAGCTCCATTATCTAATCTAACACATTTTACTGTTTTATTAAACTGTGCAGTAATATAAGTCAATAATTTCTTTAATACTACACAGACATCAGATTTGAGTTTTAAGAGAAATAGCCATGTCATTCTTGTAAAGTCAAGAATTACAACTTTATTTCTTTATGTTGGTCATCCATATGGAAAAGAAAACGCACATTGAAATGAAATAAGGCAAAAAAATTCTAATAACCAAGAGATATTTTGTACATAAAGAAGATCATCAAAGTTTATCTCTATTATTAAGATTCACATTCAAGAACAAAAAAGACATTTCTGCTCACTGACCTGAAGAACTCTGAATAAACTTTTCACGGAGCACATGAGCGAGCAGCCAAGACAGGCAAGATTCCTCATGCGGATGTGTAAGCTTCCTTCTCACCTCCTACACTTAAAATAACCCAATCCAAATAGGTTGTTAATCGCTATTCAGAATCTTTGTAAATTTCACCATCATCAGAACGCTTATCAAAAGTTATCACATCAAGCTGGTAATAGGAGAGTTTTGGCAAAATAGACACATTAGAAAACTAAATGTAATATTTAGTGTCAAGCTTTAAAAAATATAGTGGATAGACACATTTATGATGTCATTCATTTGACTTTGAAAAAACATCCAAACCTAGCATGCAAGTTTTTAACTTTACACTTTAATCCCCCAACCTCATCCAACAAATATCTAATATTTTTCCCCATTTTTCATTTTTTATTTTTAATTAAAAAACAATTGTTCAAGAAGCCATAAAAATGCTTTCATTCTTCACCTACATTTTCCAATTCCAGTCTATTTCGGCTAAATCTTCCTCCTGACAATTGAAAATCTCCATTCTTGGTCATTACCTCTATTGTTGTTTCATATTTTAAAAAAAATTATAAAAAACATTTTCCCACCATTTTTAGTAGCTTGAAAAGCTTTCAAAATCCATTTAATACCTCGTTATTAGATAGTTTTTAGTAGTTTAGATGCCCTACATATACTTTTCTCCATCCCAGATCTAGCAGGTTATCGATTATATCTAATTTCTTTTATTCATATTTTTGTGCGGATGTTTTCATACTAGTTATAAACTGATATCGTAATCTATGATCTATTAGTGTGGTCTATAATGATAGCAGCTTAGGTAATTATCGCCGATAGTGATTATATGGTTGTGTAGAGGAGGCTCCTAAATATTGAAATTAGAAATCATCTAGTAAGGCGACAGTACCCATCCCGTTGCATTGCAATGGTCTATACGACGAGATGGTTTAAAGCGTAATTGAGAGAGGAGAATTAGATTGCAAGCCAAACGACATTGTGATTAACTATCTAATGAATGGGAGGGGAAAAATACATCCCACATTCATAAATAATGATAGGCAGCTGTCTTTGTACATGTTGGATGTCGCTACTAATGGTTCTGGGCCATTATTGAGGATAAATATCGTTGCGAGGTCTCTGGTAACCCAACCACCATGACCGACAGTCGACGAAGATAATTTGATTGAAGATGAGATCTCGTGTATTCATCCAATAGATACAAAAGATCATTTAATGGAATAATCCTAAATTATTTCAAGAAGAGCAAGAAGAATGTGGATCGGGGTTACAACCCAACCACACCTTTTCTCATGGAACTAATTTCTATGTAGAAGAAATATTTAGTAGAAAGAAGAAGATGAATATGTTATTGGACATTGCATCGGTGAAAAAGTGTTTTGATTATGCAACGTTGAAGAGTTGTGGAAAATACTTAAGGAGAAATGTGTATCTCTTAGTTGTGAGTGGATGTTACAGGCAAAAAAGTATGAATGCACAAATAGATTTTACATCTTCAAATACCTTGGCGATCACACTTGCAGTGTCGAACAAGCCATGTGCAGCCATAAAAAAATCATGGCCAAAGTCATTGCATCGTTCTGTGTGAATTTGGATCACGGTGGCAAGGGTCCGGACACTAGAGAGGTTCAAAGGATTATTTTCAAGAACTTTCACAGTAGTCCAAGCTATTGGAAATATTGGATTGGGGGTGTGATCACCAAGCAAATGATTCGAGGGACACTGTAGCACGAGTATTCCTACTTGTCGGCTTTTTCCTACATCATTGACACTCTTAATGTTGGTTCTACCTGTTCCATCACGGTGAACAGGGATAGTTGTATGTTCACATACTATTTTTTAGCCTTGGTTACTTGAATTAGGGGATTCACCTATATGAAAAAGGTTATTGTGGTCGATGACAATCATTTACATGGTAAGTACTAAGGTGTGATGGTAAGCAAGGTTGCACAGGATACGGAGAACCATATTTATGCAATTGCTTTTTGCTTTGTTGACAAGGAGAATGATGCATTTTGGATGTTTTTCTTTAAGAAGCTGAAGGCTATAGTGGTCGATGAGTCAGATTTGTGCTTTATCTTTGATAGTCACAAGAGCATCGCCAACAACATTGTGAGGGTTTACACCCATGCTTATCATGGGTATTGCATAAGGCACTTTGGTAAAAATCTCCTAGTAAATCACTAATATGTAAATTACCTCTATCTATTCTACCACCCGACAAAAGCATATTCTTTATAGGAGTTTAACGATCATTTTGCGGAATTCAACAATCATTATCCTGAGGTAGGCTTTTTTCTCGAGCATGAACTTGGATTCGAGAAGTGGAGCAGGGCATATTTTCCCAGCAACATGTATGATTTAATGACCATAAATATTATTGAGCCATTTAACGCTATGTTGATAGACGAAAGGGAGTACCCTATGACATTCATATTCAATTTGATTGCGAAGAGGTTTGGTGAGAAGTTTAGGGAGAGGCCTGCATATGTCATCAACTATAAGGAGAATAAATTTGTGTCTGCTGCCAAAAATATCGCAAGGGGAAATATGAGCGAGGATGACTCCTTCTATATAGAGAATGTAAATGTGCACGACAACCAATTCACCGTGTTCGACAGAGGTCCTACTGCCAAAGTCTACCTACTGAAAAAGTCATGTTCTTGTTGAAAGTATGACTTGATAAAAATACTATGTGCTTATGCGATGGATGCTTTGCAATCAAAGCACGGAGATAATTATAGTTTGAGCATCTATGAGTACTCTCTGCCTATGTATAAAGTTGAAGCATACCTCCTTATGCATTCAAAATCAATTAATTTTATCCATAAAGTCCAAATGGTGTGTGCCACAGGAATTGGTAAATATGAATATTCTTCCACACCTTGTCGATAACAATCTCAAAAGGAATAAAAGGAAACACGTTAAAAGGCATAGACGAGGCTTTCAAGACCAAGAGGAGGAACAAGTGTTCGCTATGCAGGAGACCCGAACACAAGAGAACCACATGTAATAATAAAAAATCCTAGATTGGCTTGTAACACTTTGTTTTTGTAAGATAAACTAATGTATTTTGACAACCTTGCAGTTTGGCCTAATTAATGTCGTGTCAGTTTTATCGATTTTGGTTTGTTTCTAGTATCTAGCGGCTAACTTTTAGCATATATTGTGTGTTCTGTATATTAGGTTTATTCTTTATATCCCACTTTATTTATTATCGATCTCTATTTAAGTCTATTAGAAAATCCTAAATATTTAATCAATCAGATGAACATGCAGGAATTTATGATGCCTCAAAAAAGCTGTTGCACCTCCACTCAAATGCTATGTTGATTGGGTATACGCTACCTACTAAAGTTCCATTCATCTATGAATAGATCAACCATTGGATGGACAGACCAAAGACTTTCTATTTTGATCTATATAAACATCAATTTATTCTACAAAACATCTATCATCTTCAATAAAAAAATCAAACTATTGAAGTAGATGTCGAGAATCACACTCCAACTTCTCAAGAGAATGTGTTTCCAATGCTACCATGACCTCCTCCTCCTCTGCAATGACTTGGACTATCTTTTTTACGATTTGGGTAAAGATTGTGAACACCTGCACCGAAAACTCCGATGTATCACCCATTTTTTAGGGGCAATCGTCGAGAGGCTAAATCTAGAGACCAACAACTACACCCCTATCCTCCAACCATTCCATTAGTTTAGGATTTAATTTCTATGTTTATATAGTTCTACTTCATTATAAAGAAGCTTCCATGCTTAGAAATTTTGTTAGATGAAAGCTTCTGGGTTTTGCCCTTTTCGCCCATATGTTGGTGTTGATATTATGTTAAACTATGTAGCATGAACTATTTTCTGTTTTTCACATATTATTTTTACATGAATTTTGCAATTTTTATTGTTGTTGATATATATATATATATATATATATATATATATATATACGAATTCATATATGGTCCTATATTTATAGTAAAATCTTTCTTTATTAGAAGTCATCAAAATTAATGACAACTAATACCTTTTTCATTAGTTTAAGAATTCTAAATCAACTAAAGTTGATTTTAAGAAGTTTTGAAAAATAAAAAATGAAAGATAAATAAATGAATTAAAAAAAGAGAGAAAAGAAAAAATAAACATCAAAAAATAGTGTAAAAAGAGGGGAAAAAATAGAAGTTGAGAGCCAAATGAGTATGAAGAGAGTAAAAATATTTGAGATGTAGATGGGTAAAACTGTACTTGTTCTCTACATAAGAAAGAAGAAAGACTAGTCTTTATAGGTTTTTCTTATGGGGGACAATACAAAGCCACCCACTATAGGGTACACCCCATTAAATTTCCTTGTTTATATTTTGTACAAATAAATTCAAAAGATGATACATATATTTAACGGAAAAGGGATAAATATACTCTCAAACTATGATAAATGGTATGTATATATCCTTCGTCATACTTTGGGTACACATATACCTCTACTGTTAATAAAATGGCATGTATATGCCCCTCACACAAAATGTAGGGGCATATGTCTACCCAAAGTATGATGAGGGGTATTGTAACACCCCATATTTCTCTAGCATAAACTAAGTCCCAATACATGAGTATTCGTATATGAAATTTTTGAAACACTCATTATTTTTCAATTTAAAGCCTACCATTGCATAGGAAATTAGTTAGCTTTTCAATGATATAAAATTTGCCTAAATCAGATAACCGGGTAAGAAGTTATGGCAATTTTAAGTTTCAGTTGTTAAACACCGTTATTTTAACCCTTAGCGCATCGCGTAGGCAGCCCAAATGACAATTTTCGATTACCAGTATGACTCCGCGATCATGGTGAATCATGAAGAAGGCCAATCTCCTATTTGGCAAATTCCAGTAAGGGTCCGCGATCCTGACGCGTCACGCCATAGGTCAATTTGACATTTGTCTATTTCCAGTGTCGAAGCGTGATACCACAGTGTCACGGTGAACTTCCAAGTCCTAATCAGTGAAGGACCGTGATTTCCCCGTGTCGCACCACAGACCAGTTTCTCATTTGTTCGATTCTAGTGACATGGTGCGATAGCGCCGCGTCGCACCAGCCCAGAAAATCAGGATTTTCAGTCAGTTTTGAGTTTTAATTCTAAGAGATTTTAAGTACTTTTCCCTTGTCCCAATCAGCCCTAAACACAAAATTAAGTCCCTAATAACATAATTGGGCATTATTCTAATCAATTTTTTCCCAAAATCAAGAACATTCTCTCAAGTAGCAAAACCCTAACCTTCAAGAATCAAGGTCAAATCTCAAGAACTCTCCATCAATCCTTCCAAATTCATCATCCCAGGTATGTTAGATGTCCATCCATGGAGTCCAAGTATCCATTTTAATTATAAATCTATCATTTTTTCAAGATTTATGATATTAAATTGTGATTTAAAACTATGAATCTCCATGAACTTCCATAAATATTGATTTTATACCATACTTTAATGGAATTATCGTTGTTATCAAATCCCCCATATTTTAATATTGTCATTCTTCGATTTAGATCATGATTTAGTGTTATAAATATTGAAGTCATGCTATTATTTCAAGTTTTATACTATTCTCGTGAATTGACTAAACTATGAACTACAAGTGTTTGAAAAAATGCATACAAGAGTGATTTATTTAATAAGAGCCTTTATGTTTTGGCCTTTAAGCTTTAGTGTCTTTTCAGTATTATTGTTTTGATTTCTGAGGGTATTGAATACCCGAAAACCATAGTTGTTTATTTAGTCTAGCCTCAGTACATTACAGAATAGTCTTCAGATTATGTTATGAGCATTATCAGAATAGTCAGATATCAATTATTAAACTCAGAACAATCTAGTATCTCAGTGTCTTTCAATTGGGAGTAGGATTTAGCATCGAGTGAGTGTAGGGATAGCGACTTCTCCGTCAGATAGGCAGAGTCTTTAGTAGCAGTCTCTATACTCCAGAACTACGTAGCCAGCGTAGGATATGAGTAGTCACCCGTCAGATTAGGCTTGACTATCTCGCAGGGGTCACCCATCAGTTCAGGATTGACACCATTAGTCCTTTGGACATTATATCAGTTTAGTAGATCCACACAACCATTGTTAGTACCCGTGGCACGGTATTAACACCCTTTCAATTGGGGTTACAGGTTAGACCCCGATGAGCTTAAATTGGGGAATGTCAGTTAGATTATATCTCTCACAGTCTCAGATATAATCTCAGTTATAGTTCCAGCTCAGTTATTTAGTCTTAGTGTTGTTTGACCAAAGCATACATAATTCAGTTACTCCCTCCGTTTAAAAAAAATGACATACTTTCCTTTTTAGTATGTTTCAAAAAGAATGACCTCTTTCCTTTTTTGGAAATACTTCAATTTCAACTTTCCACATGATATGTTTAGGACCACAATATTAAAGGGCATTTTGGTACGTTTGACATTACTTTAATTTAAGACCACAAGATTCAAAAGTCTTCTTTATTTTCTTAAACTTTGTGTCAAGTCAAAGTAGGTCATTCATATTGAAACGGAGGGAGTATTTTAGTATTTCAGTTTACAGATTTTACTCAGTTATGTTATATGTTTGGTTATGCATCCTTAGTATTTACATATTTCCATGCATTATCAGTATCTACATATTCCATACTCCTTACTCAGTACTCCATACTTTACATGCATATCCAGTTAATTATTAGTTTTGTTCATGAAATCATGCATATCAACCTACCTTATTTATCATACCAGTACATTCAAAGTATTGATAGCATACCTTTCTTTTGCGTTGTGATGTATCATATCATAGGTGTTAATGCTCAGTTCCTGGATCGCACTTACACCCCCAGATCATCAGCAGTTCGGTAGCAGTGGTGAGTCCTCATTATCTGAGGATGGATTATATTACTTCATGTCTTTATGTCAGTAGTTAGTAGAGTTAGTTGGCGCCTGTCCCATCAACTCACAGCATCCAGTTTAGAGTCTTTTCAGACACTACAGTTAGCTATTCAGACTATTCAGATTTTAGTATTTTTATCTGATTCATAATTCAGTAGTTATTTCATTATTAAAACCTTATGTCATTTTAGTTATTCTTCCTCGTTCATGATTATATTATACAGTGATCACAGCAGGTACCAGCTCATGGGTTAGCTTATGATATCTCGGGACCGTAAGCACCGTGTAACGACTAGGGAGTAGTTTCTGGTTGTTACAAACTTTGTATCAGAGCCTAAGGTTTTAAAGTGTCCTAGGAAGTCTGAAAGTCGCATTGAGTAGAGTCTTGTGCATGGTTGTGTAGCACGCCACACTTATGGATGAGAGGCTACAAGGTGTTTAGGAAAAGTTTTCCTTCTTTCAGTATTCATGTTATGCGAGTGAGCATGAGCTCAAGTTAAACTCCCTGTCTAATCCATTTCTTCCTTCCGTTTATAGAACATGCATCCCAAGAAGAACGAAAGAAGAACAGGAACTCAGGCAGCTCCTAAACCCATCTAAGCAGATCCTCTGGACGAGCATGTCTCTCACGCAGAATTTAGGGTTATGTTCATTACTCTAGAGAACTCCATAGTAGCATAGAATGAATGTCCAACTGTTGTTTCGGCCAACCCAGTGGCCAATACTGCTGCAACCAGATTTTGGGTTTTCACCCGGATGAATCTTCCTTTCTTCAGGGGGTCCAAGTCTGAAGAGGATCCACAGGAATTCTTAGATATGGTTCAGAAGGTAACGGATGCTATGGGGGTGACGTCTATCCAGAGTGTCGAGTTGGTTGCATATCAATTGCAGGATGTAGCCCATACTTGGTTTAAGCAGTGGAAAGTTAATAGAGGTGCTGATGCAGGGCCTATAGAATGGGAAGAGTTTGCCACGACTTTCTTGGACAGATTCTTTCTATTAAAGTTGAGGGAGGCCAAGGTGTTAGAATTTATTAATTTTAGGCAAGGCAGCATGAGTGTGAGGGAGTATTCCCTCAAGTTTACTCAGTTATCTAGGTATGCTTCTTATATGGTAGCTGATAATAGGTCCAAGATGAGTAAGCTTATATCTGGCATATCTGATAGTGTGGTCAAAGAGTGCAAGACCACAATGCTGATTAGTGAGATGGACTTGTCTAGGATGATGGTCCATGCTCAATAGATAGAGAAGCATAAGATTAGGGAGAGAGAAAGAGGAAACAAGAGAGCTAGGATGAGTAGTTTTAATTTCAATCAGCCAAAGTCAGAAAGTGGTAACCATCCTCAGTTTTATCAGAGGTCTTCATCCCCAGTACCTTCTTCAGCCATTGTCTCATTATCCAAATTCAGAAATGACAATAGGGATAGGGCACCAGGATCTAAGTCCCAGGTCAGTGTTAGCAGTGCTCGCACCAATCTTTTATATCAAATGTGTGGAAGACACCATCAGGGTAAGTGTAGAGCGGGTAGTGATGTGTGCTTTGGGTGTGGCAAGCCAGGCCATCAGATTCGGGAGTATCAGGAAGTTGCTCAGAAAGGTAGGGCTACGCTCTAACAGGGCCAGTCCCATCAGCCTTCAGTTCCATCCGGTCGCCCAACTCAGCAGGTGCCACTTCTAGTGCTACCAGTGGTTAGCGTTCGAACGTATTATATGCTCTTCAATCCTTCCAAGATTAGAAAAATTCTCCTGACGTAGTTATTGGTACATTGCAGGTCTTTCACTTACATATTTATGCTTTACTATACCCTGGAGCTTCTTCTTTTTTTGTAACTCCATATATAGCTGTCAATTTTGGAGTCAGTCCAAAAAATCTAACAGAGCCCTTTTCAGTGTCTACCCCAGTAGGCGTTTCCATTGTATCAAGTCAGGTATACAAGAACCGTCCGATCACAATATCTTAAAAAGTTACTTCAGTTGATCTCATGGAGTTAGAGATGATGGATTTTGACGTCATTCTCGGCATGGATTGGCTCCACTTATGTTATGCCTCAGTTGATTGTAGAAATAGAATAGTTTATTTTTTAGTTTCCAAATAAACCAGTCCTTGAATGGAGGGGTAGTACTACAACTATTAGGGGTCAGTTAATTTTTTTACCTTAGAGCTAGAAAGATAGTATCCAAGGGGTATGTCCATCATCTTGTACGAGTCAAAGACTCTAGCTCAGAAACTCCTACTCTTGAGTCAGTTCTAGTAGTAAATGAATTCTCAGATGTATTTCCTGAAGATTTTCCCGGAGTTCTTCCAGAAAGAGAAATTGACTTCGAAATAGACCTTCTCCCAGATACTCAACCTATATCTATTCCACTATACAGAATGTTTCTAGATGAACTCAAGGAACTAAAAAAATAGTTGAAGGATCTCTTAGATAAGGGATTCATTAGACCCAGCATCTCCCCGTGGGGCGCACCTATTCTATTCGTTCGTAAGAAAGACGGTTCTCCCAGAATGTGCATAGACTACCTTCAGTTGAACAAGGTCATAGTCAAGAATAAATATCCACTTCCTAGAATCGATGACTTGTTCGACCAACTTCAGGGTACCGGTTGCTTTTCCTAGATAGACTTCAGATCAGACTATCATCAGCTTAGAGTCAGAGAATGTGATATTCTGAAAATAGCATTCCGAACTGGTATGGTCACTTTAAATTTCTAGTCATGTCCTTTGGTTTTACAAATTCCCCAGCAGCCTTCATGGACTTGATGAATCAAGTGTTCAATCAGTACTTGGACATGTTCGTTATAGTCTTTGATGATATTCTTGTCTATTCTCATAGCGAAAGCGATCACCCAGACCATCTCAGCATAGTGCTACAGACTCTTAGAGCTCATCAGTTGTTCGCTAAATTCAGTAAGTGTGAATTCTGGCTAAGATCAATAGCATTCCTTGGTCATATTATTTTTGGTGATGGAATTAGAGTTGATCCTCAAAAGACTGAAGCGGTAAGAAACTGGCCTAGACCCATCTCTCCATTAGATATCAGGAGTTTCTTGGGTTGGTTGGCTATTACTGTCGGTTTGTTGAAGGGTTTTCTTCTATTGCATCCCCATGTCCAGATTGACTCAGAAGAAAGAAAGTTAAGATTCAGTGGTCAGATTCATGCGAGAAGAGTTTTCAGAAGTTGAAGCCTCGACTCACCTCATCCCCAGTCTTGACTCTACCAGACAGTTCAAATATTGACGGTTCAAATATTTTATTGTGTACTGTGATGCATCCAGAGTAGATTTGGATTGTGTCCTCATGTAGAGAGGTAAGGTCATAGCCTAAGCCTCCAGACAACTTAAACCCCATGAGAATAATTATCCGATTCATGATCTTGATCTAGTAGCTGTAGTGTTTGCCTTAAAGATTTGGAGGCATTACTTGTATGGGGTGCATGTAGATGTGTTCACAGATCACAAAATCCTTCAGCATGTGTTCTCTCAGAAAGATTTGAATCTACGTCAGAGAAGGTGGTTAGAGTTATTGAAGGATTATGACATGAGTGTTCTGTATCATCCAGACAAGGCCATTGTATTGACTGATGCTCTCAGTAGAATGTCATGGGTAGTGTAGCTCATGTTGAAGATAGTAAGAATAAGTTAGCTCAGAAAGTTCATCAGCTTACCCGACTAGGTGTTCGTTTACTCGATTTAGCAGAAGGTAGTGTATGGGTGCAGAGTAGCTCAGAGTCATCTCTAGTCTCCGAGGTGAAGAAAAAGCGGGATAGAGATCCAGTCTAGTTAAGTTGAAAGAATCAGTCAGAGATCAAAAAGTAGAGGTTTTCTCTCAAAGAGGAGATGGTGTTTTGCATTGTCAGGGTAGATTGTGTGTTCCTGGTGTAGATGATTTGAGGCAACAAATTCTTACAAAACTGCATGGGGCGCGTTACTCTATTTATCCAGGGGCCACTAAGATGTACTGCAACTTACGGGAGATTTATTGGTAGAGTGGGATGAAGAGAGATATTGCAGAGTTTGTAGCTAAGTGCTCTATATGTTAGCAAGTTAAGGTTGAGTAACAGAAACCTAGTGGGCCCACACAGGAGTTCAATATTCCCATATGGAAATGGGACAAAGTGAACATGGACTTTGTGACAGGTTTGCCTTGTACCCGTCATCAGCATGACTCTATTTGGGTTATTGTAGAAAGGATGACCAAATCAGCTCATTTCTTGCCAGTCCATACCTCTTATTTAGTTGAGGACTATGCCAATCTCTATCTCAGAGAGTTGGTTAGGTTGCATAGTGTTCCCTTATCTATCATCTCAAATAGAGGTACTCAGTTTACCTCTCACTTCTGGAAAGCATTCCAAAAGGGTCTTGGTACCCAAGTCCACCTCAGTACAACCTTCCACCCTCAGACAGACGGTCAAGAAGAAAGGACCATTCATACTCTTAAGGATATGCTGAGAGCATGCGTTGTTGATTTCAGTTGGGATGACCATTTGACTTTGATTGAATTCGCATACAATGACAGTTATCATTCCAGTATCCGTATGGCTCCATTTGAGGTTCTCTATGGTAGGAGATGTATATCTCCAATTGGTTGGCTTAAAGTAGGTGAGGCTATAGTAGTAGGGCTTGACTTGGTGTTTGATGCATTAGAAAAGGTTCAGTTGATCAGAGAAAAGCTTAGGGCTGCCCAAAGCCGACAGAAATCGTATACAGATGTGAGGAGAAAGGATCTCGAGTTTGAAGTCGGTGATTTGGTGTACTTTAAAATCTCTCCCATGAAGGGAGTAAAAAAATTTGGCAAGAAAAGGAAACTCAGTCCCCGATATGTCGGTCCCTTCAGAATTCTCAGTCATTTCGGAAAGGTAGCTTATGAGCTTGAGTTGCCTTCAAATTTAGCCTCAGTACACCCAGTGTTTCATGTCTCATTGTTGAAAAAGTGTATTGGTGATCCATCTGTAGTTTTTTCCTTAGAAAGTGTAGATATTCATAATAGTCTTTCCTTTGAGGAAGTCACAGTCGAAATTCTTGATCATCAAGTTCTCAGACTAAGGAACAAAAAAGTTCCACTAGTCAAAGTTCTTTGGCAAAATCAGTCCGTTGAGGGAGCCACTTTGGAAGCAAAGCAGATATGCAGACCAAGTACCCTCATCTATTCTCCGTGAATTCAGATTCAGTATAAGGTACCAATCTTCTTAAGATTTTCTTTTCTCTGTCACGCTCAGTTTCAGTCCCACATCATGTTCATGTCAGTCATGCATTCATGAATCAGTTCAGTCATGCATTCCATGAATCAGTCATACATATTCAGTGTGCAAGCTCAGTCCATCAGTTCCCTCAGTTTAACCAGTTTCATTCGGGGATGAATGATCCCATGGGGGAGATATTGTAACACCCCGTATTTCCCTAGCATAATCTAAGTCCTAATATATGAGTATTCATATATGAAATTTTGAAACACTCATTGTTTTTCAGTTTAGATCCTGCCATTACGCAGGAAATTCAATTAGATTTCCAACGATATAAAATTTGCCTAAATCCGATAACCGGGTAAGAAGTTATGGCGATTTTAAGTTTCAGTCGTTAAACACTGTTATTTTAACCGTTAGCACGTCGCGTAGGCAGCCCAAATGACAATTTTTGATTTCCAGTATGACAACATGATCATGGCATGTCGCAGAGTAGGCCAATCTCCCATTTGGCAAATTCCAGTAAGGGTCCGCGATCCTAGCGCATCGCGCCATAGGTCAATTTGACATTTGTCCATTTTCACACCACATCGCGGTGAACTTTCAGGTCCTAATCAGTGAAAGACCATAATTTCCCCGTGTCGTGCCACAAACCAATTTCCCAGTTGTCCGATTCTAGTGACACGATGCAATAGCGTCGCGTCGCGCTAGCCCAGAAAATCAAGATTTTCAGTCAGTTTCGAGTTTTAATTCCAAGGGCTTTTAAGTACTTTTCCCTTCCCATTCAGCCCCAAACACGAAATTAAGTCCCTAATAACCTAATTGGGCATTATTCTAATCAACTTTTCCCTAAAATCAAGAACATTCTCTTAAGTAGCAAAACCCTAACCTTCAAGATTCAAGGTCAAATCTCAAAACTCTCCATCAATCATTCTAAATTCATCATCCCAGGTATGTTAGATGTTCATCCATGGAGTCCAAGTATTCATTTGAATTACGAATCTATCGTCTATTCAAGATTTATGATATTAAATTGTGATTTAAAACTATGAATCTCCATGAACTTCCATGTATAATGATTTTATACCATACTTTAATGGAATTATCATTGTTATCAAATCCCCCATGTTTTAATATTTTCATTCTTCAATTTAGATCTTGATTTAGTGTTATAAATGTTGAAGTCATTCTATTATTTCAAGTTTTATACTATTCCCATGAATTGACTAAACTATGAACTACAAGTGTTTGATAAAATGCCTATAAGAGTGATTTTTCTAATAAGAGCCTTCATATTTTGGCCTTCAAGCTTTAGTGTCTTTTTAGTATTGTTGTTTTGAGTCCTGAGGGTATTGAATACCCAAAAACCATAGTTGTTTATTTAGTCTAGCCTCAGTACATTACAGAATAGTCTTCAGATTATATTATGAGCATTATCAGAATAGTCAGATATCAGTTATTCAGCTCAGAACAGTCTAGTATCTCAGTGTCTTTCAGTTGGGAGTAGGATTTAGCACCGAGCGAGTGTAGGGATGGCGGCTTCCCAGCCAGATAGGCAGAGTTGTTAGTAGTAGTCCCTATACTCCAGAACTATATAGCCAGCATAGGATATGAGTAGTCACCCGTCAGATTAGGCTTGACTATCTCGCAGGGGTCACCCGTCAGGATTGACACCCTTAGTCCTTTGGACATTATATCAGTTTAGTGGATCCACACAGCCATTGTTAGTACCCGTGGTATGGTATTAACATACTTCCAACTGGGGTTACAGGTTGGACCCCGATGAGCTCAAATTGGGGAATATTGGTTAGATGATACCTCCCACAGTCTCAGATATAGTCTCAGTTATAGTTCCAACTCAGTTATTCAGTATTAGTGTTGTTTGACCAAAGCATATAGATTTCAGTATTTCAGTTTACATATTTTACTTAGTTATGTTATATGTTTGGTCATGCATCCTCAGTATTTACAGATTTCCATGCATTATCAGTCTCTACAGATTCCATGCTCTCTATTCAGTAGTCCATGTTTTACATGCATATCCAGTTAATTATTAGTTCTATTCATGAAACCATGCATATCAGCCTACCTTATTTAGCATACCAGTACATTCAAAGTACTGATAGCATACCTTTCTTTTGTGCTATGATGTATCATATCATAGGTGTTGACGCTCAGTTCCCGGATCACACTTAGTCCCCCAGATCATCAGCAGTTCAGTAGCAGTGGTGAATCCTCATCATCTGAGGATGGATTATATTACTTCATGTCAGATTTAGTTGGGGCCTATCCCATCAACACACAGCATCCACTTTAGAGGCTTTTCAGACACTATAGTTAGCTATTCAGACTATTTAGATTTCAGTATTTTTATCAGATTCATAATTCAGTAGTTATTTCATTATTAAAACCTTATGGCATTTTAGTTATTCTTTCGCGTTCATGATTATATTATCCTGTGCTCACAGCAGGTACCAGCTCATGGGTTAGCTTGTGGTCTTTCGGGACCGTAAGCACCGTGTAATGACTAAGGGGTAGTATCGAGTTGTTACAGGTATATACGTATCATTTATCATAGTTCAGGAGTATATTTATCCCAAATTATTAACCCAAATCCACTATCCAACCCAATAAACCCATCAAGACTAATTTCTAACCAACTCGACCTGATCTCTATTTTTTGTTCTAAAAAGAGCCAGGTTAGTGCTGCATGTTATCAAAACCCGATATAGTCCCTTTAATTTTTCGCTTAAATGTGAACCCCAATCAAATTACAATGATTGGTCATTGTTACTAGTTGGTGTTTACTGGTTGAAGAGAGTGGAGATTAGGCTGAAAGTGGTCGGAGCTAGGGGTGCCATGATGGTTCGCCGGTGGGTGCGGAGACGGTGGCTATGTGGTATTGGATGATAGTGGGTAGTGTTTTCTCGATGAAATTTTTCCAAAAATTAAAACATGAGGGGTTCAATTTATTTGGTGTCGTTTTGGGGTGTTATAGATTAATGATTTTTTTTCTGAAATTAATAATAGTGAGTGTTAGTGTATTGTGTGTGTATCCATCATTATAGGGGTGAGAAAAATGCGTCTGTTAGATAGGTGTTTCTTGAATTTTAATTGGGAACCGGATGGATAGTGGGTTTGTTGGGTCGAATAGTGGGTTTTGGGTTACTTATTTGAGATTAAAAAAGTAAAATAAAAAGGGAACAAATATACCCCTGAACTATGATAAATGGTACGTATATACCCTTTGTCATACTTTGGGTACACATATGCCCCTACTGTTAGTGTGAGAGGCATATACATACCAGTTCATTAACGGTAGGGGCATATATGTACCCAAAGTATGATGAAGAGTATTCGATGATATATTTACCAATTTATTTATGAATTTTCACTTATTTGGTAAGATTACATAAGAATTTAGGAAATTTTGATAGTTTTCATAACTTATAATTTTTATGTTTATGAGAAAAACTACTACTTAATAAATTAAAATTACATGTCCAAATAAAACTTCAACTTTATCTCAATAATTTCATATCATAATTTCATACTGCATGGCCAAATGGGCCTAAGAAAATCACTAGAGTAGTGGTAATTATCTGAGTTCAGCCACTTGTATTTTGTAATTTTAATTTGACTAATACACATATAATGTATGAAACTAATACTGATAGTGCATTAATACCGGATACATTAGATGAAATTACACCAAATTGATAATGGATACATTGAAAAAATTTAATACTGAATGCAGATACAATGGATACAATAGATACATGAAATTGTAAAATATAGACACATAAATTTTCAAGCTAATTTATTCCTTAATTCCAGCATGATTTCTATGCTGAATTCATTAGTCGAAATATTAAACATTTTCAGCAACTTTCTAAATTATGGTGCTGCCTAGTTATTAGGACCTAAACATCTATGCTTTATATTGTTTTACACGATTTCAAATTGAAAATTAAATAGAATAACACATCCAAGTAATTAATCTTTTATCGAGAGGGGGAAGGGAGGGGGGATCGGAATAAGCATCCTTAGATTGTATATTGCAAGTCATAGTAATACTTCTTAGATTGCAATAAATAACAACTTTAATGAATTACTAGGATTTTTAAAACAAATAAATTTCTTCAATAATATTTTCTTTTTCATTTTTGTTAAAATAAAATATATCTTTTAAAATAGATGTAAGTTATTAAAGGATGTGAATCACTCCTAATTTCTCTCAAAAGATATTCTTCTTCTCCAAAAACGATTTCCTCTTCTCCAAAATTCTTCTTCTTCTCCAAATATGATTTTGGTCATAATCGCCGAAATCTTTTTATTAAAATACATAATTACACATTTCTTCTTCCTCCTTCATAAATCAGAAATCAAATTCTGAGTGAAAACCAATATTATCCAAAAAAATATATATATCACAAGCGTCGAATTTTTTTTATCAAAATACAGATTTATTTATTTTGAAACATCAGAAAAAATATTATCAAGATCTTTGATGTTTATTTCAATATCATTTTCGTCCACTAAAAACCTTAATAAGTATGTATCATTTTTGTATATCATTTTACATATCAATTTCATAGATCAAAACTTATTTTGTATATGATATTGGTATATAACATGGTTTAAACTTGATCGGAAAAACACTAAATGAAATATAAACTGATTTCTTATATAATTTCTTATAATTTATTATATCATTCCTCATTTCAATAGCATTTTCATGCACAATTCATACACTAAAATATGTACAAAATTCTTGCATACTCGCATATATACACTAAAATATGTACAAAATTCTTGCATACTCGCATATAAAAAAAAAATTAAAAAAATATGTCCGTTTTTATGCAAATTTCATATCCGAAAAAATAAAAACACACTAAACTAGTTAGATATCATATTTCATATACAATCAATACACTAATCTTATTTGTTTTTAGACTGATATACAAAAACATTAAGTAAAATAATTTATATACGCCCCATACATATTAAAAATAATATATATATATATATATATATTTAATAAATCCAAATACAAATGTGTATTACTTGGGAAAGAAAATAATTCAATCTTTTTCTGAAAAGGTAAGAAACAGATATTTAAGTAATGATAGTTGTAAATTCCTAATTTAAGCCTCCAAATCAGAACTATATATTTTTGGATAAACATAACACCGTTAGTGAGGACAGAGGAAAGAGATACACACAAAAAATTACGAGAAATTTTAATTAATTTTTTTAAATAAGGAGGAATTTTAATTAATATGTATATTTAAACAATTTAAAAAAAAATCAATAAATTTGAAAAATCTGCTACAACTTATAATAAATTTCATAATTATACAAAAGTATTTTTACAACTTGCAATAAACAATATAAAAAGTATATATTTATAATCTATATCTATAATATATTAAAAGTGTGAAGGACCTTAGAAATGTTGTTTGAACTTTTTGCCCTTCATAAAATATTTCGCTTTAGTCAAAATCGTCTTTTCACCTTTTTCATATTATTTTAATAATATTAAATATTGACTATATTACCCAAAAAAATAAAACTTTTCTACACAAAAATATAATTTATTTTTCCACTATCTAAACAACCTAATCATATCCAGAAACCCCAAAAAATAAAAAAAATAAAAAAGTTTTCCTTCCCCAACCTGAAACCAAAAAAATAGTAATAAAATAAATCAACAACAACAACAAACCCAGTATATTCCCACATAGTGGGATCTGGGGAGGGTAAAATGTACGTAGTCCATACCACTACCCCTGAAGGAGTAGAGCAGCTATTTCCGATAGACCCCCGGCTCAAGACGAAGGACCGTAGACCAAAAGGCGAGCAAAATGATAAAATAACAGAGAAGCATCATCCGCAAAAAAGAAGTGCAATTACCCAACCAAAGACCCCTCCTCCCCCAAATCTAGAACTACCAACCAAGCTACGCCTAACCCTCCTACTTACAGACTACGACTCGACCACACACCTTAGCCCTCTAACTTAATACTCTTCCTCCAAACCTTTCTATCGAGGGTCATGTCCTCATTAAGCTGTAACTGCTCCATGTCACGTCTATTCACTCCTCTCCAGTACATCTTCAGTCTACCCCTACCCCGCTTGAAACCCTCCAAGGCCAACCTCTTACACCTACGAACTGGGCATCCGTGCCTCTTCTCATCACGTGGCCAAACCATCTCAACCTCACTTCCCGTAACTTATCCTCCACTGAAGTCACTCCCACCTTCTCCTGAATAATCTCATTCATAACCCTGTCAGCCCTTGTAAATCCGCACATCCAGTGCAACATTCTCATTTCTGCCACCTTCAACTTTTGGACGTGAGAATTCTTAACAGGACAACACTCTGCCCCATATAACATGGCCAGTCGGACCGCAGCTCTATAGAATTTACCCTTAAGCTTGAGAGGCACCTTCTTATCGCATAAAATTCCCGAGGCTAGCCTCCATTTCATCCAACCTGCCCCAATACGGTGAGAGACATCCTCATCAATCTCTCCATTCCCCTGGATCATAGACCCCAGATACTTAAAACTATCCCTCTTACAAACCGTCTGCGACTCCAACTTCACTACCACGTCGTCCTCTTGCCTCGAGTCACTAAACTTGCACTCCAAGTACTCCGTCTTGGTCCTACTCAACCTGAATATTTTAGATTCCAGGGTTTGTCTTCAAACCTCCAACTTATCATTGACACCTCGGCGCGACTCATCAATCAAAACTACATCATCCGCAAAAATCAGTAATAAAAATAAATAGTAATTAAAAAAATCATCCCCAACGTGAAATCCCCAACCTAAAATAAAAAAAATAGTAATAAAAAAAATCCGCCACCAACATGAAACAAATAAAATATATAATAATAAAAAAATTGTAACTAAAACAAACCCCACCTCCAACGTGAAATCAAAAAAAATAATATAAGAATAACCCTTCTACCAACGCTTTTTGCTTAAGAAAAAAACACCAAAAACCTTTCTCATCTTCCATCAAAGTTTTGTTCACAATTAATTTTAGTTATAACTTTTTTTGTTTGATTATTTAGTCTAAGTAAAAGTTCATAATATTTAACACTTCTAAATCTATTAGAACTTTATCTTATACTAAAAGAGAATTTTTATAATTCTATTTAACTAATATTTTGGATCAAAATTTACTAAAAAAATAGCTCTACTTCTACTTTTTCTTCTTATTTAGTCATTAATTCAAGTTATCTTTTTTGTGTGTGTATATTCATTATTATCGTCTTCTCCATCTTTCTTTATTCCTTTTAGTGAATAACTTTAAAGATTATATATAAACTATGGTTAAATAATTAACAAGACAATGAATTCTCTTTTTTTTTTTTTATAATTTCTCGTGTTTCTCTTCTCGTAGAAAATTTTTGATCAAAAATTGAAAGAAATAAGCATGTCGCCACTGAATGAAGTGGTCAAAAACATTAAAGGTTTGTCTCTTTTTTTCCTCCTTTTGTTTAACTGTGACTTTATTTTGATTATGTTATTTAACTATTTCGTTAGCATTATAGTTGAATCATTAATTAAACTTGTTAGTTAAGTTCTAAATATAAGGTTATAATAAGTGTTGAATCTTGATTTGCATAACTTTTGTTTGAAAGATGAACATATAAATTTAGAATTATAGTCGAATCTTTCAATTTTGAGGTTACTAATTAAGTTTGAAAGTGGATCAAGTACATTATTCATTATAAATCGAGTTTAATTTATCTACCTACTATTATAAGATACTATTATAAGATCCTGAATATAAATGTTAGTTGACAAAAATATCTTTCAAAAATCTTCTCAATAAATTGAAAATTATTGAGAAATTAATTCGGTTAAACAGATTAGTTGAGAAAGCTTCTGAAGAAGATGACAAGCCTAAATAATCCAAACAAAATGATAATTATGTGGATATGAAGTTGGAGAAGTTGGAAGAGGAGATTGAGAAGATTGAAAAAAAAAAAAAGAGGTAAAGGAGAATGACTCAAGGAAGGACTAAAGAGAATATGCTAATTTCTACTTTGGATAATAATTGAAAGATGTCCTAATTTCAAGATGCTAACAAATAAAAAATGCAATAAACATTTTGAAAGACTGTCATGCTTTTTATATTTTGAATGATTTTATAATATTGAACTCACTAAACTAAGGTACACGCGCATCTAGATAATTACCTTTTTTTATGGGGGATCAGCCCAACAACATAGGTAAAATGTTATACATGGTGATTTAGAGTTCATGAGGTTGAAGAGATGTAGGCATAGAAAATAAGTATTTCTTTTTCCAAATGAAAAAGGAATGGCCTTTGGATATCTCTTTGTTTTTGTATATAAAAGGAGGATGAGTATTGAGGAGCTTAGAAATTGACAAGGAAGGCAGTAGAAGAAAGATGAAGAAGAAGAACAATTCTAATCCACCCCATGAGGAAAAATTAGCAAATAATTCAAATTATCTAAAGATACAGAAGAAGAAATCAATTCCAAAGACCAATCTTTTGAATCAAATTACCAGCAACGGAGAAGAAAAGATTAAACTTAAGAAGAAGAAATCCATTGAAAAGGCCAAAGGTACACTCTTTCTTTCAACTTCTATATCTCTATGTATCTCTATGTTTTTACCAGCTAACTGTGGGGTCCATCCCAATCATTCATAATGCAGAAAATTTCTTAGTTCAAAATTATTGCATGCTTTTTTCAAACTTGCATTTATTGGATAGAGAAATGTCAAGAAGAGATCCTCAGCTCATTTGTTAAACACACCAAATAGAGAGAAAAATAACATATAGAGAGTCGTGAGGTATTCCACAAATTGTGATAAAAAATAGTCTATGAAGGAAAAATTAGAGTGAGCGATATTTTAGTAAAGTGAAAGTCAAAAGAGGGTTATTTCTTTTGAGTATGTAGTAGTGATTTTGAGTATTGTACTTGTTACTACAGTGTAAAAATCCTTACTATAGTAATATCAGTTGCTCCACTTAGTCAGTGGTTTTTTCTTATTTAAAAGGGTTTTAACGTAAAATCCTTAGTGTCATTATTTTTATTTATTTCCCTACTATTATGCCACAAATACTTTTGTTGTTATTTTACATTTACCTAACAAATTGGTATCAGAGCCCACGATTTGCAATATCTGTATTTTTGGTAAACGATGGAAGCCAGCACAAGTAGAATGGTTACTTTGAATCGCATAAATTATGCCATTTGAAAGGGGAAAATGAAAGATCTGCTCTATGTCAAGAATTTTTATCAGCCAATCTTTGACACTATAAAACCTGAAAATAAAATTGATGAAGAATAAAACCTGTTGCATAGACAGGTTTGCAATTTTATTAGATAGTGGGTTAACGATAATATGTTGAACCATATTTCTGGGGAGACACATGCTCGGTCCCTATGGGAGCATCTTGAAAGTTTGTATGCTCGAAAGACTGAAAATAATAAGATGTTCTTGATAAAATAAATATTGGGTTTAAAATACCATGATGGTTCTCTGATGACAGATTACCTGAATAACTTTCAGGGGATCATGAACCATTTATTTGCTATGGGTATTAAGATTGATGAAGAAATTCAAGGATTGCTTCTACTTGGTTCCCTACCAAACTCTTGGAAATTTAGAACTTCATTATCAAATACTGATCCCGATGGCGTGATCTCTATGGATTTTGCCAAGAGCACTATTTTTAATGAAGAGATGAGACGAAAGTCTTAAGGTTCCTCTTCGTCTAATGTTTTGGTGACTAGCGTTAGGGGGAGAATCAAGAATCGTGGTTCTCAAAATAGAGAACATTATAGAAGCAAATCTAGAGATAAATTTAAAGATATTGAGTGCTATAATTATGGGTTAAAAGGGCACACAAGGAAATTTTGTCGAAAGTTGAAGAAGGAGAATAGAGACAAGGAGGAAAAGAAAGAAGACGATAATAAAAATTGCATAGACACCATCACCACTGAAGATCTTGTTACTGTCCTTGGTGCAAATCTAATAAATATTGCTTGTGATGAGTCAAGCTGGGTTGTGGATCTGGTGTCGCATCTCACGTGACATGAAGGAAGGATTTTTTTCTCATCTTATACTCCAAGTGAATTTGGAACCTTGAGTATAGGCAATGAGATTGTTTCTAAAGAGGTTGGAATTGGTACAATTTTGATACAAGACTATGTGTGCATTAAGAGATTTCAACCAACTCAAGAACAATAAGATGAACAACAAGTTGCTAGTGAATCAAAATAGGCCTCACACAGCTTCTCTAGACTTTGAGTTTGTGTTTTGAACAAGTAAATGATATGAATAACAAGGCAACAATGCTAGTGAATCGAAATATCCCCACAAGGCTTCACTATACTCTTAGATTCAACAATATAAAGTTAACAAGATTACAAAAGAGATAGAAACTTGACATACAATATTCAAAGATCTAAGAACCCTAACAATGAGAAAGGACCCTAAGAGTAGTGAATATCAATACCAAGTTCTTACATGGACTAAGAGGAACTCAAAAACCCCAAGATCCTAGTTTCTAGCCAAGATACAACACTAGTATCACTCTGCTAGTGAGTTTCCAAAATTAGGGCTTCTCTAATGGAAGAGAGAAGTTTCAAAATATTACAAGTGTTGTTTTTGTCTTCCAAAATATGAATAAAATAACTAAAAGACTAGCCCTAATAAATGGCTTATATATTCAATTACAAAGGTAGGACAAAAGACCAAAATACCCTTGACATTAAGTGGGTGGGTTTGGGGTGTTTTGTTGGGCCTCTTCACACTTTAATAAGTATAGGCCCTTAGATAGGCTCACAAGGGCCTCACACACGGACAAGGATGTGAACAACACTTGGAGTCGTTGCGACTCACGCACTTGACTTCGTGTGAAAGATATCGAGCTAGGAATTCATGTATCATCCTCTCTATCTTGAAGAGCATTTTTCCTCTAATTTGGATCATTGCCATCCTCCACCGTTTCCACCCGAGAGAGGTCACACACGTTGAAAGTGTTGTGCACTTGATATTCTGGGGGTAGATCAATCTTTTAGGCATTGTAGATGATCCTTTCTAATACATGGAACGGGCCATAACCCCACAGAATCAACTTAGCATTCATTTTAGACGGGAATCTATCCTTCCTTAGGTGCACCCACACCTAATCTCTCAGTTTACGAATGAGCTTTCTCCTTCCTTTGTTGATCGCCTTGCAACATCTTGGTTTTTCTTATCCAACCGCAACCTTACATTCTCATGTAGCTTCTTCATGGCCTCGGCCCATTTGCTTCTATCTAAGCTTATCAAAAGATCACTTGGCAAAGAGGTTAAATCTAAAGGGGTGAGGGGTTGGTGCCATATACACACTCAAAGGGTGTCATCCCCGTGCTTGAGTGTACAACATGATTAGAAGAAAACTCAATTAATGGTAAGTGCTCCTCCTAAGAAGTCATTTTCCCTTAACCATGGACCGTAGCATAGACCCTAAGGTCCTATTTACTACTTCCATTTGGCCATCAGTTTGTGGGTGGCATGAGGTCGAAAACAACAACTTAGTACCGAGCCTACCCCACATGGACTTCCAAAAGTGGCTTAGGAATTTAGAATCCCTATAACTCACTATGGTCCTCGGAACACCATAAAGTTTTACAACATTATCAACAAATAAAGAGGCTACACTAGGCACATCATCACATTTAGAACAAGGAATAAAGTGATCCATCTTGGAAAAACGATCCACCACAATAAAAATACTATCCCGCCCCTTCTAGTTCTCGGCAATCCCAACACAAAGTCCACTGATATGTCAAGCTAAGGGCGTAAAAGGGTGGACAATGGGGTGTAAAACCCATGGGGTTTGAGGTGTGACTTAGCTTTTTTGCACTCAACACATTAACCGCACATTCGGGCCACGTCCTTGTGCATTCTAGGCCAATAAAATTGTTCTTCCAATATTCCGAGGGTCTTCTCGACCCCAAAATGGCCCATTAGACCACCATTGTGTGCTTCCCTCATAAATAATTCTCTCTACGAACTTGAGGGAACACACAATCGTCTACCCTTAAACAAGTATTCATCAAATTTGGTATAGGGATGGGAACCCCTATCCGTAACCCACCTATCCCTATCCAACTCTTCACTTTCCCTATAGATAGGAGAAAAGTAAGGGTCCTCGGGATATAAAGACTTGAGGCTTTCAAACCCCATTAACTTAGATGACAAAGTAGACACAAACACATATTTTGGGAATAAAGCATCGGCAACCACATTGTCTTTACCCTTCTTGTAATGAATAACATAAGGGAAAGTTTCAAGAAATTCAATCCATTTGGCATGCCGCCGGTTAAGCTTGTCTTGTGCCCATAGATGCTTCAAGAATTCATGATACGTTCGGATCACTAATTCTTTAGGCCACAAATAATATTGCCAAGTGGCCAAGTCTCAAATCAAGGCATACAACTCTAAATCGTACGTAGAGTAGTTTAGAGTTACTCCGTTGAGCTTTTCGTTAAAGTAGGCAATAGGCTTCAATTCTTGCATTAAAACCGCGCCTATGCCGACTTTGCTAGCAACACATTCGACCTCAAAAGTCTTGTTAAAATTCGGAAATTGTAGCAAAGGGGTCGAGATGAGCATAGCTTTCTGTAACACCCCGCATTTTGGGCTAGAACAAAAACCGTCATTTTAGTGCTTGGCACATCGCGGAGGGGGTCTATTTAGTAATTGTCAAATTCCAGTAGCCTAGCACCACTGTGACGCATCGTGCTGAAGTTTCAGGTCCCAACTAGAAAGACAACGCGATGGCTCCGCATCGCAGTGACCCCAAGAATCCCATTCGTCAATTTCTAGTAAGCCACCGCAATAGTGGCGCATCACGGTGGCCCATAAAATTGAACTCCCAGTTATATTTTTTCGGTTATGTTAAGGGTTAAAAGAGGGGTATTTTGGGAAATTACCCTACCCCAAATCCATATATAAACATATAATCAATGGCATAACCAAAACACTTTATGCCCAAATCTCTATTCTCTACAAAGAAAAAACCCTAAGCATCCCAAAACCTCTTCCAAGAATCTTAAGACTCAACCATGGGTTTTTGAAATTGATAGAAGATTTGTAATCCCCAAACCATAGGCTTCAAGAATCAGTCTCTAATTTCCTATTTGAGGTACGTGGGGTTTATCCTAAAAATACATGGGCTTATTGAAAACACTCAAATATGATTTAAAGATTATCAAGCATGAATTTGTTAAAGGGGTTTGAAATCCATGATTTTATTGTGCTTTATGCATGTTATTGATATTGTTGTTTTGGCCTTTAGGCCTCATCCACTCAAATTGATTTACATGTATATGTATATGTATGAAATTAAAATTTAAGATTTGTTTGAGAGCACAGATTATGAAGTCCCTCTTTTGTGATAAATTCAAGTTTATGATCTTATTGTGAATGATTTGAAATGTATGATTTATGGTTTGAAATTAGTTTTCTCAATACCTTAGTGTCTGAGCATGATTTAGAGATGATGAGAGGGAGCTTCTTGATATAATTACATCCATGTTTTAAATGAAAAAGAGTTGCATGTGATTGAGAAATTTGACATGACCACCTTGTATTATTGAAATGCTTGACAAAGAGAGTTCCTTGCATGTGTTTACATGAGGTTTGAGAAAGAGTTTCTTTGAATTAATTTATTGATATGGTGGTCCCAAACTTATTTTTTGAAAATAGAGATTATAATATGTTATTAATGGATCAAAGATATGACTTGCAGTTAATAATATGACGATACCATAAGTATGTATGCCATAACAGAGTTAGAGTTTTCGAAGTATGTTTTTCAGAGAATGCATGTCTTAAAGAGTTAAAAATGGGCATAAAGAGAGTTAGGTGGTTGCCTGAAGAGGTCTAGAGTTCAAGTAACTCTTAGCCTAAAATTGTGATTTGCCGATCCGGGTATATTATTTTTTTTGCTGGCGATGGCCGTGTGGAGTAGTAAAGTCAGAGAATCCAACCCTTGCAGCACACTTGGGTTGGAGGCTTCCCCGCCTAGTCAATGACGGATTCCATATGGACCGTGGAATTTCAGAGTTGTAGGGTATACCACCTAGCACAGAAGTAAAACAAAGAATGTCTCAGAGTTCAGATGATTTTCTTTCAGAGTCTTTCAGAAATGCCCTTGAGATTTCTTACTATATGATATATTTATGAACTATTTTTAAATTGCCCTCATATATGTTGAATATAAATTATCATTTTGGATTTGCTCTATGTACCAGTACATCTGTATTGACCCCCTACCTCCCAGGTTTGAAGGCTCAGTCTAAGGGTTCGGCTAATCAGTAGGGTATCCCAGAGAGAAGTGATCTGTGCAGTGGTGAGCCTTTTTTGTTCCAAAAGTCCTGTTATTTTAGATTATGTTATTCCGGTGTTTTGGTCTACTGGGGGCCTTGTCCCATCTTTTAGATAGTTGTTAGATTTTTATGTAGTAGAGATTTCACAGACTGTTCCAGATGTTGTTTAGTTGAGTTCGGATTTCATTCCTTCTTGTTAAACTAAATCCAGAGTATGACCATATTTCTGTATCAGATTATATTTCCGCATTTTCTTTTATTATGTAAATATTGTGCATGATTACCAGATAGAGTAGGACACCCAGGCCTTCATGGTTCGGGATGTCCGTCACGATCAGGACCTAGTTTGGGTCATGACAAACTTGGTATCAGAGCACGATTCATGGTACCAGGGTGTCTGCAAAATTACGTCGAGTAGAGTCTTATTTATGGGTGTGTAGCGCGTCACACTTATTGGCAGGAGGCTACTAGGCATTTAAGAATGTTTACCTTTCTTCATGTTCTAGTTCATGCTTTGGAGTCAGAATGTTCCTCTTTCATACTCTAACTCGTGCTATGTTGTTGCCCATACAAAAGTAAAATTATCCCAATTCCTTCCTTACTTTGATGATTCTCAGATATGTCTCATTATTGAGGTGAATCAAGTGCAGAAGTTTAGAATTTAAATGGTATGGTCCTTTCTGATTAAGTCATATAAGATTTTAAAATCGTGCAAGGGCTTGATAAGAGTCTGTTAGTGCTTTAGAGTGTATTGATTCTAGTGTGAACTTTGATTCTGATGAGATCATGCCTTTTAGCCTGCAGTATTAAGTGTATTCAATCTTTTTCAAAATTTATGTTGCAGATGGCATGCCTAAAAAGGGGGATGATGTGTAGCAGAATGTTGGAACTATATTTCCACCCGAATAGTAGTATAAGTTAAAGTGTTGTTGTCATGACCTATTGGTAGTGAGATTAGACGAAGAAGTTGGTGATATGAAGTCACAAGGTTAGAAGTCAGAGTGAGGGTGACTTTTGTGTAAATAAATATTTTAGTTGAATAACCGATGTTTGAGGATGATTTACCCTTTATAGTGATAGACTAATGTGGTAGCTAGTAGCATGTGTGGATTGTATGGTAGTCTGTGGGGGAAGTGTTTAACTCAGATTTTTATTCATACAAAGTAAGATATGTATTCTTATATCATTGATTATTGTGTATCGAGTTTCTATCTCTTGTAATTTTGTTATTATTGTGTTGTTGAAACTCAAATTCTAGTGAAGCCGTGTGGGCTCTTTCGATTCACTAGCATAGTTGCTTTGCCATTTCTCTCATTTTCTTGTTCAAAACACAAAATCAAAGTCTAGTGAAGCCGTGTGGGGCCTATTTTGATTCACTAGCAACTTGTTGCCCATCTTGTTGTTCTTGTGTTGGTTGGAACTGGGGGTTTAGAGGCGTAATGGCAAGAAAAGTGGTAAGGGCAATTTATTGAATATATATATAGACAAATCTTTTTGTATGAGATTGAGTTGGTAATAAATTGATACGTCCTTGTGTGTTAGTTTAGTGGAAGGTAGAGAAGGAGTTATTAGTTAAGGTGAATTGTTGTCTGCTTGAAGTATGAAAATGGCTAGGTGAGCCAGTAAGTTATAATTATAGACTCATGGTTGTTTTTGAAATTTGAAGGTAGTTTAAATGTATGCCTGGGTAAGTAAGTATGATGTGAGAAAGTCGTATAAGTAGATAAGATTGTATGGGGTTATAATATAAGATTAAGGTTGACCATGTCTATTATGTGACTCTACCCCCTTGACCTTCTTTTCTTTGGTAGTTGCAAACTAGTACTACTTGTGAGAAGGTATGTAGTAGATTTTGAGACATAGCAGCGATGTCATGAAGGTGGATGTGATTATTTCTTGGTTAATGATACTAGTTTTATGGAAACGATCTAATAGGCTTGAACAGTGCATGCAAGAGCTTAAGTTTATTTGATTCGTAATGAAGTATGATGTTGTATGTATGAAGTAGAAGTATGCCAAGGTGATATGAGGTTGCGGTATTTTTCTAAGGCAATTACATATTGTGTGTGGCTAGTGGTGCCGTTGAGTTGCTAAGTGGAGCAAGACTAGTTAGATGGTATATGGTGTTCTAAATAGCCAAGTTAAGGAGTTTTGATTGATGATGTTGAGACTTTTGATATAATCTTGACTCTCGTGGTTTAGAAATATAAGTTTGCAGGCATGATGCTGGTAGACTATGATAGAAGTAGTATGGTCCATCAAAGGTTTGGAGATATTCATGTTTAATGTTAGGAGAACCTAAGTTGGTGAATATTTAAGCTATTATATGATGACTTTGGGGTCCATAGAAACCTAAGGGTTAAATCTTAGAAGGAGGTATTAGCATTGGTTGCTATACATGAAGATATTGTCTTATAGGGTAAGTTTAGTTTTATATATATTGTTATACCCCCGACTCTAGAGTAAAGTGATTTCAGTTTATATCAGAGTGTATATAGTGGTTCACAGACTTAGAGTAATGTCTTAAATCTAAGGGGGAGATGATACAATGAGTAACCAAGTCAAGTTTTTAGATGCTAATAGATATGCCAGTAAGTGGTGGAATTGGCCGCGAGAAAGAACGATGCTCAATCTATTCTTATTTCAGCAGTTTACTTCAGTTATTCAGATAGATACTCATGCTTTATGTTTCAACTTCATGATCATAGTCCGTGTTCACGCATATGATAAGGAATCATATACTCTCCTAGTTCCTAGTATAATGAGTTCCCAGTTTGTTCAGCAGTCAGAATCACTTTCCATCAGGTCATGCAGTTCATGACTCTTGTGTACATGTGATACTCTTAACGATCAGTGAAAATTCAAATTTATATCAGGTATGTCCTCATATTAGATCTCTTTAATGATTTCATGTCGTGAGTGCTCTATTCCTTACGCCTCAGTAGGGTATCAAGTTATGCTTAGTACTCCCCTCATGTTCTGAATTTTGGTATTCCAATTTTTCAGTGACCTTTTCCCTTAGGTCGAGATAGTGATGATGAATAGTTGTCTAGATGGTAAAGAGTAAACATTTCTTGTTGATGAAAGATAGTTGTATGCTTAGTTGAGTTAAGGTGGTAATTATGGAGTAAGTTTGAGGCCGAGTCTTTGATACCTGCAAGGTTAGTTGAAGTTTTATGTGTTATATTTTGGAAAAATTATTGTGTGCTTATTTAATGTTATTACATAAGTTGAAAGAATTTTGAGGTGAAGTTTCGTGTATGGCTTGGTTAGTTGAGAATATTTTATGTGTATTATCTGAATAGTGCAGGGAAGTTGTTGTGGATAGAAATATTATAGAATATGAGAAAGATGCTTTATGGGTGTTTGTTTAGAAGTGCATATGTGGGTATGAAGATAGGCTTGAATGTCATGTTTGTATACATACGAATAGATGCTTTGAGTGTTTGTGAATGTCTAATGCAAAGTTGAAGGTGATTGTTGGAGTGGCAATAAGAATTATGCATGAGATAAGGAATTGTGAAATGCAGGGTGTACTGAATTCATGATTCAAACTAGTACTACAGTATTATGTGGTGCATCTTGTGATTTTGAGTTAGGCTTGAAGATGGTGAGGGGACTTAGTTCCCTTTAGACATTAGTAGATGGAAATATTAGCGGTCATGTGAGAAAAATAAGTAGAATCAATGAGCATGGTGTTTAAGGGGAAAATATAGTTGAGAGAGTATTTTAGAAGTGTGGCTAACCTTGAAAGTAAGAAGTTGCATTGCCTAAGGCCCGGAAATTCTATCCTAGCTTATAAGTTAAATGTCTATATTCTATGCAATAGAGCAGTGCCAAGGTTGTGATTCCTTAGTTGGATGTCTTGTGTAAATCATGCCTAAGATTCCTTGCTCCCTAATGCTACCAGGACTTCTTTAGAAAAAGTGTTGAAGAGATACTCCAGTTAAGTATAAGTGTCCAGTATAATTCAATCTATGTAGCCAGCAATTCAGCTTAACAGTCAGGCAGAAAAGTTACTGTGGTTTTTCCACCTTTTCACCCAGTCCTACTATCTGAAGTCCAATACATATGATCATCCCAAAAGATAATTTATTCCATCCGTGTAAGTTGAGAACTTAGTTCAGTCCAAGCATTATAATTCAGATTCAGTTATTTAGTCATGACTTAGTTCATAAGAGTTTAGCACATAATCTCAAATTTTTCCAGCTATTTTAGCTCAGACAATGTAATACCTTTGTACGATCTAAATCTTGTTGCCTCATGATTTGTACTTACATAAGTTATCACTTCCAAATCAATGTGTGTGATTTGAGAATAAACACTTCGGGAGGAATCCTAAACTCTCAGTATGAATCAGCTCCTTAAAACAAGTAAGGGTAAGTCAGCTTAGAATTCAATTATGATAGAAGTTTAAAGGTTTCATTTCAGTTATATCCTTTCTTAGAAGACGTATCATGTTCGCATTATTCCATACCTTTAAGCTTCAACATTCCTACCCATCATTCGGGGATGAATGATCCCAAGGGGGGAGATAATGTAACACCCCGCATTTTGGGCTAGAACGAAAACTGTCATTTTAGTGTTTAGCGCATCGCAGAGGGGGTCTATTTAGCAATTGTCAAATTCCAGTAGCCTAGCGCAATTGTGGCGCGTCGCGCTGAAGTTCCAGGTCCCAACCATTGGGACAACATGATGGCTCCGTGTAGCAGTGACCCCAAGAATCCCATTCGTCAATTTCCAGTGAGCCACCGCGATAATGGCATGTCGCGGTGGCCCATAAAATCGGACTCCCAGTTATATTTTTCCTGTTACGTTAAGGGTTAAAAGGGGCTATTTTGGGAAATTACCCTACCCCAATCCATCTATAAACATACAATCAATGGTATAACAAAAGCACTTTATGCCCAAATCTTCATTCTCTACAAAGCAAAAACCCTAAGCATCCCAAAACCACTTCCAAGAATCTCAAGATTCAACCGTGGGTTTTCGAAATTGATCGAAGATTTAGAATCTCCAAACCGTAGGCTTCACGAATCAGTCTCAAATTTCCTATTTGAGGTACATGTGGTTTATCCTAAAAGTACATGGGCTTATTGAAAACACTCAAATATGATTTAAAGAGTATCAAGCATGAATTTTTAAAGGGGTTTGAAATCCATGATTTTATTGTGCTTTATGAATGTTATTGATATTTTTGTTTTGGCCTTTAGGCCTCATCCCCTCAAATTGATTTACAAGTATATGTATATGTATGAAATTGAAATTTAAGATTTGTTTGAGAGCACAGATTATGAAGTCCCTCTTTTATGATAAATTCAAGTTTATGATTTTATTGTGAATGATTTGAAATATATGATTTATGATTTGAAATTCTCCTTCTCAATACCTTAGTGTCTGATCATGATTTAGAGATGATGAGAGGGATCTTTTTGATATAATTACATCCGTGTTATTAATGAGAAAGAGTTGCATGTGATTAAAAAATTTGACATGACCACCTTGTATTATTGAAATGCTTGACAAAGAGAGTTCCTTGCATATGTTTACATGAGGTTTGAGAAAGAGTTTCTTTCAATTGATTTATTGATATGGTGGTCCCAAACTTATGTTTTAAAATTAGAGATTATAATATGTTATTAATGGCTCAGATATGTGACTTTCAAGTCAATGGTATGATCATACCATAAGTATGTATGCCATAACAGAGTTAGAGTTTTTAGAGTATATTTTTCAGAGATGCATGTCTTAAAGAGTTAAAAATTGGCTTAAAGAGAGTTAGGTGGTTACCTGAAGAGGGCTAGAGTTCAAGTAACTCTTAGCCTAAAATCTTGATTTGCCGATCCGGGTATATTATTTTTTTTGCTGGCGACGGCCGTGTGGCGTAGCAGAGCCAGAGACTCCAACCCTTGCGGCACACTTGGGTTAGAGGATTCTCCGCCGAGTCAATGGAGGATGCCATATGGCCTGTGGAATTTCAGAGTTGTAGGGTAAACCACCTAGCGCAGAAGTAAAATAAAGAATGTCTCAGAGTTTAGATGATTTTCTTTCAGAGTCTTTCAGAAATACCCATGAGATTTTTTACTATATGATATGTTTATGAACTATTTTTAAATTGCTCTCATATATGTTGAATATAAATTATCATTTTGGATTTGCTCTACGTATCAATACATCTGTATTGACCCCCTACCTCTCAGGTTCGGAGGCTCAGTCTAAGGTTCTGGCTAATCAGTAGAGTATCCCAAAGAGAAGTGATTTGTGAAGTGGTGAGCCTTCTTTGTTCCAGAAGGCCTGTTATTTTAGATTATGTTATTCCGTTGTTTTGGTCTACTGGGGGCCTTGTCCCAGCTTTCAGATAGTTTTTAGATTTTCATATAGTAGTGATTTCACATACTGTTTCAGATGTTGTTTAGTTGAGTTCGGATTTCATTCCTTATTGTTAAACTAAATCCAGAGTATGACCATGTTTCCGTATTATATTATTTTTCCGCATCTCCTTTTATTATGTGAATGTTTTACATGATTACCAGATAGAGTAGGATGCCTGAGTCTTCATGGTTAGGGATGTCCGTCACGGTCAGGCCCTAGTTTGGGTCGTGACACTTTCAAGTCCTCGAAGTTCTTAGCTTGTTCATCTCCCTACTTGAAAGAACGATCCTTTTTAATCACTTCGGTCAAGGGGGCCGCAATGGTGCTAAATTCTTTGACAAAACGTCTATAAAAACTAACCAACCCATGGAAGCTTCTCACTTCACCTATGGTTTTGGGAGTTTGACAATTTTTAATGGCGTCAATCTTAGATTCATCCACCTCAACCCCTCTTGAGCTCACCATAAACCCAAGAAATACAACTTCATGGACACCAAAAGAACACTTTTCTAGATTAGCATATAACTTCTCCTTTAGGAGGACATCAAACACACATTGTAAATTCTTTACATGCTTATCTAAGGACTTACTATACACCAACACATCATCAAAGTAAACAACAACAAACTTTCCGCTAAATGGCTTCATCACATGATTCATTAGCCTCATGAAAGTACTTGGAGCATTTGTTAGGCCGAATGGCATAACCATCCATTCATAGAGACCGAATTTGGTCTTGAAAGCGGTTTTCCATTCATTACCTGGTTGCATGCGTATTTGGTGATAGCCACACCTCAAATCAATTTTAGAAAACAAACACGAGCCACTCAATTCATCAAGCATATCATCTGGACTAGGAATAGGGTGATGCTATTTTACCATTATCTTACTGATGGCTTGGTAATCAACGCACCCAAGTCCCATCTTTCTTGGGAACTATTAGCACCGAAACCGCACAAGGATTCATACTCTCCTTGATGTACCTTTTGTTGAGAAGTTCCTCAACTAGGCGTTGCAATTCCTTGGTATCCTTCGGGTTGCTTCTATAAGCCGATTTGTTGGGAAATTGTGAGCCTGGCACAAAATCAATTTGGTTCTCAATGCCCCAAAGTGGAGGTAATCCTTTCAGAAATTTCTTTGGGATGACATCATCATAATCCTGCAAAATATGAGAAATAGGAGGAGAAATAGAAATGCTAGTGGGGTTAGTATTAAAAAAATAAGCCAAGAGGAGTATCGGAGTGTCCTCGTCATGATTCATAAATAGTTCCTTCCTTCTATCCATCATCACCATGCTTCTGTGCCCCTTAGAATTTAGGGGGCCCTTGGCTTCCCCTACCCCCTCACTCTCGGATTCCCCTTTTTTTCCCTCACTCCCGGCCGTCTTTCCCTTTTCCCTCAATTCTCATATCTTTTGGTGTAATTCATTCACTTGGGAAGGTAATAATGGATGAAGAGCAACCTTTCGGCCATCCTTCTCAAGTGTATACCGATTGGACCTTCCATCATGTTTGGTCGACCTATCGTATTGCTAAGACCTTCCTAACAACAAGTGATAAGCTTACATTGGTATCACATCACAAAGCTCCTCGTCATGGTAGTTGGCTACCTTAAAATGTATCACACATTGCCTTGTGACCTTTAACTCACCATAATCATTCAACCATTGCAACTTGTAAGGACTAGTGTGAGGTGTAGTCGGCAATTTCAAGAAGTTCACCATTGCAACACTAACCATATTCACACAACTTACACTATATATCACCATAGTGTACACACTTCCCTTCACAAGGCATTTAGTATGGAATAGATTCTCCCATTGGCTAGGATCATCTATCGCCTTACTAATCATGGCACGCCTCACTATAAAATTTGGAACCACGCACTCTCTTTCTTGCATATAAGCATCCTCACAATCATCATCATCATCATCATGTGGCTCCCTCTCAGCCGTCTCTCCATCTTAAGGCTGGGCCTCACTCTCATCACCCTCAATACTCACTTATTAACCAAGGAAATGCAATCTACCTTCCCTTAGGATTACATTGCATCGGTTAGGGCATTCATTGGCTTTATGCCCCTAACCTTGGCACTTGAAGCATTGGAACCCTTTAGGATTGGGATACTTGTGAACTTCTTGCCTCGAAGGGATTTTGTGGACTATTTTGGGCTCGGGAAGCCTAGTAGTGGTGGGTTGGTCCTTGTTTTTGGTTCAACCCAAAGAGGATTGAGCCATATTCTTGCCCCTCGGCCAACTCGAGGTTGATTATACCTTTTCTTTGAATGACGACCTCTCTTTAAGTTCCCTTTTAATCTCAAGAGCCGCTTGGAAAATACCTTCGACGGTATCAAACTTGTGAAGTATCAAATGAGTGGAGATCTCTTTGTTCAACCCACACTTGAACTGAATGATGTCATGACTAATTTGTTCCCCACGATGATCAAGTTTCAACATGAGTTGTTGAAACTCATCATAATATTCCATAACACTTCGATTCCCTTGCCGCAAGTTGTACAATCCAGCAAGCAACTCATGATGATAGCTTTTGGTAAGATACTATTACCTCATTAAGTACCTCAACCGAAACCATGGTGGTGGTTTCACCTCTACCAACTCGTTCCCGAACCGCTTTAAGTATTCCCACCAATTGTTAGCATAGACTTCAAAATGAGAAATGGCATAACAACTCTTCTTCTCTTCTGAGATATCATTCACTTGAAACACTTTATCACACGCCGACTCCCAATCAAGATATACCTCGGGGTCACTTTCTCCCTTAAAGATAGGTAGGATCAATTTGATGGTATTGATGCCTACGTCTCTCTCTTGGTGCCGATTTCCCCTTTCTCCATTCCCTCGATATCTTCTTAGATCCACAGGCCTCCCTCTCATCTCTTCCTCCTTCATATAAGCATCGTTAAAGTCTCCATACCTTTCATAATCCTCTCTACCATATTCCTCAAAGTGGACAAGATGGTTTTGGACATTTGGAACTCAATTTGGAGGGATTAGATTTTGTGGAGGTGGTGGTCTTTGGTTTAGTGGGGATCGAAAGGGTGGGTTTGGATTTAGTGGAGGTATTAGACATCCAAGTCCCTCTTGCAGAACTTGAGGAGTTTAGGAATGAGTTGGTCTATTAGAGTCTCGGTTTAGGGGGTTATGAGTGGTTTGGCTTGCGGCATTTAGTGGAGCTAGTGAAGGATTTGGCAATTGTGGCCATGTTTTGGGAGTAACAGTGGTGGAGGAATTTCTATTATGTCCACTTGTTGAAATATGTCGAGGAGTAGAAGGGTGAGAGTTTCTTTGACTCTCCACTTGTTCTAACCTTCTACTAATAGTCGTCACTTCTCCCCTTATGGCTCCCACTTCCGTACTCAACCTTTTAAGAGTTCGGGTCATAGCCTCAAGAGTGACCCTCATATTCTCCATTTCATTAGAGTCCATGGTTTGAGACATGGTTCCCTCCATTTTCAAGGTATCACCTACACAAGAAACAAATAAGTTAGTTTAAAACCCCTATCCTCACTCGCACTCTCTTGGTTCACTCTCACTCAAGCTCCACAAGTGTTGTAGATTGGCTAGTAACCCGTGAATCCTTAAGTTATGAGTATGCTCTTGTCTGGAATGGATTCTTGTTTGAAACTCAAAGAATTCCTGTCAGACTAGAGTCAAGGAGTTACAACGTATTTAAATGACAAAAGCACACAAACAAACAATGACACAAATACAAGGCTTCAAATGACTAATTGACAATATAGTAGAAATGTACTAGCTTGCTAATTAGTTCTTGAGTCAATAAGAAGAAAATAAGAATCAATAATTAGAAACTAGAATATCCAAATTGAGATTAATTAATGATGTGAACAGTGATTAAGGTCACGTGGTAGCATGGTATTGGTCACGGGTCCATACATTTTGTTCAACAACTTGAAGCCTTAATCTTCACAATTTTGTAATGGATGACTTTGCTTTTGGAGGGAAAGTAAAATCTTGTGACTTTTCAATTTTTTCCAACTCAAAAAGGTGAGGCTTGACTTTACTAGTTCCATAAGACAAGGGTCCTTGTTTTAAGAAAAAATGGTTGTCAAATCAAGGAAGTGATGTTGGCAAGTCTTCTCACAAACAACTTTACAACTTTGTCTTGCAACCTTTTTGGATCTATTTTAGTCTTTATAGTGGTCAAGATATGAGATAAGGAGAAGATCAAGATGAACACAAAAACAATACTTCAAGAACACAACCATAATTCACCAACAACAACCCACTTTAAACATCAAGCAACAACAACACACAACTCGGCCTACTTCAAGTTCATCATACTACCACTTCAAGTCCACAATAGCAATGTCAATATGTTAAGCTCAACTTAGCTTTAGACACCTTTTGTGTTGATGAGAAAGAAATCAACACAAGAAATAAACTAAACAAATAAAGACATCTAGATCTAAACAGAAAAACACCAATCTCGGTCAAGACAACAACACAACACAATTTTCTCAGCCAAGAACAAGATGGATAGATTTCTCTCTTTTTTCTGGAATTTTCAGATTTCAACAATTTTTTTTTTGTATTTTCCAACTACCAATCTCAAAATTAATTTTTTTGAAACAAAATCAACCACAAGATTTGATACCAAATGATACAAGACTAAGTGTGTATCAAAAGATTTCAACCAACTCAAGAACAACAAGTTGCTAGTGAATTGAAATAGGCCTCACACGGCTTCACTAGACTTTGAATTTGTGTTTTGAACAAGAAAATGAGATGAATAACAAGGAAACAAAGCTAGTAAATCGAAAGAGCCCTACACGGCTTCACTAGATTTTTAGATTCAACAACATAAAGTTAACAAGATTACAAAAGAGATAGAAACTTGACATACAATATTCAAAGATATAAGAACCCTAACAATGAGAAAGGACCCTAAGAGTAGTGAATATCAATACCAAGTTCTTACTTGGACCAAAAGGAACTCAAGAACCCCAAGATCCTAGTTTCTAGCCAAGATATAACATTAGTATCACTCTACTAGTGAGTTTTCGAAATTAGGGCTTCTCCAATGAAAGAGAGAAGTTCCAAAATATTACAAGTGTTTTTTGTCTCTTCCAAAATATGAATGAATTAAATAAAAGACTAGCCCTAATAAATGGCTTATATAGTCAATTACAAAGGAGGGACAATGGACCAAAAACCATTGATATTAAGTGGGTGGGTTTGGGGTGTTTTGTTGGGCCTCTTCACATTTTAATAAGTATAGGCCCTTAGATGGTCTCACAAGGGCCTCACACATGGACAAGGATGTGAACAAGGCTTGGAGTCATTGCAACTCACGCGCTTGACTTCGTGTGAAAGGTCTCGATATAGGAATTCCTGAATCAAATTTTCTTAGAAACTAGTACTAGATCTAAACTAGTTCTAAACAATGTAAAACATGTACCTGATATCCTTTTGCACTTGATTTCTTTTGGCATGCTAGATGATGAGGGATATGTTAGTACCAATGGTAGTGTAAAATGGAAACTCATTAAGGATTCTTTTATTGTGGATCGTGGTGAAAAATGTTGTGGTCTATATTGGACTACAACTTTTACTTATGCTAATATGGTGAATGCAGTTAAAAGCGCTAGCTCTTAAATATTATGGCACAAGAGGCTTATCCACATCAGCGCGAAAGGACATAATATTCTTGCCAAGAAGAAATTATTTTCGTATTTTGAAAGTGCTAAATTAGAAAAATGTGAGCACGGTTTGGTTGGAAAACAAAATAGAGTTTTTTTTAAATCTCATCCTTCTTCAAGAAAGACAGAGTTGCTTGAGTTGGTGAATTCATATTTATGTGATCCAATAAAGACAAGTACTTTGGATAGTGCACTTTACTTTGTTACTTTTATTGATGATTTCTCAAGAAAGCTTTAGGTCTATGTATTGAAGACTAAAGACCAAGTGTTGGGTGTCTTTAAGCAGTTTCAGGCTTTCGTTGAAAGGAAAATTTGAAGAAAGTTGAAGTCTATTCGTACTGATAATGGTGGTGAATATTGTGGATCGTTTGACAAATACTGCAATCAACAAGGTATCAGACATCAGATGACTCTTCCTAAGACTCCCTAGCTTAATGGTTTGGTTGAAAGAATGAATAGAACCTTGATGGAAAGAGTCAAATGTTTGCTTTCTGAAGCAAAGTTACCAAACTACTTTTGGGTGAGGCTTTATTGACCACTAACATGTTATTAACCTATCTCCTATTATTTCTTTGCAAAGTGATGTACCAAATAAGTTTGGTATGAAAAAGATGTTTCCTATGACTATTTGAGAGTATTTGGTTGCAAAGCTTTTGTACATGTGCCCAAAGATGAGAGGTCAAAGTTAGATGACAAGACAAGATAGTGCATCTTCATTGGTTAGGGCGTTGATGAGTTTAGTTGCAGGCTATATGATCCAGTTGAGAAGAAGCTTGTAAGAAGTCGTGATATTATATTCATGGAAAATTAAAACATTGAAGATATTGACAAAGCGGAGAAGCTAGAATCTTCAAGTTCTAATGGTATGGTTAGTCTTGATCAATTTCCTCATACAAGTGTGCATGATGTTGGTGGGATAGATAACCTTAGTGACACCTAGAACCATGTTTCAAATTAGCATGTTAATATTGATAATGACAATGATGTTGTTGTTGATGATGCTCCAGCTCAAGAAGTTGTGGATGAGTCAAATGCTCCACTTAGAAGGCCTACAAGTGTAACTATCCTCTCGGTCGTTTGTGAAATTTTCTCATCTTTCTAATTTTAGCTCTTCTCGTAGTTGGTGTACGTGAATTGTGACATATGAGATGAGTAGTATCAATTCTTGAGGTGCTTGAAAGTTTTGGATATTTTAAATAATTTTTAATTTATAAATTAATGGGTCAAAATAATAATTTATTTATGTGGTTAATATAAGGATAAAATTAAGTGGTTAAGGTTTACCCTTTATAATAATAGTATCATTAGAAATCAGTAGGAAGAGGGAGGCACAAAGTTGCAGTTTCTTTTGTTTCTCAAATCTCATCTAACTTGAAGAGAACGCTCGACGGCATAAGGTAAGGTAATTCATATCAATTAGTTACTATTACCATCTCTACCTACAGATATATTTATTATAGTGATGTGAGGGTGAATTGATGGAATAATGGTGAACTAGTTATTTTAATCCTGTTTAACTGAAGTATTGTGACTGCGAATTATTAGGCGTTAAATACAAATTGAGTGGGAGGGATGGTGTTTTTCTATGCAGGTTTGTGTTTTTATATCCTACTTAAATGAATTACACGTACTACTAGTATATGTTGCGGTAGAAAGAAAGGAAGGGATTTGTGGAATAATAGCAATAGTAATTTCCAATGAATGATAGAATATATTGTTATCCTTTACAACTAACTTTGCAATTGGTAAACATAGTGCTGGCGCGTTAGTGTATATGTTAGGTAGGTTAATTATTAGCTAGTTGTGATTTAATGATGAATTAATATGATAAAATCATTGGCCAATTCATTAATAATTAGACATGATAAAATTTTCTTTATGTAATTATAAGCTGCTACTGTCTTGGTTTTGTACTCCTATTTTATCTTGGTTAAGTTTCTGTAGGTCCTTTATATGATATTAACAATTGCCATTTTGATAGACTTGGGCTTAGATTTAGAGTTTTTGGAGTAAGGATTCGTTAATTTGGAATTGAATAATGACCCGTTTTAGTTGAAATTTGACGTACTAGTTTATATTCTTATGAAGATTATATATTTGAACAAATTTTGAACGTTCTGAATTAGTGAGGAAGGGCAAGGCCCTTGCAAAGTAGCTTGCATCCGAATTCATCGGTTGAGGTATGTTACAGTTTAATTGGAGTTTAGACTCGATTTAATTATATTTATGCTCCTAAATTGGATACTTGTCGATTGGTATTCGGACATGCTTGAAATTGATGATGTTTGAATTGTTGAGGCATCTATAAATAATTATTGAAATAATGGAATTGTCTTATGACTTAAAGTGTAATTGTAAACTTGGTATATCGTATTGTGTGTTGTGAGGAAGTGTAATTTGATATTGATATTACTTATTTATGGTGGATCAGGTACCACACCGGTACGGATATGTATATTGATATTACTTGTTTATGGAGGATCGGGTACCACGTTGGTACAGATATGTATATGGATATTACTTGTTTATGGTGGATCGGGTACCACACCGTTATGGATATGTATATTGATATAACTTATTTATGGAGGATTGGTACCACGCCGGTACGAAAATGTATATTGATATTACTTATTTATAGAGGATAAGCTGGTACAGATATATATATTGATATTACTTGTTTATCGAGGATCGGGTACCATGCCAGTGCAGAAATGATCTTGATATTACTTGTTATTGAGGATCGGGTACCACGCCGGTACAGTACATGAACATAGATTGTTCCCTGCAGGTCATGACTATTTGGAAAAAAATAAGTCCCATAGCATGTGTATACATATTTGTGTTGATTTTGTGGATGTTTACAGTATGATTGATACTCTTGATGGTTTTGTGGCTTGGTTGTGAGCATTGTTTGACCTGTTATTGTTGTACTGTTGATTCATTAAAAAAAATTTATGTGACGATGTATGACTACTTTTTATTTGATTGATGTTGTGTACATGATATTAAATTGAGTTGGCCTATGATACCTACCTGTACATAGTGGTTTGTATTGATACTACCCTGTACTCTTCTTTTGGTAAGTGAAGAAAGTGTTCTAGAGACTGAGACATGACCTCACCTCTAGAGTTTGATAGCAGATCTTGATCCAAGGGTGAGAAATCCATCTCCAGGCTGCCATGGGTCATCCTATTTGTTTTTGTCCATCTTTCGGGTAATGAAATATACTTTATTTACTTTATTTTTGGATGTCTCTTTTAGACATGATCTTTGTTAAGAGTTCTTATACGATTACTTTAGGGTCTTGGGAATTTCCGTAAGTAGTTTATTTGATTTTTGCATTGCTGATGGTTAGCTCCAAATTATTGTTGTTAAGTTGGTTTATGACAATATCATTTTAATACTGACTAAGTGATTGGGTAATGGTTTGATTTAGATAGTTCTCCCACAAGAAGATTAGTATAGGTGCCACTCATGGTTATTTGGGTCGTGACAAAGTTGATATTTGAGCCCTAGATTCGTCGATCTCGTCATACAAGAACATGTCTAGTAGAGTCTTGTTGTCCATAGATGTTTGTACTTTTCTTAGAGAAGCTACAGGGCAATAGGAAAATCTAAATTCTTCTCTCTTACGTGCTATTACTTTATTTCAATTGGTATATGGCGATTCCAATTGGTATTTGACTTCTTTCACTTTTTTCTTGTAGATGGCAAGAACTCAAAATAATGGGGTAAGAGTTGAGGTGCCTGAACCAGCTGCTAAGGCTACATTTTGGGGTAGAGGCCAGGCAAGAGAAGGATGAAATAGAGGAAGGAGAGCAGCGCCTGCCAGGAATAGAGTTCAGGCCATGATACCTACTAGGGAGAGGCTAGTATCTTCTCCCTCACACGAGAATTTTCCTGAGGTAGTAAGGGATAGGGCTATTCTAGTATAGAATGAACGAGTGTCAATTCATGATAGAGTTGCACTAGTTCAGGGAGGTGCAGCTCTGATTAAGATGTCTTCTACTGTGATTAAGTAGGTTCTAAGTTTTTTTAGTGGTTTGAAGGATCAGGGACTATGCCTGCAGCACCCGCAGTCCAACATGGGATGCAACATGTTGCTGCTATATCTTCTTGGATGGAAAAAGTGTCAGTATCAGATATTTTTCCAAGATAGATTATGGGTCCGATGATAACCAGAGATGAGCATGAGTTATTCTGTAAGTTTATCAAGATGAAGCCTTCTATTTTTCATGGAACTGAGTCTGAGAATGCCTACGAGTCTATTATTGACTGTCAAAAGAGGCTTCACAAGATAGGTGTGGTTGAGAGGTATGGTTTAGAACTAGTTACATTTCAGTTTTAGGGGGATGCTAAGATGTGGTGGAGAGCTTATGTAGAGTGTAGGGATGCAGGTTTGCCTCCTTTGACTTAGACTCAGTTTTACTCAATTTTTCTAGAAAAGTATGTGCCTCGTACTTTGTGAGATAGAAAAGAGAATGAGTTTACTAATCTTAAGAAGGGGACTATGTCAATTGCAGCTTATGAGGCTAAATTCCATTCATTGTCTCGATATACATCTCATTTGCTGAAAACTGAGGAGGAGAGGATCCGTCTTTTTGTAAGGGGTTTGAATACAGGTTTCCAGATTTTTTCTCTTCAGATGACATCTTCACATAGGTCTTTCTAGGAGATGGTTGATTTTGTCTATAAAGTAGAGGGCGTAAGGCAAGAGGGTTATGCCAAGGCAGCAAAAAAGAAGGCCCATAGAAGAGGCAGTTTTAGTGGTTCTTATTCTAGAGGTCAGAGTTCACAGGGATACCCTGCCCATCCCATTCAATCAGCAATGCGGGTTTCTGTTGGTGGTCCGTCAGGAGCTATCCAACTATTTTCAAACTTTGATGGTTACCTCGTTTCATCTTCATCATCTCAGCGACATACCTTGGATCGTATATGTTATGATTGCGGTGGATTTGGTCACATCAGGAGGTTTTGTCCTAATGTGAGGCATTTTGGTTAGTCTAGCCAGCAGCAGGCTCATAAAGATCTAGTTCCAGTAGGTAGGGGAGGTGGTGGTAATGGTAGAGGTCATCTACAGGGTGTTTGTAGTGGTCATTAAGCAGGTAGGGATGGTAATCATCCCCATCAAGGTGGTTCTCTCTTGGTAGGAGTAACATTTAGAATGGTGGTAGGGCCCATATCTATGCCTCTCCAGGAAGGCCCAAGGAAGAGGTATCAGACGCTATTATTATAGGTACTATTCTTATTTATGACCAGATGACCACTGTATTATTTGATCCTAGCTCTACCTTTTCATACGTATCTGCTAATTTTGTTGCGGGATTAGATATGGTTTGTGATTTACTTGACTTTCTAATTCACGTGTCTACTCCTATTGTTGATTCTATTACTGTTGATATGGTTTATCGTTCTTGTTTTATTATGTTTATGGGGTATCAAACTTAGGCAGATTTAGTGATTTTAGACATGGAAGATTTTGATATAATTTTGGATATGAGTTAGTTGTCTCCATATCATGCTATACTGGACTACCATGCTAAGACAGTGACTGTGGCTATGCCAGGAATGAATAGACTTGAGTGGAGGGTGATTATTTTCCTATTCTAATGAGACTTATTTCTTTTCTACATGCAAAGAGATTAGTTGGGAGAGGTTGTTTAGCCTTCCTAGAACATCTTCAGGACACTTCCTCAGAGGTACCATCTATAGAGTCAGTTCCCCTGGTGTGTGAGTTCCAAGAGGTTTTTCCTGCAGATTTGTCTGGTATGCCACCAGACCGTGACATTGATTTCAGTATTGATCTAGAGTTAGGTACTCATCCTATTTCTATTCCTCCCTATAGAATGGCTCCGACTGAGTTGAGAGAGCAAAAGGCTCAGTTGCAGGATTTATTTAGTAAGGGTTTTATCCATCCAAGTGCCTCTCCATGGGGTGATCCTGTCTTGTTTGTGAATAAGAGGGTGGTAGTCTTCGTACGTGTATAGACTACAGGAAGTTGAACAAAGTTATGATCCATAATAAGTATTCTTTGCCCCGTATCGATGAATTATTTGACCAGTTGCAGGGTGCATCCATATTTTCTAATATTGATTTGAGGTTCGGGTATCATCAACTTAAGATTCGGCCTAACGATATTCCTAAGACTGCTTTTCAAACTAGGCATGGGCACTATGACTTTCTTGTGATGTCTTTTGGGCTGACTAATGCCCTAGAAGCTTTTATGAGTTTGATGAATGGGATATTTAAACCCTACTAGGATTCTTTCATGATTGTCTTTATTGATGATATTCTAGTTTATTATAAGATTAAAGAGGAACATGAGAATCACTTAAGAATTGTTTTGGGTTTGTTAAAAGAGAAAAAGCTTTATGCAAAGTTTTCTAAGTGTGAGTTCTGGTTGGCTTCTGTATCCTTTTTGGGACATGTGGTTTCAAAAAAAGAGGTGATGGTAGACTCGCAGAATATTAAAGTGGTTAAGAATTAGGCTAGGCCTACTTCAGTGACAGAGTTTTGTAGCTTTAATGGCTTAGCAAGTTATTACCATAGGTTTGTGAAGGGGTTTCTTCTATTACTACTGATATGACGTAGTTGATAGAATGATGTACCTTTTATTTTGTTTGATGAGTGTGAGGAGAGATTTCAAAAGCTCAAGACCTTGTTGGCTACCGTTCCTATTCTTGCCTTGCCGATAAAGGGTAAGGATTTTATTATTTATTATGATGCCTCACGTTCTAGTTTAGGTGTTGTGTTGATGCAAGAAAGAAATGTTATTGTTTATGCTTCGAGGCAATTAAATCCCAATGAGAAAAATTATGACAGCCATGATTTGGAGTTAGTTGTTATGGTTTTCGCTCTTAATATATGGAGGCATTACTTGTATAAGGTTCATTGTGAAATGTTCACTGATCACTGCAGTTTATAGTATGTGTTCACGTAGAGAGATTTGAATTTAAGACAGCGTAGATGGATAGAGTTGCAGATCTTGGGCATATTTATATGCTCAAAGTGCCATTATGCACCCAGATTTGAACTTAGTTTAAGAACTTTTGTATGAATTGTTAAGTATAATTCAACTTTTATTCCGTCTTGTGCCTAATGGATATGATTAGTACTTTTGGGTGCAAAATCATGAAGAATTGTGCATAATTAGATACAACGAGGATATGAAAGTAGTGAAGGAATGCAATGGACTGAAATTAAGCTGGAAAAGGGAAGTTGAGAAGAAGAAATCCTCATTTGAAGACACTCTGCGTCGCGATGAGCAACAAAATAGCAATGGCCGAATTCCAGTGAAGGTTCGCGAAACCCCCGCATCGCGGAGAAAGTTAGTTTAACAGATTTGGTGACCTGAAGGTTTAGCGCATCGCGGAGGGTGATCATTTCACAATTGTCCCAATCCAGTGGCTCACCGCGATAGTGGCGTGTCGTGGTGAGGGTGTATTTTATAATTGTTGGGGAATACTTGAGCCTCTATTTCCCAGATTTTAATGGAAAATAGCAATCTTAGTCATGGCGCGACGCGCCGGGTGGACAAATCAGGAATATTTTAAGTATTTTTGTCCCAACTGTAAAAGGAAAAATCCAAGATAATGTGGGAGACTTTTGTCAAGCAGAGCAGCGGCAGAAAAACAGAAATTTCTCTCTTTTAGGGTTCATAAACATTCTTTTGAATTTATTTATTTCAAGGATTGATTTGGGTATGATTTGTTACTTATTTTGGAGGGTTAATTCATACATGAGTAGCTAAACACCCCCTTTCTGGGGTTGGGGCTAAGAACATAAGTACTATTCTTATTCATAGTTTCTTTTTGGATTATCATATGGGTTGTTCCTAATTTCTTGAGCTTACTATTTTAATGATTGGCCACCATTAGAATAAATTTATATTTCTATGTGAATCCGGGAGGAGAATCATAGGATAGAACGAAGAAATTAGGGAGTAAGGTTCTTATTCTTTTATAAAATAAGGAATTTGAATTAGCATCTAGGATAGGGATATACCTAGAAGCCTTGCTTGGTTCACTTGCAGGAAGACAACTTCATGAATCTAGAAGATTTGTTGTAACTCTGCAGGAGTTGTAGTTACAACATTCAATAGATAGAAGATCTGAGGTCGGGAGACTAAGATTGTGGTATAAACCCTGCGAATCATTAACCCGATAACCAATTAGACTGTGAATAGAATAGAGAATTGTATGATTGTTCAAAACACCTCAACCCTGGAATCATCCTCATTATTGATTACAACCGTTTCTTACTTTGCTTTAGTCATCATAAATTATTTCTTCTTTAGTAATTTAAATTTTATTTACAAAAGTATATTAATCTTGATACAATCAAACACTTAATACTCAATTGTCTTGAACTAAAGATTGAATAAATTTCTAGTTTATTGATCCTCGAGGGAACGATATTTGACTGTCTAAGTCATTATATTACTTGCACGATCACGTACACTTGCGTGTGCGTAGAGACGCAATAAGTTTTTGGCGTCGTTGCTAGGGATCAAATATAATTAGTAAATTGCTTTAATTTTTGGTTTTTGATCATAAGTTTAAGTGTTAACAACTTGATCTTAGTGGCTGAATTTTTGCAGGTTTAGCTGAATATTGGACAGGTGAGAGACAAAGAGTTAGTAGAGCCCTTTGCAGAACCAGAAGTGATTTTTCATCAGAGACGAAGAGCTAAATCGATGGCAGAAAGACTCGATCCTATAGTTGCTAATCCAAATGTTGGAAATGTTCCAGCTCCAGCTGTTCCTATTCAACCAGTCGCAAGACCTATTCGAGAAGTGGCAATCCCACTTACGCACCTTGTGACTAACAGTATCCTGAAGCCTGAACAAGGAGGTCGATGGGAATTGAAAAAAAATATGGTGCAATTGTTGAAATCTGCGGGAGAATTTTAGGGACTTTTACATGAGGATCCACAATAACATTTACGAACCTTCCTAGAGATAAGTGACACATATATTCCTGAAGATGTGAGTGTTGATTATGTCAGATTGACACTCTTCCCTTTTTCTCTACTGGGGGAAGCAAAGAGATGGTTACTTGTTGAACCACACCAATCCATCACTACATGGGAAGAATGTGCTCGAAGGTTCCTCATTTGATTTTTTCCATCTCAGAAAACGGCTCGATTAAGGAGTGAGATATTGAGTTTCAGACAGAAAGATGGAGAAAATCTCTACCAAGCTTGGGAGAGATTTAAGAGCATGCTCAGAAGTTGTCCTCATCACCATCAATCGAATGATATTTTGGTGCATACATTTATAGAAAGCCTTGAGTCTAATACAAAAATTTTCTTGGATTCAGCAGCAGGGGGTCAAGCTTTGGAGAAAACATATGAAGAATTATATACCTTGCTGAATCGAATTACACAAGGTAATCCTGATTGGCATGCAGACTCAAGGAATGCTCCTAAGAAAGTTGTAGGGTTTTGGAGGTTGATCAGTTCACTGCTTTACAAGCACAGATTTCAGCAATGTAGAACCATATGACTACTCAACTTAACAATTTAAAGTTGGATACAACTCAACCAGAAGCCACAACAAATGTAGTTCAACGGGTATATTCATGGTGTGAAGTTTGTGGAAGCAATGAGCATAAAGTTGATGCATGTTCTGTTAATCCAGATTCAGTCGACTACATTGGGAATGTAAATTGTCAGGGTCAACAAAATTTTGGTAATACATATAATCCAAATTGGAGGCACCACCATAATTTCTCATGGAGTAGAAATCAGGTACAGAATACAAATCAGTATAAGGGACCAGTGCAACCAAGTCCATAGTCAGTTTAGAATAATCAGATACTGCCTCGAATAGTAATATGAAGGAGATGCTTAAGCAGTTGATGGCTCAACATGCACAGTTTGCAGTGGACATGAAGGCTCAACAGGCACAGTTTACAGATGAATTGAAGAGTCAACAATTACTCACAAGAAATCTGGAGTTGCAGTTAGGTCAAATCGCAGGATCGCAGAATACAAGGCCATAAGGAGCATTTCCTAGTGACACTAAGGCTAATCCTAAACAAGTGAATGCGATGACAACGAGGAGTGGGATGCAAACGAAGGAGATGGTTCAGGAGCAGGATAATCCCGAGATCACTGATGATAGTTTGCAAGAGAAGGTAGAAGTGGAAGTGAAAGAAAAAAAGGCTAGTGAAGAGATTCGTGTAGAGAAGAAGACACTCTCCTTGCCCTTTCCTCAAAGGGCAAGAAAACATCAAGATGAAGCAAGTTTTAAGAAGTTTCTAGATCTTTTGAAGAAAGTTCAAGTAAACCTCCCTCTTGTTAACATTCTACAGAGTGTACCAAAATATGCGAAATACTTAAAGGATATTGTTTCCAATAAGAATCGGTTGACTTAATATGCTACAGTTGCACTTACTCAAGAGTGCACTTCTAAAATTCAAAATAAATTGCCCACGAAATTGAAGGATCTAGGGAGAATCACTTTACAGATTACCCTTGGTCAAACTATTTGTGCACGGGGATTGTGTGACTTGGGGGCGAGCATAAATCTCATGCCCACGTCATGGTACTGGAAGATGGGTCTTGGAAGTCCCAAACCCACGACTATTGTGTTACAATTGGTAGACAGGTCACTTGCTAGACCAGATGGTATTATTGAAGAAGTACTGGTGCAAGTGGAATCTTTAATCTTTCCTGTGGATTTTTTGATTCTTGACTTTGAGGCCGATCTAGTTGTTCCATTTATTTTGGGATGACCCTTTTTAGCAACAGGGCAGTCACTCATTGATGTGGCAGCTAGAAAAATGACAATGCGAGCACAAGATAAAGTTGAGGTTTTTTATGTGTACTGGGCATTTAAATTGCCAGCCATATATGAGGAGTTGTCCTCAATATCGGTTATTGATCTTACTTCAGATTGGCAGTTACTCTTGTCTGATGATCCATTAGAGCGAGCATTAATGGATTATGATCTGCATGGGGATTCGAAAGCATTGGAAGTGGTCCAGATTATGAATTTGGCTGTAATTGAGGCAAATAAAGTGTTGATCGAGACTTTGAATAGACCAATTGGTCCACCACCCAAGCCTTCAGTTGAAGAAGCTCCTAACTTGGAGCTTAAGGTTCTTCCTCCTCACTTATAATATGTTTTTCTTGGTGATCAAGATACCTTGTCTATTATTTTGTCTGCAGGATTATCCGATGTATATGTAAAGGAAGTTGTAGCAGTTCTTAAAAGGAGAAGGAAAGCCATTGGCTGGCAGATGTCTGACATTTTAGGAATCAATTCAGCATTTTGCATGCACAATATTTACATGGAAGAGGGGTACAGACCTAAAGTGCAGCAACAAAGGAGGTTAAATCCTATTATGAAGAAGGTGGTCCAGAAAGAGGTGATCAAGTGGTTAGACAGTGTGTAACGCCCCGAAATCGGGTCCCTAGATGTCACACGGTGCTTAGGGTCACAAGTGACCCCAAGCTAACCCTTCTACTGGCATAACTCATAAGCAACTGAATAAAAATACAAATCCATACAAATCAACATAAATTAACTCTTTTCTAAATCTGATCGATACAAAAATGGAATTTTACAAGATTACAATTCTGCCTTTACAACTAAAATTGAAACAAAATACATCAACTTCTACTGACTGTCTATGAAGCCTCTACTAGTACTGACTGTAGGTAGCCGGGTCATGACTCCCGACTATCCCAACTCAATACGACTGAATAAAGAAAATACAACACTATAAACTCTGCATAACTAACCCAAGCCCTTGAATCAAATGGACTCATCACCTGCTGACTGGATACCAAGAACTGACTGGATCCGAAGGTGCAACTATACCTTGTACCTACATTCCGAAAAAATATAGCCCACATACGAATATGTGGGTCAGCAACATGGAAAAATACCGAGCATATGGGGGGTGCAATGCATATATAAAATAATATCTTAATATCATCACAGTTTATAAAATTATGCATGCTGATATAGATGACTCACTTAGCTCAAATTAAATCATCAAAATCATGGATGAATAATACATATAAAGTAAAACAAGTGAGTCATTACAATACGTTCTCAATTCACTTTCATCTCAATTTCAAATCATCAAAATAATCAAATCTCATGTCAATTCTCATTAGAATATATTCCTTAAATCTTTTAAGAATAAAGACTTTCTCAAACTCAGCCTTTTAAGCAAATATGTTTTCATATCAAATAGAAGAGTACACACATACACATTGGGAGATCCTATAACCGACATAAACCATGTGAGCCACATGGAATCCAACGTCCAACCCACGTTGAGGAGAGCCGTCCTATCCTTGCCATCGTAGTAGGACTTCCAATATCAATCCAAAAACACTAGTGATCACTATATAAATCAGCCTCAGGCTCACTCCTACGGGGGCACGTAGTTCTAGGGAAGTAAGGTCACTTTATACCTCCCACTCGGTGCTAAAGATTTCTTCCGGACTTAGCTCAGATCATTTCAAAGACAATCCACAACAAAACAATTTCAGTAATATATAAATATACATCGGGAGCCATCATGCTTCCCATTTATCAAAATCAACCACGTTGTGGATTTCTTTCACACTCGAGTTCAAAAGAACTCCATTAAGACCAAAAGGTCAAATCATTCAAAACATCTCAAATTATTTAAACTCAAGGTGTTTATAATATATGATTTTCTCAAAATAATAATCTCAAATAGGGTTCCAAAAACCCATACATCAATATCACCATAAAACCTTCCAAAATTTCATACTTTATGACATAAGCACAAAAATAATCACTTAAAACTTAAAATTTCAGCTTTATAATCATACATCTTGGTAAAGAAAATTAGCTTTGGGATTCAAATAACATTGTGCTGATAGCACATAATTTTTAAAAGTACAATTCCAATTAGGACTCAAGGTCTCATACATCAAAATCATATTAAATTTTCTCAAGATTCATGCTTTTCATCATAAATATATATAACTTACTTTAAAATCTGGAAAATTCAGCTTTATGTACAAAAATATCATCATTCTCATTCAATTCAACTTTCAAAACATAGAGAGTATCATAATCTCATGTAAAATCATATAGGGTATAAATTCATGCTTCAAATTCATATCAAAACATGTAAAATCATGTATATTCATAAAAGAAAAATCAATTTGGGCACAAGAACGAAAGAGAGTTCTTGTTGAAAAACCCCACATACCTTGAATGATGAACTTTAGATCGATACTCGTTTTTGAGATGTTAATCGTGCCTTTGAATGATGGTTCTTGGAGTTCTTGAACTAGGAACTTGGAATCTTGAATAAATTTGCAGAATTAATGGTGAACTTTGGAGGTTCTTGAAGTTGGATGTAGGAGCTTAGAGTTTTCTTTTTGAGGGAATTTGATGAAATATAACATATAATGCTTCTAATAGGCTTTAATATAGGGTTTGGACGGATTTTGGGTGAGGGGGAATGACCAAAACGCCCCTAAACCCATAAAAAAAAACTAAAATTCACGTCTGAAACAGTGTTGGCGCGTGATCTGCGCGCGGCGCGGGCCTAATCGCCCTGGCTTAAAGCTCTTCACTAAAAGGGTTGTAACTTTTCGCTCGGGTATCGGATTTTTACGAAATTGATATCGTTGGAAATCTAATTCAATTATCTTCAATTTGATAGGTCTTAGGATGAAAAATTCCATGTATATAAAGAGCTATACTCGTTTGAAGTAGATCCTTGTAGAATCGAATGTCAAACTTTGGACGAATCAATTGGTCTTAGCTCAACTTTGTTCTAAGTCATTGCTATGAATATTTTTCACCTCAAAGCTACTTCATAGACTAGGATAATGATCATGAAAACTATATTCACATGAGATTCACTTGGATTAGAGTTTAGACGCGTAGAAACGATGGTTCGAATTCTAGCACAAAAATATGGGGTATTACATAGTGGTATTATCTACCTAATGTCTGATAGCAAATGAGTGATTCTGGTGCATTGTGTACCAAAAAAGAGAGGAATGACAGTGGTGATGAAATATGATAATGAGTTGGTTCCCATACGTACATTTACTGCATAGAGAATATGTATAGATTATCGGATGTTGAATGAAGCAACTCATAAAGATCGTTATCCAATTCCTTTCATTGACCAAATGCTGGATAGATTGGCAGGGGAAGAGTATTATAGTTTTTTGGATGGGTATTCTAGCTATAATCAGATAAGCATAGCACCGGAAGATCAAGAAAAGACCACGTTCACTTGTCCATACGGTACGTATGCATTCAGACGCATGCCCTGTGGATTATGTAATGCACCTTGCATATTTCCAAGGTGTATGATGGCTATATTATCGGATATGGTGGAGAAATTTATGGAGGTATTCATGGATGATATCTCTGTGTATAGGAATTCATTTGAAAAATATTTACAAAATCTAGAAAAAGTTCTAGCTCGTTGCGAAGAAACAAACTTGGTGTTAAATTGGGAAAAATGTCATTTTATGGTTAAGGAAGGAATTGTCTTAGGCCATAAAGTATCATGCAAAGTGCTGGAAGTTGACAAAGCAAAGGTTGAAGTAATTGAAAAATTGCCTCATCCAGTGACAGTCAAAGGCGTGCGAAGTTTTTTGGGACATGCTGGCTTTTATAGACGATTCATTCAAGATTTCTCAAAGATCGCACGTCCCATGTACAAATTGTTAGAGAAAGAAGCCAAGTTCGAGTTTGGAGCTGATTGCCATGAAGCTTTTGAAAAGCTCAAGAAGAAGTTGACGGAAGCACCTATTTTGATCGCACTATATTGGGAGTCACCTTTTGAGCTAATGTGTGATGCTAGTGATATTGCAGTAGGAGTAGTGTTGGTTCAAAGAAAAGAGAAGGTATTTTGATCAATTTAATATGCTAGCAAGGTACTGAATGATGCTCAAGTCAACTACACAGTGAAAGAGAAAGAAATATTGGCAGTGGTATATGAATTTGATAAGTTTCGATCTTACTTAATTGGTACGAAGGTCATTGTTCATACAGACCATGCTGCCATTAAGTAGCTTATGAACAAAAAGGATGCAAAGCCACGATTAATTAGGTGGATTCTGCTACTTCAAAAATTTGATCTTGAGGTGCATGATAGAAAGGGAGCTCAAAATCAGGTTGCTGATCACTTGTCACGGCTGGAAAATAGAGACCATATTGTGGATGACTTTTAGAGTATCAAGGAAGACTTTCCTGATGAGAAGGTGTTGTTATTAGAAGAAGTTGAGTTTCCATGGTATGCTGACATTGTAAACCTGATAGTTTGTGGGGTGTATCCTCCCGAAATCACCTCACAACAAAGAAAGAAATTACTCCATGATTCGCGTGCTTACATTTGAGATGAACCATACTTTTTCAAGCAGGGTCCAGATAGAGTGATTCATAGGTGTATCCCAGAGGCTGAATTTGTCAAGGTGTTACAAGATTGCCACTCATCTCCATATGGTGGACATCATGGTGGTGAGAGGACTGCGAGAAAAGTGTTGCAATCAGGTTTTTTTTGGCCAACTCTGTTTAGAGATATAGTGGTATTTGTAAAGAGTTGTGATAAATGAAAAAGGTTGGGTACTATAACCAGGCATCATGAGATGCCCCTGAATAATATTTTAGAAGTAGAAGTCTTTGATATTTGAGGGATTGATTTCATGGGCCCCTTCCCACCTTCGAAAGGTAATGTATGCATTCTTGTTGCAGTGGACTATGGCTCTAAATGGGTGGAAGCTATGGCGAATCCGACTAATGATGCAAGAGTGGTGCTGAAGTTTGTGAAGAAGAACATATTTTCCAGATTTGGTACACCAAGAGCAATAATTAGTGATGGGGGTACACACTTTATCAACAACTGGTTCAAGAATCTTCTTGCTAAATATGGTGTTCGGCACAAGGTGGCCACTTCATACCACCCTCAAACGAGTGGACAAGTAGAGGTATCCAATCGGGAGATTAAGCAAATACTTTAGAAGACCGTGAATGGGTAGAGAAAAGATTGGGCGGAGAAGATGGATGATGCACTATGGGCATATCGAACAGCGTACAAAATGCCCATTGGGACATCACCATATCTCTTAGTGTATGGTGAGGCTTGTCACCTTCCTGTAGAGTTGGAACACTGAGCATATTGGGCTGTGAAGAAGTTGAATTTTGAGATGGCTGCCACAGGAGAACAAAGGTTATTGCAACTAAATGGGCTGGATGAGTTTAGACTCCACGCCTATGAAAATGCCAAGCTTTACAAGTAAAAGACCAAACGATGGCATGACAAGCATATTCAAGTCAGGGAATTTGAACCCGGACAACTTATGTTGTTGTTTAATTCATGACTTAAGTTGTTTCCGGGAAAATTACGATCTAAATGGTATGGACCTTTTGAGGTGGTGCGAATGACACCCCATGGAGCTGTGGAGTTGTGGAATAAAGAGAAGACGGAGAAGTTTCTTGAGAATGGACAGCGTGTAAAGCATTATTGGGCAGATCATCCGTACAACCACAAGGAATCTATCACTTTCGCTGAGGAGTAATGATGAGCTGAGTCGTGCCCCGACGTAAACTAAGGCTTTATGTGGGAGGCAACCCATACATGTATTGTAATAGGTAGTTTAATGTTTGGCTTGTAAAATCAAAAAGAAAAGAAAATACAAAAAAATGAGTTGTGCCACGACCAAAACTAAGGCGCTGAGTGGGAGACAACCTACTTTTACTTACATTTCTTGTTGTTTTTGTTTTTAAGTGCAGGGAATTTCAAAGTGAAATGAGGAGATTACCACAATTGAGGAAAACAATCAGGTTCGCAAAAATGATTTGTGTAAGTGGGGATTTACTCAGGTAAGAAAAGGGTGAAAATTACAAAAGGAATCTGAGTTTGATGAACAGCGCGATGCGGAACTAGGTAATTTGACAATTTTCAAATTCCAGTAAGGGTACGCAAAATTCACCGCGATGCGAAGAAAGGTAAATTGAGAATTGTCAAATTCCAGTGGATGTGCGAAATTTTCAGCGCGACGCAAAACTTGGACAATTGACAATTGTTAATTTATAGTGTGTGGACGCGAATTGTAGCGCGTCGTGGTGTGAAGATAAATGACAATTGGCCTTATCTAGTAGGTATCCGCGATCATTCCGCATCGAAGAAAGGGATTAAATCGGGCATAAAAATGTCATTTACCTAACCTGACCCGTCCCTCTATCAATATAACCTCCTCAACCCTAAACCCTTTTGTTTACAAATCGCCCCTCCTTCTCACTCCCTCTCCTAAAAACTTCAAAACTTTTTCACTTTTTCTCATTTTTCTCTCAACTGTTGAGGTAAGTTCATATTTATTTATTTATTTATTACCTTTCTTGTTATAATTTGTGAGTAGTGAATGTGTTTTATTGACAATTTTGTTTTCCCTCTCCTACTAGTTGTAAATATTAGCATTGCTTTTGATATTTAGTTCAATTTGTGACATCTTAGCCTAATTCTCATTACTTTAAATCACTGAGAGCACACTTGAATGATATTTGTAGTTGGTATTAGGGGGTGAATGATTTTTCATACTACTTGAGAGGATGGGGAAAGAAGGGTATTGTAGTTAGAGGAGTAAGGGTAGAATCTTTAGGAAGTTAGGGAAAATTTTGTTCCATTATGAATAAACCCTGGTTGTCTGATTTTGGCTGATTGATTAGAATTATAGAATGTGTGATGTTATAGTAACATGGTCTTATTTATATTCTTGCATTGTATGATTAGCTGGGTGTCGATTACATGATGTTCTGTGCTGCGAAAATGACGAGGGATGATGTGTCTTGAAGAGGAATATATGGTCTGTGAATATGATATTTAGGCCTACGCAAAGGGAAGTCTGAGTACCTTAGTTGTTAATGCATAATGGAAGCACAGTCAAGCAAGGGCAAGGCAAAGACAGGGCCTTCTGCCCCTGCAAGGAAGAGAAGCCGACCGTCTGAAGGGCAATTAACTAGAGTGCCTAGGGCCCCTTCACTTCAGCGGGGAAAAGTTTGAAAATTTGGTTTCAAGGCTGTAAGGAAGGCTGGAAAGCAGTGGTATACTAAGCATACTGATGCTAAGTATATTTCGGAGGTCTATATCGATCGGGCCAGCTTGATGAGAGAGTGTCCTTCTATGGTCCGGTGAATTGAGGTGCTTAATATGAATTTCATTTTTCATCGGCCAACGGAGTGCAACCTACAACTTGTCAGAGAATTTTATGACAATTGGGACCCCAGTCATCCTAAATATTTATTGAAGGTTCGAGGGAAGGTGATTCGATTCACCGCTGTTGATATTAATGAGTTGCTGGGTATCCCTGAGATTAACCCAAATTTCTTGCAACAGTTTATTGCTTCTCTTCCTTATGCACACATCAGGCATTTGTTGTATGGCCAGCAATCTTCAGCCCGTTGGACGAGGCATCGAGTTACAGGTTTGCAATTCTTCTTTCCCCTACTCTCAAATAAATAAGGAAGCATGAATGTGGGGATAAATAGTGTATTTATGCTTAATACAAGGCAAACATATGAATGAGGTAACTCAGGATAGTGTGTGTTTGATTTACACCCTCATGTGTTCTGATGTGGAAATTAATATGGGAAGTATCATTTTTCTGCTATGAAAAAAACACGTACCCAGGTGGGTCGTAGCTTTCGTTTTGGCGGTTTGGTAACTAGATTTTTAAGAAGGCTCAGGGTGGATGAAGAGGATCTTGATTATAAACCTGATGTGATCGCTCGTCCTCTAGATATCACTACTTCTCGAAGCACAGCTGGGGCAACTGGCCCAATTTTGATGATGATGAAGCGACAGACATGAACTAATGAGGTACTGGGTAGGTTGTACGGCCTCATGATGATGTCGTGGACTGGAGGCAGGCCTTCTACACCAGAGGAGCTCCACACTATAGATCTTAATTATTCACTTGGTCATCACGCTAGGACAATGTTGAAGATTGGCCCAGATTTTATGGAGCCTGTTGATGATGATGTACCCACAGATGAAGAACAAAGGTATAGGGATTCCGACATGGAGTTCGATGAGGAGGAGCAATCTGATGATGATGAAGCTGACGATGATGGCGATGATGGGGATGTGGCTGCGGAAGACATGGACATGTCTGCTAAAGTCCCTTTTGATTGATCAGGAAGTATACTGCCACCCTACCATAAGCTTAATTGGAATCACTGGGACAGTGCTTTATTTTAAGTGTGGGATGGTGGGTTCGTATTCTCTTGCATTTTTCTATTATTTGACTGAACAATGTTATTTTTCTGTTATATTTTTCTATTTTGTTGTGTTGGTTTGAAGTAATAGCTATTCGGAACATTGGTCTGTAATAGTTAGTAACTTTTATTTTATGGATTGCAATTTGCCCTCTGTGGCATTTATCACATATCGTTTCAGTTGAAAGTATTATGTTATTGTTATTTTTGCCCTCATTGGCAAGATTCAGCTTCAAGTAGTTACGTTTGCTTTTGCCCTCTTTGGTAATTAAGAATAAACAGTCATAGTTAGTTGTCATCCCCTATGATAGATGGATGACGACCGTCTTAAAGGGATTAGTCGTACGAAGTAAAGAAATTTAGAAGAACTTAATCACTATCTTAGAGGAGTATGTGAAATGGGCAACCTTTGCAATAATTAAAACTAATTCTAGCATAAGAGTTCTTATTTTAAGTACTGAGGATTCCATTTCGATAAATGAAATTTGGTATGTTGGCTTAATTTTTAATTCAATAAAGAACATGATTGGGAACCTGGTTGATTCCGTACATGCAATGTGAGTGTGAGGATTAGTATATATTCTACATGAATAGAAATGACTAGAACTTTCCCGGTGTGTTTACAAAGAGAAATAAAGGGTGTTGGGTGCAGGAAGTGATGTAGGCAATTCTTTGACAGCCTTGTTTTTAACTTTAAAAGCCCTCCCTTGGTGCAGAATCTTAGTCAGCCCATTTGAGCCTTAAGCCTATTTCTTTGGTAGCCTGTTATGAAACCTTACCCCTTCTTTACTGAATCGTAATTTGATCCAAATAATCTCCTAAGCATTTTTAATATAAGACTAAGAGAAGGTTAAGAGCAAAAATAAGAAAGGAAGGTAATCAGTGATGCCCAAAGTAGTTTTTATTGATGTTTAATGATGCTGGGTTAAGTGGGAGTTAGTAAATAGAAATGTTACAATGAACCTATTTTGGCCCTGGTCCAGTTGGATAATGTGCACCTTGATGAAGGCCTATAAGCTTAAGTTAAGGGTGGATATAATAGGGGTGCTTAACAAGAATATAGAAGAGATGACAAATACTCCCAACCTAGTGTGAGAAAATAAAGCTAATTGAAAAAGGTGTTGACAAATAAAAATATGGGGAGAAATAGAAGGATAAATTGGTGTTGGTAAACAGAGTAAATTGATAGTTCTTGTATTTAAAAGCTTAGGAGCAATAGTCAGTATTCCTGTAAATAGTACCTACCTGTCCCTAAGCCTTTATTACAACCCAAAAAAGACCTAGTTGATCCTTCACCCAAACATCTGACTATTAGTGGAGTAGAACATTAAGGGAAAGCTTATGGTTCGTTCACTAGCATGTCAAAAAATTTTGTTGAGAGTAAGCGATTTGATTTGATACTCCCCTATTGTTGCATAGTTACCATTGAAAATAAATATGGGGAAGTTTCCTTGAGTGAGAATGCAGGCGGATGACAGCCAGATTACTTATTGTGTTTCCTTAATTGAGTTTGCCAATATGTTAGAAATTCATTATTGAAGAGAGAAGAATTTGTACTAAAATGTTTCTTGAGCTCAACTATTTTGACAAGATGATGTAAGAATTCGTTATTGCAAAGTGCAAGTGCTCATGGCCACATAACTTTGAGGTTGTGATGAAAAGAGGAAAGAATTATGTTTTTAAATTCGTGTGTTCGAGGACGAACAATGTTTTAAGTGTGGGGTGGTGATATTGGGCATATTTATATGCTCCAAGTACCATTATGCACCCAGATTTGAACTTAGTTTAAGAACTTTTGTATGAATTCATAAGTATAATTCAACTTTTATTCCGTCTTGTGCCTAATGGATATTATTAGTACTTTCAGGTGCAAAATCATGAAGAATTGTTCATAATTGGATACAACGAGGATATGAAAGTAATGGAGGAATGCAAGGGACTGAAATTAAGCTGGAAAAGGGGAGTTGAGAAGAAAAATCCTCATTTAAAGATACTCTGCGTCGCGATGAGCAACAAAATAGCAATGGTCGAATTCCAGTGAAGGTTCGCGAAACCCCTGCGTCATGGAGAAAGTTAGTTTATCAGATTTGGTGACCTGAAGGTTTAGCGCGTTGCGGAGGATGATCATTTCACAATTGTCCCAATCCAGTAGCTCACGCGATAGTGGCGTGTCGCGGTAAGGGTGTATTTTACAATTGTTGGGGAATACTTGAGCTCCGCGATTTCCCAAATTTCAATGGAAAATAGCAATCTTAGTCATGGCGCAACGCGCCGGGTGGACAAATCGGGAATATTTTAAGTATTTTTGTCCCAACTATTAAAGGAAAAATCCAAGATAATGTGGGGTACTTTTGTCAAGCAGAGCAGCGGCGGAAAAAAAAAATTCTCTCTTTTAGGATTCATAAACATTCTTTTGAATTTCTTTATTTCAAGAATTGATTTGGGTATGATTTGTTACTTATTTTGGAGGGTTAATTCATACATGAGTAGCTAAACACCCCCTTTCTGGGGTTGGGGCTAAGAACATGAGTACTATTTTTATTCATAGTTTCTTTTTGGATTATCATATGGGTTGTTCCTAATTTCTTGAGCTTACTATTTGAATGATTGGCCACCATTAGAATAAATTTATATTTCTATGTGAATCCGGGAGGAGAATCATAGGATAGAACAAAGAAATTAGGGAGTAAGGTTCTTATTATTTTATAAAATAAGGAATTTGAATTAGCATCTAGGATAGGGATATACCTAGAAGCCTTGCTTGGTTCACTTGCAGGAAGACAACTTCATGAATCTAGAAGATTTGTTGTAACTCTGCAGGAGTTGTAGTTACAACATTCAATAGATAGAAGATCTGAGGTCGGGAGACTAAGATTGTGGTATAAACCCTGCGAATCATCAACCCGATAACCAATTAGACTGTGAATAGAATAGAGAATTGTATGATTGTTCAAAATACCTCAACCCTGGAATCATCCTCATTATTGATTACAACCGTTTCTTACCTTGCTTTAGTCATCATAAATTATTTCTTCTTTAGTAATTTAAATTTTATTTACAAAAGTATATTAATCTTGATACAATCAAACACTTAATACTCAATTGTCTTGAACTAAAGATTGAATAAATTTCTAGTTTATTGATCCTCGAGGGAACGATATCTGACTGTCTAAGTCATTATATTACTTGCACGATCACGTACACTTGCGTATGCGTAGAGACGCAACAGTTGCTTAAAGATTATGATATCTTCATTCCCTACCATTTGGGGAATGTAAATATAGTTGCTCATACATTGAGCAGGAAGTCAGCAAGTATGGATAGTCTAACTTATTTGAATGCTAGCAGGCGTCGTTAGCTAGAGAGATTCATACTCTAGCTAACAAGTTTATTCGACTTGAGGCGACAAAGAGAGAAGGAATTTTAGCCAGCATTTAGGCAAGGTCCACATTTTTTAATCAAATTAAGGCTAAACAATTTGAGGATTCTAAGTTGAGCAAGATTCGTGATAAGGTTTTGCAGGCTGAGGTTAAAGAAGACATTCTTGATGGTAATGGTGTGTTGCGGATTAAATGGCGAGTTTGTGTACCTCGTGTTGATGATTTGATTCCTGCTATTCTAGTTGAGGCTCATTGTTTGAAGTATTCTATACATCCTGGAGCAACTAAGATGTATTGTGATTTAAGGCAGCATTACTGGTGGGGTCGAATAAAGCGTGACAGTTAATTTTGTTGCTAAATGCTAGAGTTTCCAGTTGATAAAGTACGAACATTAGAAGCCTGGTGGTACTCTTCAAAGGATGCCCATTCCTGAATGGAAATGGGAGAGGATATCTATGGATTTTGTTGTTGGTCTTACCAAGACTTTGAGAAAGTATGATTCTATATGGGTTACTATTGATCGGTTGACTATGTCTGCACATTTTTTTCTAGTTCAGGTAACTTATAATGTAAAAAGGTTGGTCAAGATTTATCTTAAGGAGATTGTTCAATTGCATAGGGTACCAATTTCTATTATTTCATATAGGGGTACTCAATTAACCTCTATTTTTTGGAAGAAGTTGCATGAGGAGTTGGGTACTAGGTTGGACCTTAGTGCAACTTTTCACCCTCAGACCGATTGGCAGTTCAAGCGAACGATTCAGGTATTGTAGGATATGCTTCGTGCGTGTGCGATAGATTTTGGAGGTCAGTGGGATCAGTTTCTACCTTTGGTCAAGTTTGCATATAATAATAGTTATTATTTAAGTATCGAATGGCTCCGTTTGAGGCTTTACATGGGAGGAAGTGTAGATCTCCCATTAGGTGGTTTGATGTTTTTGAGGTGAAACAGTAGGGTACTGATCTATTGAGAGACTCGTAAGAGAAGGTTAGGTTCATTTAGGAGAAACTTATAGCGGCTTAAAGTAGACAAAAGGAGTATGCAGATCGAAAAGTTAGAGATATGTACTTTATGGAGGGTGAGCAAGTGTTGCTCAAAGTTTCACCCATGAAGGGTGTAATGCATTTTGGGAAGCTAGGTAAGCTCAGTCCTAGATATATGGGCTATTTGAGATTCTTCAGTGTGTCGGGCTAGTGGCCTATAGGTTGGCATTGCCTCTGAGTATGTTGGGATTCACCATGTGTTTCATGTATCTATGTTAAAGAAGTTTCATGGAGATGAAAACTATATAATTCGTTGGGAATCGGTTTTGTTAGATGAAAATCTCTCTTATGAAGAGGAACCTGTTGCTATTCTTGATAGAGACGTCCGTCAGTTGAAGACTAAAGAGATTATGTATGTGAAGTTCCAGTGGAAAAATCGTCCTATTGAGGAGGCCACTTAGGAGACCAAAGCAAACATACGTAGCAAGTATCCACATCTTTTTGCTGATTCAGGTAGTTCCTTAACTTCCCTTCTTGACACTTGTTTGTCGTTCGGGGATGAATGGTTGTTTAATTGGAATCTAATGTAACGAACCTCTCGATCATTTGTAAAATTTTCTCATATTTCATATTTTAGCTCTCCCCATAGTTGGTGTACGTGAATTGTGACATGCGGGATGAGTAGTATCAATTCTTGAGGTGTTTGGAAGTTTTGGGTATTTTAAATAATTATTTAATTAAGAAATTAATAAGTTAAAATAATAATTTATTTACTTATGTGGTTAATATAAGGATGAAATTAAGTGATTAGGGTTTACCCTTTATAATAATAGTATCATCAGAAATCAGTAGGAATAGGAAGGAACAAAGTTGCAGTTTCTTTTGGTTCTCAAATCTCATCTAACTTGAAGAGAACGCTCGACGGCATAAGGTAAGGTAATTCATATGAATTAGTTACTATTACCACATCTACTATAACGCCCCGAGTCTATACCCCAGATGTTACATGGTGCTTACGACCCCAAAGGACCACAAACTAACCCATGACTAATATCTGTTGTGAGCACTGAAAATATAATACTGTAATAATGCGAAAAATAGGATGAAATGCCATAAGGTTCAAAATCTAAAATACTGATAAGGAATATCAACTGTAATAATAATCTGCAAAACTGAATGTTGTCTGAATTCTAGTCTGAAAAGCCTCTAACTAAACTGTCTGAATATGGAGTTGATGGGATAAGCCCCCAACTAACTTTGACTACTAAAGTACTGAAGCTACTGAAAATACCAAAATAAAGATATATCCTTGATAGATGAGGACTCACTACTAAATTTGATACTGATGGATGAATCCATCTATGCGCGGTTGGGAATCTGAGTGTCTGAACCTATGATTTAAGACATCATAGCGCAATGAGAGAGTATGCGTCAGTACGTGGAATGTACTGGTATGCTAGATGAGGTAAGGTTGAATGCAAGGGTTCATATGCATAAATAATAACTAACTGAATGATAGAGACTAACTGAATATAAGAGTACTTAGATAACTGAAACTACTGTAAATATTGAGTATGCAATACTGTGCATATATCTATATACTGTAACTGAGCTTTTCTGAAGCTGATTATTGAGTTTTGATACTGAGTGATACGGTTGGGGCAGCCTCCACAGGTACACGGCCTTTCACACGAAGCCAAGCTCGGGAATTACAAGAACTCCAAGCTTTGTTCATGCAAATGGCCGTGTGTGAGTTGGTGATTGAACCAACCAAGGACCTAAACGTTTTTATGTGTGAAGAGAGGTCTTAATGTGTAATAAACTACTCTTCAAGGTTGGCACAAGAAGCAAGGGCGGATGGGTTATTTTACCCCTTTTGTTTGTAGTATAAATAGAACATGTTGGAGAGTTATTCCTTAGTTTTTGAATGCTGATTTTGTAACCTAAAAACACTAAACATTTCGGCTCTCTCTTCCACTCTTAGAAGCCGTCCCTATTATCTCACAAGTAGAGGGATACTTGTGTTGTCTCTTTGGCTAGAAACAAGGGTTTTGAGGTCGTTGAGTGCCTCTTGGTCCTCGTAAGAACTTGGTGTTTATATTCATTAGACTTAGGGTCCTCTCTTGATGTTAGGGTTCTTAGTTTCTTGAATGTTATATGTCAAGTTATCTATCTTTCTTTATCTTGTTGTTGTTGTTGATTTTGTTATCTTAAAGTCTAGTGAAGCCGTGTGGGGCTCTTTTCGATTCACTAGCATTGTTATCTATCTTGTTGTTCTTGTGTTGTTGGACTGAAATCCGAGCCTACTTGAAGCTCTTGGTGTTGTTGGTTTGATTTTGTATCACTGAGTAACTGGTAATCTGAGATTATTGGTAACTGAGTTACTGATACTGATACACTGTATCTGACAATCCTGATTCTGTAGAACTGAACTAAGTTTTATACTGAAGACTGAAACTGAAACTGTAGGAGGTAATCATCTAACCGACATGCCCCAAATAAGATAACTGGGGTCTAACCTGTAACCCCAGTTAAAAGGTTGTCAGTACTGTGCCATGGGTAAAGACACTGAAGAGTTACCCTCATCTGGCAGGTACTCTAATGAGAACGATGGAACCCTCATCTGGCAGGTTAAAACACCTCATCAACCCTTAACTGGCAGGTTGATGTCTCAACCTATGCTGGCTACGTAGTTCTGGAATGTAAGGATTATTTCTAAGGATCACACTCTCTACTAGTAGGTGAGTCCCCATCCTTGGGTCCACTCGGTGCTGAATCCTACTCCCAACTGAATACACACTGAACTGATTATACTGAACTGGACTAGATTGATACTGAGTTTACTGAGTTTTTTTAGTTCTGTAACTAACACTGGCTCTAGGTAAGCAGCTAGATTGTCGGGTATTAAATACCCCCAGGCTCGATAGCATGAAAAGTAAAGCATAGCATAATCTTGAGTAACATAACAATGTATACTTGTGTAAAATTCATTCATAGAGGCATTTTATCAAACACATGTAGGGCATAAGCTTGTACATATACTATCATGTCATGACTGCATCATTTAATTCACATAGACATTCTATCAAACACTTGGGGAGCATAATTTAATGCACATAATGATGGATAACATATAAACATTTTAACTACAATGCCCGAATATGCAATTTCATGGGTTAAACACGCAATTCATAAAATTTCCCATAAATACTATTCTATTTTCATGAACCTTATCATAATCATGGATTGAAAATCACATTATCATCATAGACATGCATACAATCAATTTCAAACATGGAAATTTATAATTCTGAGATCTTGTAAATTTAAAAAGGGATTCTTGGGCTCTATGGGTGAAAGGAACCCGTAGATGAACGCCTAACATACCTGAATTGATAAGTTCTTGGAGTTCTTAGTGAGTTTCTTGAGCTTTGTTCTTGATTTCTTGAGATCTAGGGTTTTCTAATTGACAGAGAATGACTTATTTCTTGAGAGAAGTGAGCAAATAATGAGATAATAGGCTATTTAGGGCTTTAATCCCGTGTTTAGGCTGACTGGAATGAGGAAAAAAAATACTAAAAGCCCTTGGAATTTAAAACTTGAAATTAACTGAAAATCGATTTGGCATGCTGGCGCGACGCGGCGCAATCGCATTGTGTCACTGGAATTTGACAACTGTGACCTGGAAGCTTGACGCGATGCGGTGGAATCACGTTGCTTTACTGCATGGGAATCTATCTATTGGCGTGATGCGCCATAATCGCGGAGCAATACTAGAAATTGACAATTGAGAAATTGGATGGTGGCGCGATGCTGTGGTATCGCGTCGGTTTACTGGAAAATGTCAATTGCCATTTGGACTGCCTCCGCGACGCACAAAAGTACCAAGTGGTACATTGTTTCACTAAAAGGGCTCTAACTCTTCGCCCGAGTATCATATTTGGGCGAATTTTATATCGTTAGAAAGCTAACTGAATTTCCTATGAATTGGTAAGCTTTAAACTGAAAATTACAGAGTAGTTCAAAAATTTTATATAGGATAACTCATGGGCTGAGAGTTAATTTAAGCTGGGGAAATATGGGGTATTTCAATATCTCCTTCTTGGGAACATTCGTCCTCGAATGAGACTGATTAGATTAAGCTGAGGAACACTGATAGACTGAGCTTAACCACTGAAAATACATATCTGATGCATGGGTATATGACTAAATCTACTAACAAGCTGAGTTTTCATACTAAACATGCATATCTGATGCATAAGTACATGTCTGAACTGATTCATGAATGCATGACTGAATATGCAACGGTAAGGAATACCAAGATTATAACTATAACTGAACATGGAACTGAGTAGAGCTAAGGAAGATTATTACCTTGGGCTGAATTTGAATTTACGGAGAAGAGGTGAGGATACTTGGTTCGTATATCTGCTTCTGCTTTCCAAGTAGCTCCCTCAATGGACTTATTCCGCTAAAGAACTTTGACTAAGGGAACTTCTTTGTTCCTTAGTCTACGAGTTTAATGATCGGGGATTTGAACTGGAACCTCTTCGAAAGAGAAATTATTCTAAATATCTACGCCCTCTAAGGGAACTATGACTGCTGGGTCACCAATGTATTTCCTTTGCAAGAAGTGGAATACTGGGTGTACTGAAGCTAGATTTGAAGGCAACTCAATCTCATAAGCTACCTTTCGAAAATGACTGAGAATTCTAAAAGGACCGATATATCGGGGACTGAGCTTTCCCTTGTTTCCAAACCTCTTTACCCCCTTCATGGGAGATATTTTCAAGAACATAAAATCACCGATCTCAAATTCGGGATCCTTTCTCCTCACATCTTCATACAATTTTTGTTAGCTCTGGGCAGTCCAAAGTCTTTCTCTGATCAGCTGAACCTTTTCTAAGGCATAAAACACTAAGTCAGGCCCTACTACTGCAGCCTCACCTACGTCGAACCAACCAATTGGATATCTACATCTCCTACCGTAGAGAGCCTCAAACGGAGCCATCAAAATACTGGAATGATAGTTGTTACTATATGCGAATTTGATCAAAGGCAAGTGGCCATCCCAACTACCCTTAAAATCGACAACGCAGGCTCATAATATATCTTCTAAAGTCTGGATAGTCCTTTCTACTTGACTGTCTATATGAGGGTGGAAGGCTGTATTGAGATGAACTCGAGTGACAAGACCTTTTTGGAATGCTTTCCAGAAATGAGAGGTAAACTGGATACCTCTATATGAGATAATAGATACTGGGAATTCGTGTAACTTGACCAACTCTCTGATATAGAGTTTAGTGTATCCTCGGCTGAAGAGAAAGTATGAACTGGCAAGAAATAAGCTGATTTAGTTATCCTGTCTATGATAACCCAAATAGAATCATGTTGATGACGAGTACGAGGCAAACCCATTACAAAGTCCATGTTCACTTCTTCTCATTTCCATGTGGAAATACTGAACTCCTGCATAGACCTACTAGGTTTTTGGTGCTCAATCATAACCTACTAATATTTAGAGCACTTAGCTACAAACTCTACAATATCCCTCTTTATCCCACTCCACCAATAGATTTCCCACAAATCGTGGTACATCTTAGTGGCCCATGGGTGAATAGAGTAATGCTCATCATGTGCTTCTGCAAGAATGTGTTGCCTCAAGTTATCTACACCTGTCACACATAAACGACCCTGGCAATGCAACACACCATCTCTCCCTTGGGAGAAAACCTCTATTTTCTGATCTCTGACTAACTTTTTCAACTTAACAAGACTGGGATGTCTATCCTACCTTTCCTTCACTTCAGAAACTAGAGATGATTCTGAACTATTCTACACCCATACACTACCCTCTGTTGAATCGACTAAGTGGACACCTAGTCTAGAAAGTTGATTAACTTCCTGAACTAACTTCTTCTTATCATTCTCAACATGAGCAACACTACCCATGGACAATCTACTGAGAGCATCAGCCACTTCATTGGCCTTGCCTAGATGGTACAGAACACTCATGTCACAATCTTTCAATAACTCTAACCATCTTCTCTAACGCAAATTCAAATATTTCTAACAAAATACATACTGCAAGCTTTTATGATCTGTGAACACATCAACATGCACCCCATAAAAATAATGCCTCCAAATCATTAAGGCAAATACCACAGTTGCTAACTCAAGATCACGGGTAGGGTAATTCTTCTCATGGGGCTTAAGTTGTCTGGAGGCATAGGCTATGACCTTACCTCTCTGCATGAGGACACAACCCAAACCTACTTTGGATACATCACAGTACACAACAAACCCATCTGAACTATCTGGTAGAGTTAAGACTGGGGATGAGGTAAGTCGAGTCTTCAACTCCTGAAAACTTTTCTCACAGGAATTTGACCACTGAAACTTGACTTTCTTCTGAGTCAATCTGGACATGGGGGATACAATAGATGAGAACCCTTCAACAAACTGACGATAATAGCCAGCTAAACCTAAGAAGCTTCTGATATCTAATGGAGAAATGGGTCTAGGCCAGTTTCTCACCACCTTGGTCTTTTGAGGATCAACTCTAATGCCATCACTGGAAAAAATGTGACCAAGGAATGCTACTGACTTTAGAAAAAATTTGCACTTACTGAATTTGGCGAACAACTGATGAGTTTTGAGAGTCTGAAGTACGATCCTGAGGTGATCTGCATGATCATTTTTGCTACGTGAATAGACAAGAATGTCATCGATGAAGACTATGACAAACATGTCCAAGTACTGCTTGAACACGCGATTCATTAAGTCCATGAAAGCTGTTGGGGCATTTGTAAGACCAAAGGATATGACTAGAAACTCGAAGTGACCATACCAGATTCGGAAAGTTGTTTCCAAAATGTCACATTCTCTGACTCAGAGCTGATGATAGCCTGATCTCTGGTCTATCTTAGAAAAGTAATTGGCGCCCTGAAGTTGGTCAAACAAGTCATCGATTCTGAGAAGTGGTTATTTATTTTTTACTGTGACTTTGTTCAACTGACGGTAATCTATACACATTCTAAGAGAACCATATTTCTTACGCATGAATAAGACTATGTGCCCCATGGGGAAATGTTGGGTCTGATGAACCACTTATCTAAAAGGTCCTTTAACTTTTCTTTCAATTCCTTGAGTTCTGCTAGTGCCATTCTGTATGGCAGAATAAATATAGGTTGAGTGTCTGGAAGAAGGTCTATTCTGAAGTCAATTTCCATTTTAGGAGAAACTCCAGGAAGATCTTCAAGAAACACATCTGAGAATTCATTTACTACTGAACTGACTCAAGACTAGAAATATCTGAACTAGAGTCCTTGACTAGCACAAGATAATAGACGCATCCCTTGGATATCATTTTCCTTGCTCTAAGGTATGAAATCAACTAACCCTTAAGCGTTGTAGTACGACCCCTCCATTCAAGGACTGGTTCACTTGGAAACTAAAAATGAACAATTCAATTTCTACAATCAACTGAGGCATAGCATAAATGGATCCAATCTATGCTGAGAATAACACGAAATCAGCAATCTCTAGCTCTACAGTGTCTGCTAAAGTAACTTTCCGAGATATCATAATCAGACAGTTCTTGTATACCCGTTGGGCTATGATAGATTTCCCCACTGGATAGAAACTGAGAAAGGCTCTGCTAGGATTTCTGGACTGATACCGAAGTTAACGGTTATTAAGGAGTTACAAAAGATAAAGAAGCTCCTGGATCTAGCAAGGCATAAATATATAAATGAAAGATCTGTAACGTACCAGTGACCACATCAGGAGAATTCTCCTGATCTTTTCTGGACTGAAGTGCATAGAGCCTGTTTAGGCGTTGCCCAATGGTGGCACTGTAAGCGGCACCCTACTAATTCGGGCGATCTGACTGAGCTGAAGGACGATTATACTGACCCTGAGAACCTGATTGAGGATAAACTCTAACTCTGTGGCCTGGCTTGCCATACCCAAAACAAACATCACTGCCAGCTCTGCAGACACCCTGATGGTTTCTGCCACATATCTGACAAAGAGGATTTGTTCGAGCACTGCTGACACTATCCTGAGATTTAGAGCCTGGCGCCCTATCTTTGTCACCATTTCTGAACTTAGAAGCTGGAGCATTGGCTGAGGACGGAGCTGGAACCGAAGACTTTGGAAAAAATTGGGAACGGTTAACGCCCTCTGACTTGGGTTGATTGAAATTGAAGCTACCTATTCTAGCTTGCTTGTTCTGCCTCTCTCACTCCTTATTCTTAGATTCTTCTATCTGCTGAGCATGGACCATGATCATGGATATGTCCATCTCCTTAATCAATATCACAGTTCTGCACTCCTTAACCACATTATCTAATACCAAAGACACGAACTTGCTCATTCTGGACCTACTGTCTGCTACCACATGGGGAGCATACCTGGCTAACTTAGTAAACTTGAGGGAATACTCTTTCACACTCATACGACCCTGTCTGAGATTGATGAACTCTAACACCTTGGCTTCTCTCAGCTCTAAGGAAAAGAATTTATCTAGAAAACCAGTGACAAATTCTTCCCACTTAATGGACTCTGCATTTGTGCCTTTGTCTATCTTCCACTACTTAAACCACGTATGAGATACATCTTATATCTAATAGGAAGCAAACTCAGCACTCTCACTGGAAGTCACTCCCATAATATCTATGACTTTTAGGACCTAATCGACAAACTCTTGTGGATCCTCTTCTGACTTGGATCCTAATAATATGGGAGGATTCATTTGGGTAAAGTCCCAAATCTTGGCTGCAACAGTATTGGCCACTGGGTTGGCCTGAACAGTAGTTGTTCATTCATTCTGAGTTGGTACTAAATTGGCTAGAGTATTGAATGCAGCTCTGAATTCTGTGTAATTCCCCAAATCTTGGTCCTGAGACGTCACACGATTCTCAAGATTATGAGTACCCTTAAGCTTACCCTGTCTGCATATTACTGAGCCTAAATCTCATAATGATGGTAATATAGATATAAAATTCATGCTAGAATGCAAAAACTGTCTATAATATCTAAGATAATATCCGAAACATCAATACTGAATAATATGAATCAAAACTGGAAGTCTAACAAACCTCTACTACTAATACTAAAGAGTCACAAGGACAAACCCCCAGCTAACTCGAACTATCTGAAAGGAATGCTAAAATCTCATAAACTGATAAACTGCAAAATCTGAGTAATAAGTCCCCGAACTTTAAGGACTCACCAACTGTTAGATGTAGACGAAGATGTTTGAACTACTCACGCTGCTGATACTGAGCACCTGAACCTACATTATGAGACAATGTAGCACATAAACGTATATATGGCTCAGTACTTTGAGGATGTACTAGGTATATGGGGGATAATGCATAAGTAAAACATCATCTCATAATCATCATTTATAAAACAATGCATGCTAAATGTAAATAACTCACATAAGCTGGAATATCTGAAATACTAAAATACGTGGCAATAAGGAGTAAAACACACTTTATAAATCTCGTGAGCCATAACATTAAGTTCTAAAAGTTGTACTTGTATTCTCTCTTTAAATCATACTGTCTAAGTGTAGAAAGGACTCACTCTAAAATCTGACATTTGAAAGTTGAAACTGTAGCTAAAGTCTTTCTTTAAAGCATAGTCTGAATAAATTTGTAAGCCTTTACATACAGTTTTCTAAAAGCTTTTCTGTTATTCTTTTCTATTATGGAAAAATACTTTATCTTCAGGGGAATTCTTTTAAAACTTTTCTTTACTAGTAGGGAGGTTCTCTTAACCGACATAAACCATGCGAGCTATATGGAGTCCAACTTCCCGTCCTCCTAAGGAAGAAACCTCATGTTGGGAAGAGGTGTTATACTCTTGCAAGGGAGTATAACCATAGGTTAAGTGATCACTATCTCAGCCCACTATGGGAACTTTAATCTTAATTCTATGATGACACGTAGTTCTGATGGTATGAGACCTTGGAAGCATACCCAACTTGGTGCTAAATACTACGCCCTTTTTATTTGCTACGCTCATCTTGTTGGAAATCCACTTTAAAACTAGCATAAGGGTTTATTATGAAACCAGTTATGCATTTATCTGAATCAATCTATAAATGAAGATATTTTACTTTCTATAATTTGTAATAAATCTGTAAAGTGGATTCCAAAACTTATCTGAGGATTAAAAATTAAAACTTTATTGTAAATCTGATTAAATCAACTCATAAGATGCTTAAATCATCATCTTTCTTAAAATCTCAACATATAAACTTGGGGCTTAATAACCCATGTATCAAACTTATGTCACAACATCATAATAATCATGCTTGATAATGAAAACAATGGTAATTCATCTCAAAATCTATAATTTAATGCAATAGGCATGAAAATATAAAAATAGACATGCAATTCATCCTCAAAATATCTCAATAACTCATAACTTTGCAAATAGCAATAATGGGTATGAATCCTAATTCAAAACTCATGTAATATCATTCAAAATCATATGAATTTAATGTAAAAGCTTGGTTTTGGGTACAAGGATGGAAGAAGATCCTTGTTAATAAACCTCACATACCTTGATTAATGATTAAATGGAGATTCTTGAATTATGGATCCTATTTAAGTTCCTGGGGATGAATTCTTGATTATCTTGCCTTGGGAATCCTCAATTTAGATCTTTCTTGGAGAATCTAAGGAGGATTTTGATTTCTTGGAGAAGAAGCTTTGGAGCTTTAGGGTTTTGCTTTGGGAGAGAATGGATGAAATTGGGCATAAAGTGCTTAGAATGGGTTTAATCCCTTGTTTTGGATGAATTGGGGACTTAGGAATTGACCAAAATGCCCTCTTTAAACTTCTGGACAGAACTTAAAACATAATATTTTTTCGATTTGGGTGGCCACCGCGACGCGCCACTATCGCGGTGGCTTACTGGAAAATGGAAGAGAGGGAACTGGACATTCTCCGCGACTCTCCACCATCACGGTTCCCCATTGAAAAGCCATTTTGTTCACTGGCGCGATGCGCCAATATCGGGTTGGACTACTGGAAATCAACAACTTGGAAATTGGCCCTATCCACGAAGTGTCAATAGCGTGTCGGTCTACTGGAATAGGACAATTGGAAACTTGGGCTTCTCCGTGATGCGAGGCTATCACAGAGGGCTACTAAAATTTGAAAATTATCATTTTACCCTCCTCTGCGACGCGTCGAGTGCCCAACTGGCACACTGTCAACTTAAAAACATCATAACTCCTTGACTAAGTGTCGGATTTAGGCGAACTTGGTATCGATGGAAAGCTTATTCAATTTCCCAGGCAATAGAAAGCTTAAATATGAAAAATTCCATATGAAATAGATGTTATTTATTTTGGAAGCTATCCCTTAACATTCTAAGGATGAATTCAAGCTAGGAAAAGTACGGGGTATTACAATATCTCCCCCTTGGGAACATGCGTCCTCGAATGTGGATAGTTAAGCTGAGAATACTAAGGGATATGAGGCTATAAGCTATTATGAAAGACTGAAATAAACTGAATGACTACATCTCAAATATAATGAGCTACTGAACTGATCTGTAAGTGCACGACTTCTCATGAAAATACATATATAGTTGAATCTGAGAATGGGAAAAGACTGAATGAAGGAAAACTATTACCTTCATCTAAATCTGAGTTCATGGAGAAGAGATAAGGATACTTGGTATGCATTTCTACTTCTGATTCCCAAGTAGTGCCCTCAACGGACTGATTTCACCACAGAACTTTGACTAAGGGAACTTCTTTGTTCCTTAGCCTACGAATTTGACGATCAAGAATCTCCACTGGTACTTCTTTGTAAGAAAGGCTATTCTGAATATCAGTACTTTCTAGAGGAACTATTACAGATGAATCATCCATGCACTTCTTCAACAAGGACACATGAAACACTGGATGAACTGACGATAAATCTGCGGGTAGCTTAAGCTCATATGCTGCCTTCCCAACACGACTCAAAATACGGAAGGGACCTATATAACGGGGACTAAGTTTCCCTTTTTTGCCAAACCTCTTCACCCCTTTCATGGGTGAAACTTTCAAATACACAAGATCATCAACCTCAAACTCATGGTGTCTTCTTCTCACGCCGGCATAGGATTTCTGATGACTCTGGGCTGCTTTCAATCTTTGTCTGATCAACTGAACTTTCTCCATGGCCTCAAACATCATGTATGGCCCAATAAAGGCGGCCTCACCCACTTCGAACCAACCAACTGGCGATCTACATCTTTGCCCATAAAGTGCTTCAAACGGAGCCATCTGAATACTAGCATGATAACTGTTATTATAAACGAACTCAATCAATGGCAAATACTCATACCAACTGCCTTTGAAATTAAGAACACATGCCTTCAACTATCCTCTAAATTCTGAATGGTCCTCTCTGCCTTACCATCTGTCTGCGGATGAAAAGTTGAACTAAGATGAACTTGGGTACCAAGACCCTTCTGAAAGGCTATCCAAAAGTGAGAGGTAAATTGAGTACCCCTATCGGAGATGATAGATCAAGGAACTTCGTGCAATCTAACCATATCTTGGATATACAACTTAGCATAATCTTCAGTCGTATAAGACGTGTGAACTGGCAAAAAATGTGCTGACTTAGTCAATTTGTCTATAATAACCCAGATCAAATTGTGCTGACGACGCGAATGGGATAAACCATTCATAAAATCCATATTCACCTTTTCCCACTTCCAAGTAGGAATACCAAACTCTTGCAATGAACCACCATGTCTATGGTGCTCTACCTTAACCTATTGACAAGTTGCACACTTGGCCACAAACTAAGCTATATCTCTCTTTATACCACTCCATATTTCCTACAAGTCATGATACATCATGGTAGCACCGAATGAATAGAATAACATGCACAATGCATTTCCACCATAACCCGCTGTCTAAAATCATCAACACAAGACACACATAATCCACTTTGGTATCTCAACACGCCATCTTTTCCTTGGGAGAAAACCTCTACCTTTTGGTCTTTAACCGACTCCTTCAGTTTGACCAAACTAGAATCCTTATCTTGCTTCTCTTTTACTTCTAAAACTAGGGAAGATTCGAAACTACTCTGAACCCAAACATTCCCTTCAGCAAAATCAAATAATCTAATACCCAATCTGGATAATCGATGCACTTGTCGAGCTAACTATTTCTTATCATTCTCCACATGAGCAACACTGCCCATAGACAATCTACTAAGGGCGTCTGTTACTACATTGTCCTTGCCCAAATGATACAACACACTCATATCATAATGTTTCAACAATTCTAACCATCTCATTTGCCGAAGATTCAACTCCCTCTGAGTAAACACATACTGCAAGCTCTTGTAATCCGCGAACACATCAACATGCACTCCATACAAATAATGTCTCTATATTTTCAAAGCAAACACAACAGCATCTAACTTAAGATTATGGGTCAGGTAATTCTTTTCATGAGGCTTAAGCTGTCTATAGGCATAGGCTATGACCTTACCTCTATGTATCAAAACACAACCCAAATCAACTCTGTAGGCATCATAATAAACCATAAAACCATTTGTACCATCAGGTAAAGCTAAAACTGGGGCTAAAGTGAGTTGAGTCTTCAACTCCTGAAAACTCTTCTCGCAGAAATCTTACCACTGGAACTTAACTTTCTTTTGGGTCAATCTAGACATAGGAGATGCTATAGATGAGAAACCATCAACAAAACATCTGTAATAACCAGCTAGACCCAAGAAACTTCTAATGTCTGATGAAGAGATAGGTCTAGGCCAATTCCTTACGACTTTTGTCTTTTGGGGATCAACTCTAATACCCTCACTGGAAATAATATGACCAAGGAAAGCTACTGAACTTACCTAAAATTCACACTTGCTAAATTTGGCGAACAACTGGTGATCTCTAAGGGTCTGTAACACAATTCTAAGATGGTTTGCATGATCATCCTCACTGCGAGAGTAGACAAGAATATCATTGATAAAGACTATGACAAACATATCCAGATACTGTTTGAACACTCTATTCATCAAGTTCATGAAGGTTGATGGGGCGTTGGTTAGCCCGAAGAATATGACTAAAAACTCAAAATGACCATAATGGGTTCTAAAAACTGTCTTTGAAATATCACATTCCCTTACTTTAAGCTGATGATAGCCGGATCTAAGGTCTATCTTTGAGAAATAGCTTGCATCCTGGAGTTGGTTAAATAAGTCATCGATTCTAGGAAGAGGATATTTGTTTTTTACTGTGACTTTATTCAACTGACAATAGTCAATGAATATATGCAAAGAACCATCTTTCTTTCGCATGAATAGGATGGGAGCGCCCCATAGAGAAACACTAGGCCTAATGAAACCTTTATCTAAAATATCTTTGAGTTACCCTTTCAACTCTTTAAGATCGGTGGGAGCCATACGATATGGAGGGATGGAAATAGGTTGAGTATCCGGAAGAAGGTCAATACCAAATTCTATTTCCCTACCGGGAGGTACCCCTGGCAAATTTTTTAGAAAGACATCAGGAAACTCATTCACTACACTAATTGACTGAATTGTTGGAGTCTCAGACGTAGTGTCTTTGACTTGAACTAGATGATAGATACACCCTTTGGAAATTAACTTTCTGGTTTTAAGATAAGATATGAAATAACTCTTTGGAGACACTGAATTACCTGACTACTCAAAGACTAGCTCATCAGAAAACTGAAACTTCACCACATGGGTGCGACAATCCATAGAAGCATAACAAGAATGGAGTCAATCCATACCAAGAATAAGATCAAAGTCAACCATGTCTAACTCTATCAAGTCTGCTAATATGATTTTATGAAGGACAGTGATAGGACACTTTCTATAGATTTGTTTAGCAACAACTGACTCACTCACTGGGGTAGAAACCAAGAAGGGCTCAGGGATCTTTTCAGAACTTATCTTAATATTTACAGCAACTAATGGGATCACATAAGAGAAACTCAACCCAGGGTCTAACAACATATAGACATCAAGATAAAAGACACGAAGCATACCAGTAACAACATCTGGTGAATCCTCCTGCTCCTGACGGGATGGTAAAGCATAAAACCCATTCTGGCACTGACCGCCACCGGTACTAGATGATGCGCCCTGAGGAGAGACTGGGCAACCTACAGGAGCTGGTACACTAGTAGTCTGAGTCTGGGGACGATCATTTTTATTTCCTTGCTTAGCATGCGGACAATCTCTAATTCCATGACCCGACTTTCCACAACCAAAACAACTCTTCTGTCCAGCCAAGAACTCACCAGGATGATTCCTACCACACTTAGCACAAGGAGAATAATGAGGCTTTCCACTTACACTATTCTGAGATCTGGACATAGAAGACTTACCCTACTGCTCCTGCCTACCTCTGGGAATGAGAGCACTACCTGAAGATAGTGCTGGTATAAATGAATGATTCTGGAACTGCGGATAATTTCCTTCTTGAGACCTAGCCTGGCTATACTCAAAATGTCCTGTTATATCTTTCTTACTTCCTCTCTCTCTCTTCCCTTTAACTTCTCTGCCTCAATCTACTAAGCATGCATTCAATATAGAAAGATCCATGTCTCCAATAAGTATGGCAGTCCTACACTGCTTGACTACCAAGATAGATACTCCAGTAACAAACTTACTCATACTTGCCCTAGGATTAGCTATCATATCTGGGGTATACTTAGACAACTGATTAAACTTAAGGCAGTACTTTTTCACTGTCATCGAGCCCTGTCTCAAATTCACAAACTCCTCTATCTTAGCTTCTCTTATCTTACGTGGGAAAAACCTATCTAGAAATGCATCCTGAAATACCTGCCAACTAATAGGAACTGCATTTTCACCTCTACCATTCCTCCATATAACCACCCAATCATAAGCTATATCTTTCAATCTATAGGATGCTAACTCTATACTCTCCTCCTAAAAAATATGCATAATTTGGGTGACCTTCTTCACCTCATCTAAGAAAAGTTGTAGGTCCTCACCTATTTTTTACCCAAAGAACTCTGGTGTATTCATCTTCATGAAGTCTCTGATTCTAGCTATTGCTAAGTCACCATTCTTCTGAAGTGGGACTGCAGCCTGATTCTGATAGTTGCCCTGAACATTAGCAGTCATAGCTTAGGCCAATGCCTGAAAGGCAGCCCTAAACTTAGCATGGGATACATTCTCATTCAAAGGATCTGCGGGCTGGGGTGACTGGTTACCATTTCTATGGGCATTATCTCAACGAAGAGGCATATTCAACTACCACGTAAGAGCATGAGTTAAAAGAAGATAGAGATACTATAAGCACGATAGATCATGAAAGAAAAAGATGAATTCCTAAGGACGCTCCCTAGCCTCATGTTCATAAATACGATGCGCTTCACACCCATGACAAAGACTCTACGTAACGTGGCTTGTCCGACTCCCTAGGACTCTTAAAAAACATAGTCTTTGATACCAAGTTTGTAACGCCCTGAAACCTGGTCTCGAGACATCACATGGTGCTTAAGACTACGAGTAGCCTTAAACTAACCTAGCCTGCATACTACTGAGCCTAAATCTCATAATGATGGAAATATAGATATAAAAGTCATGATAGAATGCGAAAACTATCTATAATATCTAAGATAATATTTGCAACATCAATACTGAATAATATGAAACAAAACTGGAAGTCTAACAAACCTCTACTACTAATACTAAAGAGTCACAGGGACAAACCCCCAGCTAACTCGAACTATCTGAAAGGAATGCTAAAATCTCATAAACTGATAAACTGCAAAATCTGAGTAATAACTCCTTGAACTATAAGGACTCACCAACTGTCAGATGTAGACGGAGATACTCGAACTACTCACGCTGCTTATACTGAGCACCTGAACCTATATTATGAGACAATGTAGCACATAAATGTATATGTGGATCGGTACTTTGAGGATGTACTGAGTAGATGGGGGAGAATGCATAAGAAAAACATCATATCATAATCATCATTTATAAAATAATGCATGCTAAATGTAAATGACTCACATAAGCTGGAATATCTGAAATACAAAAATACGTGGCAATAAGGAGTAAAACACACTTTATAAATCTCGTGAGCCATAACATTTAGTTCTAAAAGTTGTACTTGTATTCTCTCTTTAAATAACACTGTCTAAGTGTAGAAAGAACTCACTCTAAAATCTGAGATTTGAAAGATGAAACTGTAGCTAAAGTCTTTCTTTAAAGCATAGTCTGAATAAATTCGTGAGCCTTTACACATAGTTTTCTAAAAGCTTTTCTGTTATTCTTTTCTATTAGGGAAAAATACTTTATCTTAAGGGAAATTCTTTCAAAGCTTTTCTTTACTAGTAGGGAGGTTCTCATAACCGACATAAATCGTGCGAGCTACATAGAGTCCAATGTCTCATCCTCCTAAGGAAGAAACCTCACGTTGGGGAGAGGTGTCATACTCTTGCCAGTGAGTATAACCTTAGCTTAAGTAATCACTATCTCAGCCCACTATGGGCACTTTAATCTTAATTCTACGGTGGCACGTAGTTCTGGGGTATGAGACCTTGGAAGCATACCCAACTCAGTGGTAAATACTACTCTATTTTTATTTGCTATGCGCATCTTGTTGGAAATCCACTTTAAAACTAGCATAAGGGTTTATTATGAAACCAGTTATGCATTTATCTGAATCAATCTATAAATAAAGTTATTTTACTTTCTGTAATCTGTAATAAATCTATAAATTGGATTTCAAAACTTATTTGAAGATCAAAACTTTATTGTAAATCTGATATAATTAGCTCATAAGATACTTAAAGCATCATCTTTCTCAAAATCACAACATATAAACTTGGGGCTTAATAACTCATGTATCAAACCCATGTCACAACATCATAATAATCATGCTTGATAATGAAAACAATGATAATTCATCTCAAAATCTGTAATTTATTGCAATAGGCATGAAAATATGAAAATAGACATGCAATTCATCCTCAAAATATCTCAAAAACTCATAACTTTACAAATTGCAATAATGGGTATGAACCCTAATTCAAAACTCATGTAATATCATTCAAAATCATATGAATTTAATGTAAAAGCTTAGTTTTGGGCACAAGGATGGAAGAAGATCCTTGTTGATAAATCCCACATACCTTGATTGATGATTAGATGGAGATTCTTGAATTTTGGATTCCTATTTGAGTTCTTGGGGATGAATTCTTGATTATCTTGCCTTGGGAATCCTCAATTTAGAGCTTTCTTGGAGAATCTAAGGAGGATTTTGATTTCTTGGAGAAAAAGCTTTGGAGCTTTAGGGTTTTGCTTTAGGAGAGAATGGATGAAATTGGGCATAAAATGCTTAGAATGGGTTTAATTCCTTATTTTGGACGAATTGGGGCCTTGGAAATTGACCAAAATTTCCTCTTTAAACTCCTGGACGGAACTAAAAACGTAACATTTTTCCGATTTGGATGGACACCGCGACGCGCCACTATCGCGGTATCTTACTGGAAAATGGACTAGTGGGACTGGACATTCTCCGCGATGCGCCACTATCGCGGTGCCCCTTTGAAATGCCATTTTGGCCACTGGCGCGATGCGCCAATATTGCGTTGGGCTACTGGAAATCGACAATTGGAAAATTGGCCCTCACCGCGATGCGTCAATATCGCATTGGTCTACTGGAATGGGACAATTAGGAACTTGGGCTTCTCCGTGATGCGGGGCTATCGCGGAGGGCCACTGGAATTTGAAAATTATCATTTTACCCTCCTCTGCGACACGCCGAGTGCCCAGCTGACACACTGTCAACTTAAAAACGTCATAACTCCTTCACCAAGTGTCGGATTTAGGAGAACTTGGTATCGATGAAAAGCTTATTCAATTTCCCACGCAATAGAAAGCCTAAATCTGGAAAATTCTATATAAAATAGATGTTATTAATTTTGGAATCTATCCCTTAATATTCTAAGGACGAATTCAAGCTAGAAAAAGTACAGGGTATTACAATATCTCCCTCTTGGGAACATTCATCCTCGAATGTGGCTAGTTAAGTTGAGAATACTAAGGGATCTGAGGCTATAAGCTATAATGCACAACTGAAATAAACTGAATGGTTGTATCTCAAATATAATAAGCTACTGAACTAATCTGTAAGTGCATGAATTCTCATGAAAATAACTATATAGCTGAACCTGAGAATGGGAAAAGACTGAATGAAGGAAAACTATTACCTTCAGTTGAATCTGAGTTTGTAGGGAAGAGATAAGGATACTTGGTACGCATGTCTACTTCTGTTTCCCAAGCAGCGCCCTCAACAGACTGATTTCGCCACAGAACTTTGACCAAGGGAACTTCTTTGTTCCTTAGCCTACGAATTTGATGATCAAGAATCTCCACTGGTACTTCTTCGTAAGAAAGGCTATTCTGAATATCAGTACTTTCTAGAGGAACTATAACAACTGAATCATCCATACACTGCTTCAACAAGGACACATGAAACACTGGATGAACTGACGATAAATCTGCGGGTAGCTCAAGCTCATACGCCGCCTTCCCAGCACGACTCAAAATACGGAAGGGACCTATATAACGGGGACTAAGTTTCCCTTTTTTGCCAAACCTCTTCACCCCTTTCATGGGTGAAACTTTCAAATACACAAGATCATCAACCTCAAACTCAAGGTCTCTTATTCTCATGTCGGCATAGGATTTCTGATGACTCTGGGCTGCTTTCAATCTCTCTCTGATCAACTGAACTTTCTTCATGGCCTCAAACACCATGTCTGGCCCAATCAAGATGGTCTCACCCACTTCGAACCAACCAACTGGCGATCTACATCTTCGCCCACAAAGTGTTTCAAACGGAGCCAATTGAATACTAGCATGATAACTATTATTATAAGCGAACTCAATCAATGACAAATGCTCATCCCAACTACCTTTGAAATCAACTGAAAATCCCAATTTGGCATGAGGGAAAAAGACCTAAAAGCCCTTGAAATTTAAAATTCGGAATTAACTGAAAATCCCAATTTGGCATGCTGGCGCGATGCGGCGCTATCACGTCGTGTCACTAGAATTTGACAACTGCAACCCGAAAACTTGACGTGATGCGGTGGAATCGCGTTGCTTCACTGCATGGGAATCTGGCCTTTGGCGCGACGCGCCATGATCACGGAGCAACATTGAAAATTGATAATTGGAAAACTGGCTGGTGACGCGACGTGGTGGTATAGCGTCGGTTTACTGGAAAATGACAATTGCCATTTGAACTGCCTCCGCGCCGCGCTGAAGTACCAGATGGTACACTGTTTCACTAAAATGGTTCTAACTCTTCACCCGGGTATTGAATTTGGGAAAGTTAACTGAATTTCCTACGCATTGGTAAGCTCTAAACTAAAAAATACTTCGTATTTTAAAAAATTTATATAGGATAACTCATGGACTAAGAATTAATTTAAGTTAGGGAAATACGGGGTATTATTTCTACCTACAGATATATTTATTATAGTGATGTGAGGGTGAATCAGGGGCGGATCTATTCATTGCCGTAGGGGTGGCATGCCACCCGCAAATTTCGACGGAAACTTTATGTATATAGGTATGTATATACTGATATAGTCAAATATTAAATCTGCCACCCATAATACCAAAGCACTATCTAGTGCAAGTGGCAAAGCGTCACTTTTGTTGCCCATAGGTTGTGTGTTCGAATTCAGTTTGCAACATTTGTTTTTTTAATGTCAATATAGTCAAATATTAAATTTGTCACTCATAATACCAAAGCACTATCTAGTGCAAGTGGCAAAGCGGCACTTTTGTTGCCCCTAGGTCGTGTGTTCAATCCCGGTTTGCAGCATTTATTTTTTAAAATCATTTTCTACATTTATTTTTTAAAATTATTTTCTATGAAGCATTGTTGACTAAAACAGGGCAACAGGCGTACATTCTACAAAATTATTTTCTGTGAAGCATTGTTGACTAAAACAGGGCAACATCCGTACATTCTACCATTTAAATGAATTATGATATTAGTAATATTATTGAAAGATCAAGTTTTGTTATTTTATTATTATTATTATTATTTTGAATTAATTGGTTGGTTAATTGTCCTACATATCAAAAAATGAATAATTTGATTAATTTAATCGATAAGTGATGGCGGAGCCAGAAATTCAGCGAAGGATGTGCAAATTTTATTCTCAGCTATGTTAAGAGTGTGCAAAATTAAATATACACTCATTATGATTAACATTTAACCTCTATTCACCACATAATTTTCCGACGAAGGGTGTGCATCTGACCACCCTTCATCGAAGGTGACTCCGCCCTTGTCAATAAGTTTACTTGGCACCCAGAGAGTCCAGATCCTGGATCTGCCTCTGGGGTGAATTGATGAAATAATGGTGAATTAGTTATTTTAATCTTGTTTTAGATAACGGAAGTATTGTGATTACGAATTATTAGGCGTTAAATACAAATTGAGTGGGAGGGGTGGTGTTTTTCTGTTCAGGTTTGTGTTTTTCATATCCTGCTTAGATGAATTACACGTACTACTAGCATATGTTGCGATGGAAGGAAAGGAAGGGATTTGTGGAATAATAGAAATAGTAATTTCCAATGAATGAGTAAATAAATGATAGAATATATTGTTATCCTTTACAACTAACTTTTCAATTGGTAAACATAGTGCTGGTGCGTTAGTGTAATGCTAGGTAGGTTACTTTATTATCTAGTTGTGATTTAATGATGAATCAATATGATAAAATCATTGGCCAATTCATTAATAATTAGACATGGTAAAATTTGCTTATGTAATTATAAGCTGCTACTGTCTTGGTTTGTACTCCTATTTTATCTGGGTTAAATTTCTGTAGGTCCTTTATATGATATTAACAATTGCCATTTTGATAGATTTGGGCTTAGATTTAGAGTTTTTAGAGTAAGAATTTGTTAATTTGGAATTGAATAATGACCCGTCTTAATTGAAATTTGACGTACTAGTTTATATTCTTATGAAGATTATATATTTGAACAAATTTTGAACGTTCTGGTTTAGTGAGGAAGGGAAAGGCCCTTGCAAAGTAGCTTGCATCCGAATTCATCGGTTGAGTTAGGTTACCGTTTAATTAGAGTTTGGACTCGATTTAATTACATGAATGCTCCTAAATTGAATACTTATTGATTGGTATTCGGACATGCTTGAAATTGATGATGTTTGGATTGTTGAGGCGTGTATAAATAATTATTGAAATAATGGAATTGTCTTATAGACTTTAAGTGTACTTGTAAACTTGGTATATCGTATTGTATGTTGTGAGGTAGTGTAAATTTGATATTGAAATTACTTATTTATGGTGGATTGGGTACCACGCCGGTATATATATATATATATAGTTATATATATATATATATATATATATATATATATATATATATATATATATATATATTGATATTACTTATTTATGGTGGATCAGGTACCATGCCGATATGGATATGTATATTGTTATTACTTGTTTATGGAGGATCGGGTACCACGTCGATACGGATATATATATGGATATTACTTGTCTATGGTGGATCGGGTACCGCGCCATTACAAATATGTATATTAATATTACTTATTTATGGAGGATCGGGTGCAACGCCAGTACAGATATGTATATTGATATTACTTGTTTATGGAGGATCCAGCGGTACAGATATGTATACTGATATTACTTGTTTATGGAGGATCGGATACCACGCTAGTATGGTACATGAATATAGATTTTTCCCTACAGGTCATGACTATTTGGGCAAAAATAAGTCACATAGCATGTGTGCACATATTTGTGTTGATTTTGTGGATGTTTACAGTATGGTTGATACTCTTGATAGTTATGTGGCTTGGTTGTGAGTACTGTTTGACCCGTTATTATTGTATTGTTAATTCATTGAATTTTTATTATGTGATGATGTCTATCTACTTTTTATTTAATTTATGTTGTGTACAAACTATTAAATTGAGTTGGCCTATGATACCTACCAGTACATAGTGGTTTGTACTGATACTACCCTGTACTCTTCTTTTGTTGAGTGCAGAAAGTATTCTAGAGGCTCAGACACGACCTCACCTCTAAAGTTTGATAACAGATCTTGATCCAAGGATGAGCACTCCGTCTACGGGCTGCCATGGGTCATCCTATTTGTTCTTGTCCATCTTTCGGGCAATGAAACATTCTTTATTTACTTTATTTTTGGATATCTCTTTTAGACATGATCTTTGTTAGTAGTTCTTGTACGATACTTTCGGGTCTTGAGAATTTCAGTAAGTATTTTGTTTGATTTTCGCATTTGATGATTAGCTCCAGATTATTGTTGTTAAGATTTATGACAATATCATTTTAATATTGACTAAGTGATTGGGTAATGGTTCGATTTAGATGGTTCTCCCACAGGAAGATTAGTGTAGGTGCTACTCATGGTCATTTAGGTCATGACAACAAGACAATGTATTCCTTTTTCTCGCTATTCTCCTAATGAGTATGTATTACTTATTGACGAAAGAGAACCTGAATGTTATGAGGAGGCCATGGAAGATGAACATAAGGATCAATGAATTGAAGCCATGCAAGATGAGAACCACACTTATGAGTTGGTGAAATTACTTAAGGGCATGAGCGCTTTGAAGAATAAGTGGGTATTCAAAGTAAAACTAGTATACGTACCCGCACGATGCGCAGATTATCTCAAAAAAAAAAGCGGAGAGACTTTTGAATTTTGATCATCTTAATATAATGCTAACAGATTAAGAAATAACACCAATATAGCATCGTGAAAACTTGAAAGAAGTTGAACCACAGAAAAATTAAATACATTTTCTCCAAAATTTATATTGAACACCAGTTTTTTACAACTCCAACATCTATTTGTCTTTTCTAAGTTGGTGGCAAGAAAGGAATGAGAAACCTTTTCAACACTGTCATTCACAAATATTATTAATCTGACAAAACAAAATACAAAATACAATCCACAGCCACTTTGGTGAGCAAAACTTGAATTGTTTGTATTAGTAATATTTGGATTTTGGAATAATGACAAATATTTTTTGTAAAATATGTTCCTCGTTTAAATTTGTGTTTATTTATTTATTGAGAAATGGTATAAAAAGGAGATTTAACATGTCTCTTATCATCACTTTATTTATTGTAACCCGACAAAGCAAAAATAGCATTTAAAAGAGCTTAAAATCTTTACTCTAAGTAAAATTAGTTTCCAAGTCAACGGGAAAAATAAATCTATGACTGAAGAATAAAATTTAACTCAGTGAAATGTAGGGAAAAAATTTAACTCCTTGAACTGATAGCACTTGGAAGACCAACATTTGCATTTACCTGGAATTTTTTTGGTTTACTATATTTGCGGAAGACAAAGCTGTCAAAAAAATTCTTTCTAGACATCAATAAGAAAACTTTTCAACTCTCCTGGTGTTTTCTCTTGTACCTTTGGCAGATAATTTGATAGTGTTTGACAGGGTGACATACCATATTATTCTCAAAATAGAATCATCAAACCTATAAAGATAAACTTCAGAAGTCTGCACAGGAAAAGTTTCGCATTCAAGTGGTTGAAAGTCAAAGATAAAACCCTTATTTTCCATATTCAACACTACCACCCCACAATCTTCTTTACTCTAACACCCCATATAGCAACTACCCGTCGAATCTTCTTTACTCCAAAGATGTGATATTTTGAGAACATTAGAACTAACCTTTGAATTTTAAAATGATGATGATATTCTTGTGCCTTTTCACTTATGAGTATGCCTCATCATATCTCTGGATTTCCTTGTCATTGTTTCCCATAAGTAATAAAGTGAGATATGAAAAATAACACAAGCGTATATAAAGATATAGTAAAAATTTCAGAAAGTATCGAATCTCAAGATTTGAATATAAAGACACTTACAGTATCCTCTGACAAAAGGATTTTAGGTAAATTGCCATGAAGTAAAGTGACTCAAAATATTTTACCCTTGTCATCTTTTAATTTCAGTTTTCGACATCATAAAAAGGGCAACAAAAACTCTTGATTTAGGTATAAATAGTCCATAGCTTACTCAAGTCTAGAGGCACACAATGCTTTGCCACTTGATGATAATCATTTTCGCAACGAAAAAGAGCCTAACATGCCCTTCAACTATGTAAAATGGTGCAAAATGTTCGCCGTCTACTTATTAGGCCTAAAATGTCCGTCTCATCTACCTATTGGGCTTAAAATATCCTTTTCACCTACTATTGGGCCTAAAATATCCTTTTCGTCTATCTATTGGGTCTATTTTGCCCTTTTATTTAGACAAATTACATGAAAAGACCATCCTTACAACTTAACTGCATAAATAATAATACTTTTTTAATATTATAAAAATAAAAGTTTTTACATATATAGCCATTTAAAAAAAACAGAAAAGATAATTATAATTTTTAATTTAATGTTATAACAAATTATCAGTTCACCTTAATTTAAGCGATCTATTTTCAATCTTCAGATTAAAAGTGGAAAAGATAATCCCTACTTCCAAATCTTTCTCTCTTTTGTATTCAAAAATCAATTATTTTTAAATAAACTTAGTATTTCACTATTTGTTCATATATGTTTCTTGTTGTTTTCATGTATGTTAACCATCTAGGATGTATTTTTAATTCTAATATAATGGGTTAATCATAGTTTTTATGGATAAATATTCATGCAATAAAAGGCATTATGTTGGAAGTACAGATATACCATGTATTTTTGTTGTATAAATATAATTTATGTCAAAGTCAGACTATTATTATATTTTTAATTTTTGGTATAATTTATGGAAAAAATATTCATAGTATATATCATTATGTTGGAAGTACTTTTCTTATTAAAAAATTATTTGCTAAACATAAATATATATTTTCAGTGTTACGTGGTATAAAGTTTTTATATCTAAAATATACCATGCATGTTTATGGTATAAATATAATTTATATGGATCGATATATCATATATTTATGGTATAAATATAATTTGTATGGTATAAATGTATCATGCATGTTTTTTATGATATAAATTAAATTTTATAATATATAAATATACCGTGAATATTTATGGTATAAATATACCATATATTTTTATGGAGGCATTGCGAAAGCAAGCAATAAAAATAAAAAACATAAAATTTTGATATAGTATTTAAAGTGAATGAACAGAGGCTTCCATAAAAATAGGCAATAAATAAGAAATATGAGAATTTTACATATAATTATTTTTTAATATATTAGAATTTGTTATAAAAGTAAATATTTTATATGTTATATCTGACAACCAACTAATACGGTTATGTATATATAATAATTTTTTAAAAATGGCTATTTATGTTGTTTTCCCTTTTATTTATCAGATCAATTTAGAACGATGAAAAATTGATATTGTGCTCTATTTATTTGATTTAATATTAATAAAAAGGATAGGGACTTTATGTAGTTTAATAAATATAAGTTGTGGTATTATGTAATTTTTCTTAAATAAAATGGCAAAAAGCCCTAATGGGTAGACGAAAAGGGAATTTTAGGCCCAATAGGTAAACAGAAAGGACATTTTAGGCCCAATAGATAGACAGAGGAAATTTTTACACCATTTCACATATTGAATGACATTTTAGGCCCTTTTCATTTTCGCAAATACAACTTAACAGACAAATTCAAGAAAGATTATTAAAGAAGTTGTTACTTTAATCACTTCTAAAAATAAATAAAGACATGTCTGATAGGGAATAATCTATATGTAGGTGCATGCTCATCTTGTAACCAAAATTGATTCAAGACGTGTTGTCAAAGGTACTTTGAAGCCCAAAAATAAGCCGCAAAACATGTTGAGCGTTTCGCTTTGCTCGGTGATTGAACTCCAATCCTAGTAGTAAGTCAGAGTTCTATATTCAAGTGTTTAGAATTGAGAATCAATAGTTAAAAAGAGCCATCAAGGTGTAAATAGTTGACCTATCTGATATGGGAAGCAATTGAATGCGATTTTTTCATAAAGGAATGCTAATTTAAAATTAACTTGTAGAGAAAATTCTAAGGACCTGTTTGTATTGACTTATTTTATGTGCTTTTAAGTTAAAATATATTTTAAGCACTTTTGAATTGCAAATAGTTTTTTTTCTATTTATCTAACCATGCAAACATCTAAGCTCAAAATAAGAGTAAATTCAGCAATATATACATTGCACAATGTTTTGCCTCACTTCAATCGAATGTGCCAGCTTGGTTGTGCAGTTTAAAGTTTTTGTTTCGAATAGTAGAGAGGCATCATCATTTTCATTTTTCTCTCTAGATTCAGTGTTAGAAGTGTCATTCCGTAGAAGATTCTTAGAGTCTTTGTGCTCCTGTCCAAAAGAAATCAACACGGTATTTCTCTTAGATCTCCCCATCGTAATGCTTATCTTGTACCAGCTTATCACTTAACTTAGCCAAGAGTTCTACAACAACATAGCTTATTGATACATATTTAATTTCTTCAGATAGTGGGTGCCCCTTAAATGAAGGAGAAATAGACATATTAACCTTTTATACACTGACAGAATCATAATATTAACATCTCATGAAAAATCATGCATGTCTAAAAACTTGAAGGTTGTGATTAAAGCCAACTTCTTCTTGCAAGGTTATTCTTCTCTAGTTTAACAATATCCACTAACCACTTCTACCTAAAGGTAAAAAAGAAGAACACGTATAGAGGAAACTCGATATGAAAGGATACAACAATTTCCACGGGGGAGACAACTGACATGCAAACACAATTTGATTCTTATAGGCCCATGTACCTATACATAGCTGCAGTGTAAATAAACTAATTACTCCAGTGTTTCATATAATAGTCTTGAATTATTCTGGCAGACAGAACTCTAAAGTCACAAATCTGCTGAGCAGTCATCCACAATTGACCTAATAGTTATGCCTTATAAAGATATGAATGCAAAAAACAATCACATATGCAGGACTTCAGCAAACCTTCAAAATATAAGATTAAAAACAACCAGTTTCACCTTATGATTCATTCAAACAGGAAAAATGAAAAATTCGCTCTAGTTTCCAAACCCTACATATTCGACAATAAAAAATCCTATGACTTATAACCATCATCTATTTCCAACTCTAATAGAGAAGAATGTCACTATTTACTTCTCTGTCAATCCACCTCTCTCAATTTCTCTCCCCATATATCAATATAAAGCCAGCATTTTATATTCTATCAATCTGCAACACTCACATAAAATACTTGGAAAATCAACATTTGCATTTACCTGAATTTTTTTTGGTTTAATACATCTCGTATAAGACAAAGTTGTCAAAAAATTTCTAACTTAGTCATCAATAAGAAAACTTTTCAAGTCTCTTAGTGTTTTATCTACTTCCTTTGGCCAAAACTTTGACAGTATTTTACAGGGTAGCATACCATATTATTCTCAGGATAGAATCATCAGACCTAGAAAGACAAACTTCATAAGTTTGCACAAGAAAAGTTTGACATTCAGATGGTTGAAAGTCAAAGACGGAACTCTTCTTTTTCATATTCATCACTACCACCCCACAATTGTCTTTACTCTAACACCCAATACAACATCTAACCATCAGATCCTCTTTACTCCAAAGGTGTGACATTTTGAAAACATCAGTAGTACCTAATCTTTAATTAATAGGAATTGTTGCAGGGCGATGTTGACTCTGTAGCACCTAAATGTAGTAGGACATAATGTCGTATTGAGTAGTATCTGTCACTATCTGAATTTGAACAACAAAAAAAGCACAATATCAGCCGCCATATTGCAGAAAAGTACCCCTAAAGTAAAAAAAAATAGTATAAAAGGAAGAAACCCTCCCCTAAATCAATATATGCCTAAACAAATCGCCATTTCACAAGGTAAAATTTTAGAATCTAAAAACTTGCAAAATGCCATTAGAAATCCAACTTTTCTGTTCACAATCCATTCATAATTCATAATGTAAAAACTAATTCGAAAATTACCTCTTACGAACGATTGTTCCTTTTTCCTCGAGCCACTTACAATTTTAAAAATCATGCAATAAAAATTTCTTCACCATTATATTCCAATTAAAAAGATAAAAATATTTAAAAAATATATTTCACAAACTAAGTCATAAGAATCATCATTGTACTATCAGTCCTTTTGATGTAATCATGCCAAGATTATATTGAAATACCAATAAATGGCGAAGAACAGAAATTTATGTCATAAGACACCCTTAAATAAGTTGATAGTTCTTACAAAGATGAAGAAAAAAAACTTTTGTCTTCCCATGAAAAGAAAAACCTTGAACTGTACACATCTTTTGCAATTTCATCTTTTATTTGAATGATGTTGTTGAACAGTCTTTCTTAAAGAAGTTGGTAATTCTTGAAAGATGGAGAAAAAACTCCTGTCTCCCTATGAAAAGAAAACCTTGAACTGTACGCATCTTTTGCGATTTCATTTTTTATTTGAATAAATATTGTTGGACATTCTTCTTCTTTGTTTATCATCTGATACATTTTCATTCAATTGCCACCTCTTTTGCAAATTACAATTTGAGTTGTTGAGATTTTGGTAGAGACAAAGGCTTCGACAGTGACATAAAACTTATTTTTATCTTTTTCATTAGGATTTGCAGAAGAAGTTGCAGTAAAACTGTCATGACTAGTTTCCTCAATTTGAAAATTTAAAATTGAAATTCAAGAGTGTGGCTGAATCATGGGTGGCTGACCATGGGACATTTGTCAAACTCATCAATATAATATTTAAAGTTTGAATTTTTTAAAAACTGGTAACATTAAAGTATCAGTGAAAAATTAAATTTATTTAAAAAATGTTTAAAACAAATTAAAAATTAGTGATAACTAACAACTAACCTAACTATATTTTTTATCCTAAAATACTAAGTGGCTTATTGTTGGACTGCCATTTGGCTTAGGGTGTGTTTGGTATAAAGGAAAATATTTTTCATCTAGAAAATATTTTCTTGAAAAACAAGTTGATTTCTTACTTATTTTTTTATGTTTGGTTGATGGATGAAAGATATTTTCTAGTATTTGGTTGGTGAATGATTTTTTTTTTCAAAAAATACATTTTAGTGTTTAGCTAAAGCCTAAAAATACATTTTAGAATTCTTTTTTAAAAAATAAATTAAAAAAATAAAATTCTTTTTTGGGAAGAGGGTTGATAGGTGGGTGGGTGGGGATGTCAGAGTAGATAGTAGGGGTGAGGTAACAAAAGTTTTGAATTTTTTTTGTTAAAAAAAAGATTTAAAAAATTAGCGGGGAGGGGGGGGCAGTAGGAGCTGGGGATCAAGGTAGGGGAGTGAGGGGGAAGAAAAAAATTGAAATTTTTTTAAAAATAATTTATTTATTTTTTGAGGTTGGGGAAGGGGGGGATGGAAGAGGGGGCTGGTAAGGGGGGAGGGAGGGACGGAAAAGGGGGCTGGTAAGGGGGGAGGGAGGGTAGGGGTGTGGGGTAAGAGAATAGTTTAAATTCTTTAATAAAATATAGATATTATTTTTTAAAGGGGGGTGGTAGGGGTAGGAGTGGGGTGGGGGTAGGGGATGAACTAAAAAAAAAATTAAAATACTTTTTAAAATAATTGAATTTTGGGGGAGGGGAGGGGTCGGGGGGAGGGATAGGGATAGGGGTAGGGATGGGAGTAAGGGTGGTGTCGGGGTGATGGGGTATGGGGGGTAGGGATGGACTAAGAATTTTTTTTGAAATACTTTTTAAAACAATTAAATTTTGGGGGTGGGCGTGGGGGTAGGGTAAGGGTAGGGGTAAGGGTAGGAGTGGTGTCGGGGTGATAGGGTATTGGGGATAGGAAGCGAGGTAGATAATTTTGAGAATTGTATGAACATTTCAACTTTAAAATGAGGTTGAAAGAGAGTTTTGGAAAATGTTTTCCTTACTTTTTGAAAGGAAGTCATTTTCTTTAGATTTAAGGAAAATAAGTTGATTTGGGAAATATTTTCCAAACATATAAGCCAACCAAACATAAGAAAACTGAAAAATATTTTCTGAAAAATGTTTTCCTTCATTCCAAACACACCCTTAATGTAAGGACTTTGTCCTCTCCTTTTAATAATATATAGATTTGAAGAACACAACTTGAAGCCCAGATACAAAGCCGGATTGGTTGTCAAAGGATTTGATCAAAGAAAGGATATTGACTTTGACGAAATTTTTTCTCCTGCTGTCAAAATGACCTTTATTCGTATAGTTCTTAATTTGGCTGTTAGTCTTGATTTAGAGATTGAACAGATAAATGTAAAGACAACTTTTCTTTACGGTGACATCGAAATTAAGATTTACATAGAACACCCTAAGGGCTTCAAGGTGAAAGATAAAGAAAATTATGTGTACAAACTTAAGAAAAGTCAAGCAAGCTCCCAGACAATGGTATAAGAAGTTTGAATTTGTCATGGGGAAGCAAGGCTACAAGAAGACTTCTTCAGATCACTGAGTATTTGTACAAAATTTTTCTGATGATGATTTTATCATCCTCCTGCTATATGTGGATGATATGTTGATTGTGGGAAAGAATGCTTCTAGGATTGATGAGTTGGAAAAACAATTATGCAAGTCTTTTTCTATGAAAGAATTGGTTATGCTAAGCAGATTTTGGGCATGAGGATTACTCGTCTCAAAGATGAAAGAAAACTTTACTTGTCACAGGCCGGAGAAGTACATTGAACATGTACTGGAGCGCTTCAACATGAAGAATGCTAAGGTTGCTAACACATCCCTTGCTGGACATATGAAGTTGAGCAAGAAAATGTGTCCTACAATAAAGGAGGAGAAAGAAAGTATCGTTAAAGTTCCATATTCCTCCATTGTTGGAAATTTAATGTATGCAATGGTGTGTACTAGACCCGATATTACTCACGCAGTTGGTGTTGTCAGCAGGTTTCTTGAAAATCCCAAAAAGAAGCACCGCAAAGAAGTTAAATAGATACCGAGTTGCCTAAGAGGAACCTCAGTTGATTATTTGTGTTTTGGAGGATCTGATCTAATCTTAAAGGGCTATGCAAATGCTGATATGGCGGGTGACCTTAATAACAGAAAATCTACTACTGGATTTTTGTTTACATTTTCAGGGGGAGCTATATCATGACAGTCAAAGTTCCAGATGTGTGTCACACTATCTATAACTGAAGTTGAGTATATTGCAGCTACTGAAGCTGATAACTTTTAATTGATTAAAAATATAAAGTTAAAGTCCAACAACAAAATTGATAATTATTTAATATTTTATAATTTATTAATTTTTAAAAATTAGTCAATACTGATATTGTTCTTTTTCTTTTAATCAAAACATGTAAAACAATAGAAATTGTGATTTATTATTAAGGATCAGTTGTAATTTCACTATTAACAATTATTTTTAATATTTTATTGACATTGAACTATGCTAATTTTATATAACAAAAATTGATTAATTTTATATGAATAAGTTAACATTTTTTAATGAATAATTATAAAAAATGCTTTGTGCATCGCGCGGGTATCTATACTAATCTATATCTATATCTATAATCTCTCTATATATATCTATAATCTATAATATATTAAAAGTGTGAAGGGTCTTAGAAATATTGTTTGAACTTTTTGCCCTTCATTAAAAGTCTTTGCTTTAGACAAAATTGTCTTTTCACTATTTTTTTCCTAATATTTAAGAGTTGAAAATTAATTAAATATATTTATGGTAAAACATTTTCTAATTAGAAGTCCTCAGAGTTTCACTATTTTTTCCTAATTTAAGAGTGAAAAATTAATTAAATATATTTATGAGAAATATTTTCTTATTAAAAGTTATCAAAATAAATGACAATTAATACTTTTTTCATTAGTTTAAGAATTCCAAATCAATTAAATTTTATTTTAAGAAGATTTGAAAAATCAAGAAATAAATATAAAACCGTTATAATAAGAAAAATTTAAGAAGTACAAAGATTTTTAAAAGTTTAAAATACATAATAAGAATGTAATCAATGATTTTATAAAGATTTGACTTTAAAACTAAGAAAAGATTTTAAATATAAAAAAATATGTAACACAAATATGGTTCAAATTGATACGTCTCTCTTAGCTTGTGGCAACAACAGAAAGAGGTAAGGTGTAAATACAAAAGTGATGATCCATCAACCATTTCGAAATTATGGTGGTAAAACATATATATGTGCATATGATTACATTACTATATGAAAGTGTGAAAGATTTTTGAAAAGTGATTTGAACTTTTACACTTTATTAAAATCTTCGTAATAGATAAAATTATTTAATTATAAATAATCAAACATTACATGTACGGTTAAACTAGTATATATATGTGTGTGTGTGTGTGTGTGCACGTATTGAGTATAAGTGATCGAGATCTTTTGTCATGAAAAAAATAATTTTTCTGCTTCTGCTTTGTTTGAAAACTATTTTTTTTTTACTTCTTTTCAAAAATAGAAAAACTACTTCTGCATCTTTCAAAAACACTTTCATAAGTTTACCAAATACCAATCTTTTTTTAAAAAAAAAATCCCAAACAAGCTAGCTGTATGTATTTGGTCAATTTTTAATGGATTTAGGGCCCATTTGGCCATGACTTTTTTTTTCTTTTTTCGAATTTTTTTTTCGAAGTTGAAAATTGTGGTATTTGGCCATGAAAATTTGAAAAATAATTTCAATTTTTTTTTCTGATAAGGGAAAACAAGTTTTTGGTGCTTTCACAATTTTCCAACACCAATTCCAACTTTTATTATTATTACATATAACTCCAATCTTTTAAATTTTTACATAAAACTCTCCTTATAACATTACTTTTTCAATATTACGTATATAACAGTTTTGAAAAATAAGATAATTATGATTTCAAATTTAATGCTATCCTAATTAATTTATGTCTCTTTTTCTCTCTCATCATTATTTTTCTCCCTTATTTAAGACATTATTTTACTGTTAATGATTCTAATTACTATAATATAATAATAATAACATTTTTTTTGTTGTAATACAGACGTTTAAGGAATTATAGTCGTGTAATTATAGTGAATAATCGTTTTCTATATTTATAAAATTAATAAAGTTGTAGCTGATTAGTTTACCACTGCCACAAATTATTCTCATTTTTAATTTGATTATATATATATATATATTATATTGTGTACATCTTTATTATACTATTCAAATATAAATAGTTTATACCATATATATGCTAAAAATATAAATCGGTGATACATATTTTTCATAAAAATATATGTCTAATTTAACAAATTTATACCTTAAACTACAACTACTACCTTTATATACCATAATACTTGGTATCTTTATACACAAAGTATTATATTTATATCCATAAATATATAAAATATTATATTTATAACAAAAATATACAAGGTATATTATATATAAAGTTTATATCATGTATATACCATATACACACATATATAAATATACAAAGTATTAAGAAACATACTAAGCATATTTATAACATAAATATACAAAGTATGTTATATATGAAGTTTATACCATGTATATACCATATACACACATATATAAATATACGAAGTATAAAGAAACATACTAAGCATATTTATATATTTATGGTATATGATATAATATATCATAAATATGGAAAGTATGTTTTAAATAGAAATAATTTATTCACATACAATAAAATCTTTCATGTGTAAGAAAATTAAAGAAATAAATTAGCGGCACCCTAAAATTTAATAACAACTCATTATTTCCTATTTTTTAGGAATGAAAAATAAAAGAAATAAATTCCTCCTATTTTTTAGGAATGAAAAATAAAGGAAATAAATTCCTAAAAAAATAAATTTGTTTGAAGGATAATATTTATTACCTAAAAAATAGGAAACAGTGATCTGTTAATATAACATCCATATTTAAAATTTTCAAATATGAGAAAACGATTATTAATGTAAATATTATATATGTCATAATTGAAATTCATTAAATATGACCATGTATATGTAATTATTTTTATAAAAGTAGCTAATTGTGTTCTTTTTCCATTAGTAAGTAAATTTTAGTCGGGTGATTTTGATAGTTTGTAAAAGTTGGGGCATAAAATCATATTTTAATTTTTTTTTTTAAAAGTAAAAAAAAAAAAAAAAAAAGACATAATCAAATCCAACTTAAACTCGAACTCCAACTTCAACTTCAACTTAACTTCAACTCCGAAAATTTTTAATTTTGATAGACAAACGCTACTAACTTTGTCTAGTCTTCAATTTTGACACTTTGAAAGGGTAGCTTTACTGTCATAGTTCGCTGACATCGCTCAAAGACTCAACTTTAAAACATTCCCTCCACAGCTCGAAGACTGAACTTCCTGGAAGGCCCCTCCCCATTTCCATATTCCTTAATCCTTGGAAGCTTTGCGTAACTTCTTCTCCAGCCACTTCAATGGTTGCTAAAATCCTCAATGATATCTTTCGCTTTCCTCCTTTTGCCACTTAATTTTGCGAAACAATATCTGTTTGATTGACTTGTTCTGTTTAAAATTTCAGGAAGAACAAGCTTCAAGTAGTGAGGCATCATCATCATCGTCATCCCAACCGCAACCTCAAGTACAACCTTCATTAGATGATTGTTTGAACTTACTCAGAGGAGAAAGGGATGAGCAGAGGTTAGCGGGTCTACTTCTAGTTACCAAGTTTTGCAATAAAGATGACCACGCCTCCATTCGCAAGGTTTACGATGCATTAAGACCTCAATTTCTTCACCGCCTTCTTCTAACTGGTAAAGCCTCTTTTTGTTCAGCGATTTTTTAGCATATGTATTGCTAGTTAAGTGTGCCAATGGATAATCATTTCATTTTCAGTGGCCTTACTGTCATTTCTTTCCGTTGAGGTTTTCCCTAATTCCTGTAAACTATATGCAATGAAAAATTTTGTATTCAATTTTTAGCTTGCACTTTTAGAATGCAAGGTTGGTCTCACTCGATCCTCAAATTTGTTTATAGGGTTCGTTGTCCTAATTTTCCTTAAAAGATAATTACTTACCAACGTGTGATCAGATGGACCCAATTAGTAGAGGGGAATATTTAGAGGATTCAAGTTGTCTCCCTCAGTTTGGGGTTGAGCTGTAGATTATTGGTTAATTGGTATTTTAATCTGAAAATTGGTTCTTTATAGGAATGGGGAAAGGAAGTGATTTCGGGGGCGATAATCGTGACATCTACTTGCAGTTGTCAGTCACAGTTCTTTCAGCATTTTGTAGAGTTCCCCAGATTGCAGCCTCTGAAAATATGGTTACTAAGATTCCTCTCATTGTAGAGACAATGTCGAAAGAGTATGTTTTCTGGTCAATCATTTTGTTGGCAATTTTAGTTCTGTAGTTTATGTTGCTGTGATAAATTGGTGAGAGCTTCTTTTACTAAATGCAAGTTAGTTTCTGCCATTTCTGAAGTAGTTTATGTTATTGTGCCAGCAAGCTTAGTGATCGACTGAGATGTTACTGTACGGTGTATTTGCTTAATTACAAGTACATCTCCCTTCTCCTTTCTCCTTCCAAATCTGTAACATTTAGCATTTTGTTTACTCTTCCAGACCAGGATCACCTATCATTGAAGACTGCTATGAATATTTGTTTTTGGTCTCAACAGCTAATGAAGAAGGGGTTAAAACCTTGTACAAATCTGGTGGCTTGAATGTGCTAGCTTCACAATTGATGATTCTACCAGATGGTATTTAGTTTGATCATCTGAAACATGTTACTTTTCTATGGATCACAGTGTCACCTTATCTCTACAAGCTTTCCATTGTCTCTACATAGATTCAACTTGATGTGGTTTCTGAATTTGGTCCTTTTCAATTTAAAATTGTTTTCAGGGTCTCATATGATTGAACTTGCGATGAGACTTGTGCAAATCATTGTCATTAAGCTACCCTCAGAAATTGTTTATTCTGAGCATCCAACTGACCTGTCAGCGGTGGTGAGTCTACCAGAACTGAGTCCCTCTAATTAAAGTTTTTTGGTGCAGTTGTTGGATGCTCAATTTACAGCATATTGTGCTTTTTCATGTATCTCTATCTACACAACTTTCTATGCACTAAATTTGTATGTTATATTTGTTTGTGGTAGGTGTCTGCAGTGGCAAAGCAGTTTGCTGTACTGCAGAATTCACTGAAGTTTGAAGCACTTCACCTCCTGTCAGCTATCCTGTCCAACAGATATTCTGTATGTTAGTTACTTTATATTAAGCACATGTGTCTCTACTTTTGGTGTAATATGGTCATGTATCCTTACTGACATACCATCAACTATATTCAATTTTCAAAATATTCTGTTTTATGGTTATACTTTTTTTTGGATAGCCAATAGATTGATTCATTTGTAGTTATCAGTGTATTTGCTAACAGTCCCCTCTCCGTCGGGCAACTTCTCTAGCTTTGTTCTTTATCTCTAGTGATATTCATAATTTTTGTATTTATCATACATAATAAAAAGAAATCTTTGACATGAATGTATTAGAAATGCTTGTATATCCTTACTAATAGAATTGTAAAAGGAAACAGTCGGAAAAACCATTCAAAATGTATGGTTGTATTAGATTGAAAATTGATATATAAACCGATTGATGTAGCACAGTCCTATTTATTGGGATATGCTCTTACTGATCTTTTACAATGTACAGTTGACCATTTGAAGAAGGCTTGATACATTTTATCTTGCATTAAGTCATAAGTTCCTTGTTTTCCTTAAATCCCATATATGCTCCTTTTGTCATGTCTCTATTGTTTGGATGTCATGTTTCTATTATTTGGAATCCGACTGGCTTTTCATACACAATTAACAGGCACCTGTATATGATGCGCTTCGCTTAATGGGAAATGACGTTTGGTCGAGAAACATGCGGATTGGTATTGTGGCCATCTTGCAAAATCGAGTTGGTATGTTAAAATTTATGTATAAGTATATTTCTTTATCCATTTTGCATAAATTTGTCAACTTTGAATATTGTACCATTTTTTCATCTTTCCCGTGAAAATGACTTTTATTACTTTTAAGAGAATATGGGAGTGAATGTAGAGGCCTAACATATATATAAGATGAGTTGTAGAAATGCGGATGTTAAGATAAATTGTATTCATGCAAGATTAGTTAAGATTATAATTATCATATCAGACAGTCCATAGAGCATAACTGCGAGTAGGTCATATGAGATGATTTGGCCATGTCTTAGATAGTACATTATCCGTAGGTGTAACACTGATGATTGAAGTTGCTAAAAAGGGATGAACTAGATCCAAATTCATGTGGAATAAAGTTTAACCAATATAGGTAATAACAGAACACATTGAAGCAAATGATTCATATAGGTAGAAGTGTCGAATTTGGGTGGGTCGAAGTGGGTCAAGATAATAAGTGGGTTGTAACCCAAGCTGCACAAGTTTATTTGGGTCAATAAGGATTGGTTCAAGATGTGTAAAATAATGGGTCATAACTCAACCTGTTCAACAACAATTTTTCTCACCTTTTCTTTTACACTATTATTGCTATGCAAGAATCCTTGGGTTGTCCATTACTTGGTTAATTTGTATATTAAGTAGTAAGAGCTGGTCAAAATAATCATAGGGTCGTTCCATTCCTAAAGTAAGTTGTAATTTATGATTATTCCATTGTTAGTGGTTGATTTTCATATGATGAAGTTAGACAACAAAAGTTTATTTCTTAACAAAGCAAAATGAACCATAGTTATGCTAACAAATAATGTGAATATTAAATAGCTTCACCTGAATAGTTCTTGATAATTTAATTTTGTCAAATTTGAGGCACCCAAGGGTGTGACCTGGTGGTTCTATGAAGTGGGTTGAGCACCAAGAGGTCTCAGGTTCAATTCCCAATAGAGACAAATACTAGATGGTTTCTTCCCATCCGTCCTAGCCTTGGTAGATAGAGTTACTTGGTTTCTGGTATAGCCAATGCTGGTGGAGGTGGCAGGTATCCCGTGGATTTAGTTGAGGTGCGCGCAAGCTGACCCAGACACCACGATTATAAAAAAAAGAGTCAAATTTGAGTATTTTATTAGTAAAATTAAAGAACAGTATAAATAAAGCACGAAATAATAGGCAGAATTTGTTTTGACCCATTAATGCCAATTTTGTTATATTTAAATTATATTTGGAATATTTGTAAGTTCAAAAATTATATACCTCCATCCCATTTTATGTGTCGCCATTTGACCGGGCACGGAGTTTAAGAAATAAGTGATAACTTTGTAAAGTTTACAAAATTGCCATTCTTAAAGTTATTTTAATGTTTACTTTTTAGTTGTTTTTTCTTAATAAGTGAGACCCATCAAGGATAAAATGGGAATGATGCCATTAAATAGTTACCAAATAAGGAAATGGGACATTTTTTTTGGGACGGACCAAAAAGGAAATGACGACACATAAAATGGGACGGAGGGAGGATTTCAAAGTTAAAAGCTTGATGTATAAATTTCACATTAACATGAAAACGGAACAATCGTTTTATTGCGAAAGGAGGATAAAGGATGGATACTGTAACAATTAACATTACAGTGGGGGGTCCACGTTTCTGACCAACACAGAAAAGAGTATGTTCCACAAGCCACTTTATTTTTGTGAAGAATTTAGTGACTAAGAGAAAAATGAGAAAGAAATGAACAACAATTGAACTAAAAAAGGAGATAGATGGAGATAGAATAGATTGTACAAGTGTCCCTCTAATTTTCCTGCAACAAAAAAACAAATAGGAAGAAAAAACAGTCTGGTTGAGAAATCTAAATGAGGAATGATATAACAGAAAATGACCCATTGGGTTGGGTTTAACTTCTACCCGTGGGTTACATGGTTTAAACTTTAAACTCAATTCTTACCCAACCTACTCCATGGGTCATCTGCGTCAACCCATTCTGATCCGTCAACACTTTTGTTAATAACCCAACCCATTTAAGTTCATGCTGGTTGGGTGGGTGACACATTTAACTGGTTATTTTTCCATCTCTACATATAGGTAATACTAACTAGTAACAACAAACACTTAGTTGTTGTTACACTTACTTCAGGCATGATATATTTGGCAAAATTTTCTTAAGCTTAGTTAGAGACTCCTATGTCAGTGTAGGAATAAATTTGAGCATTAGAGAACGTTTTATATACCTTAAAAACACAAATTATTATCTGTGCTGAAATAAAATTCGACTAGTAGAGCCAAATTGATGTGAAGGATTCACATAGCCAACTCCTCCCAGTTTGGGATCGAGGTCTAGTTTCCCTTTTCAAAATAAATCAAGAAGAACCAATTTCCAATTCCGGAAATTAATTCAACAGAAGAACCTTTCCTACTAGGAAAAGTCTCCACGTCACCATGTTGATAACAGTAATAGCACACAAAAGCACACTTGAATTCAATTTGCACGTGCTGACAGCAATCTCTAACCACAATAAGAACCAATTAGTTATCTAGACTTGGCAAAGAATAGGACAAGTGGAACTTCTCTTCATAAGTTGAGAACTCCTAACCCAATGAAGAATAGACAACCAAAAAATGAGATAATTGGCAGCTTTGAGCCCTTCAGTTCTGTGATAGAACTTGTGGGAAGTTGATTGTGACAAGTAATTTAGGGGCCTTGTGCAATGGGCTCTAGATTCCTTCCCGTTTTGTGCAGAAGCATAACGAAAGGTAAATTAGGGCTTGTTGCGATGGGCCTTCATTATTTAACTCCTTGAAATTTCTCTTGCAACCTTCAACCCATCGTGACGAGCAAATTTAAGAAAGTTGACCGTCACCTCAGATCTTTTTTCTTCTACCTACTTAGATGTGCTTTTTCTTTGGGGACTTAAATTCAAATTTAGTGTGTCCCAACCAAGAATTTTGGTATCTTAGTTATCAAAAATGGTGATATTGCTCCTCAAATGATCAACAATTTCAATTTTTGGGAAGTATCATAATCGTTCAATAAGAAAGGTTTCATTTTTTTCAAATGAACATTCTGTCATACATCTCTCTCATATTTTGCTCACTGGAGTTATTTTAGCTTGTTTTCTCTTTTGTTTCTTGATGTTCTACTAGACTGTGCACGCACCTGTGAAATTTAAGGGAAAATATATGAAAATACTTAAAAGGTTGACAAATATTTTGCTTTATTCAGGTGCTATCGTAGACGCATTTAAAAGTTAAATACTGGATAGCACACTTTATCTATCTCAAGTGCTATATTACCTATCTCAAGTGCTATATCTTATTAAGGAAGTTGCTTCATGATTGAGAGCATTTCTAAAGTCACCCGATCTACTTTAAATGGCTTTCTTGCTTGGTTTTTTTGATCGGAGCTAGCCATGCTTGATTAAAGCATATAGATTCTCTCTTTATTATGGCCTGTGGCGGATCTACACTATAGTCAGGGGGTTCGTCCGAACCCCCTTCGGCGGAAATTTATGTTATACATACATGATTAAAATTATTTTTTATGTATATTAGATGTTGAACTCCCTTCGGTTAGTTTTTATATTCACTTATGAACCCCCTTAGTGAAAATTCTGGCTCCGCCACTTATTATGGCTAAATTAAATCTTCCGTAAAAAGGGATCCGAATGCAGTCTGCCCAGTAGAAGCAGGGCCGACTCAATAGAATAGATTACCTAAAGCCAAAATCTTGAATATGCTTTAAATTTATTTAATAATTTTTTAATATATTTTATCTGAAGTTTATTCATATAGATTCTTAAAATGCAAAACTAAGTAGTAGATCACATATTTATAATCATTTTCTTTTTATTATTGACATGATAGCCAATCTTATGATCTTTCTTGAGACGTTGATCAATAAGATTTTATTAATTTTGGTTTTGAAAAGTTTTTTCAATTGAGTCAACTAGTATAGAAATTGTTGCAATTATATATAAGCAGTGTAAATATTATCAGAACTAAACATTGTATTATTTATTTAGTAGTTGCGTTAGTAACACAGATTTATGTTACGAACCAACTGTTGTTTAGTTATGCAAAATTGTATTTTGGGATTAAGTGGTAATAAACCATCCCTCTATGCAAAATTGTTTGCTTTTTGCGGATAATGTATTCTTGATTGATGATACACGTAGTGGAGTTAATGCTAAATTGGAGGTTTGGAGGCGAATTCTGGAATCTAAAGGGTTTAGGTTGAGCAGGTCCAAGACGGAATATTTGGAGTGTAAGTTTAGCGAGGTGTCTCATGAGTCCGATGTGGTTGTCAAGCTTGACACTCACTCTATCAGTAAGAGAGATAGTTTCAAGTATTTGGCGTCTATGATTCAGGAGAATTGAGAGATTGATGAAGATGCCATTCATTGGATTGGGGTAGGGTGGATGAAATGGAGTCTCGCCTCTGAAATCTTATGTGACAAAAAGGTACCTTCCAAACTTAAAGGCAAGTTCTACAGAGTGGTGGTTAGACCGGCTTTGTTGTATGGGGCAGAGTTTTGGCTTATTAAGAAGACCCACATCCAGAACATCAAGGTGGCGGAGATGAGAATGCTTCAGTGGATGTGTGGGTGTACTAGGAGAGACAGGATTAGAAATGAGGTTATTCGAGATAAGGTGGGAGTGACTTCGGTGGAAGCCAAGATGAGGGAAACAAGGTTGAGATGGTTCGGTCATGTGATGAGGAGGAGTACGTACCCAGTGCGGAGGTTTGGGAGATTGGCTAGGGATGGTTTCAAGTAAGGTAGAGGTAGACCGAAGAAATATGGAGGGAGGTGATTAGACCTGACATGGAGAAGCTCCAGCTTACCGAAGACATGATTGATGACCCTGGATAGGAAGTTATGGAGGAGGCGGATTAGGGTAGAAGGTTAGTATGAGTTTAAGATATTGTATCTTTTGATGTGTTACTTGGGAGTATCTTGTTTATGGTTGAATATGCTAATTTCTATTGTATCTTGTTCTTTTACCATTCCTTATCTTAGATTGCTTTATTTTGAGGCGGGGGTCTATCGGAAATAGCTTCTCTATCTCACATTTGAGGTAGTGGTATGGACTGCGTGCACTTACCTTCCCCAGACCCCATGTAGTGGGAATATACTGGGTATGTTGTTGTTGTGCTTTATGAATAGCCCTTACTATAAGAAGGTGAAGTTTCATTTTCACTTTGTTTCGTTGTCCATCCATTTGATATTTCCCCAGACCCCACTATGTGGGGGAATACACTGGATATGTTGTTGTTCGTTGTCCATCCATTTGATATTTCTCTACACCGTTAGAGAAAAATTAGTTGTTGAATTGTTGTAGCTGGAGAGCATATCACCGATGTCAAACTCTCCAATCTCCACCTCAATGGCATATGATTTTAATCTCTTCTATATTGACTATCCAATGTTTCCTAGGTTGGGCATTTTTCGAGTTCAGTGCAAATTGTGCATGGTGTTGTGTCAATAAAGTGCTTTGAGGTCCTTCTGTGTTTTTTTTTTTTTTTTTTTTTTTTGTGGTAATTCTCCTTTCTTCTCATTTCTTTGCAGCACCTTCACATAAGCTTCAGGCTCTTTTTCTGGCTGAGTGTGTCATATCAATTGTCGGTGAAGGGTGGCTTATTGGGGAGATGAACTTGACTGGCTCTCAGGTTTCCCTGCCTGCTGACAGGTAAAGCAGAAATTCTTGGTGTTGAATTTGTCTTCCTCTTGCTTTAACTCCCCCCCCCCCCGCCCCTCCTCCCTTCCCCCCTTTTGAGTATGGACGTGGAAAGCGTTAAGTTTCTGCATCTCTTCAGGTGTATTCTGCTTGTTTTGGAGTCATCAAGGGTTGAAATTGCTGTTCTTCTGAATGACCTGGCACACCTAAAATATGAAGCCTCCAAGGCGTCCTCAAATAGAGAGAACATTCTTGTGAAGCAGAGGAATCTTGGTGTAGCCTTCTCTTTGGTTGAAAAAATAATTAAACTTATTTCTAGTTTTGGTGGAGAAGGTATGTGACTATTTCTGGGGTACAAAAATATTTCTTATATTTTCTGATACTCTTCAGAAAAATGTAACTGAAAAATTAACATGGAACTCGATTTATGGCGGTAAAAGTTAAAATTTAAGAACTAAGGTCATCTCCACTTGCACTACCCTTTATGTCAATATTTGTCAAATAGGATTCTGGGACAGAGGTTTCATTTGCATGTTCTGTTTTGCTGTTATATCTTGATCCAGCAGAAAAGAGATGTTGGGAGGTGATTAATGAGCTGATTCTTTAATGAAAATCATTTGCAGAGTCAGCTGCCAATGCTGTTATCAGTGAGAGAACTTTCACAAAAATCATTTCTGGGCTCAATGAGACAATTGGTGTCGTTTTGGACTATCTACAAGATGCTAAGGTACCTTGTCCCTCAGTACATAGGAGAATAATAATAGCAAGTCTACTTACGCAATGGTGATTCTTTGCAGGAGCATGGACAGATGAAAGGGAATGATCTTCTAGCAGCAGTGCGAGTAATCGGAAGGTATGAATCCCACCTTTCCTTCTGTGTGGATGTTGAAAAAAAAAGAAAGAAGAACAATTCCGGCTGCATAAAAATAGTCCCTGAAAAAACTGTTGTTTTTAGCACTGTAATTATAAACCACCATGATAACTGCAACATCCAGGTTTAGAAGTCTGATTCGACCCTGAACCCCTCCATTTTACCGAGTCCTTTTTGATGGTTGAAGTAGTGTAGGCTAGATAGCATTTCACTTTTTGATACCCTTGTGGTTGCTGTAAATATTGTCAAGTGAAAAAATTTATGCTTTAGCCTTCCTTGCCCGTTTATCTCCTAATAGGTGATACTCTTAAGTATGGGCACTCTAGCTAGTCACTGTTGATTATCCTCTTTCCTGTTGATTTCATGTTGTGAAAGTGCAAGTATCTACAATTACCTTTATCTATTCCTAGATTTTCTAGGTAATCCGCTAATTGATTACCTTCTCTCAATATGTGCTGAATCCTTGATTTGTTTCCCTGAAGATTTGATTTTATGTCTGCTACTATATCTGCAATAGTCCATGGACATGCTCACTCCCCTTCTAGTACCTTCTTTGGGAGTAATGAATCTGTTTGTATGATAATATTATTGTACTGTGTCTGCTTGCAATGCTTACTAGCCTCCAAGATTGCTTTTGCTTTTGCCAAGGTGTTAGTAGTGTTGTCCAATGTGGTTCCCTCCGCATACAGTAAGTCCGCATTGGTATCCCTTAGGCAAAAAACATAAGAGCTTACCCCGGGATTCCCTCTTGAAGCTCCATCTGTATTGTATATCATCCATCCTGGTGGTGGAAACTCCCACAAGACTTTAGTGACCACCTCTGGATTAAACTCTTCCAGCTCCTTTGGCATTCCCGGCCAATTTCCAGAGAAATTCTTGTTAGGTCTCCTCAATTTTAGTAGCATGTGCATAGATCTGACCACATTGTGAATTAGCCTCTGGTTCCTTTGCTTCCATAGTTCCCACACTATAATGCTTGCAAGAGCCTTATAGTATGGTTTTAGACCCTTCCTAACTTCAGCTCCCCACCAAAGCATGATCACCTCTCTTAAGCTGAGGCCTTCCATATTCAAACCTGCAAAACAACAGAAGTGGGACCAAGTCCTGTTAGCAATATTTGATCTCAATAACACATGTGCTAGTGTCTCTTGAGATTGATTAGTACAACAACACTTTGATAGACCTTCAATACCTCATCTCCTTAATCTGTCATCCATTTATAGTTTAAACTTCCAGAGTCTCCACATGAAAAAGGCCATCTTGAAAGGTAACCCTTTAAACCATATCCACTTGTAGATCTTATTAGGAGTTTCTTTGTGTTTGATGTATTGCCAGACTGATCTAACTGTAAAAAATCCTTCTGTATTCAAAATCTAGTATTGTCTGTTACCTTCCCCCCCTTGTCTTGGAGGTTTAATATTGTGCAGGATGTGCTCTACTACCTCCATAGGAGGAATATCTCCTAAAATCTGTAAGTTCCATTCTCCATCCATTGTTAGGTCGATGACTTTTTCATAAGAATCATCCCATTCTGCCTTATCTCCTGTTTATGTATACAGATCCCCCAAACCTGTCCAGTTATCATGCCGCACCATCACTGATCCTCTTTTAGTGTTCCACCAAATTTGATGCTAAATTAAGTCTCTAGCTTGTAGCATTTTCTTCCACATCTGAGGCCCTCCACATCCTTGTTTCCACATCACCAGATTGCAATTACTTTTCCTGCAGTAATTATTCTTCGTGTACGCACTCCAAATTGAGTTTTTGGTTCTAAAATTCCACCGTAACTTACAAAATAATGCCATTAAAACATCCTGTAGTAGTCCAAAGCCCAGGCCTCCTTCTTCTTCTGGTAGGCACAAACTTCTCCACTTCATCCAGTGCTTACCCCTTCCTCCAATGCAACTACTCCAAAAGAATTGTGCCATCATTTGCTGGATTTGGTTTTAAACATTGATGGGAGGGTTCATCACTCATATACACTGAATAGGAATACGAATAGGAATACTCTGAAGAACATGCTTGATCAATACTGCCCTTCCCCCATAAGATAGTAATGCCTTTCCATGCCTGCAATTTGGAACTTATCCTTTGAATCATCTGGTTGTAGTAACTTCTTTGCTTCCTCTTGTAAAAAATAGGGCAACCTAGATAAATAAAAGGAAAATCTTTCCTTAATATACCAGTTGTTACTTTTGCTAGTACAACATCCCCTTCTGGAACACTGTGATGCAAATAAATAACACTTTTCTCCTTATTTATTTTATGTCCAGATATTCTTTTATACTTGTCCAATGTGTCAGCTACCATTTTCATTGTTCCAACTTCTGCTTTATACAATATTATCATGTCATCTGCAAAGGACAAGTGATTTATTGTGGGGCTTCCTTTTGACATTCCAAACTTTTTGAACTCCTTTTTCTTCATCAAAGAATTAAGTGCTCTAGACATCACCTCAGCAGCTAGTTGAAAAGATTAGGAGAAAGAGGGTCCTTTTGTTTCAAACCTCTTGATCAGTTGAAACCTTTAGGCTGTCCATTCAATAGTATTGAATACCAATTGTTTCCTATCAGTTTATACACCATATCGATAATTCTCTCACTGAAGCCAATTTTCCTCGATACTTTCATTAAGAAAATCCATTTCGCCCCATCATAGGCTTTCATCATATCCAACTTGATCACCAAATTAGGAGGTTTATCTTTTTTCCTTATTTCAGAAATAATTTCTTGTACCAACAAAAAATTCTCAGCTATGCTCCTATCTTGTACAAAACCAGCCTGTTGGAGTACTGCCTTCATTCTCTCATGAATTATCCTTGAGAATATTTTATTGATGAAGTATATGAGAAATTATTCACCGTCACTTTCTTTGGTAACAATGCTAGATTTGTATGAGTTATAAATCTAGGAAGTTCTGCACCACAAAAGAAAATTTGTACCATGTTAAAGACATCATCCTCTATTTTCTCCCAAGTATCCTGATAGAATGCTCCTGTCATACCATATGGTCCTCTAGCACTGTTCCTGTTTAGTTCGATGACTGCTCTCTGAACCTCCTCCTTTGTTGGCATCCTTTGTAGGTCTTCATTCTCTTCATTGCTTATTATAGTGGGTAATTCGTCCAACATATCAAAATTGACATTAATTGGCTGTTTCTTAAACTGCTCTTTGTAGAACTTCTCTGCAGCCGCTGCAATCTCATGTTGTTGCTCTAGCCATTCTCCTTCTTCATTCTGTATCCTGTTCACCTTCAATCCACTCCTCCCATTGAGTACAATATGAAATAATTTTATACAATATGAAATAATTTTGTACTTCTTTCCCCTCTTCAAACCATTCCATTTCAACTTTTTGTTTCCAAAACTTTTCTTTTCTATGAAGGTATTTATTCATCTAGCCTGGGCTTCAAGTAATCTTTCCCTGTTTGCACCTGAAGGGTTCATTTCAAATTCAATTTCTTGAACTTTAATTACTTCCTCCAGAGTTGCTAATTGCTATTTCTTGAAAAATATTACCAAAAGTTGCCTTGCTCCGTTGAGTAAGGGCCTTCTCGATTTCCTTCATCTTGAATTAGTACAAAGTAAAGGGACTCCATCCAAAGTCGGCCTGTTAGTTTTGCTTTACGACCTCCATAAAGGACTCTTCTTTCAACCAAAAATTCCACCAAAAATTCAAGAATCTAAAACACTTGTCACTTCTTCATTACTATTCTTTAGAATGATAAGTAGAGGTGCATGATCCAACCCACTTCTCACCGAATGTTCCACTTCCATCACAGGGTACTTAGTTTGCAATAACATATTGTATAGTTCCCTGTCCAGCCTTTTGAAAATACAATCTTAGCATGTTCTTCCATTCTACCATGTGAATTTACTACCTCTGAATCCCATGACTACAAGATCACGCACATTGATGCAGTGATTAAAATCTCTCGCCTCTGTCTCTGTAACTGGCAAACCCCCTAGTTTTTCTTTCTCATTTGTGATCACTTGAAATCTCCTCCTATTAACCAGGGTTTTTGATAGTCATTTGATATCATCCCATAGCTGTAATCTTTCCCCTTGAGTACATTTAGCATATACCATTGAAACTACAATTTCCAAATTTTGACTTTAATTAAACACCTTAAGGGTAACTTGTTGTTCCTCATCCCTCAAGATATCACTCCCCGTAATTTCATCTCCAAAGGCCCATATCTTTCTATTCACATTTACTACTGCATGTTTAAACCCAAGCTTCTTCCTGTATACTTCTAACTACTTCTAACTGTTGTCCATCTTGGAATGGCTCCATCAAATGATAAAGTAAAAATGGTACCTCTTATGCTTATTGAAAAGTCTAGTGAATGCTTTTTGCGTGTTCACTGCCCTTATATTCCATATCAGTGCATTCATTGGAACTTACTATTTTTATGAACTGAACTCCTTGTTTGCCTTGAGTTTGCTTGAGCTGAAACAATTTCTGCAACTCCCTTTTTCTTCTCCTTTGAATGATTATCCTTGATTCTGTCTATCTGTTTAGGTGATAAATCACCATCCATAGCCACCTTTTTGATATTATGTTCCATGCCATTGCTATCCTGACATCCCTTTGTATGCATGCAGCTTTCATCCTGAACCCCAAATTGAATAGCTAGAGGTAAAACCTCACTGTTATCCACTTTTGACACTACTATTGTACCTTCCTCCATTTTTGCACCTTCTTCCACTGTCTTATCTATTTGCACATGTTCTACCACCACTTCTTTCTGATTTATCCCGTCCTTGCTTGCAATGTACTACTCCTTTGGCTGAATAACCTGATCCTTTGACTCCTGAACATGTCTCTCAGTTTGTATATATTTCCTCTCATCTTTCTTTTCCTCCCTATCTGAATCTGCATCCCTTTTGTCCTTGTTGTCTTCAGGTGATTTCTGTATTGCTTTGCTAAAACTCCGAGTAACCCAATCCTTTGTACTTTCCTTCACTGGAGAAGTATGATCTTCCTCATTGTTCTGCATTGCTTATTCCCCATTCTTGAGTACATCAAAAGGATTCTCATCTTTGTAGTCAATTTCTCCCGGAATATGCCCATACTTGTCCTTTTTGTACTTATTTCTCCTTCTAGTCATCCATTCCTGCTTGTATTGATTGTGTCCCACTATGCGGCCACTTGAAAGCACTTTCCTTTGGTTAGCTGCTGTCCCTATGGTTGTTCTTATTTTCTCTTCCACTCTTTCACCTTGTGTCCTTCCTCTAGCTTCGATTCTAACAATTTCGGATGAATAGTCCAACAACTCTGCTCGTCATGACCTTGTAAGCAACACTCCTTGCAATATTTTGGCATGTAGTCATATTGAATCTTTATCCACTTTGATTTGATCTCTCCTGTTATATCGTCTTCATTGATCCGCACTCTTTGGAGTAATTTTGCCACCAGGTCAACTTCTATTTTAACCTTAGCACAACTGGGCCTCGTTTGATTCCTTGTTGCCGTATCTACCGTGAGTGGTTTCCCTACTGTAGATGCAATAGAAAAAATTGTCTCCTTTGCAAAGAAATTTGGCATCAAGTCCGGTAATGAAATCCACGCTACTCCAATTGTTGTTTCTACATCCGGTTCAAACCAAGGATCTCATTTGAGTGTCCTCATCTGCCAATACATCTCCTTCGCCTTTACATAGAATGTTGTTGTAGATAGCATGTGCACATAATCCTCTAAACTAGTAAGTCTAAGTAAAATATGCCTCGAGTCCAAAACACCTATACTGTATTCATTCTTAATTCAACATTGACCCTGAATGATTTTCTTAATTCATTAATGTCCAGTTTGCCATACGAAAACTTTCCTACAATAGCATATTGTAGATTCTCCTTAATAATCAGCGTTCTGACTTCAGATTTCTTCCACGTAATATTAGGTTCACCATGTAACGTAATAACAGGTTTTGGTGGTACACATGGTACTGGTGGGGATTTAGGTTTGAGAATATTAGCATATTGATTTTTTTCTGGGGGTGGTGTTGTATTTGGATTATCAGATTTACAATTGTTCTTAGATGGTAGGGGAGGGAATTCCTCTGGTGGGATGGCCCTACCGGTGGTGGTCACGACCGTATTGGCCGAAGTCAGTGCTAGGTTTTCTGTCTTGGGTTTAGGGTTTTGAGAGCTTTTTTTTAGTGCATGTAAGTCATGTGTACCGAGCTTGTTACAAAGGCAACTAATACGAGGACTAGTGAATGACTTGGTAAAAGTATCTGTTGATAACTTAAATCCACAAATTTTATAACAATATCTCTCGAGACTTGAGAGTATTTTTTCTCTGAAATTTTATAACAATACGAGGACCAATGTGCTTAGTCCTCTCGTGAAATACCAGATTCAATACTATATGAAGGGCTTGATTATCACGCACAAGTTCCATTTGATGGATTCTCCAAATTTTGATTCTCTGAGCAGCTGATTGATCCAAACTATCTCATAAGAGGCTACAACCATTACATTTATTTCAAAAAATGCTCATAGGCACGAGTTTCGATGAAAGAGTCTAAAAACTCTTTCCGACGTCTTTCTTGCTTTCCGATGGCCTCTTCCTGGTTACAACTTAGTTTATTCATCAATCATTCGTCTGTGATTGATTTAGAAACTTTGTTCAAATTACAGTTCGATTTTAATATGGTTACCAGAATTTATTTTAACTTAGGCGAGAAATCTTAACGTAAAGAAGTCAATGATCGTGCAGAGGTATCGTACGAGTGGGTGGAATGCGAGAAATTTTTTATGAGGACGATGGCACTAAGTCGGAAAGTCATGTATTGGATCTGCGTTTTACCGTGAAAGCTTCTGAAAAGATGGAAATCATGGGATCACTGTTGTTCTTTTGCTCAAAAAAATTCAACATCTATGGAGTGATATCATGTTAAGGATTGGAAGGTATTGGAATCCCACATCAGTGGGTTAAAGGTCCATTCTTTACATAGAATCAGAGCCAGACCCACCCAATTCATTGTTTTCGATGTTGGGCCCCCGGTCTTATATTGTCCAAGCTCCAGATGTCCAGTCCTGGGCCAGCGGGGGGTGGGGTGTTGGAATCCCACATCGATGGGTTAAAGGATCCTTGTTCTCCTTGGTAGGAGCCCAGACCTATACAAATACCATTTTTTTCAGTGAAGCAACCAGATCGAACCACAACTATCTAGATGCTTTCAAAACTAATAAACGGAAAGCGAAAGAGGACTCGACGTCATCTTCATCTACATCCCATCGAATTGTAATCGACAACCCAGAAGTCTCTGATCAGGATGTGCTATACAAATGTTATGTTTGGTTGGGACTTTAAAGAATCGAAGGAGCTATCACTTTGGCCAACGTTCGATAGATAACATTTGGAGTGCATTCCCAAGGTTATAGTCTTATAGATGTATGAAATGTAGCGGTTTCAAATGGGCGGTTGGGCCGAAATTGAGCAAATTAAAATGGACTAAGTTCATAAATAGCTTGGGCTAAAATCAACTTAAAAGTTATTTCGTCTGAAATGGGTTGGGTTGAAATGGTTTTAAAAATAGGTTGGGTCATGAACTGCCCAACTTGACCTAATTCTTTTGATGGTCCTTCTTTTGATGGTCTACCTTACCCCATCCACCCACCACCCTTTGCTTTACACCCCTCCCTTGCCACCCATCGAGGCTCAAACATTTGAGTGCGACGCTTGAACCCCGCTAGATCCAACCCTGATCCCACTTAAGTTCAAGACCTGATTGCAGAAACTCGATCTTGGCCAAGGACTAAGAACCTAAGCACGACTTGGGACCCAACCCGAACACGACATGGGATGTGAGACACAGGACCCGAGACTCAACTCTGACCCAAGATTCAGCCCCGGCCTAAGACCCAAACCTACAGACGACACCGATTTTGAACCTGAGCCTTTACCAAGCCTCGACCCTGAGAAGGGGACCCTAGACCTGAATGGACCTGACCCCAATCGAGACCTGACCTTGAGACAGGACCCAACCCTAACCCGGGACCCAAAACTCAGCTCGATGTGATCCTACTACGTACGATGAAAAATAGAGCGACAACACAAGTAGTATATAAGGCTACTAGATTCTGTTGAGCAACAAAACCAGGTGGTTGCTCCATATAAACTTCCTCTTAAAGGTCAACATGGAGAAAAATATTCTTAATGTCCGACCAACAGAAAGGTTAATTGTAGACAACAACCATGGATAGAGAAAGATGGACAAATGCTATATTAACCACAAGTGAAAGTATCACTGTGATCAAGCCTAAATATCTGAGTATACTCCTTGGCAACAAGGCGAGCCTTGAGCCGATCAACTTTTTCCATCTGGACCAACTTTGACTACACACCTAACGACAACCAACAATAGGTTTACCTAAAGGAAGAGGAACAAGCTCCCGACTACAACTTGCATGTAAAGTAGACATCACATCAACCAAAGCTTGTTGCCATTCTGGATGAAAAAGTGTTTTACCCATAGACTTAGGGATGGAATCAGAGCACAAAATTATAGCATAATGGGGTGATAAAAGATGATTTCTTTAAAAGGTATAATGGGGGTTGATATTATGAGTGGATCATATTCCTTTTTGAAGTACAATCGATTGACTAGGAGGAGACAAGTCCTCATTAGGTATAGGTGATAACCCCCAAAATGTTGAAGTCGAAAACAAATACAAAAAGAAAAGAAACGATGGCATCGAAAATGCAAGAAAATAAAGGATAGATAGATAGATAGATAGATAGATAGATAGACACAATAAAATATAGGAAAGGACAATCGAAGTTTGTATCAAATTCTACAACCTCAATTTCAAATACATTCAAACACCTATCTCTTTCCTAAACCACAACGGAATCGAACTCCCAAGTAACCCACGTTTCAAAATGAATGTTCAGCACAAGCTAATCCTAGCTCTCACACTTTCAAGTGTATTCATAATAATTTCAAACGCTAACTACGGCAAAAATGAAGAAGGAAACTACTATTTATAGTCATGGGCTATTTATTACATATATTGGCCCAAAAGTGACCTAATTCTACAAATGAAGCAAGCTGTCCGCTTTGGCCCACATGCCCACGTAGATGTCAATCTGCCGGCACAGGTGAAGGGCACAGGTCAGTCACCTGCGAGCGCAGGTGACTTCGTAGGTCACTCCAGATTGTCTTCGATCTCCTTTTGACTCTCCAACGACCTCTCCCGTGGCCCTCGATCCTTCTTGAATGCATTGGGCAACATACAATACTCCTTAAATGGTATCAAGATGGTTTGAAACACATCTCGCTTTATCAATAATCCTTAGAGTATTTGTAGTTCTCAAGCTTGCTTCCTAGTAGAAGTCTTGAGGTGAATTTGGCTCCCGACTCCAAGCTATCCTCCACACATGGTATTGAATTCTTGGGAACTTGAAAAGGGTCCTCCAAACGTATCCTTGCATTCTTGAGATGATCGTGGCTTGGGTCCCTTTATGTCGGCCTTGAATTATAGTAACGCTGATTTGGCTTGTATCAGCAGGGTTCGACACAGGACGTGAATCATCTAGGCGTGAGGTTGGACGTGAACAACGATCGATGATGAGTCAGGACTGGTGACACTATATCGAGAGATGTAGAAGTAACCGTAGATTCCTTAAAAGTTGGTACAGATAAAACCTCGGTGGTATCAAGATGATTAGAAAATGTAAAATAAGGTCGGGATTTGTAAAATGTGACATCAACTGACATAATGTACCGATGAAGATAAGATGAGTTGCAATGAGATACACCCCTATTGAACCCAAGAATAACCAAAAAATATACATTTAAGAGCATGAGGGGCTAAGTTATGAACAAGACATGTCTCCCGAAGACACGAGGGGACGAAAGTATAGATATGATTGAGGAAACATTACTAAATAAGAAATCTGATTTTTGGTGGAAGATGACGACATTTGATTAATTAAATAACATATTGTGAGAATTGAATCGCCTAAAAGATGCAGATCAAATTGGGATAAAATGAGAAGCACGACGAATCTCAATGAGGTGCCTATTTTCCCTCTCTGATACCCCATGCTACTCCATTCTGCTAGGGTGTGTGGTTGACGAGATTGGATGTATAATTCCTTGGTGCGTCATAAACTTCTGAAACTAAAAGGATAAGTATTCCAAAGCATTATCAGTTATCACTATGAAAAGTACGAATGTAAACACCACATTGATTTTGTATTTCAGCACAAAACTCTTAAATATAGAAACAGCTCGGAACAATTTTTCATTAAGAAAATCCACTTACATTTTGAAGAATCATCAATGAAACTAACAAAATAATAAAATCCCAAGGTTGAATTTCCTCTTCTAGGACCCCAAATATCAAAAATGAACTATGGAAAAATAGACTTTGCAAGACTCACAACACTATGTAGAAAGGTAGTGCAAATGTGTTTCCCAAGTTGACACGACTCACAATCTAATGTGGATAAACTAGACAAGCTAGGCACCATTTTTTGTAGCTTGAATAAACTCGGATATCCCAAACGGTTGTGAATTAAGTCTGGAGAATCTGTAACTGGACATGTGGGGGGAGAGGTAAGATGGTAGAGACCTTGTCATTCAAATCCCGTGCCAATGGTCTTTCCCGTACTAGGGTCTTGCATAACCAAAGAATCATCAAGAAATATTATAGAATCCTATTCCTATTCTAACAGATTTGATTCCATTAGAGAATCTTTTTTCAAGTAGTGATCTTTTATTCTTACAGCTATCTTGCAGAAGCACCAGATGCATGTAAAGATAAGGTCACAGAACTCCTAGCTTATATGCTTGCAATTGAAGGGGAAGATGAATTGAGGTTTGACATTTCTGTTACTGTTTTTCTATTAGCAAACATTTCTCTCAATCTCTTGCACATGCGGCTGACATGGTTTCAAATGGCAGACCTTTTTATTCCATCTGTTTTTTGCTTCCAATGCTGTGTCAAGTAACTCTTAAGACTGGAGGATGCAAAATTTTAGCTTCCTCAGGTGCATTTAGAGAAGTGAGTCTCACATTCGTTCTGATTTCTGAAATTAATACAAGCATATTCACATCTCTATGAACCAATATTTTGGATGATAGCTGGCAATCCATTTATATGTCCCCACTTCGTTTCTTGATTTCTGAGGGAGTTTATTTAATTTGCAGGTTGTTGGTTACCTCATTGCTTTGATTGAACAAAACAACTATACATCTGAGGATAATGGTTCTATATTCTTGGCTTGCGATACAATTTTGAATTTTCTTCTAAAGGTGGTTTTCATGCTGTGCTGCAGGCTGCAGTCTCTTAATTGATGAATTAGTTATGTTTGTATGATATCATTGACAATCTCGCCTTCTCATGAACAGCGGGAGCAAATTAAATTTCCCTTAGATGATCCCAGTTTTATCAGACTTTTAGTAGCATTATCACATTGGGCAGGTAATATCTTTATTAACTCAGATTTTTGCACTTGCCGTGCGTGATCTCCTTGTTTCAACTGTTGAAACTTCTTGGTTTTGTATGCATTCATATTTCCTATCTGTAGCATCATCCAAAAAAATGAGCAGTTGATACCTATCAGCCTTTAGCGAAGAGGTGTTAACCTTTAAATGGCCCTGTCCGTAGCTGCAGTACATTGGGCACCATTATAGATGGATAAAAGAATGCTCAAAGTTTTCTCAAAATTGGTAATGTTAAGATGCTTCTTGAAGGCAGCCTAATGACTTAATGCAGCTTAATATCATTTAAAACCAATGTACATCTCATGTTTAATTTGGTAAAAGTGGGAAAAAGGTTTCTTTCTAGCTAGTTGTTACCCCTTTCCAAGTGTGATTTCCATCTTATGTATGGCTGTGCCTAAGGGCATATTGTTTGAAATAGATTCTTCTTTTGATCAATTTCCAAACTCTTTTTCGATCTTCCAAAGCATAAGGCTTTTTGGATGTAGAATGATATCTATAGAGATGGATCTTCTATATATCGTATAATATCATATAATGAAGTAGCACATTGGTGGATTGGGTATATATATATATATACTAGATTGAAAGGGAGCTTTGAAGTAACTGGTAAAGTTGCTGCCATGTGACCAGGAGGTCACGGGTTCAAGCCTTGGAAACAGCCTCTGGCAGAAATGCAAGGTAAGGGGTTGCGTACGATACACCCTTGTGGTGGGGCCCTTCCTCGGACATCGCGCATAGCGGTAGCTTTAGTGTACCGGGCTGCCCTTTTTTTATATATACTAGATTAATGTACGTACTTTGCATGTGTCTCTCACGTCAATCAATAAAATATACATAAGAATTAAGAACAATATAATTAGAAAGTAGCAATATATTAACGTTAAAAGATGATATATCTATTTAAATTATATAAATAAATATTTTATCTCAAATATATTATTATGTGATGTGTCTCACTTCAATGTTTATTATAAACGGAAAGAACAAAGTTAATTTGAATTTCATGCTAATAAAACTATTCTCAAACCTCATTACTCCTTTCATAGGAGACACCTTCAAGAACACCCAATCACTTACTTCAAACTCCAATTCTCTTTGCCTCAATCAAATAATACAATTAAATCTAATCTTTACACACAAAATTTTTCTCAAAGTCATCCGACACTCATCTACCACTTGTAAACAATAACAAAATAATACGATAATATAGATATCAAAATAATACAACTAAACCTACCTTTACATAAAAAAAATTCTCAAAACCGACCAACATTTATCTATCACCTGTAAACTGCAACAAAATAATACGATAAAACTGATATCAAAACAATACAGTTAAACTTAAATTTTACACAAATTTTTCAAAGCCGATCGAGATTTATCTACGTTCTGTAAACTACCTCAAAATAACAAACTAATAGAGATATTACGATAATACAATTAAACCTAACCTTTACCTAAAAAAAAATTTCAAAGCCGACCCACATTCATCTAGCATCTGTAAATTAACATAAAACAATAAGATAATAAATGGCGAGTCGCCATGTTGCCAATGGCGAATGGTGAGGCGAGGCGAAGCAACGTCGCTATCTACCTTCGTGGCGATGCCACCTTCGAAAAGCGATGCCTTTTTTAAAAAAATAAAAAATTAGGGCTTCAAGGATAAAACGTAATTTAAGGGCTTTTATTTCCATATTTGCTTCAAATGCTACCATTGCGAGGCGAGAGTGGCGACTGCGAGTGCGACTTGCGACTGTGCAACTCGCAGCTCCGGCGGGCAGCGGCTTGCGACTCCGACGACTGGTACGTAACTCTATTTGTTTTCTTTTTCTACTTTCGTCTACTTTCTCCTATGATTTCTTCTTCAAATCATTTCACTTTTTCCTCGGATTTATTTTACTTCCCAGTTTTTTTCCACATAGACACTCACAGTAGACATAATACTTACTGTTTCTGATTTCTTATAACTTATATAGTATAATAACTAATATCATAATTGCTTGATCATTAACAACAATTTCAATGACGTCTGCGTCTCAATTTAATAGTAACAAACAAAGGGGCATTGGATGGAATTATGGTTCGTAAGGACCAACAAAAGATTTGGTCATATCTAATTTTTGTCGACCGTTGAGTCTTGAGTCATTCAAGTCCTAGACATTAGTATCTATAATCCATTTTTAGTTTTTTACTTGAAATATTTGTTAATAAATTATTGCTAATGCTATTTTTATTATTTATATATGCAATTAATATTTTAATTTTTGGGTATTAATTGTCGCCGCACTTTCAAAAGGCGATTGCCTTGCCGCTCGCCTCGCCGCGTGGCAAGGCAGAGCCTTGTTGCCTTTCGCGGTCCAAAACACTGCCTGGAGCTGACTTAATATATCCCATAATGCGAACAACTGCATCCCAATGACTATCACATATCACATGGATAATCCATATGCTGACTTAAAACACTCACATGATAGGAAATGTCAGGTCTGATCACTGAGTGGCTTCCTCTGTCCTGGTAGGAGTTTAGTATTTGGATTTATAGGAGTGTCAATGAGTTTACATCCCATCGTTCCTGTCTCCTTGAGAATATCTAAGGCATACTTGTGTTGTAAAATAATAATACCTGATCTGGACTGAGCAATTCACCTAGAAAATACTTCAATCTGTCGAGGTCTTTAGTTTGGAAATGCTAAAAGAGGTATTACTTAAAACGAATATACCATCTTGATCATTGTCGGTAATTTACAAACCAACAAATAAATACATAGATTTGGAGTAGAGTTTGGAGTAGAATGTCGATAAAACGCAGAGTGATCTACTACTGTGTTGAACTTTCCAAATCAGGCCCGAGGAGACTATTTTAGACCATAAAGTGACCGGCGCAATTGACACACCAGACTAGACCCCCATTGAGAAACAAAATCAGGTGATTGCTTTAATAAAGTTCCTCCTTATTAGAATATGAAGAGGAATAAGAATAACATATAGAATCCTACTTGTAAAAGGATTGTAATGTAGTGTTCTATTTGAAGTGGGATTGGAATGTAGTGTTTATAAATAGGGTCTCAATGTAATCATACAATTACAACAATTTAATAATGTTCTTCTCTTGTATTTCTCACATGGTATCAGAACCTTTACGATTTTGGTAGAGAATCACAGAGCTTCCGCTACCCGCGGACGAATATAACCCATATATGCTGCCCGTCTGACCAATGATTATGTTAGCAAAAGTTAGCCACCGTGCTTCTTTCCAATGTCTTCTCATATCTAATTTGCATAGCATTGTGCTTTTTTTCGGTGACTACTTTCATATATCTAATTTGCAGCACCCGTGCATCTTTGCGGTGATTACTTTCTCATATCTAATTTTGCATAACACTGTGCATTTCTTCGGTGACTACTTTTTCATATCTATTTTGTAGCATCGTGTATCTTTTCGGTAACTGCTTTCTCATATTTGATTTGTGTAGCATCGTGCATCTCTCCCGACTGCTATATTTAATTTGAGTAGTACCGTGCATCTTTCCGGACTACTTTCTCATATCTGAGTTATAAAGCATCATGCGTCTTTTCAGTGACTCCTCAGATCTAATTTGCGTAGTTCCTGCGTCTTTCCAGTGACTCCTTAGATTTGATTTATGTAGGATCGTACCATTATTTCGACCCTGACTATATAATTCTCTTTTTCTGTAGGCTCGTGCCGTTATTTCGACCCTACCCATACAATTTTTCTTTTTTGGTAGGGTCTTGTCGTCATTCTGAGCCTAACCATATAATTTTTATTTTTCAGCAGGGTTGTGTCATCATTTCGACCCTACCTATATAACTTCTCGTTCTCAATAGGGTCGTGCCATCATTCCGACCCTACCATATAATTTTTTTCTCAAATTGTGACCACTTTTCAGTCATCTAATCTAATAATTTAGCGCGAGAGCATGTTTCAATCAGTTTTTTCGATGACTTGTCAAGATCTACTCATCTCTTGATTTCAAGATGACCCACATATTTTCTACTAGTTTCCTGGGGTGAAGTTATGAACAAAACATGTACTCCTAAAGACACGAAGGGAAAGAAGGTATAGAGGTGATTGTGGAAACAATATTGAATAAGGAATTTGATTTTGAATGGAAGATGAGGGCATTCGATTAATTAAATAGCAAGATGAGAGAACTGCATCACCTCATAAACGCAGCGGAACATGAGATTAATTGAGAAGAGTGCGAGCAGTCTCGATGAGGTGCCTATTCTTCCTTTCTGCTACTACATTCTATTGAGGAGTATACATATAAGAAGTATGATGAATTATTTCTTGATGAGTCATAAATTGTTGAAAATGGGAGGACATATATTCTAAGGCGTTATCACTACGAAAGGTACGAATAGAGATACCAAATTGATTTTATATTTCAGCACAATAACTCATGAATATAAAAACATTTCAGAACGATCTTTCATTAAGAAAATCAAGTACATCTTAAATAATCATCACTCAGACCCCACTATGTGGGAATACACTGGGTATGTTGTTGTTGTTGAAGCTAACTAAATAACAAAACCCTAAGGTTGAACTGACTCTACTAGGACCCTAAATATCAGAGTGAACTAAGGCAAAGATATACTCTGCACGACTCTCTCATTAAGAAAATCCAAGTACATCTTGAATAATCATCAATCAGGCCCCACTATGTGTGAATACACTAGGTATGTTGTTGTTGTTGTTGTTGAGGCTAACGAAATAACGAAACCCTAAGGTTGAACTGACTCTGCTAGGAACCCAAATATCAGAGTGAACTAAGGAAAAGATATACTCTGCACTACGTTGGAAGGTAGTTCGAGTGTGTTTCTCGAGTTGGCACAACTCACAATCTAACGTGGACAGACTAGACAAACTAGGCACCATTTTCTGAAGCTTGAACAAACTAGGATGTCCTAAACATTTGTGAATTACGTCTGGAGAATCTGTAACTGGATATGTTATGAAAGAGTTAGGAGAGGTAAGGTAGTAGAGGCCTTGTGATTCATATCTTACAACAATTGTTGGTCCCGCACTATGATCATGTGAATTACGTTCGGAGAATCTGTAACTGGATATGTTATGGAAGAGTTAGGAGAGATAAGGTAGTAGAAGCCTTGTGATTTATATCTTACACCAATTGGTTGCCCCGCACTATGGTCATGCATGACAAAAGAGTCCTTAAAAACTAGTATGCCACAATTTAAGGCACAAGTCAAATGACTGTCCAATGCAAGACTAAAAGAACAATCAGGGACATAAATAACATAATTTGAAGTGGCAGGGGATAAGGGATTAGCTTGTCCAACTCCTTTTGCTCTGGTTTGATTACCACTGGCTTAAGTGACAGCTGGAAGAGACTCTGAATAAACAATATTTGACATAAGTGATTTATCACCAGAAATATGATTAGAAGCGCCAGAGTCCAATTCAAAGGTAGGAGATTGTGCATTTGAGGCTGCTGGTAGTGATATCTGATTACTTGCTCGATATTGAAGATACTCATTATATTCATTTTCAGGTAAATACACCCATAGATTACATATGCTGTTAGACCTAGCAACATGATCATATTTAGGTGGTCGACCATTCAAAGAATAACATATTTAACGTGTATGTCCAAGCCTATTACAATAACTACACTTAGGTTGAGAATAATATACGTCACTAGTGTGTCCAAGCCCTTACACTGACTAGAACTAGGTCGAGATCTTCCAAAACGAACCCCTCGGGCTCAGTCGATTCTTCATGGATTGTGACATTTGATTTTTTAATCTCTTGACTAAGGGTTTAGACTTAATCATAGGACTAAATCAAAATCAGTGATTAGCGATTGCAGAAATTCCGACGGAAAAATCATAAGGGGTCTGGCAAATCTCGCCGGAAAACTGACAAACGAGCCAGTAGTGGTGTTGGATTTCGCTCAACACTGATCGAAATAGATGATGATGCCAATCAGTCCTGACAGCCGTCGGAAATTGACGCACGATTACCTGTCTAGCTGAGTTCCTCACCAATGTTCTGATACCATGTGAAATTTTAGTGAAGAATATCATTGATTGTTGTATCTTATTATTACACTGAGACCCTATTTATAGACGGTACATTACAATCCATTTCCAAGTAGGGTTCTATATACTATTCCTATTCCTTCTCATATTCTAACAAGTACCATATCCCTCATAAACAGGCCAAAGAAAGTGTCAGCCAGTAATTATTCAATTCAAAAATGAACAATGTTGACATGTGGAAGTCTTAAATAGGAAACAAAAATTCTTAAATTAGCTTTTATAAGAGAATGCAATCAAAAGATAAATGTCTTGAGAGCTAGAGCAGAAAAGTGAAACCTTCATCTCTCCAGAAGCAAACCCTTTCTGCTCCTCCTGCCATCTAACAGCTATAGATGCCTCCGGACCTAATGAAGTTGTATCTGAAAATAAAAGTCTCAAGGAGGTCCGCAGGGCATCATAGTTCCTTACTCCTAACCTCCAACTTCCTCGGTTTAATGGGAGCAAGTCCGGAAAAGAGAATTTTACTATAATTAAACCAGGAAAAAGTTTTTGTTTAGCGTTGGTTCATTGTTGCTTCCATCGAAGGAACTTCTGATGCTTTGAAGTGCACCACCTAGAAGTCTTACATCTCAGGTATCCGGTTGTCCCTCCAATATTTGAAGATTATGAAGCTCTTTTTTGTCGATCGCTCGTGAGCACAAGAAGTAAATATTAAAGGCAAGGGAAGGAGAACTTGCTGAAATCCATTGTCCATTTTCCTTGTTTCCGTGTGATGCATATGTTCAACATTACTGGGAGGTTTTGTAGATTCTTCAAGAGGAGATGCGGCAGTTACAAGAGATAATGTATTACTTTGTAGGGATGTCACAGAAACCTAAACGAAGTTCTGGTTTCATAATCACCTGGATGGATTTCTGACTTTATTTACCAATATAACTAGTATGTCTTGATATCAATCTGAAATACGTTTATGTCCGTCATTGAGTAACAAATTGCTCCTCCATGTCATCACTAAATTTTCAGTCATTTGTGACCACAAAGAATATAACACTTCCTGTGTATCTCTAAAATTACTGATCAAATTGCACTAGAGGTGGTAGATGCTTGGTTTCTCTCTCCTGAGACGTACTGTCTCAAACATCTTTTACTTAATTGGTTTTTGGTTGCTTTCCAAAGGTTGCTGAGATTTATATATTTGCATTCCAGAGGGTATGGATGATGTATCTATTATCATGATGGCATCAAGCATCTGTTCAGTTATACTTGATTTGACATCAGAGGAAGCTCTTCTAAATCATCCAGACTTCATTAGTGGTAATATTAGTAGTCTGTCGAAGCTCATTGAACGAAGCTTTGGGATGTGTGGTCAGGTAATTCACTGGCTTATGCTTCAACCATTCTGTTATTGCCTAAATTGATTGTACATCATTAGCTTTTTCCATATTTTGGGATTACTCAAAATCTCGGCATCCTATCTTCCTCACCCACCCTCCATTCAAAATGAACTTTGAGAAAATAAACATGCCAAGGAAATGATATGTTAACTGTGGTTTCTGATACTCCAGTTGACAACTTACTTTTCTGGCTGAATTCAGGACTTGATATCTGATGATGCTAAAGCTGAAGTAGATCTTTTTCAGATAATTACCTCAGGTTTGTAGTTCTCTTATGTCATGAATATTAGGCTTCATTTGCTTTACTTCATCAAGGTCTTTATGTTAATCATTCAAATCTCAGTCATTAAGTAGGATTGTTGTTTGGGTCTAAATTTTGTCTATTCAAGGTTTCTACAAAGATATCAGTTCACCACTACTCCATCCACTTTCACAGTTAATGCGGTTGTCACAGCTCGCCATTATCAACTATCACCACCATCAACCAACCATCCTCAATTCCTCATCCATAACCAGGGGAGGGCTTACAGGGAGGAGCACGGTTTCACGTGAACCCATGTACCCCTCGCTAGTATAGGTACCCCTCCCTAGTATAGGTATGACTATCCTTTTTTTCTACTAAATTAGTTAAGATGTTACGAGGGAACCCAGGCACAAGAGTGCACCTTGGCCTGTTGGTGACAGTGTGCACCATTGCATACCAGGTCTAGGGATAGAATCCTTCTGGCCATACTGTTTTTTTAAGTTCGTTTCGCCTAGCTCTTATTTCTTTCCTTTTCTTTCTTTTCTCTTTTTGTCATTTCTTTCTTTGCTTTTTTGGTTCATTCTTCAAGTTTCAATGTTTTTTCTCTTCCTTTTCGTTTTCCGGTTTGCTGATCTTTCTTATGTTTCTTTTTTGTCGTTTCTTTCTTTTCTTTTTTGTAAGTTTCCTTTTCGACATCATTATATAAAAAAAATAAATTGATAGTTAAATAACTTTTGATCATCTTAGGAAAAAAGATGAAAATGAAAAAAAAAATGAAAAATCAAAAGAAAAATCAAAAGGCCGTTTTATTCAAAACCCCAATTATTTTATTTCTTCGCATTTCAGAAGTCGCTAAAAGAATCAAAAATAATATCTTCTCTGGACTTCTATCTCCGCATGTGTTTTTAGCAACAATTTTACGAATAATGATCACACTTTCCGTAGTTTCTTATCGTTTTTTTTTTATATCTTTTCCTTCACTATTTTTTCTTAATTTGTGAAGTGAATTTTTTTGGATAATAATGCTATTAATGATCGCTTTTACAATATGAAAACTTGTTAAAACCAATTATAAATTGAATGACGGTTTTTTGGTGATAATAGCATTAATTATAGTTTGCTCATCAAGTTGTTGTCATGACAATTTTTTTGAAGCAGGTATAGATATATATAGTAACATTTTTTGTATAACTATTTGCTGCATAAAAACTGCAGTAATTCATACTTACAATGGAATATAGGAAGATATACCAAGCTATAACCTACTTATAAAGATCCTAGAACATCAACAAAGGATTCTACTTCCATATATTCATGTTTACACCAAAAATAGAAAAGGGTCAAACACGTCATCTTCAGTTTCTGGGTAGAACTATAATTGTCTTTAGAACACCTTTGATTTCTCTCTTTCCCAACTGTCCACCAAATACAAGCAGGGACAATCTTCCATCTTTCTTTATGTTCTGAGTGAGTGCTATATTTTTTCCGGCACTCCAACACTTCTAGTGTATCTCTTGGCATGGCCCGCATGATTCCTTTTAGATTAAGGAAAATCCTCCAAAATTGTACAGTTAACTTGTAGTGTCAAAAAAGATAGGTTGATTGTCTCTGATTCTTCTCCGCACATATAACATCTAGAGTTTAGGTGGAAGTCCCTTTTTCTTAAGTCCTTCATGAGGTAGAACCACTTTCCTAGCCACGAGCCTAGAGAAACAAGCCACTTTGTGAGGAATTTTAACTTTCCAAATTAGTTTCCAGGACCAACAACTAATCTGGTTGTTAGAATGATTAAATTCCTTGTAAGCTGGCCTGACTAAAACTGATACTGTCATGAGTCATGACAATTTTGTGGCATCGATGATAGTTAAGTGCAGCCATCCTCTAAAGTTACTTGGGTACATCTCTGTCTACAACCACTACCATGGCCAATCACTATAGTCAATTGCCACCACCATTAGCTACTATTTACAATCATCACCATTGCCACAACATCCATATATCACTACCATTAACTAGCACTATTTATTGCCAAACACCTTCACCATTGGCTATTACTATTATCCACCACAATTATCAGATGCCATCAATAACTACCACCATCAATCACTGTCGTTAACCACTACTGCTAGCCATCATCACCACTAGCTACAACCCACGGCCACCACAATCCTCAATCGACACCCACAACCATCTCCATTGGTCATCACCACCATCAACCGCCATATAGGATAACTATTTTATTTTTTGGTTTATATATCTAATATTAGATTAATTTAGTATTTTATTAAATTTTATATTTTATTAATTCTAAGATGCGGGAAGTTCGATTGGGATGGTTCGGACACGTGATGAGGAGGGGCATGGATGCCCCGGTTCGTAGGTGTGAGAGGCTAGCGTTGGATGGTTTTAGGCGGGGTAGGGGTAGGCCGAAGAAGTACTGGGGTGAGGTGATTAGGCGGGACATGGAGCAGTTATAGCTCACCGAGGACATGACCCTAGATAGGAAGATCTGGAGGACGCGAATTAGGGCAGAAGGCTAGGGCCAGTTTGGGTTGCTAGTGTAGGGAATTACTTAGTGGGGGTATTATTCTTGTTATGATACCTTGTTCCATGTTGCATTACGAATCTGTGTGCTTTTCTCTGTTTTTTATTACTTGTGGGTGCCGTATTTATGTTATGAAATCTTGTTCTGTGTTTTACTATGTATTTGTGTGGTATCTCGTGTCTTGAGCCGGGGGTCTATCGGAAACAACCTTTCTACTTCTTTGGAGGTAGAGGTATGGACTGCGTACATCTTACCCCTCCCAGACCCCACTAGGTGGGAATACACTGGGTTTGTTGTTGTTGTTGTTGTTGTTATTAATTCTAAAATAAAGTCAAGTTCTATATACTCAAATGTTGAAAAAATAGTCTTAATTATTTAATACTTAGATCTTAATCCATCTTAATAATTAGAGGTGTATTTAGACCGAGACATCTGAATCTTACCACACATTAGTATTCAGATGTCTTATAATTTTAGTAGAAACGAATAATATTTTTATGTTTATGTTCTTTCTTCCTAGGTTTGAAAAAAATTTGAGAGGCAGTAACTTATTCTACTTGTGTTGTCTGAAATTGGTGTAGCATATTCATCATGGGCTGATCGGTTTCCTCGCATTAGACAAGCTATCGAGAGCTCAGGGTCTTTTCGATTTCGACATGTTTCATAGGACTGTTGTTCATTTGATGAGGTATGTTTGACTTTCTTGGAATTTGTGGTACTTATCAATTGAGTTATAGTACACCTTTGATGAAGCATAATGTCTTTCCTGCAATCACTCTCGAGATTTCATTCCTGCATTTTGGACTTCCAAGTGCTCCACGAATCTGCAGAACAGTTACCTATATCTGTTAACGGAGTGAGTTTTTCACTGGCCAACTTTGCAGTTCAAAGACATTAGTGTTTCCAAATATTGCCTACTGTGTGTATCTCCGAAGGTTCCTTTTTTTTTTTTTTGTGTGTGTGGGGTGGGTGGGGGTGGGGTGGGGGTGGGCGTGGGGGTGGGGGTTATATAATAGTTGCAACATTTTGGACGGAGTGATAAACAGTGAATCCAACCTTTTCCTAACAGTTATATGGATCCGAGCCTGCAGGATGACAGTCTTTTTTGTTGTTCCAACTCTCTGCATGTGTTAGGCACTTTAATGGCTTTGCTTTCATCGTACCATTTTTCCTCGAGGAAGAGGGTTGCTGGACTTGGCTGATTTATTGGGCAAGGAAATGATATGGCTCAAGCGGTTCCTTCAAGAACTTAGATTGCACCAAATGGAGTACATTGTCTATTGTGACAGTCAAAGTGCAATAGACTTGAGTAAGAATTTCATGTACCATGAAAGAACAAAACACTTTGATGTGAGGTACCATTAGATTTGTGAACAAGTGGAGAACGAATCATTCCATGTTAAGAAGATTCATACGAGTGAAAATCCTGCGGATATGATGACGAAGGTGGTACCAAAAGACAAGTTCGAACTGTGTAAAGAACTTGAATGCGTGAGATCTCTCTAAGAAGACGGAGATACCTCCTTCAGATGCATGGGACTGGAGGGGGAGATTTGCGGGGTCCAGTCCCATCATTCATAATGCACGAAATTTCTTAGTCCAAAATTATTGCATGCCTTTTTCAAACTTTCATTTATTGGATAGAGAAATGTCAAGAAGAGATTTGATTTCAATAGCATTTTTATGTCACCGATGACCTCAACATGGACTGTTTTTGGCCTATAAAAGGAGCTCCTCAGCTCATTTGTTAAACAAACCAAATGGAGAGAAAAACAATATATAGAAAGCCGTGAGATATTCCACAGATTGTGATAAAAAATAGTCTGTGAAGGAAAAATTAGAGTGAACGATATTTTAGTAAGGTGGGAGTCAAAAGAGGGTTATTTCTTTGGAATGTGTAGTAGCCATTTTGAATGTTGTACTTGTGACTATGGTGAAAAAATCCTTACTATAGTAATATCAGTTGCTCCTGTTGGTCCGTGGGTTTTCTCTTATTTAAAAGGATTTTCACGTAAAATTCTTGGTGTCATTATTTTCATTTATTTTCTTATTATTTTGTCACAAATACTTTTGTTGTTATTCCGCGTTTACTCAACACTAACTCATAACTTTATTGCAGGCAAGTGCGTTATGGAGCATATGAATGTTGATGAGGTCACTTGTCATTTTAATTGCCATCGTCGCTTTTACTTATTAGTGTTTTTCTAGTATATTGTTAATCCTAGTGAATATTGCATTGACTGAACTTGTTGAGGATGTTCAGCTGTAAGTCTTTAACATGGCATATGAGGAGGTTTCTTTGTTTTGTCAGAAGTAAACTGATTTACGCAAATGAGAAGAAGCAATCTCTCTTTCTGATTGGTTCTTGTTTTATGTCCTCTACTCAATACTAAAACAAGAAGATGGATGTATTGAATCTCTTAAAAAATAAGATACATCTTGTTTTAAACTAGTATGCTGGCATTGCACCGGCCATTTAATGGTTAAATTTCAATGCTTAGCATGTCATGCCTATCACTATTATGGTCGACACTCGTGACTGATGAATTATTGCACGAAGAAGATGGAGAAGAGAATTGGGAAGCTGCTATTGACAAAGTCATATCTTTCCGGTTTTGCCTTTCAAAAGGGAATGATATATTCCTGCTATGGACACAAGTGTTTGGTTTCTCCCATTTCTCTACTAGGCAGTTTTTATGGTAAGGTTGTCTCGAGATATTCATGTCTGACATTGACAAGCTTCCATTTTAAAAAAAAAACACTGAAGCATCATTTCAGTTGCTACCGTGGCCTTTCTCTTCTCTCTCAATGTGTTTCATAGCAATGCAATGTGCTTTGTATGTGTCGGAGTGTCCTTTATCCACTTCCCAAGGATTTTTCGGTCTTAAGTTGATTTTGATTGCGCAAGGTATTTTCTCTAAAACCATAAGGCAGTCACCAGAAATTGCACGTTAGTTCCTGTATCTTTTAGTGGTTTATATGGGCTAAGGAAGAGATGGACAACAACGACAGGCCACCAGCTATGTGTTATTTAGTGGTTTATATGGGCTAAGGAAGAGATGGACAACAACGACAGGCCACCAACTCTGTGTTAAAGGACAAGCAGGAGACCAATGTGTCATACCTCAAGGTGCGCGGACAATCCTTGACAGCGTTGTGCCTGATGCGAAATATCTGACTGGCACTATCCAATGGTCCCTCAACAAATGGCACATGACCATTGGTCGTGGTACTTGTTAGTGTTTTAGCCTTGATTTTTTTATTATATTTAAGTTTTATTTTTTCTTAGAAGGAAAATAAAAGTTACCATAATTACTTTTATTTTTCCTGAAAGAAAAAAATATAATTTTTTTCCATATTTGGCTAACCTCTTTTTTGAAGGAAAGATTTTGGACATCTATAAATAGAACCTTCTCATACCATAACACAAGAGACTCCACAATATAGTCATGAAAGAGTCTTTGTTTAAGAGGAGATTTCTCCTATTAGGTTTAATGTTTTTCAATATTAGGTTTTATAATATGTAAGCCGATTGGCCAAAACATATAATAATTTAATGCTTTTAAGTATTGTGTTCTTTGTCGTTTGATTTATCATCTCATGGTTTGCAAACTTTAAGCTTCCGCATGACGCCCTCTCGATTTCGAACCTAATAAGTGATATCATAGCCCATGGTTCAATAAATCGATGGTCCAATTGTTAAACAAAGTTGCAATCAATTTGATGATAATGAAATATGTCCAAAAGCTACATGTGGAGATAATTGTTAATCATATTTTCAACAATCCTGCTGTCACATATTTGAAAATAAAACTTACTTTTAACCCTGCAAAAGGGTTCTAATATTTTTAACCCGAAATGGGCTCATATATTTTTAACCCAAAAGCTTCATTTTTAAGCATGTCAAGCAGCAGCGATGAAGACTATGTGAAGAACAAGGATTAAAGATGTGAAGAAGACGGATCAAGAATATTTTGAAGAAAATCAAGCAAAAAAGGGAGATTTGTTAGGGTTTTTGCCCTGATTTTCTTTCTATATTTAAGTTTTATTTTTTCTTAGAAGGAAAATAAAAGTTACCATAATTACTTGAAAAAAAAAATATAATTCTTTTCCATATTTGGCTAACCTCTTTCTTGGACGAAAGGTTTTAGACATCTATAAATAGAAGACCCCGCTTCTCATATCATAACACAAGAGACTCCACAATGTAGTCATTAAAGAGTCTTTGTTTAGGGAGAGATTTCTCCTAATAGGTTTAATGTTTTTCAATATTAGGTTTTATAATATGTAGGCCGATTGGTCAAAACATATAATAATTTAATGTTTTTAAGTATTGTGTTCTTTGTCGTCTGATTTATCATCTCATGGTTTGCAAACTTTAAGCTTCAGCATAACACCCTCTCGATTTCGAACCCAACAGTACTTTGTGGCTTCACGGTACTATCGGCCAAAGGCTGACCGGTATATTGAATTAGACACTCATTCCCCATTGTAAAGCATCATTTGCTCTCACTTCTTTTCGCTAAGGCTCTACTAAGCAATTAAAATCTTTCTAGCTTTGCCTCTAAGTTTTCTCTGTTTTTAGCTCGTCTTTGCTTTACTTCGTTTGCCTAATTTAGCTTTTTTGATTGAAGCCAACCCATGGCCTAAGAATCTCGATTGTACGCTTCGTATTATATTTGAGATTTGAATTCAATCTCTTATTCACTGCTTTAAAGAGATATACGAGGATATTTGTAATTATATCATAGTTATTTGTTTATACAGCTGTAATTAGTTATTGTATCACTTTAGGATTATAATTAGTTGTTGTATTGCTTTAGAACTCAGTGTTTCATTAGCGCCTATATATTCTCCATTAGCCTATGAATAAACATTGCTCTTCTCATTCTCTGTCCAACAGTAGTTGTTTTATGGTATCAACCACAACAATAACAAACTCAATGTATTGCCACATAGTGGGGTCTGGGGGGTAAGATGTACGCAGTCCATACCACTACTTCAGGAGAAGTAGAAGGTTGTTTCTAATAAACCTCTGGCTCAAGACAAAGAATAATAAACAGATACTTAATAGAGCATGGAACAGGATGTCAAGACAAAAATACGCCACCCACAAGGAATAATAAACAAAGAATAGTAAACACATTCGTAATAAAGCATATAACAAAGTGTCCTAGCAAGAATAATACATCTACCAAGTAATGTTCTACCCCAACGATTCAAACTGGCACTAGCCGTCTATTCTAATACGTGCCCTCCAGATCTTCCTATCTAGGGTCATGTCCTCAGTGAGCTGCTCCATGTCCCGTCTGATCACCTCTCTCCAGTATTTCTTCGGCCAACTCCTACCCCGCCTGAAACCATCCAAAGCAAGCTTCTCACACCTACGAACCAGGGCATCCATGCCCCTCCTCATCACATGCCCGAACCATCTCAATTGGACTTCCCGCATCTTGTCCTCTACCGAAGCCACTCCAACCTTTTCCCGAATAGTCTAATTTCGAACTCTATCACCCCAATTAAGCCCACACATCCAACGCAACATCCGCATTTCGCCGCCTTCAATTTTTGAATGTGAGAGTTCTTGACTGACCAATATTTCGCTCCATACAACTTGGCCGGCCGGACTGCCACCCTGTAGAATTTGCCTTTAAGCTTGGGCATCACCTTCCTATCACACAACAACCCCGAGGCGAGCTTCCACTTCATTCATCTCGCTCCAATACGATGGGAGACATCCTCGTCAATCTCACCATTCCCCTGAATCATGGACCCCAGATACTTGAAATTATCCCTCTTATACACCGTCTGGGAATCCAACCTTACTACCACCTCGTCTTCCTGCCTCACGTCATCAAACTTGCATGAGTATTATCATGCCCTGTTTTTGTCAAGGTTAAACAAAATATGACTAATTGAACTCCAAAAGAATTAAATTTTGTACAGAGTCGCCACCTAATTTTTAAGAAAAATAAGGAAACCTATTGAATTATTGACATGTGCGATTTATGTTTCAGACCGCGAAAACCAATTGAGATTCTAGGTAAGGGTTCAAATTATCCCGAAGAGAAGATTAGGGACCCTTCGGGATCCACAACTGTGTTATCCAGCTAGAGTAAATTTATCAAAAGGAAGGAGGTATATTTAAAATAATGTAAATAGTATGTGTATTAAATATAAAATAATTCTTTTGAAAAATATAAATGTTTAAAATTATATAAAGGTATATGTATATAAATAAAACATATTGTTATAAAAACATGTAAAAGATATGTATAAAAATGTATAAATACATGTGAAAAGAAAAGTATTTTATGATGTGTGAAAAGAAATGTATTTTGATGTGCGAGAAAGTATTTACAAGTAATATTTTTTATCTGATTAAAATTACGGAGAAAAGTAAAATTTATTTGAGAAAAAAAGACTACATAACATATGAATTACTTGATTAACTTGATTCTTTTATGTATGTGTATCAAAATAATATATATGTTTTGTCGAAAAAAATAGAGAAAGTGGCCAAATACCCCCCAACCTTTACCCCAAATCTCAACTATAAACTTATACTTTGAGGGGGTCTTATAACCCCCTGAACTATTTTAAAGTAGAATATTTACCCCTGAACTATTTTAAAGTGAAATATTTACGCCTCTAAAAGCTCATGCCCAGACATTGTTTCAGGCAGTGAGCTGCACTCGCTGCCACATCATTTTTTCTTGCCACGTCATTAACACATCATTTTTTTTTTTTTTACTCTAAAAAATCAATTATTTAAAGAGAGTGAAACCCACTTCTCTTTAATTATTTAAAGATAGTGAAACCCACCAAATTTTCTTTGTTTCCTGGACTTCCATAAAGAAATAGATAGTAGATCGTGAATTTTTTTTTCTAAAATTTTTAAGCCTCCATTTTTCATTGAGGAGCAGAAAAATGAAGTTTTATCAACCCATATTTATCAATCCAAGAATAGATGGTGCAGAAGAGAGACATTGGTGTTGATTGTGAAAAAATTTGGTATTGATTTTGATTATGATGTTGATTTGATTATTTCAATTTCAAGGCATTGTTGAAAGTTTATGTTTCATTTCATGAGAACGGTGATTCTTGATATGGTAATTCGGTTAATGAGTATGTAAGTTTGATGAATTAATTTTGAATTGGATGTCATTGTTGAGTTCTTGAAGATGTCATTATTGAGTTCAAGAAGAAGAAGAGGAAGAAAAAGAAAAAGAAGAAAAAGAAGAAAAGGAGGAGGAGGAAGAGGAGGAGGAGAAAAAAAAAAGAATATAAAAAATATAAACGAATAATTTAAAGTCTTCTTTGACTGTCATTTCCGATGATGGTTCCCAATAACCTGTATAAACACTTATAATAAAAATGTTAGTAATAAATAAATAATAATCAAAATAGATTAAAAAATATGTGCGTATACATATTTAAAAATATAATTTTAATTAAAACATGGACTCAGATAAAATTTTGAAATATTATAAAGATTTCATCATCGCTCAAAAATATTTATTTTTTATTATGTATTTGTAATGTCCGTCTTTTATTTGAAAAAGCTTGAAAACTAACAGATTTCTTAATTGGCCATGTGTCTATTTTTTAATATAAAATAAATAATTTAAAAAATAATACTCCGTCTCAAATATCAATCCGTCTTTTGTATTGAGATGACCTCAAATATCCAACAAGTAAATAATTTCATTGGCCAAGTGTTTTTGCATTTATATATTATCACTTCAATAAGATGTGGAGGGCAAAATCAATCCCAAATGGCCTTAAAACAATCAACAATGTGATGACGGTAAGCGACAAAATTAGTAAAAACAATAAATAACAGTCTAGCAATAGAGAAACGGGTCAAAATCATTTTCTCTGCCCAATTTTATCTTAAAAATTAAAATCTTCCTCAACTTTGAATAATAATGATACTCCTCCTCAACTTTGAACAATAATCATACTTCTCCTTTATTCTAATTGACTTTTTAAAATTTCTATTTTACCCTTTATCATCAATTTTTTTATTCTTTTATTTTAACTTCTTTAAGATCATCATATTTTCATTTTTTAAAAAAATCATATAACAAAATTTTCATAAAAATATAAACATTATCTTCTAGAAAAAAGAGAGAGTAAGAACTACTAATTAAGTACATAAACTAATGATGATCTTTATGAAGTAAATTAGCATGATAAGAAAATTAGTTTTATTAATAATAACCAAAACTATAATATTTATTTTACAGGTGAAAATAATAAGTAATACAAATTTTATAAACATATTTTAATGCAGAAAATACAAACAATAAATAAAAACGATAAGCCTCTAGTACCATCCCGAACTATGGTCAAAGTTATTACGACACACTCCAACTTTACAGGGGTCCTACTATCCCCTGAACTTAAATTTAACATATTTTTCTCATTTTTTTGTGCTAATGTGACATCTTTATTACATAAAATAGAGTCCACATCAAAGGTGTCACACTATCTAAAATGATTGATAAAAGAAATCACATTAGTTAAAAAGATTAATAAAAATACGCTAAAATTTAGTTTAAGGGGTAATAGAACCTCCGTGAGGTTGACATGTGTCGTAGTAAATTTGATCATAGATTAGGGAACTAGATGTTTTTTTTGAATAAAAATAAGGTTAAATTTTAAAGATTATATTTATTTATATAAATTATAAAATATATAATACTCTATTAATGACAATCACAATTTATTTATTGATATAGACAGTAGATAATATCGTTTCTTATCACTTGATCCTCGTACTAAAATAAATATTTTAATTTATCTGCTCAATTTGTGAAATCAAGAGAATTGTATTATATTTCTTTCCTGCTCATTAATAAGGTTAATTTAACAAAATATACCTCTAAGTAAAATTTTCTTAAGGACTTTGTTATATCAACAAAAAGTTAAGTAATACGAAATAAATTTAGTAAGAGAGTGATAAAACATGAAAATATATGCATATGCATGTACATACATATGCATATATACACACTTAGGGGTGGACTGTTTGGAAATAAATTAATCCAGAATTAGTTATTACAAAATAAGTTGAACTAACATGTATGTGTGATAACTTATTTCATCACTATGGTATAAATGGTGCGATAAATAATTTTGAGACTATCTAATACATTTAATTAAACGATAAATAATCATTAACTTTATCTATGAATTATTATAATTATATCTCACATCAAACAATTCTTTAATACATATTATACTAAAATAATGATCTTAAAAAATAACATTGAATTTTGTGATAAATTTATAAAAAATATTTCCTCCATTTTAAAATAAGTGAATTATTAAGATATTTATTGATATTTCAAAATAAGTGAATCATTAAATTTTTTTAAATTTATTCTTTGATTTGATAATCAATTAATTTTTAAAAAGATATTACAAGATCAATTTTTTTTTTTTAGGATAAAAATAAAAAATTATGTTAAATTAATATCTTTAATATTTTTTTCTTAATCTATGTGTCAAAATTCAATAATTCATTTATTATGAAAGAGGGAATATTAATTTACTTATAAAGTTAATACACTTAAATAAAATATTACAAAAATTCATATTAAAAAAATATTCATTACATATATAAAAAGATATTACATAAGTATAAGATTAAAATTACAAGAATAAAATGAATATTACATAAAAAAAAAAAATATGATTATTGTTCAATGTGGAGAGTTTTACCAACTCCAGCTAGATCTGTTTATATCAACTGTGTTTATTAAAAAATGTAACAGTGAGTGTGAAAAAAAATCAAAGTATCAAAACATCAAACCACCAGAGAAACAATGGCGAATCTAACACTCAAAACAAACATCAGAGAAACAATGGTGAATCTGACACTCAAAACAAATATCATAGTGCAAGGATACATATTTCGGCAGAATTTCATCGAAAATGAGTTTAGACAGTCAAGAAGTTATAAAAAATCTAAGCTCCGACCGATTTTTTACAAAAATAAATAAATAACATGTGAAATTAAAGAAACCCAATTCAACGGAGGCAAAGAAAACATGGAGTAGGGTGACCATCGGCGTTGCTTCAACGGCTTTCGCCGGAGAAACGCCGAAAAATCATGAACTCGGCCAGATCTGGCTGTTTATCCGATGAGGCAGTGTCCTCCATTAAAGGAGGAAGAACGGAAGGAAGAGGCGGAATGGTGGTGCGACTGGTGGTGGCGTGGGCTGGAGGTTTCCAGCTGGAACTTTGGTTCGTCGGAGAAAGGAGAAGGAGAAAGCAAGGGGTGGGGTGGTAGTGGTGGTGATGTACTCCGGGGAGACTTCGCCGGAGTGAAAGCAGCGGCGGTGGAGCTGTGGTTGTGCGGCTGGACAGTGGGAAAAGAAGAGGGAAAGGGGAGAGAGAAGAGAGGAGAGATGCTTTTTCTTTGGGGGTGTGTTTATACACTTACACACCTACACAAAAATATACACTTTAACACACACTCCCATACATCAGATTTTTCCTTCAAAAATAAATAAATAAATAAATAAATAAATAAATAAATAATTTATCAAATATATTTTTTTCTTTCAATATATCTCTTAAATTAGGGAAAGTGGATAAAATAAAGTCAAAAAAACTTAAAAGTGAGTAGATCTTAATTTGACTAATTTATTATTTTGTGTATTAAAATAATTAAATCGATTTATTTTTGCAGATCGTATTAAATAACGTACAAAATAATGAATGCCTATATATAATTACAGAAAAATATAAATAACAAATAAAAATATAATTATCTTTAAAAAAGTTACATTATGCTATAAATAATTAAAATTATACTGTGCAGTAAAAAATTATCGTGCTATGCTGTGTACGTATGTAAATGACTGTACAAAAAAAAAAATTAAAATAATAATAAATTGATAAAAATTCTAAAATTTATGTAATTAAAGATAATTATCAATAAATCATGTAAAATTAAAATATGACAATAAATGAGTAAAAAATTATAAAATAATGATAATTATCAACAATTTATTAACAATTACAAAAGATATGTGAAAAATTATATATTGTGTCATTTAACGATCAGAGAGCCTAAATACATTAATTTTAAGTGTGGAGAGCCAAAATTGGGTGTCAACAAGTACACTCTTGATTTTTTCTTTTTTTTTCCCCCTCAAACCCTAACTACTGCCTCACGCAAAACAAATGGCCACCAAAGCCACTGTTGTTAATGAAGATAACACTGCCAGCAGCACCACCATCATGCAGTTTAATCCTGCATCTCAACTACCTATCAAACTTGCAGGCAACCACAACTTCACAACTTGGAAGGTACATGTGTCAGTGCTCATGCACAGATATAACCTATTTGGGCACCTTGATGGCACAATCGCTGCTTCTCTGACCACACTTACCGAAAATAATGAAATCACTCCTAATCCAACTTATATTAACTGGTTTTTCCAGAATCAACTTGTTCAAAACGTTATCTTGGTATCGGTAGAACCTACACTTGCATCTACTGTTACAACAGCCAAAACGGCTAACAAAGCATGGGCATCCCTATACACTACCTTCGCCAAAAAATCACATACTAGAATTATCAGTCTCCAAGATCAATTAGTTCATATTACCAAAGATTCTCGGCCTATTACTGACTATCTACATGACATACGTTCCCTTGCTGATGAACTTGTAATCGGTGGAGCGTCAATCACATATGTGCAATTTACTGTATGAATCCTTCAAAGCCTGGCCTTGGTCCCGAGTACAACGCTATTTCTGCGGCCATCCATTCACGGGAAACAATGATCACCTATGAAGAACTATATGAGAAACTTCTTGATCATGAGATCTTTCTTAAGTAGGAAGAAACCAAATGGACACCACCAATCACTACTGCAATTGATCAACGAAACACCCAAGCTTCTTCAAGAAACAATAATAATTGAATGCAAGGAGGTAATACCTCATAAGGTAGCCAACCATGGCATGCCCGAGACTAATCAAATACCCAATAATGGGGCTTTCATTGAAATCAGCAGCCCCAAAATACTGACAGTTTTCTTCGCTGTCAACTCTGTGATCGCCTCGGTCACTCTGCCAAAGTGTGTAGATCCAAGTCTCACAACCACTTTCAGGCTCTTGCAAATTATGCTGCTCAGTTTTCACAACAACAAGATCCATGGATTGTTGACTTCGGGGCTAACCATCTCATCACAACTGATGTTCCCATTTTAGTCACTTCTCAGGACTACAATGGACCCGACGAGATCATAATAGGAAATGGTAATACCATTCCAATTTCTCACACCGGTAACACTCACTCATGTGCATTAAATAAAAGCTTCAAACTAAATGATACCTTCTGTGCCCCAGCCATAAAAAGAAAACTTCTCTTTGTCTCTAGATTTTGTCATGATAACAAAACATCCATTGAATTTTTTCCATTTAATTTTCTTGTGAGCAATCTACTACAGGGGCGCCTCTGGTGTGTGGACAGAATAAACATGGGTTGTACGAGGGACCGCAAGAGACAACACACATTTTCCAACCTTAATCAAATTTGGTAGTTAACGGTCTTCCTATTGACCTGTGGCATTGACTATTGGGGCACCCAAATCGTCAAAGTTTACATAAGTTGTTAAGGAAGTTTTCAATTCCATTTAGTGATTCAAAAACTTCTTTAGTTTGTGATTCTTGCAATTCAAATAAAATGCATAGGTTACCTTTTTCTGAAAATACTCAACAAAGTCAGTGACCATTGTAAATTATTTACAGCGATTTATGGGGACCTTCCCTGGTGTGGTCAATTGATCAAAAGTGTTACTATGCACTGTTTGTTGATCACTTTTCAAAATATATGTGGATATATACTCTGAAAAATAAAAGTGATGTTAAAGATGTTTTTAAAAGTTTGCATTCTTTACTCAAACGTCGCTTTAACACAAAAATTCTCTCATTTTACACTGACGGTGGTTGTGAATTTGAAGGATTATCTCCCTACTTAAAAACACACGGTATTGAACATCTTGTTTCACCTCTTTATACACTTCAACGTGTAGCTTAAGTTGAACGACGCCACAAACATGTTGTTGAAACAACCAAAACCTTAATTCATCAAGCTTCTTTTCCCTCAAACTTTTGGAGTTTAGCTTGTCATCAAGCAATTTATCTTATCAATATTCTTCATAAAACACTTTTTCAATACACCCCAAAATTTAATTCCATAAGAACTTTCGGGTGTTTATGTTATCCTTGGATGCAACCATACACCAAAAATTAGCTTGATGCTCATTCAACTCCATGTGTATACTTGAGTATTTCCAATAAATATTACTGTCATCGGTGCTTCGATCCAATCTCTTCAAAAAATTTTTTATCAAGAGATGTTCTATTTTTTTAGAATAATTTTCCTTTTCTAAATATTTTCTCTCATTTATCAAAATTTTAAATTAAATCATGGGAAACAGTTGAAAAGAACAACAATCAAATCACCTGCGAAGCTTAAAAGTTAAATGTGCAACTTCCTCCTACTTTTGCGTGTGCACCTTGCCCACAAAGTTCGCTCATGCCAATTGTCACAATCTGAGAGCAATCTCACAGTTCAGGTATGATCTTCAACTCTTCTCAAAATTCTTTATCTGATGAAGCTGCGATTTTCTCTCTAAATTCTACGCTGCCACTCATCCCTTCCGCACCTTCTTCAAACAACTAAACCACGCATCTTCATACAAACAATCCACCCCTTTAAATTATAAACGTCGGAATCCACCTTTAGCTCCTAAGTCGTTGCCTTCATCCAGTGAAACCATACATTTTCCCCCTTCAGTACTTTCCCCTATTGCAGCTCCTTCTACTCCTAATTTGTCGGCTATCATCATACCCCCAAACACTAGGGGTGAGCATAAATACCAAAAAAATAAAATACCAACTGAATCAAATTATTTCGATTTTTGGATTTCAGTTTTTCAATTTTTCGATTGGATATTTATTTATTTTTTTATAAATTAGGTATTTTGGTTTGATATTCGATTTTTAGGCTGACATAACTTGATTTTCGATTTAAATCGAAATAAACCACAATTTTTAATATGTATATATATATATATATATATTTATAATATTATTTATTTATTTTTTATAATATCTAAACCCATTAGCTATTTAGGCTTTAGCTATACCCATTATTGCCCATAGCCCAAAACCCCAAAATTCAAAATACATTCAGCAACCGAAATCGAAAGTTACTTTTTGCATTGCTTTTTGCAATCGAAAGTTAATATATAGTCCTCCATCTGATTTTTGCATTGGAGGTGATTATTCTCATTTTTCACCTAGAAGACTATATAAGTTTATATTAATTTTTTTAACGTAAATTAAACTAGGCTAATTTACAAATATGATTTAGCACATTAAACAGGCCAAAAATCAAAAAATCAAAATTATTAAATCCAAATAAATCAAATCAAAATTTACATAAACCAAATCGAATTGAAATAATTTGGTTTGGTTTTTGGTACGCCTAATTTCATAACCAAAAATAAAAAAAACGAATAAAAATCGAACCCAAACTCAAATACCAAACGACCACCCCTACCAAACACATAACCCAACCAAGTCACTTCAGCTGCACCTTCCACCACAATGCCGAGTCACCCGATGGTTACCCGTTTCAAAAATAACATCCTTAAGCCCAAACATCAAATACTATTGTTACTCATGCTTGCATTATTGTTGCTCGCGCTTCACACGATCTTAAAAATTAAAAATGTAGATAAAATATTCTTATTATTTAATTTTGCTAATCTTGTAATGATAGTATTATTAGTGTTTTAAAAGGCATCTATACATTTTTGGAGAATGTAAATTAAAGGAAAATGAAAATACTTTTAAAACACTATAACACAAAACGTAGTCATTAATTCTCAGTCCGCTGTCTTTAAGACTATGTGATCTATCTTATTGTTTAATAAGGCCTCGATCTAGGAAAATTTAAAACAACAAATAGCAATATTACAAGGAAGAACAAAAAAATTGTAAGGTACATTATGAAAGAGCAACAAACTAACTGATAATAATACACTTGCAAATTTTGTTGGAAAAACAATAAGAAACATACAATATACTCTCAATTAGAACTACTCTATGTAACTACTTGTATAAGGCTGCAAAATCCAAATGAAAAACATATATGAAGGTTGCAACTACTCATACTGCATTAAACTGCTGCACATGTTTATCGAAAAATAATTTCTTACACAAACACAAGGACATTATGAACACAAGTTTATGAGAAGACAACAATGTTATTTTACGGGTACACAAGAATCTGTAATTCGACAGAACAACTTCAACACTAGTTCAAGTATAAATCAAGAACAAATGAAGTACAACAACACCTTCAACACAAGATCAAAATGACCTTTCAAAGAAGTGCGTTTTTAAGAAAATTAGATGAAACAGAAAAGGCCAAGACCTCCGACTTCACAGAGTGTCCTTAATAAAATAATTTCTCTCAAGTACTCGAGGTTGCAGAATTTTTCTCCCAGGATAAAATGACCAAACAAACCAACTGTAGTGGTACCTCCAAAATTGGAATCTCTTCGAACTTACTCAATGATTAGATGATCACACATAATATTTTTGAAGACAAGAAGTGTTTATATATTCAGAAATTTCATGCTTAAACATGTGGATAAATGCAGGTTTATATAGTCATCAGGTGCCCCATCTGAAAGGTGGCAATGGTTCACCAGAAAGGTGTATTCCTTCTGAAAAAATCATGTTTGTTCGTTCAAAGAGTGTGTCTTTTTCGAACAGCCACAACCATCCAAACGGGCATACCATTTCACAAATTAGTGCGTCATTTTGTTGAAGGGTTGTATCCCTTCTGAAGCAGCATTTCGCATTCTACAGTTGTTTTGACACTGCATGCACGTTAATGGAGTATCACAGAAAACACAAAAACTGTTCTTTTATTTTTTTTCCTTTTTTTTCGGATTGAATTTCTTTCAAATAATTTTTTTCCAAAAAGATAGATCTCATCGATCGATAATTTTCCAAATCCAAATCCAAATTCGAAGCCAAATCCAAGCGAGCGACGATGACGGCGGTGCGAGGAACCTCTTGGTTCTTGCCTCACTTATCATGTGGAGTAAGTGTTTCTTAATATAACTACTTGAAAGTCACATTCTTCTACCAATGTGGGAGAATTAGAGAACTTTTTATTTTAGAGTACATTTTTCATATTAGCGTTGTCTCAATTTTTTCCTCCACTTGGTTTCCTCCATTTTTCATTCACACTTTTCATATTGAACCAATAATCCCCACCATGAATGGGGAATGACTATTCTTTTTGTAAAACTTTATAGACAAGTATGTGATCATCAAGCAAAGACTGATTGTATCTGGATAAGTGGGTTTTCCTTTGAACTTTCTATAGTGAACATGCATCGTATGTACTCGGTCAATCGGTAGATTTGATATCCTTGAACCATCGATATTTAATGTACACCTAGACAACATATGTCACACAACCAACCTTTTACTGTTTATGGTTCTCACGGTTTTATTTTTTTCATCCATGAACACGTCCCAGTTTCATGAGAGCTTAGAGAATAGGCCTTTACTACCCTGAAGTAGCTTCCACTGCTACCTCACATAGGTGATTTCTAAACGTTCAATCCTTTAAATCAAACAATTTGATCAAATCTGCCAAATTTAGATAATCATTAAAAGATTTTGCATTATAAGTCTTATCATTGTTTAATGAACATCAATGTTGAACCTGTCAGACACAACTTTGTTTGATCTCATTGCACCTAACTCTTGGGATCTCTAGTCTGCTAGGTAGAGTTACTGCCAAGCTGACTTGTCATAGGCTGTAAACCCATCCCTTGTATGTCCTTTCAACTCATTCTCTAGATAGTCTTTTGTAAGTAGATCCGACACATTATCCTTTGACTTTACATAGTCAACAATGATAATTCCACTAGAGAGAAGTTCTCTAATGGTATTATGTCTCCGTCTTATATGACGAGATTTACCGTTGTACATCATGCTCCCTGCCTTACCTATTGCCGTTTGACTATCATAGTGTATACACACTGGTGCCAATGGTTTGGGACAATAAGGAATATCTTCCAAGAAATTCCAGAGCCATTCTGCTTCTTGACCGTCTTTATCCAATGCGATAAATTCTGATTCCATCGTAGAGCGAGCAATACATCTTTGTTTGGATGATTTCCAAGAGACTTCTTCTCCACCTATTGTAAATATGTATCCACTCATGGATTTTACTTCATTTGATCTGGCGATCTAGTTTACACCACTATATCCTTCAAGTACCGCAGGATATTTATTATAATGCAAAGCATAGTCTTGAGTGTATTTAAGATATCCAAAACTCTTTTCATTGCTATCCAATGTGTTTTGTTGGGATTATTCCTGTACCGACTCAACTTACTAATAGTGCATGCTATGTCTAACCGTGTACAATTCATTATATATATTACACATCCTAATACTCTTGCGTACTTCAATTGTAAGTCACTTTCGCCTTTATTATTCTGAAGGGCGAAACTCACATCTAATGGAGTCTTGACAATACCAAATTTTAAATACTTGAATTTATCAAGTACCTTTTCAATGTAATGAGTCTGTGACAATGAAAACCCTTGTGGATTTCTATGGATTCTTATTCCTAAGATCACATCCGCAACTCTAAGGTCTTTCATATCAAACTTGCTCTCAATCATTCATTTCATTGCATTTATGTTAGAAATGTCTCTACTTATGATCAATATATCATTCACATATAAACAAATAATGACTTGGTGATTTGGAGTGTCTTTAATGTAGACGCACTTATTATATTCATTTATCTTGAAGCCGTTTGCCAACATGGTTTGGTCAAACTTCGTATGCCATTGTTTAGATTCTTGTTTTAGTCCATACAATGGCTTAACAAGTTTACACATCTTATTTTCTTTTCTTGGAACAACAAAACCCTTGGGTTGTTCCATATAGATTTCTTCTTCTAATTCTCCATTCAGGAACGCTGTTTTTACATCCATTTAATGGATTTCAAGACTCCGCCGCCAAGGCAATTAATATTCGAATCAACATTATCTTTGTTATTGGCGAGTATGTATCAAAGTAATCAAGACGTTCTTTTTGTTTGAAGCCTTCTACAACAAGTCCTGCCTTGTATTTTTTAATAGTACCATTCGTTTTCATTGTCCTTTTGAAGATCCATTTAAAACCTAAAGGTTTATTACCTGAAGGAAGATCAACCAACTCCCATGTATAGTTGTTTATGATTGAATCAATCTCACTATTAACTGCCTCTTTCCAAAAGGATGAGTTTGACTATGAAATCGCTTCTTTAAATGTTTGAGGTTCATTTTCTAAGAGAAATATTACAAAATCTGATCCAAAGGAAGTTGACATTCTTTGACATGTACTACGTCTTGGATTCTCATCATTATATACATTCTCACTTGGTTCATCTCGAGGTTGTGTAGACCCTCCACTAGACTGTTCATGTCTAGTTTTATATGGATAAATATTTTTAAAGAATTCAGCATTATCTAATTCAATTATCGTATTTTCATTGATATTCGGATGTTTGGATTTATGAACCAAAAACCGACATGCTTTGCTACTTTTAACATATCTTATGAACACGTAGTCCACCGTCTTAGGTCCTATCTTTACCTTTTTTGGCGTAGGAACTTGAAACTTCGCTAGACACCCCACACTTTGAAATATTTCAAGTTGGGATTCCTTTCTTTCCATTTTTCATATGGAATTAATTGTGTCTTACTATGGAGAACTCTATTGAGCATTCAGTTGGCTGTAAGGATAGCCTTCCCCCATAAGTTTTGTGGTAAACCTAAACTTATAAGTACGACATTCATCATTTCCTTCAAAGTTTGATTTTTTCTTTCCGTAATTCCATTAGATTGAGGTGAATATGGGGTCGTAGTTTGATGGATAATTCTATTCTCTACCCATATTTCTGTAAAGGGAGATTCATATTCTCCGCCCCTATCACTTCTTATCGTTTTGATCTTTTCTCTATCTGATTTTCAAGTTCTATTTTATATAGCTTAAATGTATCTATTGCTTCATTCTTACTATTTAGCAAAGAGACATAACAATATCTAGTGCAATCGTCAATAAAAGTTATAAAATACTTTTTCCCACCATGTGATAGTGTTGACTTCATATCACAATTGTCAGTGTGTATTAAGTCTAAGGGATTGAAATTCCTTTCAACGAAGTTATACGGACGCTTGACATACTTTGATTCCATACACGTTTGATATTTTGATTTATTGCACTCAAAGTTTGGAAAAACTTCTAAGTTAATCAGTTTTTGCAAAGTTTTGTAATTGACATGTCCTAAACGTTCACGCCACAATTCATTGGACTCAAGTAAGTAAGAAGAAGCAGAACTTTTATCTATTTCAATAGTCATTACATTTTTCTTATGTAGGCCTTCAATGAGATAGCCTTTTCCTACGTACACTTCTCCTTTGCTAAATACAACTTTTTCGGAAATAATTACACATTTGAATCCGTTTTTGTCTAGAAGTGATACAGAAATTAAGTTCTTTCTTAACTACGGTATATACAGGACATTGTTGAGTGTTAACACTTTTCCTGAAGTCATTTTCAAGCATACTTTTCCTGTTCCTTCTACTTTTGTAGTAGCAGAGTTAGCCATGTAAATCTTTTCTTCACCTTGATCCAGAGCGAACGTTGCAAACAACTTCTAATTAGCACAAACATGGCAGGTGGCACCGATATCCATCCACCATTCTCGAGGATTTCCCACCAAGTTACATTCAGATAGCATGACACACAGATCGTTCATTTCTTTCTTGGACTCAACCATATTTGCTTGGTCCTTTTTCTAGCCTTTCTTAGGGGCCCATCAATCTGTTGATTTGTGGCCAACCCTACCACAATTAAAGCACTTTACCTTGAATTTCTTCTTGGGTTGATTGCTTTCATGTCCAGTTTTTTTTGCTTTTTGGAGTTGTTGTGGTCTTCTTCTACAATGTTTGCTCCATTCATTATAGAATTTCCTCTCAACCTTCTTTCTGCAGCTTTGTTGTCTTCTTTAACGTATAGTCTCACTATTAGATCTTCGACTGACATCTCCTTACGTTTGTGTTTTAAGTAGTTCTTGAAGTCTTTCCACATAGATGGTAACTTCTCTATTATTGCCGTGACTTGAAATGCTTCATTCATGACCAAACCTACAATAAAGTTTATATGAATATTAAGAACATTTTAAAACTATTCAACAAAGGTATTTATCAAAATCATACCTTCCGCAAGGAGATCGTGGATGATCACTTGCAGTTCTTGCACTTGGGATACAATAGACTTGCTATCAATCATTTTATATTCCAGGAATCTTGCAACAAAGAATTTTTTGGTTCCCATATCCTCAGTCTTATACTTCCTTTCTAGCTCTCCCCACTTTGCTATCTTTGTTCCACTATAAACATTATACAGGTCATCTTGGAGACCACTCAAAATGTAATTCATGCAAAGGAAATTAGAGTGTTTCCAAGCCTCCACAATGACAAATAACTCTTGGTCAGAGGTTCCCGAGGGAACCTCTGGAGCTTCTTCAAATGTGACCCTTTGAAGACAGAGTTGTAAGGTAAAAGAACATTTTCTGCTGCCACCTTTTGAAGTCATTACCCGTGAATTTTTCGGGTTTCTCCGCTGGTGCCATTGCTTGCGGAGCATTAGTACGATTCATCATGGCAACACTAGTTGCTGCCATAGTCATTGCAGTATTATGGATTTGACTGTCATTAGTCATTTTCCTATTACAACAAGATAATAACTTTAGTATATCGAAATACTACTTATAAAGTTGTAGCAACTTTAAAAACCCCTTATTTCTAGCTTAACAATAAAGTTTTTATTACTTTCAATCGTCAACCGAATGATATTTAACTTGTGATGAAGATTTTATTCCTTCAAACCACTAGTTAAGTTCAAATGGAGTAGAAAGCTTAAAGCTTTAATCTCCAAAAATAAAAAATACAGATTCTGTAAAGTAATTATTTCCTTAAGATTTTTATTTTACGGGTACACAAGAATTTGTAATTCAACAGAATGACTTCAACACTAGTTAAAGTATAAATCAAGAACAAATAAAGTACAATAACACCTTCAACACAAGATCAAAATGACCTTTCAAAGAAGTGTGGTTTTAAGAAAATTAGATAAAACAGAAAAGGCCAAGACCTCCGAATTCACGGGGTGTCCTTAATAAAATAATTCCTCTCAAGTACGCGAGGTTACAAAATTTTTCTCCTAGGATAAAATGGCCAAACAAACCAACTGTAGTGGTAAACAAACAATTGGAATCTCTTCGAACTCACTCAACGATTAGATAATCACACAAAATATTTTTGAAGACAAGAAGTGTTTGTATATTTAGAAATTTCATGCTTAAATCTGTGGATAAATGCAGGTTTATATAGCCATCAAGTGCCCCTTCTGAAAGGTGGCAATGGTTCACCAGAAAGATGTATCCCTTCTGAAAATATCATGTCTGTTCGTCCAAAGAGCGTGTCTTTTTCGAACAGCCACAACCATCCAAACGGACATACCATTTCACGAATCAGTGTGTTATTTTGTTGAAGGGTTATATCCCTTTCGAAGCAACATTTCACATTCTGCAATTATTTTTGCACTACATACATGTACGTTAATGGAGTATAAAAAACACAGAAAACATAGAAACAGTTGTTGCAATTTTTTCCTTTGTTTTTTTGATTCAAATTCCTTTCAATTAAATTTTGTCCAAAAATATAGATCTCATCAATCAATTATTTGCCAAATCCAAATCCAAATCCGAGCCGAGCGAGCGACAACGAAGGCGCGAGGTACCTCTTGGTTCTTGCCTTACTTATCATGTGGAGTAAGTATTTCTTAATATAAATACTTGAAAGTCACATTCTCCCACCAATGAATTAGTAGACTTTTCATTTTAGAGTACACTTTCCATATTAGTGTTGTCTCAATTTTTCACTCCACTTGGTTCCCTCCATTTTTCATATTGAACCTAACAAATAATTGAATATAATAGATGCCTAGGAATTTTCAATCACTTCGTCAGTATTGCCTTCTCTTAAACAATTCTTGCCATCACATCCTTAGGTTAAACATATGCATAAGTTTCAATTATTTGTCAAGAGAAAAAGAAATCAATTTCTATAAGCTTAAAAGAACGATAGAAAGCAACTATAACAATCTAAGACTAGAGCACAAATCGCCTGCAGTCAGTTATAAGAAAGCGCACAGGATATAAAAGTTGCTCGGCAAACCAAAGACTTGAACCTTATCACAAAGAATACTGGTGGTATTCTTGCTTTTGTGGATACATCTATCTATATTTTGCATAATAAATGAGCTTCAGTATCTAAAGCATGATAGATGAAAAATAATACTCATCATAAACCCAAAAGGTCATCTATTTAACTTGGATTTATGATGAAATTCCTCGGTTCACTGACCCGAAGAGATGCTAGCAATTTGTCACTGAGCAAAGCACATGAGTGGTCGAGCAGGCACAAGCAACGCACACCAGTGTCAGATCCCTGCTCCAGTTCTGCACCGACACTTGTGAGATGAAAACAACCTTTATGTTGCTTAGACATATGTGGAGAAGTTACTTCCAACTCTATTTCTTTATGCTGGTCATCCATATGGAAAGAAAAAGCACATTGAAATGAAATAACGCAAAAAAAATTCTAATCACCTAGAGATACTTTGTACATAAAAAAGATCATCTAAGTTTATCTCTACCATTAAGCTTCACATTCAAGAACAAAAAAGACATTTCTACTCACTAACCTGAAGAGCTCCGAATAATCTTTTCACTGAGCATATGATCGAGCAGCAGAGTCAGGCAAGATTTTGCACACGCTTGTGCAGGCTTCCTGCTTCCCTCCCACACTTAAAATAAATCAATCCAAATCGGTTTTTAGGAAATTAAGAATTCTCTAGGAACTCCTAGTTAGTAGATTTTTTTGTAGTAGACAAGTCTTTTATTTAAAATGAGTAGTGGTTCGTAGGCCACATGTACTTTGTATTGTGTGAGATATTTTTTCTTATCTTGTGGTGTAATCCTCACTCTCTCTCTCACACACAAAATATATATATGTATTAGCTCCTTCTTCTTCCCGACAGTTTTGTAGCAAATTTCAGCTGCATTTTATTCACTGTTTCAGTTTGTTGTTTTCAATTCTTCTTGCCTTTCTTGTGACATGTATTAGAGCCCGTTTCTTAAGGGATCTAAATTTGATTTGTTGATTGACTCATCTTATTTTTTGCTTTTTTTCTTAGATCTATTTTGTTGGAAAGTTATGGCACCAGAAAATCAACCAACAACAGGTCCTCCAATTTTCTCGAGGGAGAATTATCATATTTGGGCCATTAAAATGAAGGATTAATTGAAGGCTCTCGACTTGTGGGATGTCGTTGAGATAGGAGAACCTATTGTCAAGGTATTGAGAGACAACACAACTCTCAGTGAAATAAAAAAGTATGATGAATTGGTGACTAAATCTCCAAGAGATCTCACTTACATACATTCAAGTCTTATGGAAGTGATGTTTACAAGAATTATGGCTTGTGAAACAGCCAAATAAGCATGCGATAAGTTGAAGGTAGCAAGATAGTGAAGTCTGTTAAGGTTTTAACCTTGAAGATGGAGTTTGAGCTCTTGAAGATGAAGGACTCGGATAGTGTGAAAGAATACTCTTCCAAGCTAATGGATATTGAGAACCAAATAAGGATACTTGGTGAAAACTTTCCAAATCATAAATTTATAGAGAATATCATGGACAACCTTCTGGACAAGTTTGAATAAAAAATCTCAGATATTGAAGAGTTTTGTGACTTGGCTACTCTTTTAATAGCTGAGCTGATCTATAAATTGCAAATTCAAAATCAATGGGTAACTATGAGAAATGAAGGGACAGTCGAAGATGCCTTTCAATAAAGGCATAAATTCAAGCAATATGTAAAATCCCATAAAGTTTCCTCATAGTCTTAGCCTTAAAGCGTGTCAAGTGAAGTGTAATTTTGGCCCTAAAAGATTGCAAAGTGACTTCCCAAGTGATTGGTCTTTAAAACCTATATATTTTCCTTAAATCTGAATTTTTTTCATGTAGAAAATTGAATTAGCTTTCCAACGATACCAATTTCGTCCAAATCCGATATCGGGATAAGAAGTTATGATCGTTTAACTGAGAGTTGTCGGAACCGCCCAGGTGTGACGGACGATCTGACGGACCATCGAGTCTGTGACGGACCGTCGCTTGGACCATCACAACCAAGGCTGTAACTCTTTTTTCTGGCCCAAGTACGACGGCCAAAATGACAGACCATCAAGGCTGCAACGGACCGTCGCTCTCAGGCAGTGTGGCCTCATCCTGGCCAACGTGTGACGGACCGTCGGGTATGCAAAGGACCATCACTGAGACCGTCGCATTGAGGTAGTGTGTTTATTTTCTGGCCAACATGTGATGGACGACCCGACGGACCGTCAGGCTAGCGACGGACCGTCGCTTCGATCGTCGCAGCCCCCATTCAGTATTTTTAAGTCCTTTTTAAAAGGGGCTTTTGGGTCTTTTCCCTTTTAACTCTCAGATATATTCCAAATGAATCTGATAGCCTCATTATCTCCCAAAACATCCAAAGCCTAGGGTTTCTCCCTGAAGAGCAAATCTAAAACCCTTATCCAAGAAATCCAAGAACTCACCATGAATTCTATAAATTGAGTTGAGATTTGAATTTCCCAAGTTCAAAGGTTGCAAGAACCCTCTTTTAAGAGTAAGGAGAAGAGTTTAGAGCAAGCTCGTTCATCCAATTTCATAATCCAAGGTATGTGGAGTTTTGAACAAGGGTAATCCTTTCATCTTTGTGCCCAAAGGCTTATTTCAACTATGATTTTCTGCAATCTATGATATTTTACATGAATTTGAATTAGGTTTTTTCACCCATTATTATTGATTGCAATATTTTGATGTTTCCCATGAATTGAGAGTCTAATGGCATGATTTTCACATGTTTTCTTGAGAAATTACAGCTAGGTCTATACCCCATGATTTTAATCCTTGAGAAATTAATAGTTGAAATATTTGAGATATTGAAGTATATGAGTATGTCGAAATTTTGAGACAAATTGCTGAAATTTCCAGATTTCTACATGAGTTATGAATTTATATGCTATCTATTATGCTTTTGATGAGTTTTAACTTGAGATTTAATTATGAGTTATTAAGCCCTACTTGAGATTTGTAATTTTATGAACTCTTATGCTATAAGCACCCCTGATTTAAGTATTCTGAGATTATTGAGAAATGTTTTGACCTAATGGTTATGGGGTTTTGAAATCCACTTCACTACATGAGATTACAGATTTGATTATTGGGTTCTTGATGAACCATGCGATTATTTTAAAGTGGATTTCCATGAGATGATCAAGATAAACTAAATGGAGTAGTATTTAGCACCGAGTTGGGTAAGTTAATATGATTTCTTATCCCAGAACTACGTGCCATTGTAGGTTTGAGATTTTGGGCCTAAGACCAAGATATTTGGCTCGAGGCCGAGATAAGTGATCACTAAATTGAGATTATACTCCCTGGCAAGAGTATGACGCTCCTCCCCAATGTGGGGTCTCTTCCTTAGGAGGACAAAATATTGGACTCCATGTAGCTCGCATGGTTTATGTCGGTTAAGAGAACCTCCCTTGATACAAGTTATTTTCCTAATAGTAAAGTTGTAGATTTACTCCCTAAGACTAAAAGTATTTTCCCTTGATATAAGTATTTTCTCTAAAGCTTTGAGATAAGTTATTTCCCTAAACTAGAGTATCTTTCCATTGAGATAGAATGTTTTCCCTAAAGCTTGAAATGAGATAATTTCCTAAAGTGAATGAAATGCCTTCAAGTATGTTTCAAAGTTATGTGATTCTGAATTCCAAGTACTTGAGTTCAAAAGAGTTATGAGTTCTTGAGCATTAAAGAAGTTTTACTCTCCATGAGACATATGAATGAGTTGAAAGTATTGTTTAAGTTTCCATTAGCCTATGGGTAATGAGAATAAGAGAAGATTACCGATATCAAAATTAAACTATGATGACTCACGAGATTTGTGTTACATGCTCCATTCTACATGATTCATGATCTTTAAATTTTATACTTATTGAAGCCATGTGAGTCATTACTTATTACATGCATGATTTGATTAAAGAGTATTGATGTTGTTTTATATAAGTGCATGCACCCCCACAATCTCAGTACATTCCCAAGTGCTGATCCACATATACGTCTATGTGCTACATTGTCTTATAATATAGGTTCAGGTGCTCAGTTCCAGCCTCGTCAGTGACTTCCGAGTACCTCCGTCTACATTCCTACAGTGGTGAGTCCTCATGGTTCGAGGACCTATCTTCAGATATTTTAGCATTTGAGAGACTATGTTACTACTTTCAATTCATTATAAGTTAGTTGGGGACTTGTTCCAATGGCTCTCTAGTTCATGGATTAGTAGAGGCTTTGTCAGACTAGTTATCAGATTGTGATTGTGTTGAGAATTCCAGTATTGTGGTCATTTGGATCGAGTATTTTCTCTGCATCTCCCTTCATATGATAGGACTATGCTAGTGTTTGAATTATTTCATCTTGAAATGAGTATTATTAGTAGAAACAGGCTCAAAGGGTTATCTTAGGGATACTTGTAGCCTTAAGCACCGTGTGACATCCCGGGAGGCAATTTCGGGTCGTTACAAACTTGGTATCAGAGCCTAATATTTTAAAGGAGCCCTATGGAGTCTGACAAGCCACGTTGAGTATAGTCTTGATCATCGGTGTGTAGCATACCACATCTATGAGCAAGAGGCTACAAGACGTTTTAGGAAAAAGTTATTTCTTTCTTTCAGATTCCATCATGCCTGCAGTTGTCCCTCTCATCTAATAATTCGTGCTCTCCTATATAAAAAAATTCCTCTCCAAAGAGCGAATGCCCGCGGAAACGATGATCAGCAATCCCCACCTGTTGATCCTTTGAATGAGACTGTGTCTCATGCTAAGTTTCGGGTGGACTTTCAGGTATTAGCCCAAGCAGTCACCACCAATGTTTGGGCTAATAACCAGGCTGCATTTGCTAATCAGTAGGGAGGTGATGTAGCTACGGCTAGGATTCGTGATTTTATGTGGATGAATCCGCCAGAGTTTTATGGGTCTAAGGAAGATGAGGACCCACAGTTATAACTTGAGGAGGTGAGAAAGATCACACAAGTGATGCGTGTTTCTGAGGAAGAAAGTGTTGAGTTGGCATCCTACAGACTGAAGGACATTACTTATGACTGGGTTGTATCGTGGAGGAAGGGTAGAGGTGATAATGCTACTCCTATGACTTGGCAGGTGTTCCAAGATGCATTCTTGGACAATTTCTTTCCGCTTGAGATGAGAGAGGCAAATATTGAGGAGTTTATGAACTTGAGGCAGGGCTCCATGACTGTTAAGGAGTACTTCTTGAAGTTCAACCAGTTGGCCAAGTATATTCCTGATTTGATTTCTGACACCCGAGCTAGTATGACCAAGTTCGTGATTGGTGTTTTTGGGTTGGTACTGAAGGAGTGTAGGACTGAGATGCTGCATAGGGATATGGATCTAGCTAGGTTGATGATGCATGCCCAACATATATAGGTAGATAAGATTAGAGAGAGAGATAGAGTGAGGGGTAACAAGAGGGATAGATCTGAGCAACATTAGTTTAGCCAGCCTAGGTTCCATGGAGGGAACCGCCCTCAGTTTCAGAGACGTCCGTCTATGCCAGCACCTTCATCAGCTAGTGCTCCCGCGCCTAGAGGCAGGCAAGAGCAAGGGGGCAGGTCTTTTATGTCTAGGTCACAGAACAGTGTTGGTAATAGGCCCCGTTATCCTCCTTGTGCTAAGTGTGGTAGGTATCATCCCGGTGAGTGTTTCGTAGATTTGAGGAGATGTTTTGGTTGTGGCAAGTAGGGACACAGACTTAGAGATTGTCCTCATGTTAGACAGGGGAACAGAGATGCCTGACCTCAGGCACAGAATACTAGTGCACCAGCTCCTGTACCCCATTCTGCTTCTGCTTAGGGTGCTTCATCTAGTACTGCTGGCGGTCAGCGCCACAATAGATTTTATACCTTACCATCCTGTCAGGAGAAGGAGGACTCTCCTGATGTTGTTACTGGTATGCTCCGTGGCTTTTTCCTTGATGTTTATGTGTTGTTGGACCTCGGGTCAAGTCTCTCTTATGTGACCCCACTTGTAGCTGTGAATTTCAAAATGAGTCCCAAAAAGATTTCTGAGCCCTTTCTAGTTTGTACACCAGTAGGGGAGTCAGTTGTTGCTAAACAAGTGTATATAGATTGTCCTATTACTATTCTTCATAAAGTCATACTTGCGGATTTGATAGAGTTAGACATAGTGGATTTTGACCTTATTCTAGGTATGGATTATCTTCATTCTTGTTATACATCTATAGACTGTCGTACCCATGTAGTCAAGTTTTAGTTTCCTGATGAACCAACTTTTGAGTGGTCCAGAAGTTTGGTATCTCCCAAGAGTCATTTTATCTCCTATCTCAAGGCCAAAAAGCTAATATCCAAGGGTTGCATCTATCACCTAGTTAGAGTCAAAGATACTAAGTCTGAGGCTCTAACTATTCAGTCAGTCGATATTGTTAATGAGTTTTCAGATGTTTTCCAAAAGAACTCCCAGGGGTACCTCCCGATAGAGAGATAGAATTCAAGATTGACCTTCTTCCCGATGCTCAGACTATTTCTATTCCGCCATACCGTATGGCACCTGCAGAGCTTAAAGAGTTGAAAGAGAAACTCAAAGATCTTATAGACAATGGTTTTATTAGGCCCAGTATTTCTCCTTGGGGCGTACCTGTCTTATTCGTGCGAAAGAAAGACGGTTCTTTATGTATGTGCATTGACTATCGTCAGCTTAACAAGGTCACAGTAAAAAAAGTATCCTCTTTCGAGAATTAATGACCTGTTTGATCAGTTGCAAGGTGCATGTTATTTCTCCAAGATAGACCTTAGATTCGGCTATCACCAACTTAAAGTGAGGGAATGTGATATTCTAAAGACAGCCTTCCGAACCCGCTATGGTCACTTCAAGTTTCTAGTTATGTCTTTCGGTCTAACCAATACCACATCCGCCTTCATGGACCTCATGAATCGAGTATTCAAGCAATGTCTGGATATGTTTGTCACAGTGTTCATAGATGACATCCTTGTGTACTCCCATAATGAGAGTGACCATGTGAATCACCTTATGACTGTCTTGCAAACTCTTAGAGATCACCGGTTATTCACCAAATTCAACAAGTGTGAATTTTTTCTAAGCTCTGTAGCCTTTCTGGGCCATGTTGTTTTAGCCGAAGGTATTAGAGTCGATCCCCAAAAGATAGAAGCTGTAAGAAATTGGCCTAGACTTATTTCCCCGTCTGACATTAGGAGTTTATTGGGTCTAGCTGGATACTATTGCCATTTTTTGAAGGTTTCTCTTCTATTGCATCTCCCATGACCCGGTTGACTCAAAAGAAAGTTAAGTTCCAGTGGTCAGATTCCTGTGAGAAGAGTTTTCAGGAGTTGAAAACTCGACTTACTTCAGCTCCTGTGTTGACCTTGCCTGATGGTACATATGGTTTATGGTGTATTATGATGCCTCTAGAGTTGGTTTGGGTTGTGTGTTGATGTAAAGAGGTAAGGTTATAGCCTATGCCTCTAGAAAGTTGAAGCGGCATGAAAAGAACTACCCGACCCTTGATCTTGAATTAGCTGCTATGGTTTTTTCTTTGAAAATTTGGAGACATTATCTTTATGGTGTCCATGTTGATGTGTTTATTGATCATAAGAGCCTGCAGTACGTGTTTACTTAGAGTGAGTTGAATCTTAGGCAGATGAGATGGTTGGAGTTGTTGAAAGACTATGATATGAGCGTGTTGTATCACCTGGGTAAGGCCAATGTAGTGGATGCCCTTAATAGATTGTCTATGGGTAGTGTTTCTCATGTAGAGGGAGGTAAGAAAGAGTTCGCTCGTGATGTGCATTGTCTGGCTAGATTGGGTGTTAGGTTGCTTGATTCAGCTGAAGAAAGTACGTTGGTGTAGAGTAGTTCCGAATCCTCTTTAGTGTCACAAGTGAAAGAGAAGCAAGACCGAGATCCTAGTTTGGTCAAATTAAAGGAGTCAGTTAAGGACTGAAAGGTAGAGGTTTTCTCCCAAGGGGGAGATGGCGTGTTGAGATTGCAGGGTAGATTATGTGTTCCGTGTGTTGAAGATCTGAGGCAGAGGATTATGGATGAAGCGCATGGCATGCGGTATTCTTTTCATCCCGGCACTACTAAGATGTACCACGACTTGCGGGAGATCTATTGGTGGAATGGTATGAAGAAGGATATAGCCGAGTTTGTAGCAAAGTGTGCAACGTGCCAACAGGTTAAGGTAGAGCACTAAAAACCTGGTGGTGTGATGCAAGAGTTTGGTATACCTACTTGGAAGTAGAAGGTGGTGAATATGGACTTCGTGACTGGGTTACCCCTTTCGCGTCGTCATCATGATTCTATTTAGGTTGTTGTAGACAGAATGACTAAGTCCGTGCATTTCTTGCCCATGCACACATCTTATACAGTTGAGGATTATGCTAGATTGTATATCCGGGAGTTAGTCAGGATGCATGGAGTTCCCTTATCTATCATTTTGGATAGGGGTACTCAATTTAGTTCTCAGTTTTGAAGGGCGTTTCAGCAGGGTCTTGGTACCCAAATTCTTTTGAGTTCCACTTTTCATCCGAAAATAGATGGTCAGGCTGAGAGGACCATTCAAACTCTAGAGGATATGTTGAGGGCATGTGCTATTGATTTCAAGGGTAGTTGGGATGAACATTTGCCATTGATAGAATTTGCCTATAACAATAGTTACCATGCTAGCATCGGGATGGCACCATTTGAGGCTTTGTATGGTAGAACATGTAGATCACCCATAGGATGGTTTGAAGTGGGTGAAGCTGCTGTGATTGACCCTGATGCAGTGTTTGAAGCTATGGAGAAAGTTAAGTTGATTAGAGAAAGGTTGAAGACAGCTCAGAGTCATCAAAAGTCATATGCCGATGTGAGGAGAAGAGATCTTGAGTTTGAGGTGGGTGATTTGGTGTACTTGAAAATTTCACCCATGAAAGGGGTGTAGAGGTTTGGTAAAAAAGGAAAGCTTAGTCCCCGTTATGTTGGCCCATATAGAGTGTTGAGCCGTGTTGGTAAAGTAGCCTATGAGGTTGAGTTGCCTGAAGAGTTGTCAGCTGTTCATCCTATTTTTCATCTCTCCATACTTAAGAAGCATATTGGTGATTCCGTTGTGGTAGATCCTTCAGAGAGTGCTGATATTTAGAACAGTATTTCATTCGATGAGATTCCCATTGAGATCTAAGATTTTCAGATCCGTAGACTGAGGAACAAAGAGGTTCCCTTGGTCCAAGTGTTGTGAAGGAACTAGTCAGGTGAGGGCGCTACTTGGGAGACAGAAGCAGACATGCGAGCCAAGTACCCGCACCTCTTTTCCGCAAGTTCAGATCAATCTAAAGGTATTGTTCTTCCTTAATTCACCCCTTTTAATCTAAAGTTCAGCTATGTATCTATTCTTGAATGAGTTCTTGCAATTTCTGAGGTATTCAAGAGTTTAGAGAGATTTTGATCTATTTAGCAAATTGCTTCAGCTATGTTTACTTTATTTTTCCTTTGTTCCCAGTCTAACTAGCGACATTTGAGGATGAATGTTTCCAAGGGGGAGATATTGTAAGACCCCACAAAGTTTTCTCGTAGTCTGAGCCTTAGAGCGTGTCAAGTGAAGTGTAATTATGGCCATACAAGATTGAGAAGTGACTTCCCAAGTGATTGGTGTTTAAACCATATAGAATTTTCTTAAATTTGACTTTTTTCATGTAGAGAATTGAATTAGCTTTCCAACGATACCAATTTCGTCCAAATCCGGTATTAGAGTGAGAAGTTATGGCCGTTTTACTGAGAGTTGTCGAAACCGCCAGTTGCGACGGACGATCCGACGGACCGTCGAGTTTGCGACGGACCGTCGAGTCTGCGATGGACCGTCGCTCAGCCCGTCGCAACCAAGGTAGTAACTTCCTTTTCTGGCCCAAGTGCGATGGCCAAAATGACGGACTGTCAAGGCTGCGACGGATCATCGTTGGAACCGTCGCGCTCAGGCAGTATGGCCTCATCCTGGCCAACGTGCGACGGATGATCCGATGGACCGTCTGGTATACGACGGACCATCGCATCGAGGCAGTGTGTTCATTTTCTGGCCAACATGTGACGGACGACCCAACGGACCATCAAGCTAGCAACGGACCGCCGCTTCAATCGTCGCAGCCTCCGTTTAGTATTTTAAGTCCTTTTTAAATGGGTCTTTTGGATCTTTTCTCTTTTATCCCTCAGATATATTCCAAAAGAACGTGATAGCCTTATTATCTCCCAAAACATCCAAAGCCTAGGGTTTCTCCCTCAAGAGAAAATCTAAAACCCTTCTCCAAGAAATCCAAGAACTCACCACGAATTCTACAAATTGAGTTGAGATTTGAATTCCCCAAGTTTAAAAGTTGTATGAACTCTCTCTCAAGAGTAAGAAGAAGAGTTTAGAGAAAGCTCGTTCATCCAATTTCATAATCTAAGGTATGTGAGGTTTTGAACAAGGGTAATCCTTTCATCCTTGTGCCCAAAGGCTTATTTAAACTATGATTTTCTACAATCTATGAGATTTTACATGAATTTGAATTGGGGGTTTTCACCCATTATTATTGATTGCAATATTTTGATGTTTTCCATGAATTGAGAGTCTAATGGCATGATTTTCACATCTTTTCTTAAGAAATTACAGTTGGGTCTATACCCCATGATTTTAATCCTTGAGAAATTAATAGTTGAAATGTTTTAGATATTGAAGTATATGAGTATGTTGAGATTTTGAGACAAATTGCTGAAATTTCCAGATTTCTACATGAGTTATGAATCTATATGCTATCTATTATGCTTTGATGAGTTTTAACTTGAGATTTAATTATGGGTTATTGAGCCCTACTTGAGATTTGCAATTTTACGAACTCTTATGCTATAAGCAGTCCTGATTTGAGTATTCTGAGATTATTGAGAAATGTTTTGACCTAATGGTCTTGGAGTTTTGAAATCCACTTCACTACATGAGATTACAGATTTGATTATTGGGTTCTTGATGAACTATGCGATTATTTTAAAGTGGATTTTCATGAGATGAGCTAGATAAACTAAAGGGAGTGGTATTTAGCACCGAGTTGGGTAAGTTACTATGATTTCTTACCCCAGAACTACGTGCCATCGTAGGTTTGAGATTTTAGACCTAAGGCCAAGATATTGGGCCCGAGGCCGAGATAAGTGATCACTGAATTGAGGTTATACTCCCCGTCAAGAGTATGACGCCCCTCCCCAACATGGGGTCTCTTTCTTAGGAGGACAAAACGCTGGACTCCATGTAGCTCACATGGTTTATGTCGGTTAAGAGAACCTCCCTTGATACAAGTTATTTTTCTAATAGTAAAGTTGCAGATTTCCCCCCTAAGACTAAAAGTATTTTCCCTTGATATAAGTATTTTCTCTAAAGCTTTGAGATAAGTTATTTTCCTAAACTAGAGTATCTTTCCATTGGGATAGATGAGTCATCTGTTGAAAATTATCAAACAGATATACACATATGTTGCAATAGATTAGTCATCTGTTGTAAGAAATGTCTTTATCTGTTGGTCATTTCCAACAGATGACCAATCTGTTGTAACATATGACTTTATCTGTTTGTTATTTCCAACAGATTACTAATTTGTTGCAATAGATGACTAATCTGTTGCAGCAGATGTCTTTATCTGTTTGGTCATTTTCAACAGATTACTCATCTTTTGCAATATCTTAGTCTTCTATTGATTCATATTAAGCCGTTATATTAGTAATAACTAAATTGATTTAACTAGTATTAATAAGTTCAATTACTGTTTCAATTAATCTCATGGTAATTACACAATTAACTAAGTGTGTTCGTCCTGAGTAGAGTGATCAATTGACCAATTTTATTTGAAATGATTCAAACCAAATCATAATTAGAAATAACTATATTGATTTAACTAAAATTAAAGATGAATTAGTAAGTTCACTTACAATTTCAATTAATTTTATAGTAATTACATGATCAACTAAGTGTTTCGTCTTAAGTAGAATGATCAATTGACCAATTTGGTTTGAAATAATTAAAATTAAGAAATTATTAGTAATAACTAAATTGATTTAACTAAAATTAAAGATGAATTGATAATGTAATTACGTTTTCAATTAATCTCATAGTAATTACATGATCATCTAAGTGTATTCGTCTTGAGTAAAGTGTTAATTGACCAATTTTATTTTAAATGATTCAAATTAAGACATTATTAGTAATAACAACATTGATTTAACTAAATTAAAGATGAATTGATAAGTTCAATTACGATTTTAATTATTCCCATATTAATTACACGGTCATCTTAGTGTGTTCGTTTTGAGTAGAGTGATCAATTGACTAATTTTATTTGAAATGGTTCAAATTATGCCATTATTAGTAATAGCTAAATTGATTTAATAATTATAATTTTAATTAATCTCATAGTAATTACACGATCATTTAAGTGTATAACCTATTACAACAGATTTAACCTGTTGCAACAGATGAGTCATCTATTGAAAATTATCAAACAGATATACACATATGTTGCAATAGATTGGTCATATGTTGTAACAAATGTCTTTATCTGCTGGTCATTTTCAATAGATGACCAATCTGTTGCAACATATGACTTTATCTGTTAGTCATTTCCAACAGATTACTAATTTATTACAATAGATGACTAATCTGTTGCAACAGATGTCTTTATCTGTTTGGTTATTTTCAACATATTACTAATTTATTGCGACAGACGATCAATCTGTTTCAATAGATGTCTTTATCTACTTGGTCATTTCCAATAGATTACCCATCTGTTGCAATAGATGGACCATCTGTTATCAATCTATCTTTAATTTTGTTGTAATAGTAAATAATCTTGTGTTGTTATTTAATTTTAGTCTATGACCTTGCTCTCAACCAAACACTTTCTTTCTTGTAATTGACTCTTTCCACTCCCGAATGCTAAAAAAACGTACACCTCTCAACATCTTAAAAAAATAGACAGAATGAAAAAAAATATAAATAAACTCAGTCGTTCAAATAAAGATTTTCTCATTCATTACATAAAAAAATATTTACAACATTAGGTAGATCCGATAAAATAAATTACAAATGATAAAAAAAATATATAACCAAATAATGATAATAATTATTATTATTATTATTGTCAATCGAAAATCCATTGGGCAGCAGACCCCTCAGCCTTTGAATCCCACGAAGCACCCGTGCTGTCGCGGCGCCCAACTCTCACTCGAGTTCATGAATCAGCCTTTTAAGTTCCTACATAGTGTCAAGCAGAATCGCCATGTACCAAATTAGATCAGTCATAACTAGAACATGCATGAACAAATAACGTAAAACACTAAACCACATATAGTACCAACTGGTAGTTTAACAAAAAAAAATATGAAACTTAACTAGAAAATAGATGCATATTAATAATTTTCATATTAGAACAAGAAAATAAAACATACCTCAACGGACGAACAAGAAATTTATTTTTGAAAGAAAAGTGATTGAAGATATAATGGCGGTTTTATGCAAGACAAGATGCAAGAGATAGAGCTGAGGAGACCTATTTATAAAAGATTGAATGAGTGAGTAGTGCAGTGTGTTTGGCAAAAAATCACGACCGTTCACCTCTTTTTTAATAATTATATCTCTTAATTAAATCAAACTTGGTGACTTTTCATTATTTAAATTAAAAAAATAGATTTAAATACAAATAAGGTGAAAATTCATAACTTTTCATCTTTTTTGATATTTTAGTTATTTAAATTAAATAGCTACAAAATTGTGTTTATCATATTTTTTTTCATATTATTTATTTATGAATTATTTTTTAATTAAATGATCGAAAAGTCATGACCCTTGAGTTCTTCCAACAGATGATCTGTTTGTTGCAACATATGGTCCATCTGTTCCATCTGTTACAACAGATGACCCTACTATTGCTAAATATGACTCATCTGTTGGAGTAATTAATTCATTTTTGCAATATATGGTTCATCTGTTGCAACAAAATAATTTATTTGTTGCAACATATTATTCGTTTGTTGCAACAGATTGTTCATTTGTTTCAACAGATTGTTTATTTGTTGAAAAAATAAATCAATAGCAAGATTTATTCAATAGAAATAATAACAAATCATCATTTATCAATACACCTTTTTTACCATGAGATTAATTGAAATAGTAATTGAACTTACTAATTCATCTTTAATTTTAGTTAAATCAATATAGTTATTTCCAATGATGGATTAGTTTGAATCATTTCAAATAAAATTAGTCAATTGATCACTCTACTCAGGACGAACATACTTAGCTGATCGTGTAATTACCATGAGATTAATTGAAACTGTAATTGAACTCATTAATTCATATTTTATTTTAGTTAAATCAATTAGGTATTACTAATAATGGCTTATAGATGAATAACATGTTGCAATAGATGAGTAATCTGTTGGAAAAGACCAAACAATTAAAGACATTTGTTGAAAATAACCAAACAGATATAGACATCTGTTGTAACAGATGACTAACCTATTGCAATAGCTAACTCATCTATTGAAAATTATCAAACAAATATAGACATTTGTTGCAACAGATTACTAAATTGTTACAACATATGACTCATCTATTGGAAATTATTAAATAAACAAGATATATGTTGAAAAACAATTTAAAATACTAAAGCTCAAATGTTTTTAGGAGAACTCAAACATTTGTCCCCTTGTCTAAGGTCTTGTATTAAAGACTTGTCTTCAATTTTAATTAAATTAATTTAGTTATTACTAATAATTGCTTAATTTGAATAAACAAATGACTAACTTGTTATAAACATCTGTTGCAATAGATGACTAACTTGTTGCAACAAATAGATAATCTGTTGGAAAATAATTAAACTACTAGGGAACTCAAATATTTTTAGGAGAACACAAATGTTTGTCCCATTGTGTAGAGACATATTTAATTTTAGCTAAATCAATTTAGTTATTACTAATAATTGCTTAATTTTAATCAACAGATGACTGACATGTTGCATCAGATGATTCATCTGTTGAAAATTATCAAACAGAAAAAAAATCTATTGTAACAGATGGGTCAACTATTAGAAAATAATTAAAATACTAGGAAACTTAAACGTTTTTAGGAGAACTCAAACGTTTGTCCCCTTGATCCTTTTGCATTTGATGTATGGTATATTATTTTTGTTTTCTTTACCTGTTTCATGAAATTTTTCATGTGTTTTACTTATTCGCTGTGCCCCTGTTAAAATTTTTGAAAATTTTTTAGGTCAAATTTTGTTCGTATATCACTTGGACATTACTTCATAGCTTATTTTGTAAGTAAAATTATGATTTTTGTTGAATTTATTATTTGATGTATCTGCTACTGCTACAATGGATAGAATCTGCAATATGAATCTAATATATGAGTCATCTATTACAACAAGTGAGTAATTTATTGTAATATATGACTAATCTGTTGCAACAGATGACCCATATGTTGGATTCATGTTATAACACTATAAAATGAATCCAACAGATGAGTAATCTGCTGCAACAGATTAGTCATATATGTTGCAACATATTACTCATTTGTTGCAACAAATTAGTCAAATATGTTGCAACAGATTACTCATCTGTTGCAACAAATTAGTCATATATGTTGTAACAGATTAGTTATATATGTTGCAACAGATTAGTCATATATGTTGCAACAGATTACTCATTTGTTGCAATAAATTAGTCATATATATTGCAAAAGATTAGTCATATATGTTGCAATAAATTAGTCATATATGTTGCAACATATTACTAATCTGTGCAACAGATTAGTCATATATGTTGCAACAAATTACTAATCTGTGCAACATATTATTCATATATGTTGTAACAGATTACTAATCTGTGCAACATATTAGTCATATATGTTGCAACAGATTACTCATCTGTTGGATTCACGTTACATGTTTTATCCATTGTTAAAAAACAGCTGTAGCAGATACATTCAGATGAGAAATTCAACTAAAAAATAACAAACATTAAAAAAAATAACAAAAATATAAGAAAATAACAAACACCAACAAATCAAGTTCCTCATTTTCGTCATAACTTAAAAGCCCTAATTTTTTACCTGTGAAAATAAAAAAGAAACGATGAAGAACTCAAAGTTGCTGTCGCCGGAGAATGTTGTCACGTCGACTGGCGATTGAAAGTAAAAAAGGAACGGGCAAGAACTCAAAACTATTTGTTGCTAGAGGTTGAAGTTGCATAAGATTGAAAGGAGAAATTTGGAAAGTTGTTAGTTGGGAGAAGTTAGAGAGAGAAACTTTCGAGAGAAAAAGAGAAGAGAGATTGATTTGCAAAGAGAGGGAAGTTTTGTGGGTGTGGGTTAATTTGTATTTTTGAAAAAATTAAAAAGTTTGAAAAATATTAATCAAGTCCACAATTAACCCAATCAAGTTTTTTAATTATGTTTGACCCTTTAAGTTGGTCAATATCACCAATCCTTCATTCAAGACTTAAAAGACACCTTTCCTTTAATTTTCTCATGTATGTATGTATGTATGTATGTATGTATGTATGTATGTATGTATCATTCAAACATCTATACTTTGCCAAACTAATTAATTTGATAATCTCTCTTGATGAATCTTTCAAGACCATTATACTTCCTTTTTTATCTTGATAAACTTGTATCAAATTAAATTAATTCTCTGTTTGATGAATTTTACACCGCCATCAAACTTCCTTCTTCATCTTGATTAACTTGTGTTTGACTATTATTATACAAGAAGAAATTCTAAAGAATATTTCTATGATCTTCTGCAAAACGGAAAAGGAACAAATATACCCTCAAACTATGATAAATGGTACGTATATACACTCCTTCATATTTTTGGTACACATATGCCCCTACCATTAATAAAATGGTACGTATATGCCCCTCATACTAACGGTAGGGACATATGTGTACCCAAAGTATGATGGAGGGCATATACGTACCATTTATCATAATTTGGGGGTATATTTTTCCCTTTATTTTTAATTTTTAATTCCAAATAATAAACCAAACCCACTACCCGACCCTGTATGCCCACTATCCGATCTGGTCTCAATTAAAATTCAAGAGATGCCTATCTAATATACGTCTTTTTATCATTTTTATAACATATACACACACAATACAGTAACACTCATCACTATCAATTTCAGCAAAAAAACCATTAACCCATAACACCCAAAAACAACACCAAATAAATCCAATCCTTCACGTTTCAATCTTCAGCAAAATTCTATACTTTGGGTACACATATGCCTCTGTCGTTAGTCTGAGGGGCGTATATATATACTATTTTATTAACGATAGGGGTATATGTGTACCAAGTATAATGGAGGGTATATACATATCATTTATCATAGTTAAGAAGTATATTTATCCCTTTTCCGTCAGCAAAATGATGAATATCATATTGACACATGAAAAAGATGTAAAAGAAAAAAATGGATAAAAAAAATTCTATTAAAGAAGAAGGAGAAAATGCAAATGAGTATCCAACGACTCCATAGATGATTGTTATTTATAGATTGATTAACCCATAAGAATTAAGTAGAATGAAGTTGAGAAGACGTATCATTTAAGTGGAGAATGCAAATAGATGAAAGTTTTTTATAACTCATAATATTAGATATAGTAAATATGATAGAGTTTTTTTTTAATTAATAAACAAAATTGATTAGTGTAAGAATTAACAAAAAAATTCAAGAAAAGAAGAAATAAATAAATAAAAATGGAGATTATAAAGAGGTGTCACTATCACTTCCTCAATAACCTTCCTCAATAACCTTCCTTTATATTATATATAGATTGACAATTAATACATAATATAGCCTCAATCTATCACTTCAAATATGATTTGGTGCATGTACTAGAATCCTGTTAGTACATTGCATGTCCACTTCAATTTTCACTAACAAAGTCTACTGACTGATACATGTTATTCTCTTCCAAAGGAAACTGTCTTAAAATGACAGCTTAGCAATTGCTTCATTTGCATTATCTACTCGTAACGACAAAGCCGTTTGGATTATTTCATGGATTATTACTCAACTTTCACTTTATTGAATACTCAACTTTCACTTTATTGAATTAAAAATTTGAAATTAACCCACCATGACTGTTTCTTAGAGTGTGTATACGAAGTAGGCTCTGTCATACTGGGAAAACACAAGATCTTTTTTTTTTTTTTCTGCCTTTCTTTGGTTTTAAGAATCTCAGCACAGAAGTCTACTTACATTGTCCATTTGGACAAGTCTTTAATGCCTAAAATCTTTGCTAGTCAACACAACTGACATTCTGTTGGAAATTGCTTTAAGTTATTGCACTAGTTTTTTAGTAAAATAAATTATTTAGATTAGGATAAATTTGAATTTTGAATTTTAGTTTGTTTAGTTAGTTGAAATATTTTAGGTTATTTTGAATTTTGAATTTATGCTGATTTTCTTTGTAAGTTGGCTATTTAAAGCCCTCCTATGCTTCAGAAAAACTATTGAAAACTGTTGAAAGCTTATTGAAAACTATTGAAAGATTTCAATCCATTAAAAGTCATTTTAACTCCCTTTTTTCGCTACCCCATCTTTAAAAAAAAAAAAAAAACACAACATATTCCTCCATTATTGATTGTTATTTTTGGGTTAAATAAATTGTGTATTCAAGAATCAGAACTTCAACAATAAGTTCAAACAACTGAAGTTCAAATTATTTTCTGAAAAATAGAAAAAACAACAAGAAAGAGATGAAGATGGAATTAAGAATCAAGTCCACTAAATTCACAGTGTGTCTTTAAGGAAATTATTCCTCTCAAGTATTCGAGGTTATGGAATATCTTTCCAGGATAAAACGATTCACTTCAGCTGAATAGTGGTACCTCAAATTTGCTGAATTTCGAACACACTCAACGGTAGCAAATCACACTAAAGTTTTTGCAAGGAGGAGTATTTAACTTCAAAATTTTGTGCTAATATATGAGGAAAAAAAATAGATATTTATAGCCAAAAGGTGTTGCTTCAGAATAAAAACAATGGTTCGTGAAGAGATGTTCAGAATGTTGGACCCATTTGCGGAGCCATATGTGTCCATGTCCAAATGTGGCCGCATGTCATTCTTTCTACAAAACAGAAAGTTGACGTTTGATTTGCGTTGGCATCTGCGGAGCCATATGCATCCACGGATAATCATGTGCGCCCGCACATCAGCTTTTCGTCATTCAAACAGTGAATTGAAGGATTTCGTCACTTCAATGTGTGTTTTGATATGCGTCGTCATTCAAACACATTGCTAGAATTGCTGCAATGCTAAAAGGAGCAACTCCCAATTGGAGTCCTTTTGCTATTCACTCTTCCATGGTGACCACTGTCAACCCTTTGGATAATACTGAAAAACCCATCAAGACCATGGATTACCTCGAATCCAGGAATGCTACATCATTAGCCATGGGAGTCGACTTCATTGATCCAAACCGTGCAGTTGATCCAGGCCTAATCCAAACCATGCAGCTCTGTCATAGTTGACAGCAACTTTACAGCTGTGGCCAGTTGTGGATTGCTGTGAGAGTTGTTTGTACAAATCGACTTGGTGCGCGTACCTAGTCCCTTCATCTGCTCTCTCTGAGAAAAAGATCCCTTCGAGAGATAGTTCCTCTTGAATGAGCATTCCTCCTTGAATGATCATTTCAATCATACAACTTTTTTTTTTGTTCCCTTGAGATCTTGATTCCTGTGTTCCCCAGTCCCTCGGCCTGGTCTGTCTAGTCCCTCATCTGGTCTCTTGACAGGTTTGTCCATCATCAAAACAAAGCATAGTATAGTAATAACTATGCATCATTACATATATTAGGATTAAAATAATCCGGTGTCATGCGGAAGCTAACAATAAATGAAATAGCAAAGAAAATATACCAAATGAGACAATAAGTTAAAAGTGATTTGATCAACTGAACTAGGTATGAGCAATTTATTAATATAAATGAGAGTATAAAAATAATACATACACCAATAGAACTGAATAAATAGATATACTGAAAAAGAGAGTTTGTGTGAGTACAGTTGGGAATTGGGAAAAAAGGTTGGGCATGCATACAGTTGGGAAGCGGGAACATCCCAATAAATCCCAATATGGTAGGGCCATTTTCTTAATATGGGGCATACCAATCAATCACAATTTGGAAGGGTCATTTTTATGGGACACACCCAAACAATCACAATATGGTAGGGTCATTTTTTAAAAGTAACTTGAGACTAACACCAACTTGCTGCAAATTCCCAATCCTAGTAGCACTATTTCTTATCTTTAAATAAAAAATGTGTATGACTCCAAACAATGACAATCCATAGATATACTTGTCTAGGCTTAAAGAACTTCCTTGAAAAAATATGACTGTTTAATAATGCCCATAAATCTTTCCGAAAAAGGGAGATATACTATTGAACAGCTTATAAGCATTTATGCAAAAAATTTATCCGGTGCATGCATTAAAGAAAGAAGAATCGTCTTTTATATACTGTTTGTTAATCATTAGTATTATTTGATATATATTCCAACCTCAATTGATCACTTAAAAATATGGTTTAACATTCTTCCTGTGTAGTGGGTACACAGTAAGCACACAAATTTAGACTAGCAAAAGTCTCCTCAGGCTCACTGACTGAAACATATTATTCTTTTTCAAAGAAACCAGCAAGCCTTAGAGAATGACGGCTAACCAATTGCATTATCTACTTCCCAAAACCAGCCAACTATGGCTGTTTATAAAGGTGAGTATTAAAAGGAGGCTCTGCTATAGTAGGAAAGCACAAAGTGCAGAAGAAAAACTATGATAGGAGTACCTTTTTTCATGTTTTTATGGTTTATTTTGTGTCTTTCTTTGTTTTTAGGAACCTCAGCAGAGAGGTCAACTTACATTGTCCATTTGGACAAATCTTTTATGCCTAAGATTTTCGCTAGTCACCAAAACTGGCATTCCTCCATTATCGATACCATCAAGGTTGACGCGCCCACTTCGGAAAATGATCACCATCCAGCTCCAAAACTTGTATATTCTTATGACAATGTTATTCATGGATTCAGTGCTGTTTTGTCTAAAGAAGAGCTTGAATCCCTCAAGAATTCAGCAGGTTTCCTTTCGGCTTATAAAGATAGGACTGTTGAAGCTCACACAACTCACACCTCTGAGTTTCTTAAGCTCAATCCTGCTTCCGGGCTATGGCCGGTTTCAGGTTTTGGTCAAGATGTAATCATCGGTGTACTTGACTCTGGTATATGGCCAGAATCTGCCAGTTTCAGTGATGATGGATTGCCTGAAATTCCAAAAAGGTGGAAGGGAATTTGCAAGCCAGGAACAGATTTTAGTTCTTCATTATGCAACAGGAAACTCATTGGGGCTAATTATTTCAATAAGGGGATTTTGGCTAGCGATCCTACTGTGAATATTTCAATGAATTCTGCCAGGGATACTAGAGGTCATGGAACACATGTGGCCTCCATTGCTGCTGGTAATTTTGCTAAAGGAGCTTCATATTTTGGATATGCTAATGGAACAGCAAGAGGTATGGCACCACGAGCTAGGATAGCTGTTTATAAGTTTAGCTTTGAAGAAGGAACTTTCACTTCTGATTTAATTGCTGCTATGGATCAAGCTGTTGCGGATGGTGTTGACATACTGACTATTTCTTATGGGTGGGTAAGAATTCCATTATATCAAGATGCTATTGCGATAGCTTCTTTTGGTGCCATGATGAAGGGTGTCTTGGTCTCTGCTTCAGCTGGAAATGGTGGCCCTGAAATGGGAACATTAAATAATGGAGCCCCTTGGATTTTTACTGTGGCGTCATGCTCTACAGATCGATCATTCTATGGGACTTTAACTCTTGGGAATGGCGTAAAGATTACTGGATTTAGCTTGTTTCCCGTGAAAACCATCATCAAAGATCTGCCGGTGCTTTACAATGAAAGTATATCTCCTTGTGATTCATCTAACCCACTATCCCGAATACCTAATGCTGGACGTAGCATTATGATTTGTTATAGCAATGCAGTAGATATAGAGGACCAAATGGCGGCTATCTCTGAATCAAAATTTGGGGGAGCCATCTATATTTCTGATGATCCAGATGCATTGTCATCCAATTTTTTTCCAAATCCTGGAGTTGTGATTAGCACCAAGGAAGGGAAACAAGTGATAGACTATGCAACCAAAAGTGTTAGACCCAAAGCTAGCATCAGTTTCCAGGAAACACATATTGATGTAAAGCCTGCTCCAGTTGTTTCTGGATTTTCCTCGAGAGGCCCCTCGCGAAGCTATCTGCGAGTTGCAAAGCCAGATATTGTGGCACCTGGAGTGCTAATTTTAGCAGCCTGGCCGTCGAATGTTTCAGCTGCAGTTATTGGTGTCAATACATTTTTGGATAGTGATTACCGTCTTGAATCAGGTACTTCCATGGCTGCTCCTCACATTGCTGGAATCGCTGCAATGCTTAAAGGAGCACATCCTGATTGGAGTCCTTCAGCTATTCGATCTGCCATGATGACCACTGCCAACCCTTTGGATAATACTGAAAAACCTATCAAGACCACAGATTACCTCGAAACCAAGGATGCTACATCACTAGCTATGGGGGCCGGTCTTGTTGATCCAAATCGTTCAGTTGATCCAGGCCTGATATATGACGCAACTCCACAAGACTATGTGAACCTTCTCTGCTCCATGAATTTCACACAAGATCAATTTAAAACAATTGCTAGATCATTGGCTAAACATAACTGTTCAAATCCATCTGACGATATCAATTACCCATCATTTATTGCTCTCTTTAGCCCAAATGAGAACTACACTTGGTTGGAGCAGAAATTCAGGAGGACGGTCACGAATGTTGGAGCAGGTGTAGCTAAATATGTAGCAAAAGTGATAGCACCAAAAAACTCGACAATTTCTATCTCTCCACAAACCTTGGTGTTTGAGAAGAAAAATCAGAAGCAGGACTACACTCTGACCATACGTTACAAAGGCATTGCAGATGATCAAGCACAATCTGGTTCAATCACTTGGGTGGAAGAGAATGGTCATCACACAGTAAGAAGTCCTATAGTTGTAGCTCCAGAGATTGATGCCTGGACCTGAAATGCTGCAGTTGACAAAACTGTTGCATTGGTAAGATTGTAACTCTCCAAGAGAGTACTGTTAAAGTAGTATGTCCACTTAACATGATGTTGTTGCAGTTGCATGTGTAAGTTTGTAACTCTCCAAGAGAGTACGGTTAAAGTTGAAATTGTCGCATTTGATTTATCAATAAAGTATGACTTTGTTGTGTTTAACATTTTTTTCCTACATGAAC